>CM060700.1:156179925-157379925 GCA_030686995.1 Artemisia argyi | reverse complement strand
GAAAGTAGACCCAATTACCTTTAAAACGCCGGGTGGCACGACTTCTACGGAGTTACGGTTAATTTTATATGAATTTTTAAAGTTTTCGAAAAACTGTCGAACAGACAGGCGGACCCCTTAAATAACTAAGGGGACCGCCCAGTATTTAAGGGGGCCGCCCATCTGGTACTCAAAATTTCATTTTTTGTAAAAAAATTGTTTTCTGACTTTTCGGAAAGGTGTGTAACTTTCTGATTTTGATACCGAACATATAACACTTATTTTAAGCATAATATTATTTCGAGCTAGTATAATTAGTGTATATAGTATCAAAACTAATACAAGTTAATCAACAAAAACACTTTTCATATTTAATCCTCCTTAATGAGTAATTTGATACATGGATCGTACTCAATTTTTAAAACCATTTATTTTGAAAATTTGAGCGACGTGACTCTGGTACCAATTTTGAAAAACTAGAAGGGGGGGTTGAATGGTTTTCCCCTCTTTTTCATTTTATGAAAGATCTTCCATTAGAGTTTATTATGAAAACAATATATAATCAATATGATTAATTATATATGTGTACTTTTGAGTTTGTTTTCAAAACTTAGTTTTATGAATAAAGCATTGGTTGATCTTTAAGTTAATATGTTTTCCTTTTGAAATCTTAAAACGTTTTGTATCAAATCATCTATTAAGTTAAACACAATATGAGGAGTGTGAATAATAATGTAGTCGATCATATTATACAATTATGCACATCTTCACAATATTAACTTGCAACTATAACACTATTAATCATCATGACAATTTAAGCAACACCTAACACATATATGCAAGCATAGATATAAAGCGATAAATGCAAGAGTAAATGTAAAGAGATAAGATAAAGAAGATGCAAACCGGACACGATGATTTATAGTGGTTCGGCTACAAGGACACCTTCCTTGCCCTACTCCACTCCCCGAGTACCACACTCGAGAGTTTTCTTCACTACACAACAAGCTCCCTTTAGGCGGAGAAAACCGTACACAACTTTTGCTTACACCATTTAACGACACTAAGCTAAATGTCGAGTTCTAATAGTAGCTAGAACCAATCTCACACCACAACACACCTTCTTCACAACACTACTACTACACAACTTATCACACCTTCACAACACACCTATTTCTTCACGGCTTCACGACTTCTTCATGGCTTCACAACTTCACGACTTCTTTCACTACTTCACAACTTCTTCTATACTCCACTACATACTCACACATCTATTACTTCACACCTACATAACTTCTCCACACTACTACTTCTTCACACTACTTCTTACTCACTCATAAACTCACTACTAAGTAAGATCATCTTGATCTACTTATTACATATACAAAGCTCACAACTTTACATAAGCACTAACTACATCTTTGGCTTTATGATGGGGAGGATTCTTCTCTTGCACTTTGAGATATGAGAGATTGGATCACTTGAAACAAAGATTAATAATCTTATGATCAAAGGGTTTTAGAAGGATGTTTAGAGAGAATTGGATCTGAAAATATTTGTGCAAAGAGGTGAGAAAAATTCCAGGTTTGTTTATTCATACCTTAAGTGATATGGATGCTAAAGCAAATATTTATGACTAAATACTTGTTTACGTCATAATTTGTAGTTCAATGAGTTTACGTTTTGTGATTATCAAAACATAGAGATATCAATATATGTTAATAATGTTTTTAGACATTATTAATATAAACAGGTTTCTCCAAAACTTCTCTCCTTTTAATGTGAAAATTGGAAAACTATATATTGAAAAATGGGTCTGACGGCGTCAAGACCAACATTGTGACGCTGTCACCTCGCCGCCAAAACTATTCTCGGACTGCCTTTATCTACATTTGACGCCGTCAAGACTTAATCATTTCCAGACCGTCATGACTTTTACTCTTGACGCCCTACCTTCGTGACGCCGTCAAATCTGTACTGGGTCGTTATGGACTTTTGCTCTTGACGCCGTCACCTACTGTTCCCAGCATAGAAAATTAAGACTTTGGCGTTTTCTTCACTTTTATGCTCCAAAAACGTCCGAATTGCTTCCTTTTCCAGATTTCTCTCCCAAAGTACCTAAAATCACAAAAGGAACGATTTAGGGCAATATTTAATCAAATAAATTCGAATACGGGCTTAAATGACCCCCTAAAAACGGATCATTTTTCGCCTCATCAGTACTCGATAACATGACGATATAGACGAGTTAGAAACATTCCATATGGAAGATTGGCTTTGGGAGTTTTTCTAGCACACTCAATCCGTTTGATAAAAAAGTAGGCCAAATTGTATGGCTTTTCAACAGCGATACAATACCACATGTGAGCAAGGCATACCGGGAGATGGTCTCGGTGACCTCCGGTACCAAACGCATTCTCACGAATGAGTTCTTCCCAATGCTTCACGTGGGGGCCTAATTCCTTGAGGAGAAGTTGATATGAAGAGATTTGGACATTTTTGGATTTTATTTTTTGGGTTGTAGTGGCACGCTCCACACCAAGGGCTTGACGAATTTCATCGGGATGAGGGATGTCGGAGAGATATGGACCAAGGTTGGTCGACAACGATGTAGAGATTCGAGGTCCCACTCTTTTGTGAAAACGGCTTGACCTCTAAAAGGAATTTGAAGGATTTGACCGAATTGCTCAAGAGTTAAAGTGATAAATTCATTTTGGATCAAGAAGGAGATGGTGATGGCACCAAGATCATTGGTTTGAACCGTGACTTGGCTATAGAAATCAACTATGAAACGAGGAACGATTGGTTCATTGATTTCAAAAGGGCATTTGAAGTTGATGCTTGTAAACAAGCGATTAATGTAGTCAGATTGAGCAAAGGCTAGATCTACTACACGTCCCTCATGAACGTTTCTATCTTCAATTTGACGCTATATATGTCCAATGGAAGGATATGTAGCAGGGAGTTGGGAAACTTTAGGAATGTAGTTTTTAGTGTGGGAAAGATCTTCGGTAGTTGCTTTTAGCATTTTCACCTAAACACAACAACAATACAAAAGACCAAAGTAAATATAAAGAAGAATAAAAGTGTATATATTGTTAAGACTTATGTTGGAATGTAAACATACTTCGACTCTAAGACGATAATCCAAAGAAGTAGTTTCCCATGTTCCTTAATATTATTTTTAACTCGTTCTAGATATATTTTACGATGTTTAGTAAGTAGTTATGGACAAATCTAAACGCCCTTTTAAACATATTAATATATCATGAAATTTACTATTTAGGTTGTAAAACTAGCCATTTTTTACGAGTTTCTTATGCATGTGATTAGTTTTCGAAAAAGATGATTTATGTTTTGACTCAAAAATGTCATTTTTCGTACTAAACCAAACGCTTCCTTAACTAGACACTTACACTACAAGTATGTCAATATATATATATATATATATATATATATATATATATATATATATATATATATATATATATATATATATATATATATATATATATATATGTATTATATATCTTGACAAGTCCGAATTACAAGTTTTAGGTTTATAATCTTGACAACGTTTAATGACTTAATTTCGACATTATTTAGACATAATCCAAACACCCTCTTATCGTGTACAAAAATAGTTTTACTTAGTCGAAAAATATAGTTTCATGTTTTACAAGTTATAAAAATATAATGTGATTAGTTTTAACAAGTTTTTATAGCATTATCCAACAATGTGTTTACCAAATTTTTTGAAAAGGAGTGAATGAAATTTTTCAAAAATTTTCGACAACGGGGTTTATAATTATTAGTTTCTAGTGTTAATTAAGCATCCTAATCCTAAGGGAAGCATTTAGTTATGGAAATTGTAGACCCAATTCGAA
Source organism: Artemisia argyi (assembly GCA_030686995.1). Taxonomy (NCBI): domain Eukaryota; kingdom Viridiplantae; phylum Streptophyta; class Magnoliopsida; order Asterales; family Asteraceae; genus Artemisia; species Artemisia argyi. The sequence continues at coordinate 157,376,059 of CM060700.1, read as the reverse complement.
AGAAATTATGAATTTGAAAAAATTATTAAAACATGCATAATCTTGAGTTTGACCAAATTAGATGGAATTAGATAAAATGTGTTATGAAAAACTTACAATATGTAATGGTAATTGTGTTAAATGAATTTTCCCTTTGCGAATTAACACGAATTATGTGATTTAGAAGTGGTTTTAGGTGTTTTGGGGTTTGGTTTTTCGTCACAGCAGTAGCAGAAGGAAGGGGTGTTGAAAAAGTGGAGTGTTTGGCAAAAGTAACAAGAGGAAAATCATATTGGAACAATCAGATGGCCGGCCCCCTTAAACATTAAGGGGGCCGCCCTTTATTTGGCTGCCGGTCCCCTTAAACATTAAGGGGGCCGCCCTCCACAAGTTGATTTTTCGAGGTTTTGGTTTCTGGAAAGAACAAGAAAATATTTATATATATATATATTAGATTTATATTTAATCAAAAATACATTAGAGAGTATTCGCACGAAAGGAATTACTTGACACTTTTACTTGACATTTCGTCAATTAAAATTTCTTGATCATTTCGGAAGAAATTTATCAAGTTGTCAAGTGGACAAGAGAGTTGTGGAAGGCTTATAAGTATATATATATATATATATATATATATATATATATACACGTATATAGTATGGGCTTATAAGACGAGAATATAGGAGGGAGACGTATGCAACGGAAGACGGGAGTTTGTTTCATCAATAGATTATTCGACTCATTTCTCTACATCAACATGAGTGTCGTAGAACATTGAAGTTCACGAAGGCAAGTGGGGGGAAAGAAAAGGTTCGTATACGAACAATTTCTAGTTCTAGAAAGTCAACAAATGAGTTTTCTAGGTTATAAGATCCTAAATATAGCTAAGTGTATATATATATATATATATATATATATATATATATATATATATATATATATATATATAATATAGATAGATAAGTATATAAATGTATATATATAAAATCTAGAAGAAACTATAAGCCAAACAAAATCACATAAGTACTAGAGACTAAACTAAGCATGCATTTCCTGACAAGGAAATAAAAGGAAATGTGTACCTTTCGTCTTCAATGCGTTTTTCTTCAAAGTCTTCGAGGAATAGTACGAACAAGAGGTGACAACTAAAATTTCCAAGTTTGAATGGTGAATATTCTGCGTTGGTCCCCATTGTCTCATTTGAGCAAAGTTATTTGATCCGAACATGTTTAACATTTGGCTAGGATGCATGAAGGGTGGTAGTATTCCATAAGGATTGTATCTTTGTTGATAATTCCACTTTTGATTACTAGTGTTATTGTAGTTTTGCCTATTTTGGTTTCTTCTTGGTTGAGGTGTTTTAGACCTAGGATGAAAGTTATTTGGTTTTCTAGGTGGTGGAGTTTTGATCTTGTCTTAGGTTTAGAGGATCCTACTTCGGTTTTTAAAGATGGTTTATAAAAATCTGTTACTTCTTCATTGTTTGCAAGAGGTATTTTTCTATCATTAATAATTATATACCTAGGATTAGATTTTAGAGGTTTTAGTTCATTAAGTTCACTTTCAAATTTGACATTTTTGATTTCGCTTGTTGAAGCTTCGGTTGAGTTAAATCCTAAACCGGTTTTATCTCCGGATACTCTTTGAATACTTATTATTTTACCAAGTGGTTGACTACTATTTTCAAATTTATCAAGTTTGCGAATTTCTTCCTTGAGTATTTTGTTTTCACCTTTAAGCTCTTGACATGATTTACATTCTTCAAAAATCTCCTTACCTTTTTCAAGTTGACGTATTTTAGTTTTTAGTTCTAGTACTTCTTTTTTCAATTAGTTGTTTATGTATTTTAGTGATTTGTTTTTAGCCATTACTTGTTGTCCTAGTTTGCATAATCTATTGTATTCACTATCTAAATCTTTTTCATATAATGATAAATTTTCATCACTAAAGTATTCGGTTTTTGAACGTACCTCACTTGATGTCTTAGCCATGAGACACTTTTCTTCCATTGTCGTTTCTTTCTAATCTTCATCGCAATCACTCCAAGCTCCTCCAACAAACGCTCTTTGATTTTGATCTCTTTTCAACATTGGAAATTTTCCAATGAGATGATTCTGATCACCACATTTGAAACACTTTCTCTCATTCTTGCTATACATGTCATCTTTATTCTTTTGGGATTCTCTCCTTTCATCGTGCGGTTGTCTTACGAATCTTCCTCGCCTTTTGAAGAATTTCTTGAAATTTCTTACGGCCATGGCATATTCTTCGTCATCACTTTCGGAAGATAAGCTATCTTCGTTGTTGGATTCCTTTCTAGATTTCAAGGCGATTGACTTGCTTTGCTCTCGTTTTCCTTTGACCATTTTGGGTGAAGAGCCCTAAGAAACTTCCTAACAAAATTCTTACTAGAAAAATTCTCATCAAGTGCTTTTAAACTTGTGATGATAGTGTTAAATCTAGCGAAAGCATTATCAATTGATTCCTCTTCCGGAATCGTGAATTGCTCATATTGTTGGACAAGTAAATCTATTTTATTATCTTTGACTTGATTATTACCTTGGTGAGTTATTAATAAAGAGTTCCAAATTTCTTTTGCGGTTTCACACATAAAGATCCTTTCGTACTTTTACGTGGTAGCGCATCATAAATAACCATTTTTGCTTCTTTATTTTTAGCAAGTTTTCTTTTTAAATCATCATTTTGTTTTTCAAAAGGTACGATTTCATCTTTCTTTGTTTCGGGGTTATTTTGAATAGGTAAAAAATCACCATTGGTAATAACATGCCAAAGATCTAGATCTTTTGATTTCACATAAGTTTCGAATCGATTTTTCCAATATAAAAATCCATCACTTTCAAATAGTGGTGGTCTTTGCATAGATTGCCCTTCTAAATATTTTTCAGATTCCATAGATCGTTACAGGTTTTAAAATACAATATATTTTAAAGATCTTGCAAGACGTGGCTCCTGATACCAATTGTGGAAAACAAAAGGGGGGGGGGTTGAATAGTTTTACGTCCGTTTTAAAGTTTATAAAAACAAGTTTGTTTTAAAAAATTCGATTCTAGTTTATATGATCTCAATACTTGCACAATATGAACAATTATATAGTAACTAACTAACTAAGCTAATATAGTACAAGTAAGTAAGTAAGTAATGAAAAGAGTTGGAAAGATCAAACCACAACACAAGGATTTATAGTGGTTCGGCTACAAGGTCACCTTCCTTGTTCCTACTCCACTCCCCAAGTCACCTACTCGAGAGTTTTCTTCACTATGTCAAGAAACTCCCTTATAGCGGAGAAAACCTTACACACCAATATACACACCACAACTTCGTCACACCTTGATCACAACTTCTACACAACTTCTTCACACCAATCTACTTCACTACTTACTACTTCACACCTATCTACTTCACACCAATCTTCTTCACAACTACACTACTTCACTACTAAGCAACTTCTTCTCCCTACACAACTTCTATATCTCCTAAACTACTTATTACAAGCACAATCACAACTTTATAAATAATATACACAATAAACACAACTACTCTTCAATACTTCTTGAACTTAGTTGTACAAGGAGTATTCTTCTTTTGCACTTTGGATGAGGATGGATGAGAAGGGATTGAATCACTTGAACAAGGATTAGTAATATAATGATCAAAGGGTTTTGAAAGATGTTTAGAGAGTTTTAGATCTGAAATTTTTGTGCAAAAGGTGGGGAAAAATTCCAGATTTAAGGTGGTATTTATAGGAGAAAATTTCTGACAGATTCTGACACAGGAGCCTGGCCGGTCCCCTTAATTCATGGCCGGTCCCCTTAATTTTAAGGGGACCGCCCCTTATAATTAAGGGGTCCGCCCAGCTGTAACGGCCAGAAAGTCTGTCTTTTAGTGGGGAAAGTTTATTTGATGAAAAACTAACTGATTTTGGTTAAAAATTTGAATTCATATATTTAGTATGATTAAAATATTTTTCTTTATTACCAAAAGTGTTTTTCAAAAATATATATTATGTTTATATAATTAAATAAACTTTGTAATAATTAATTAAATACCCCTTTGATCATGAGATGTATTAAGCACTTGCTTATTCATACCTTAGTGATTAAATTGGATAAATTGATATAAACTAGCTTAATACTTGTTTACGTAGTAATCTTACGTTTGATGATTTTACATTTTGTGATCGTCAAAACATAGAGATATCGAGAAATATAATTAACGTTTTTATGCATTATTTATGTCAATAGAGGATCAAACCGAGCAAATCTCTGGGATGTTTTTCGTTCTAATTCTTTTTAATTTCCTGTTTTTAATTTTAATAAACAACGAGGACGTTGTTTAACTTAAGTGGGGGGATGGAAAATTAGAACGCTTACTTAACTCTTACATGTCCTTATTTTTCAAGAATATGCTTTAATTTGCGCTTAATATATTAAAATTTAAAAATTTTCAGCAACTTTTTGTTTAATATAAGTTGCATAGCTGCACACAAGGTATTCACTAAAATTGTGATTTCAAAATTCACAAATCTATGAGTGTGCCGGTAACTTGTAAACTTTAGAACTTGACTTGTATACTATTCGTGACCACCATAATAAGTATTATTTTTATAATTGGAGTGACTTGTCTAACTTGGTAAAATTCTAGGATTACACCAAAAAGCCTTTATATGTTATGTGATATTAACTAACTGCATTGGTTAGTTAACCCCTGTATAAACCCTTTGTTTACTCTCATTTTTAGAGTAAGATACCTCTAGAAAAACACGTAGAGCCATTCTTTTAGGATTTATACACCTCGTTATTATGTTTCATTACACCTTACACCTTAGCCTACCCTGTAGATTTTAAGTCTGTGGTTAGTTGCTTAGGCAAAGTGTGTTTCCTTGCTTTACCTGTGTGCGTAAATTTATTATCTTTGGCTAGGTCGGGAAATTGCACAATGCAATTGGAGTGAAAGTACATACTGTATACTTTTAGTCAGTTTTTTGTGTGTTCACTATTTTCACTGTTAACTTATGTCTGAAAGTCTGAAAAGTAAGAAAAAAAAATTATCCAGAATTATTGTGATGGTATTGTGGTGAAATTTTACACCTTTAGTTAAAAAAAAAATCGAAAAGATGAGAAAAGAAAAAGAAAGAAGAAGTTGGTTTGTTTAAACCAACGATGTAAAGTTTTGTATTAAAGTGGTTGATATCGCCACTAATGTTGTATTACATTTATGGATTGAAAGGGAGTTGGACCTTATGGGAACGCCAACTAAGGATTGTTTATTCTTTGTCTAAGATTTTATTGAGTATAATTCGTATCTACCTTAAGCGTGAGTTATTCAATGATATGAGTCTTATTCCTGGGATGGTAGGGAAGTATTCTAACCACTAGGGATGAGCACACTACCGGTACCGTACCGATCCCGTACCGAATTAGTGGTACCGATTTTTTCCTGAGCATAAATAGTGGTACCGGTACTGTACCGAACAGGATTCGGATACCGGTACCGGTACCAGTTTCGGTACCGGTACCGGGAAAAAGGGTTTTTCCCGTTTTTATTCGGGAATTTCCCGATTTGGTACCGGTACCGTACCGAATTAGTGGTCCCGATTTTTTTTCACCTTATTTCGTAGTCCCGGTACCGTACAGTATATCGGGAACGGTACCGTTTCGGTACGGTACCGGTACGGTTCTGGTTCGATTCCAAGATTCGGGTCGAAATGCTCTTCCCTACTAACCACACTTAGGACTTTAATCTAGTTGTTTCTTGATATGTATTTTTATTTTACACCAATTTATATCCTAAATGTTATCCATACCCAACCGTATTGTTATATTCGTTGTTAGAAATGTATGAATAAGGTAGTGACCATCCGAGTATTAGATTAATTAGCTAACACGCCAGCGATTTCAATGATCAAGGACTCGCACCAGCGATCCATGAAGCATACTAGTGACCATACATAGTTAAAGCATCGAGGACTCGTGCCAGCGATCTATTAGTTTATGCAGGAAATGTTCAAGCAAAGCTAGGTTTAACCCATGAACAAAAAAAAACCCTTTTTACCGCTTTAGACTTTTTAATCCTTAGCTTTAGTGGTGAGATGTGTATCCTTGTCAAGCATATGATAGAATATTCGTCACGTCTGAACAATTAAACGATTAGATTTGCTTTTAACAATAATCTATTTTGTTTCTAATTTGTTAAGTGTTTGGCCGTGCAATAATGATAAAACGAATAAGTGCTTAAATGTAAAAATATCCTATCAAGAATACAATTTCATTATGTTTATTCTAAAGGTTTACTTGAGGACTAGTAAAGTTTAAGCGGGGGGATATTTGATGAGATCAAAGAAGTACATTTTACTAGCATCATTTATCCTAATTGATTGACTTGTTTTATATTATTTTGTATGAGAATTGGTGCCTTAATGTTTACTTTAGTGATTATCAGGTAAAAACAGGAAATTAGGTGAAAGTTAATGATATTGAACGAATGATGGAGATAAATGATCAAGATTTGAAATGTCTACTGAAATTCAAGAGATGCGCCGTATCACTATCAACTGATACGCCGCAACATCATACTTAGATGAATTCGAAGACCATTGCCTATCTTTGAAGAATAAGTCACATCCAATTACACATGCGCCACATATGAAAGTTTGGTCAACGAAGAATAATCAACTTGTTCTACTCAAAAATACGCCGTATCTCATTTACAGCATGCGGCGTATCAGCTAAAGACTTCACCAGATTCTATCCAATACGTTAAAGAACATGCACCGCTTAAAGGAAGAAGTTACGGCACATCTAAAGGCGGTGTACGAATATTCCAGAATATAATAATCTTGGACCCCACGCGAAGTTAAGTAGATGCGACGCATCTGTCATCAACGTGCGCCGAATCGACCCCTCAGACAGAAACTATAAATACCCCAAGACAGATACGAGTTTTTTATACAGAAAAACCCTAAAGAGACGAATTCAGTCGAAGAAGCATCACAAGACACGCCCCAAACGAAGATCTTAGAGCCATAAGAAGGTCCTGCATGTGTATAATTCATTAAGTAGTTTTATTTATTGTATTAGTAAGCTTTAATCCATCAGGATTGATGGGCTTCTGGCCACCATACTGCTCCCCTCAAAATTGCTTTCCAATCGGTTAAAGTTTATATGATTGATGTTTTTGGTGACTTTATTTGTGCATTGATAACCTCTGTGTTTAGTTGAGTCTTCTGGGCTACCATACCTGTTCCTCACCTGCTTATCTAGTGTGTAGAAAGTAGGATAAACATAAGTAATCATTAAGAGTTTACCCGCAGATATTAGGATCCAACGAGACAGATTAGATTACGATACTCATCATATAAAACTAGCAATAAAACAAGTGACAAGCTACTTAACTATAAGGATAGGTCTTCTTATGTGTTTCTATTATCTATCTGTGTACGTGCTTGCTATTCACTGATTCGTTCTCATTAGTTTTACTTTTATTGTTTATTAAATCCCTGTTAGTCTCTCAGGCTAAACCCCCGTTTTATTAGATTAGATTGTAAAACTAACTTAGATATTAAAATACTGATTAAATCAACTAGATATTATGTTCCATTCTTAGTGTTCGACATTCTACTTACTACTATATACATATTGATCGGGTACACTGCTCGTTAAGTGTGTGTGTTAGTAATAAGTCGGCTAAATATAAATGTAAAACTTGAAAAGGCTTAAATACCCTATGCTACACTGACATATCGCACGCATCACAACCCTATGCTTAACTTTATACACATTACCCTTCAGTATTTAAAGTTTGCAAAACAACCCCTCAAGTTTACAAAATTCCCAGAACAACCTTATACTACTGCAAACCAATCAGACCCTTTTACATTTTGTAAAACCCTAACCTTAACTTCATTAATGACCTACATTTATTACTAAACATTATTATCAAATCCTAAACTAAACCGTAACCCTAAAACTCGTTCTTTCTTTTTCTTTTCCTTTTTCCTTGTCGCGACAAAACAAGCCAAACAAACCCTTGTTGTTTTCTTTTCTTGTTCGACACATCCCAAAACGCACCCTTTGTGGTTTCTTTTGATCGCGACACAAGCAACACCAACACATCATTTGTTGGGATCATAGTTTTTACTATTTTATCAAGTCTCGGTGATTTGTAATAATAGGTTGCTTAAGTTAGTAGTTACTTTCATTTATGTTATGTTATAAGTTTACTAGGCTTAAGATATTGAGTCCATGGGCCTTAAAGCCCACACGTTCCACATGATGGGGAGGACTAGGAGTGTTGCCCTAGCTCCTCACCTATAAATACAAGTCTTAGGCCATTGTAAAACTTGGTTGTTTATTTGAAATCTAAAGGAAACTCTTGCAATTACATTTCTCTCATTCAAATATTCATCCCATCCTTATATCTATCTCATTCTTGTTTGTGTGAAATCAATATGGTGACCTAACAAGTGGTATCATTCGCCATATGAAGGTGTAGTATTGTTTCTATTTGAAATTCGATCCATAAAATTTGTTTTAGTCGTTATTTTTTGTTAAAACTTGTACTTTCTTGTTTGTTCTTTTCGTTTTTATCACATATTTGCTTACAAATTTGTGCTACAAATCATTTCAAACACAAAAGTATCAATTTTTTCCTCAAAATAACGATTTGCATTTTTGTACTATTTTTCAAAATTTGTTAAATTTTTCAAAATCATTGTCAAGTTTATAACTTTCTTCAATATTTCATCATTTTACAACTTGAAGTACAAAAATTTTGCACTAAAAACTCGTTTTTGGATTGCTTTCATTGAAAAACAACGTTTTGCAAATTTTCGAAATCATCTTATTGACCAAGTTTCGAGATCGTGTTCTAGTGCCTCTAATCATCTTACGAATTGCGGACTCAGTCTTTTCTCTCTTGTATAAGGAAGAAAAGTACTTCGACTTTTGGTTAACTTTCGAAATTGTATAATTTCGAAAGTGTTCTTTGTGTTCTCGAAAAGTTCACATATTTTCGAAATCACAAAAGTTTTTTCGAAAACTTCTTTGGTTTTCGAAATCTCCAAGATTTTCGAAAATATATAAGTTTCGAGAAACTTTCTTTCGAAATCTCAAACTTTCGAAACCTCAAATTTTTTGAAATCCTTGAGTTACAATTTTTCGCAATCCCTAAAAGTCTAGTTTTCGCAATCTCCAGTTCTGTGACAAAGTTTCGAAAACATCTACTTGGGCATACTTTTCGAGATTTGGCAAACCTATACTTTCTACAAGATCCATCTTTTCACACAAGTGTTTCATAATGTCTCAACCACCGTACTACTTCAACAATTCTCAGCAACATCAGTATCAACAATATCATCAGCAACATCAGCAACAGCAACAGTATCAACAATCACCACAATATTATCATCAACCGGTTTACTCACAACAACATAACTTCATTCAACAAATGGTTCCGATACAACAATCTTATCCGATGTCACAACAGCAAAGCCAACTTCCACCGAAACCTATCATTGGTTTGACAGAATGTGTGAAGTCATTTCAACTCAACAATCCAGACATGAAGCAGGCTCTCCTGACACCCCACCAATGCTAACACCGGGTAATTATGTTCAATGGGCAAGTCGATTCTTAAGGTTTATTGAGCTCAAGAAACCCAATGGTAAGTACATGAAACAAGTTATCCTTGAAGGACCATTTCCTTGGCCTGTTAACTACATTGGCGGTGACCCACAGGCTGATCCTCCAGTAGCTCCAACTGCTGTACGTTTTCTTGAGTCTCAACTTACTGCTGAACAAAATCACCATCTAGAAGCAGATGAGTATGCTATGTCTTACATACTTTAAGGAATACCAAACATCATATTCAGAAGTGTTAATGCTCAAACAACTGCTAAAGCTATGTGGGAACACGTCCATCTACTGATGCAAGGCACACAACTGAACAAGGAAGACATGGAATCTAAACTTTCTTGGAATACACTAACATCATGATCGAACCAGGGGAATCTCTTGAGTCGTACTTTCATCGTTTCACTAATGTCGTCAATGATTTAGAGAGACATGATATACCTCTTCCAAGAATCGCTGTCAATACAAAGTTTGTTAGTAGTCTAGGTCCTGAGTGGCAAAAGTATGTGACATTTGTGAGACAAGCTAAGAATCTTCACAGGGATCCATATGGATTGTTGTACGACTATCTCAAGCCCTATGAGTCTGAAGTTGAAAAAGACAAACTTGCCCGAGGAGGATACACATCACCACCTACTTCTAATCCTCTTGCACTCGTTGCTCAAACTCCTGCTTCACATCCTCCGATGTCTAATCATGCTTATGATCAGTAACAGAATTATTTCAGTCACCAGCAACCTCCTGCTTCTCAACACGCTTCTAATCAACTTGCTCCATATGACAACAATGATAGCATGTATTACTCTAATCAGATTGAAGATGATGATGATGACGTCAATACGTTGAATCAAGGACTTGCTCTTGTTGCTCGTGCTTTTAGCGAATTCTCCAACAAAACCAACAACCGTCTTCGTTCTTCATCAAATACAAGAAACCAAGCTGTCATTCAAGATGGTCGAGTTGAGATTCAGAATCGTAATTCAGGACGTTCAGGTGGGTATACTGGAAATTCTGGATATGGACAAAGAGTAAACAACAATGGGGGATTCAGAAACAATCCAGGTGCTCCTCAGCGAAGTAATGACAATGCTGCTAGTAACAACACAGTCTCTGGGAATGCGATATGGTGCTACAACTGCAACGAAAAAGGTCATATTGCAAGTGTATGCCCTCACCCAAGAAAAGGTAGTCAGTTTCACAAGCAGGCATTATTTATGGCTCTCAAAGATGAAAAGGAAGGAACTTTCAATGCTCATGAGAACAGTTTCTTTGCTAATGCTTACAACGATGATGAAATGGAAGATCTTGAAGCCAATGCAGCTGTGATGCTTATGGCAAACATGCAGGAAAATCAGTTGAATGATTCAGGCCCAGTGTTCTCCACTGATGGCATGTCTCAGGTAAATGACCTAATCACAAGCTCCATACAATTTAATGCATCACCATCTGTTTCTGAATCAGATCAGGCGCAAGTTGTTCCTTCCGAAACATTTTTCTCTTCTCAAGAGGATGAACAATTAGACACATTTGTTATATTTGATGATGACATTGTCGTCTCATTTGATGATCCTATTGAGCAAGACGAAAATGCCTTTAGTGAACAACATGAACCTCCTTCTGATCCAGCTCCTGACTATACAGGTACGGCTAAACAACTTAATAATCAACTTCTTTCTAATCACATAACGGACGAGCAAACTGAAGTTTTGAAAGAAAATGCCAATTTGAAAAAGGACATTGAATGTTATAAAAAGCAACTTTCAAACTTTCAATATGTCGTTCATCGTGAACAAAGCTTTGAAAAGTCATTTCAAGAATCATATGTCAAAGAACAAAATCATCAAAAGCAAATTTATGACATTGTTGAGTCAAACGGTAAATTGGTTTCCAAACTAGAAAATGAAAAACATGATCTTCAAAAACAAGTTGTTCAACTCCAACAGGAACTTTCAAAAACACAAAAAGAGGTGATAACTTGCAAACAGGAATTTTATGAACATAAAGTGCAAAAACGAGAAAAAGAAAATTCTTTACTTGATGATAATATCGCTCTCGAGAGTCAAATTTAAGCTTTTCAAAACATCGTTTATAAACATGGGGAATCTGTAACGACAATTCAAAAGTTTTCTTTAAAACCAAGACCAGGCAAAGGTTTTGGCCTCGGCGATTACAGATCCTCTTTTCTTCGCACTGCATTCAAAACAAATCCTAAGCTGTACAGTATGGACCAATTGATGGATAATAATGTTGTGCGTGTTAGTGTTCATGATACTGAGGAAGAATACGAACTTGAAGATAAGAGTCGATCAAAAATGAGTAACGTTGAATATTGCATATGATTACTCAAAAGCTCCTCACATTTCAAAATATTTTGTTCCGTCAAGAGAAATAACTGAGAAATCATGGTATGTTACTGAGTCATATGTTTCATCTTCTGATGGAGCTCCTGTCAAACCCGTAGCACAGGTTAATGGTCCATTACCATCTTCTGGTCATGTGACACCATTACCTACACGATGTAAAGTTTTAGACTATTTTCAAACATTCATGAAAGGCATCGAGAAGTTGGAAAACGAAATTGAACATCATTCCCAAATTAAAATTCTTACTTTTCAATCAGCTTACGAGCGGGAAAAGCGAGACATTTTTCAAAAACAACTCCTGCCTTTAGTTCATAATTTACGTTATTGTGCTACTCGTTGGGAACAGGAACTCCAAAAAGAAGTTAAAGATATGAAAGAAATTTTCGCTCTTAATGAAAATTCAATTTTGGTTCAACAACACAAAAACCGTTTTTTAAAAACAGATTCGGATCGACTCTTGGAACAACTTCTTCAAGCTGATATTCATACTTTTCTAATGAATGAACTCTATTATTCCAGCAATGCTAAAGTTTTTGCAGAATACTGTGCTGAAATTGTTTCGGTGAAGATGCTAAATGAAACATTGAAACATCAATATGAAACGTTGCGTCAAAACAGTGATGATGTGATAAACAATCTTTCAAACGAAATTTGTCAACTCAAACAAAAGATTGATTGGTGTCAAGCTCAAAGTATTGAAACTGAATTGCAACTATGTACCACAATTGAGTCTCGTAAAAACAAATGTCGTCTACTCCAAAATGAAATTGTGGAATTAAAACTTGAAATTGCGGAGTTAAAAATTGAAAACGCCGAATGGCAACAAAACCGCGATGAAATTCGTTATTGCAATGGTTTACTTGAGTCTGATATTCAGGACAAAAAACACATCATCATTGATTTAAAAGAGAAAATTAAGCTACTTTAAAAAGGAAAGTTTATTGACAACACTGTGATAGCACCAGGAATGTTTCAAATAGACATAATAGATAAGGGTAAGCATGCTAAGAGTTCTAATGTTAGCTCTTCCACTTCCACATGTCTAGTTTCCCCTAAGAGCGTTAGAAGCCAAAAGCCAAAAAGCGTTAAGAAGAATAAAAATACTAAGCTTTCGCAACGTAAGAGTGGAACACTAGAAGTGCAAGAAGTAGAAGCTCACCTTAGGAACTCGAATATAACTCATGTTGCATCTGATTTAGATTCTAATCTGGAAAATTGTAATCCAAATCTTAATGTAACGAATGCTGAACCTTCTAATGTTTTGAATATTAATGCATCTTGTGTGTTTTGTCGCCAAAGTGTGTTATCTGGTGATCATACCAAGTGTGTAGCTAATACTCTCTTACAACGTAAAAAGAAACGTAGATCCGTCTCTTCTTCTAGGCCCACTAATGCCTCTAAGTCTACCTTAAGAAAAACGCCTACTACTGTTTCAAATGATGTTGTAGTCAACCCAAAAGCAGCAATCAACAATTCTAGGAATACACCAAAAGCTAGTGCATTCACTAAGAACAAAGCAAAAACTAGTTGGAACTGGCAACGTTGGTTACAATACAAACCAAATTTTAAATGGATTCCTAAATTGTTAAACATTTGTGTTTCTAACCAACAGGAACCCACAATTTCATCGGGTTCCACCCTTAATTCTGTTCCATCTCTGTCGTCTTCTTTTGATGCAGGTGGTTCAGATCGTTCTCTGGATTGTTGATAGCGGTTGCACCCGACATATGACAGGTAATCTCAAACTGTTAAAAAACTTTGTCTCAAAGTTTATTGGAACTGTCAGATTCGGGAATGATCAATACGCTTTAATCATGGGTTACGGAGACTACATGCATGGGAACATTGAAATTAGCAGAGTTTATTATGTTGAAGGCTTGGGTCACAACCTCTTTTCAGTCGGTCAATTTTGTGATGGAGATTTAGAAGTAGCATTTCGCGAGAAAACCTGTTTTGTTCGTGGTCTACAAGGCAATGATTTAATGTCTGGCAAACGTGGCACTAACCTTTACACAATTTCAATGTCTGACATGATCGCTTCATCTCCAATATGTCTTCTATCCAAAGCTGAAACGACTAAATCCTGGTTATGGCACAAACGCCTTTCTCATTTGAATTTCAAAACGATGACTGATCTCGCTCGTCACAAATTAGTCGAAGGCTTTCCCAGATTCCGTTATGCCAAAGATCATCTCTGTCCAGCCTGTGAACAAGGAAAAAGTACTCGTGCTCATTTTCCCTCAAAACCTGAACACAGTACAAATCATGTTTTACAATTGCTTCATATGGATTTGTGTGGTCCGATGCGTGTTCAAACAATCAACGGTAAACGCTACATTTTAGTAATTGTTGATGATTACTCTCGCTGGACTTGGGTTTATTTTCTTCGAAGTAAAGATCAAGCTCCTCAAATGATCATCACCTTTCTTACCAAAATACAAGTTCAGCTACGCAACACAGTCAGAATCGTTCGAACTGACAATGGCACAGAATTTAAGAATCAGACTCTAAGGTCGTATTTTGAGAAAGTGGGAATTAAACATCAAACATCTGTTCCACGCACACCCGAACAGAATGGAGTAGTCGAAAGACGCAACAGAACGTTAGTGGAAGCTGCTCGAACGATGTTAATCAATGCTCAATTACCAGATTACTTATGGGCAGAAGCTGTTTCAACCGCCTGTTATACTCAAAACCGTTGCATGATCACAAAACGCCACAACAAAACCCCATATCAGATTGTTCACAAAAGGAAACCAAACATCAGTCACTTTTATGTTTTCGGTGCTCTATGCTACCCAGTTAATGATCGTGATGATCTAGGTAAACTTAAAGCAAAGGCTGACATTGGAGTATTCATAGGATACTGTGAAAATTCAAAAGGCTATCGGATATGGAATCATCGTATTCGGGAAATTCAAGAAACTATTCATGCTAATTTCGATGAACTCACTCAAATGGCTTCTGAGCAACACGGCTTAGGACCCGCAACCAACCGTCTTAACTTTCCGGTATCTTCGGCTAAACCATTGTCACTTTTTCATAAAGAAGTGGTAACCTTGTTTGCTCCATTGTTTGATGATACGCCTGTTAACCGTCCAACTGAGGCCACACCAAATTCCGCTGCACATCTTGATCAACATCAAACACCTGATACACCTCAACAAACAACATCTTCTGTTGGTAGAGACGATCCTCCAGTCATATCACCAACAACAACAGAACAAACCGGGTCCAACTCACGACAATCAGCTGGAGATTCCATACCTTTATCAGTTCCACAACCCGCAGAGCATGACCCAGAACAATTCATTAACCCATTTGCAAATGCTCAACTTGTCCCTGACATTGCTGAGTCATCTTCATGCAATTTGGGTCCTGCTCACTTGCGAGATACTTATCAACTTCATCCTTCGACACATAAATGAACTAGAGATGACCCCTTAGTTCAATTTATTGGCCATCCAGATGCACCTATCATGACAAGACAACGCCTTCACACAGACGGTGAAACTTGCATTTATGCACTCACAGTTTGTGAAACCGTACCCAAAAATGTCAAAGAAGCAATGAATTATGAAAACTGGATTGAGTCTAAGCAAGAAGAATTCGAAACCTTTCAAAGATTAGAAGTATGGATATTGGTTGAAAAACATGAAGGCATCATCGTCATTGGTTTAAAATGGATCTGGAAAAACAAACTGGATGCAGAAGGCACAGTCATACGCAACAAATCACGCTTGGTAGCAAAAGGTTATTCTCAAGAAGAAGGTATTAATTTTGAAGAATCATTTGCTCCTATGGCTAGACTTGAAGCTGTACGGATATTCTTAGCATTTGCTGCTCATCGGAATATGATTGTTTACCAAATGGACGTGAAAATGGCTTTTCTGAACGGTCAACTCCGAGAAGTGGTCTATGTCAGTCAACCTGAAGGATTCGTTGATCCAGAACGTCCCAATCATGTCTACAAGCTTAAGAAGTCTCTCTACGGTCTTAAGCAATCCCCAGGGCTTGGTATGACAAGCTTTCTAAATTCCTGTTTGCTAATAATTTTACTCTAGGCTTGGTGGATCCAACACTGTTTACAAAAACATACGGGATGGACTTATTAATCGTTCAAATTTATGTTGATGACATTATTTTTGCTTCAACCAACAAAAATTACTCAATGGATTTTGCAAAATTAATGACAGATAATTTTGAAATGTCCATGATGGGTGAACTTACGTTCTTTCTAGGACTACAAGTTCATCAATCACCCCGTGGAATTTTTCTAAATCAGTCCAAATATGCTTTTGAGATTTTAAAGAAACATGTTATGCAAAGTAGTGATACTATGAATACACCGATGGCCAACTCTACTAAACTAGATGCTGATATACAAGGGACTCCAGTTGATCCTACCAAATACCGAAGTATTATTGGGTCCCTCATGTATCTCACATCCAGTAGACCTGATATTGTATTTGCTGTGTTTATGTGTTCTCGCTATCAGGCTAATCCAACTGAAAAACACCTTAATGAGGCAAAAAGAATCCTTCGATACATAAAGGGAACCATCCACTTGGGGATCTGGTATCCGAAGGATTCTGGTTTTGAACTAATAGCTTTTTCAGACACTGACCATGCAGGATGCTTAGACTCGCGAAAAAGTACATCAGGTGGCTTACAGTTTCTTGGAGATAAACTTGTGTCTTGGCAATCAAAGAAGCAGGATTGCACATCACTGTCATATACAGAATCTAAATACGTAGCTATGTCTGCTTGTTGCGCTCAAGTCATTTGGATGAGATCACAACTTAAAGACTATGGCTACTTATTCAACAAGATTCCGATTTACTGCGATTCTAAAAGTGCCATTGCAATCTCCTGCAACACAGTTCATCATTGCAAATCCAAACACATTGATCTCCGATACCATTTCATCAAAGAGCATGTCGAGAAGGGTACAGTTGAATTATATTTTGTGGGTACTGAGTACCAATTAGCGGACTTACTTACAAAACCCTTAGCTCCATCAAGGTTTGCAAGTTTAGTTCACCAGATTGGTATGCGATGTTTGACACCATTTGACTTACAAAAGTTTTTAAAACATAAGTAAAGTGTTAAACATCAACAATTTAACTATCTTTGTAACATAAATGTTTTTCTTTATTTTTTATAAAACTCAAAAACACAAACATATTTTTCTTTTCTTATAAAAAAAATGCAAGTATATCACTTTCTTTCAACACCTTGTTCTTTTACAAGTGTTGAGGGGGAGATTCGTCTAAATTTTATAAATTTTTCAAAAACGATATACTTGCATATTACCTTTGATGCGTTGTTTCGGGATTTCATAAGATATCTCATATCTCGTTTCCTTTTCTCAATATGGTGACGTAGGTTAGTATATCTTGGTGTCTTTACTTATTTCTAAGTTTAGGACTTATCTTGTTAATATTGTAATTAGGGGACCATATTTGACTAGTTTTGAAAGTTCCAAAAATTTAACAAAAACAAACACCCCCCCCCCTCGTTTTTTCCCATAAACCTCAAAAACATTTCAAAAACCTCAAAACCCTCCTTTCTCGAAAAACCACGGCTGCTTAATCCTACCATAATTTTCAAGTCTTAATCTTCAAACTATAAGTTCCTTGATGTTCTTAAGGGTTATTTACACATAGGTTTTCGATTAATCTTGATTTATTTGGCTAGAAGCTTTGCAATCGTTTTTTCTTTAACTAGGGTTTCAAGTTTCGAATTTTGTCAATTCTTGATTGGACGGTTAATTATTGATAGGGGTTTTGTGCTAAAACATGTTTCTTACTTTCCTATCACTTTTAATCTCTCAAATACATGTGTTTGTGTAATTTTCGAAACCTAGGGTTTTAAGTACGAATTGGGTTTATTGAATTGTTGATGTTTTTTGTTATTCTTGTTGGTGGGATATGGTCTCATGGATGTATTAATCATGTTTATGCTTCTTAATTCAAATATTTTACATGAATGCATGATTCTCGATAGATAGGGTTTCGTTCAAAGTGGGTTTCTCTCATATTGTGGTCAAATGTGATGCTTATTGTGCCTAAATGCTTCTAATACGCGTTTGTGATATGCAAGTACCTATCATCATCGATTGTTTCATGATTTTGCATTTTATCGAGAATATGTTCTTGGATATTTTTCAAAATCTCTGTACTCGATTGATTAGTCTGTTTCTAATTGTTGAATATAATCATTTGCAACAGGTTATATCACTTGGAATTCATATTTTCACAAAGAAACGTACGTTGGCATTGTTTCGAAATTCTTGTATAAGAATTTTTGAGAAAAACTGTATCGCAAACATAATGAAATTTTTTGCAATCACCATTTTTTCGAGAAATCTCAAAATGTTGTATTTTTTCGAAAATACCCGTTTTGTCATCTTCTCGAAAACATTTAAGTGATTGCGAAATTATTTCGTCCCTGGCCATATTTTTTCTAAATCATCATTTAAACTAATACTTTCGAAATCCTTTATAATACGTATTCTCGAAAAACTTTTCTAGTGGTCTGTTCTCGATAAATTTTTTATTGAGAACACACTTGAATTTTTTTCGAAAATACTTAGTATACAGGATTGCGAAAAATGTTACTTAATGACTGTTTTTCGAAATTATTGGCACTTGTGACTGGGTTTGCGAAATATTGTTCAGTAGTGCACTTTTTCGAAATTACTAATAATGTTGTATCTTGTACTTCACTTGAATCATTTCGAGAACATTGTGATTATGTAATTTCGAAAACATGTTTTATGTCACAATGTGATAATGGATTCTAGTCATGTATAATGTGATGTTATTTATGATTACTAGTTGTACATATGTGATTCATAATTACAATAGAATCCCTAAGTACACGTCTCTTACCATTATACATGAAATGATTAAACCATACGTGCTTACATGAATCTAAATGCTTATCTATAATCAAACTTTGCAATCCTGCTAACTTGTAACAAATTTCGATGTTTGGTTTATGATAATGCTTTTCAGAATAACATGGCTGAACACAACGAGAATGTCCCCGAACAAGCTCTTCCATTACTCACCATAGATGATATCACTCCCGCTAACTACAACGTTACAATTGGCAACAACAATCCACGAGTTGATTTCGACAAATTGAGAATTACTGAGAACTCGTGCAAGATTGTTAAAGATATTCTTGTTGCACATCCATGCAAACATCTGCTCATCTGTTCTACTTCAGTTCCTCTGTTTTACCTTCATCAGTTCTGGCTTACGGCTAAGGCAAATTTGGATGATGAGTCTTTTACTATTACGCTGGATCACCAAGTCTACACTGTAGATCACGACGTTCTTCGTACAGTCCTTCTCCTGCCTCAAACTGACAACGAATTTGCTCCAATACTACCTGAACTGGACCTTCTTGACTTCTTTATTGAGTTGGGATATGATGTTGATGATGATGTACCTCTAGTCAAACATTCCAGATTCAATGCCAAGAATATACCTCAGCCCTAGAGAACATTCTGTATGTTGGTTAAGATCTATATCAGGAAGAAAAAGTGGTCACGAACATCCTAGGCTTGAACATTTACAAACATTTTGGGGAATGGTGACTTTGACACCTATTGATTTTGCAGTTCCAATCATGAACGATATAGTCTACAACATTCAAACCGAACGTGTGAAGACTATGATCCCGTTCACAAGATTCACCAAGCTTCTCATTGAACATTTCTACAAAGACACTCCAGAATTTATCAAGAGGATGACAGACCCTAATGAGCCGAAGCACCTCTTTGAGGACGACTTCACCACCTCATTCATCAAAACGACCACTTCCTCTACCAAGATCAAAGGAATGAGGCTTCCCGAATAGCTTCTTGATGACAAAATCAAGAAAAGTCTGAACTACAAATACTATGATAATGCTTACAAAGGGGTACAGGAAGAAGCTACTATTCAGACTCGTAGCAAAGGAAGTGTGAAGTCTGGGAGTACTACAAGCACCACTGGCTCACCTCAGACTAAGTCTAAGGCTGCACCTAAGACAAAACTATCAGCTAAACCCAAGACTTCTGACAAACCTAAACCAACATCCAAACCTAAACCTGCTACCAAGCCAAAGCAGAAGGTAACTCCTGAGTACATTCTTCATGATGAACGTACACCTCCACCTTCTGTAAGCGAATCAGAGTTCGACACGGAATCAGAAGAAGAAGAACAAGACTTTGAAAGAAGAGTTAGAGTACCTGAAGAAACATTTCCTACAACAGAGATCGCTATACAACAAAGTCTTGAAACTTATGAAGCAGAGACAAGAAAAAGGAAAGGGATCACTATTAATGAGCCTAATGATGATGAAGAATACGAACCAATCGTTGAACAGTTGGTCGATAAACGCAAACTGAAAAGTATAGTTGTCGACACACGAGCTGAAGAAAAGCAACTTCGCAAAGAACAAAGGAAAGCAGCTCTCGAAAGCCGACTTATGTCTCAACCTTCAACACCACCACCTGTCGATCATTCAAAACATGAAGGAGCTACAAGCAGCATGATTCCTCCCGTTGTGTCCACTACTTTAGAATCAGCTCCACAGCCTGATGACATTGTTAAAGATACAAATCATACAGGAGATATCACCATGACTGAGACTGCACATGTAGAAGAGAATGTTGGCTGACTGGAGTACATTGCTACGGATCAGGAACATGAATACCTCATTACTCCAGAGTTTCTTGCACGAGAAGCAGAGGACGCAGAGGAACGACGAAGAAAAGATAATGAAGAGAAGAATGCTTTCAATACCGACATATTTCTCAAATCATCTTATCAACAGACTACCTCAGCACAACCTCCACCTCCTCAAGACTCTCCACCAAAGGATCCGACTCCTCCTGCTTCTTCTTCAAGCTCTCACAACGAGTCGTCATCCGAAGCATCACCTGAGCATTCATCTCCCACACCTTCTGAAACCGCATCAAAGCAGCATTCAATCAATGAACCGAAACAACCAGTTGATCTTCAGGAGCAAGTCAACAAACTTACCAACATGGTTACCGGTCTTGCCAAACAAGTTGAAGATTTTCAGGAGTCAAAGCAGCTGATCGATAAGTTCTTGAACTCTGATTACACAAGATTTATTAAGACTGTCACACAAGATTTTCTCACTGAAAATCTAGTTGAGATAGTCACTCCTGAAGTAGCAAACCTTCTTGAACCAATCAAGGACAACCTGGATCACAGAATCAGAAGTGTCGTTAGAAAAATGTTGTCAACAACACCATTCACGCTTCACACTGCAAAAGCTTCTACTGCAGCTCCAACCGTCCCTGAATTATCCTTCGATGATCTGCTTGCTAAACTCTTCGACAAAGTTGCCTACAAAACAACACAGACTACTGAAGAAAAAGCACTTGTTGATGCTATGTCGGCTTACTTGTCCAAAGAGTCATGCAAAGATGCAGCTGGAACCCTGAAAAGGTCAAGGAAAGATGACGACCCTGACACAAACTCAAAAGGCAATAAACCTAAGTCTGGAACCGGTCCCTCATCTTCTCTACAACCACGAAAGGACTCCACTCCTCCTGGAAATCAACAACACCCCTCAGCTACCAGTCAAGGTCCAACTGAAGAGGAAGAAACTTTCATGGAACCTACTGATGACTACCAGGGTCAACCTGACACCGATTACCGTGCCTCACCTATTCCCGATTCTCATGCTGGACCATCGTCACCATCCAAGGCTAAAGACAAAGATGCTACTTCTAAGTCTAAGAAATCAAAGAAGAAAAGATGACATTCATGGCTCGACAATGATGACACACCTCAGAATGATTGGTTGACAGAAATGGTTCAAGCTCAACCTCCTCTTGAAGATGAAGAACCCCTTCCTGGTAATACTCTACAATTCACTCAAGTCATAATGAAGGATCTTCAGATTAATAAACTCAGGAAGACGGAGCTCAGAAGAATCAATAGGGATGCACAGGAATTCCTCAAGTCCAGATTTGGAAACAAAGTGGAATACGAGTATCATATGCAGAATATAGCTAGTGCAATGTCTGCCAAATTTGACTGGCTAAATCCTGAAGTGAATATCGACCTCAGTTCCAAAAACCATGAAAAGCCTTACTTCACTGACTGGACTAAACCATTACCTTTGAAAGGATTTCCAGATAAACCCAAGATACCTTACAACTTCTTCTTCAACAAAGATCTTCGCAACATCCAACTCACCCAAGAGACATCCAAGAAGAAATATGCTTCCTCACTCACAATCTCAGTACCAGCCGCAAGATACGAAGTTCCTGCAATTGAAGAATCTACTCGAGTTTTCAGCAACTCCATCGTAGCTTACGACAGAGATGCTCTACACGAGATTCAACACTGGCCAGAACGTCGTCGTCTCGGTTATACCAGCAGATTAGGAGAGAAATCATTGGAAAATGTGAAGCATAAATCTAAGATCATCGCTATCTTGGAGATTCAAGAGTCGCAACGGTTTAACTACATATTCATGCGTGAGATTGTTGTTAAACGACAAGATGAAAAGAAGTACAAGTTCTCTGAAGCAGACTTTCTAGACCTTAATCTCAATGACATCGAAGACATGTATCTCGAAAAGGTTCAAGGAAGAATGCGTGGATTCCAGAGAGAAGTTCAGTACAACTTCATGGCATCACTACTTCTATTCATCCGACGATTGATAGTTCAAGAAAGAGTGGAAAATCTTCAGCTTGGAGTGGATAGTTACCAACAGAAGATCAATTTGACAAAGCCGCAATTCTGATTTGATGGAATCTATCAAACGTCACAGTTTACTCTCATCTAAGAACCTGCATTTGGTTTCACTTACATCAACATCAAAAAGCTACAAAGCTTCATGACGTTCGATGAGATACACAAATTCTGTGATGTTACACTTAAATCCGTTCGTGATGGGCTTGTCAAAAGGTTGAATGCGGATCGCCGAAAGATAGCAAAAGGGGAACAACCTAGATGGAAATCCAGCTCAAGAAGACAAGTTCGTAACTTTGTCTTAAAGATTGAAGAAAGGCTATTTTGACGGGAACATATCAGACGACTGAAAAGCTATATCGGTGTCAGACCATCATTTCCTATCAAACTCTTCGAAAGACCCGAACCAAAGTTCACTGACTTTGATGCTCCACTTCCTGACAAAGATTAAATTGGTACATTTGGTTATTAACTTTTCAATATCAATTGTTTCATTTGATTGAATTCTTTTCATTATGGCTTGTGCACACATAACAGTGTACAACCCGTTCTTGTAACGAAAGGACCCTGAGGTACGCATCAGTGCCTCAATCCTTGTATAAGGAGCGAAGGCTTCTTACTTTTGAGTAGAGTTAATCAAACATTTTCTGATTTTCATAACTCTGCTCAAAAGATAAGTATTTCTCCTCAATGAGTATTCACTTGTTGAGGGGGAGCACTTGAAAAATTCATCGTTTAAAAACAAAAGTTCTTGTTGATATCTCCGCATAAGACTCAAAAAGCATATTTTAATCAAAATTTTATCAAAAACAACATCTCATATGCTATTTTTTAGGGGGAGAAAAAGTGAATGTGATTAAAATATGAAAGTTCTAAGTTGCTTTAAGTCAAATCTCATGCAAGCTAGACTCAGAATTGACCCAGGAATTGACGAAACATAAAAGTTAGTAATCTCAAAAAGACTTATCCTCGACGGGTAATAACATCAAGTTAGTTACTAGAGTTAGTTGTCACCTAAAAGCTGACAATGGAACTCTTTAACTAGCCACGTAAGCGTGTCTCGAAAAGGATTTGTCTTAGTAGAAATGTACCGTCTCGAGAAACTTTCTGTGGATTTGACCAGGCCGGGTAATAACTTCAAGCTAGTCTAACTAGTGATGTAAGCGTGTCTCGAATCGGTCAGGTTCACTGAAAGTGGATCAATTCAAAAAGTGCTTGCTCCTCCCACATGTGCAAATTTATTTAAACACTTATGAGCACATGTGAAGGGGGAGCCCTTCAAAAGTAAACAAAAAACTCTCAAAGTGTTAAACAAAATGTTTGATAATCACAAACACTTTGAGAGATTTTCAAAGGTTTCTTGGCTAGTAACGGATAATCATGGAGTTATAAGGTGATTAAGATAGGAAATTCAGTCCTATGATCCACCAGAGCCGGAGGGATCTACCCAAGGACATCACCATTAGTTAGAGTTAAAAGTCCTTAGGTATGATACGATAAAAGGAGAAAAGAATGAAAGGGAAAGAAGGAGTTGAAGAATTAAAAAGAAAAGTAAAGAAAAGGGTGAAAAGAAATAGCCCTCCATATGTTCAACTTTAGGGCAGACACCGGGTTCAATTCATATGCTACTGGCTGTTGTTAAGACAACACCGGTATTAAAGATAAAGACGTCATGGACCGAGTGACGCAATGCACTAAACCTTCTAGCCACTCAAGTTCTCTTAAAAGAGCTTGTTTCATTCTCACGGGGAACCGATGTAATCTTTCGACTAATCTCTTAGAGATGGTTGATATTGAAGCAGGAGACACCTCCCTAGTCTCCGCATAGGAAACCTAAGTGTGCACTTTTCGAGTCTAGAGCCATGAGATACATCAAAGATCTTTTAGGAACACTTAGTATTTCTATAACTGGTGTTCTACATCAATGGACACTAGCTGTAAATTATCGAGTCCTTCGAAGATCTTAGCAATCTGCCGAGAACGTTTATGAGAGAATTTACATAAGTATTTCTCAATGATTGAACGGAAATCCTGCCAGGGTCAACATCCAACAGCCCTGACAGCAGGTCACTTTGGTAACTCCTTGTGGGTTACGCTTAGTATTTGCCATGGTTTCTTAGCGGTCTACAGTCGTGGAGTGATCCCCAGCGACTCACCCAGTCATTGATCTACTTAGTAGGTCTCGTAAGCTCCTTAAGGAGTATCTGATATGGGAACGGCCTTGATAAGGGTTAGAAGGAGTCTTCACAATATGCTGTGGACGATCTCTAATTCCTTATCTGTAAGTACTGGATGTTTTATTGCTAACTGTTTACATGCAGGGTTACACATCTCCATGGCGACAGATTCCACATGCTCATACATGCATCTTGAAGTCATCAAAAGCTCCCTCAAAGATCAAAGCAACACAAAGTTCAAAGAAAGATTCTACGCCAAAAAGAAGAATCTACAAAGTATAAAGATTAAAGATCTTAAGTGAAAGAAAGGGAACTACGTGCATGTATAAGTCAGAATTCGAAGATGTATGAGCATGTTGGAATGGTGGACTACCACCACAGACGCGAAAGTGACAAAAGGCAGACAACTTCATAACATGATCACTCTCACAAACAACAAAGAACAAAGAACAAAGAACGATGAATGATTCTTATCTCATGATTATTGAAAAGACGTCTAAAGCTATGAAAGTCAAAGATGAAGAAATGACAAAGACGTCAAGCAACCGTGATGACCGACCCTTAGGGGGAGATTGTTGGGATCATAGTTTTTACTATTTTATCAAGTCTCGATCATTTGTAATAATAGGTTGCTTAAGTTAGTAGTTACTTTCATTTATGTTATGTTATAAATTTACTAGGCTTAAGATATTGAGTCCATGGGCTTTAAAGCCCACACGTTCCACATGATGGGGAGGACTAGGAGTGTTGCCCTAGCTCCTCACCTATAAATACAAGTCTTAGGCCATTGTAAAACTTGGTTGTTTATTTGAAATCTAAAGGAAACTCTTGCAATTACATTTCTCTCATTCAAATATTCATCCCATCCTTATATCTATCTCATTCTTGTTTGTGTGAAATCAATATGCTGACCTAACACCATTGCTTCCCCTTTTCAGCCCAGACACCCACACAAAAACTAAACTGAGACACACCTTTATTCTTTTTAGTTTTCATGCGCCACAAGTTCAAAATCCAAAACCCTTTCTTGTATAAGTGTTGTTCGACATGTACAAGGAAACAAACAAAACCCTTTTTATGTTTTATGGTTAGCTCGACACAACAAGAATCAAGACACAACCTTCACATGTTTTCCATATGATTCGACTAAGGTTTTACGTTCATGATTTCATGTGTTAATCCTACAAACATCAAACATATACATATGTATTATATAGTTCAATTCATACATAGTTTTTATGTTCATGCATGCGGAAAAATAAATCAAAGAAAAAATAACAAGACAAGATAGGTGTGATGAGGCGAAAAATGAACCACTTTTAGGGGGTCATTTAAGCCAGAATTGAATTTATTTGATCAAATATTACCCTAAATCGTTCCTTTTGTGATTTTAGGTACTTTGGGAGAGAAATCTGGAAAAGGAAGCAATTCAGGCGTTTTTGGAGCATAAAAGTGAAGAAAACGCCAAAGACTTAATTTTCCAAGCTGAGAACAGTGTATGACGGCGTCAAGAGGAAATTCACGACGGCGTCAAGAGTAAAAGTGTTGACGATCTAGTACAAACCTGACGGCGTCACAACAAGGGCGTCAAGAGTTAAAATCATGACGGCCTGCATAAGGTGTACACATGACGGCGTCAGACCCAGATCTAGGAAGTCTGAGGAACTATTTGGCGGCGAGATGATGGCGTCAGACCTTTGTTCTTGACGCCGTCACCTTCTAAACTCTATATATAGTTTTCTATTTTTCATTCATTAGTGAGGAACTTGTGTGGATAAACCCTAGGGCCAAACTTTGTGAACCCTAGCTCGTATTTTACAGTATATTCAAGGGTTTTCACCCCTTGAATCCTTTCATGTGCTATTGAGATAAGTCTTCTCTTAATTCAATCAATATGTCTATGTGTTGGTTGTCTATATCTTGTGCTTGTCTTGATTTCAACATGCTAGGCTGGATCTATCTTGTGTTTGCTTAGATCTAATGAAACCTAGATGTTAATTATGTGCTGATTACATGTTTATGGTTGTATTGGATGAATGATTTCAATGTTAGGCTTAAGAAAACTGGCAGATCTCCATTGTGTTACATGCTTGAACGTCTTAGGAAACATGAACCGATGTGTACTAGGTTTTATTGGTTGTATTTAATGCATGAGTAAATTCTAATGATCCCATGTTAGGAGCTTCTTAGCCGGCTCGACATAGGAGTGAAGTAGGCACTCATAGGATTGGGGAAGTAAGTACGCCACCCCATGAATGGTATTAAGGAATACAATCCGTCATCCACACAACTATAACAAGTAATTAACGTGTAAAAGATATCTAGGGAGTAGTGAAATCTAAGTAAACACATTTCTCCCATATATTGCTCACAACCTTAGTTTAATATAGTTTATTTTCATTTCTAGTATTTTATTTTGATTGCATCTTAGTATTGGGTTAGTTGACTAGCAACTAATTCCGCCCAAATCCTTCAACCCGAGATTTTTATTTGCTTTCTAAAAAAATATAAAAAATACAAAAAGAATCATCCCTCATCTATAGACCTAGTCTTTAGGTTTTCTAATCCTAGCGACACTATTCCTAGCTGGACGATCAATCCCCCGGTACTTGTCATTATACTATACTACATCGATAAGGTACACTGCCTGGTGGGGGTTGTAAGCTTCTCAAGATCCCTTGAGAGGTAAAGCCTGGTGCAATCCCTACGCATCAAGTTTTTGGCGCCGAAGCCCGGGGAATAGCTATTGTCTAGGTTAGAATCTCTTTTTATTAGGTCTACTTGCTAGATTCCTTTCTAGTAAGATTTTATTTTTATTTTTTAGGTTCTCTTTAGTCTATCTTAATTCTTCGTGTTTTTGTTTGTAACTTTTCACCACCTGACATCATGGACGATGGGAACATCTTTGAACCCATCATCCCACCACAACAAAACCCACCACTAGAACCTCTTAGGCCCCGAACCTTAGGAGAGTATTCTCGACCTAGCCACCAAGGCTATCGAAACACCATTGAGCTCACCGGAGCCAATGTGACCACCTTGCGATCCGACACCATTCGGTTGGTGCAAAGCGGATGTGCATTCCATGGACTTCGTTCCGAAGATCCAAATCAACATCTCAAGGACTTCCTTAAAATCATAGATTCCATAGACCTAGATGTTGCAACTAGGAAGACAACCCGATTACGCCTATTCCAATTCTCTCTACATGATCAAGCTAGTCAATGGCTTGAGCGTTTACCCGCGGGATCCATCACCACATGGGATGATCTCACCACTCGTTTCCTTGCTCAATTTTTCCCACCAGGGAGAACTACCAAGCTTAGAAATGACATCTTGATGTTCCAACAACGTCAAGGTGAAACTCTTTATGAAGCATGGACTCCTTTCAAGGACTTACTTCAAAAAGTCCCTCATCATGGCATAGATCTTTGGCTCCAAGTCCAAATTTTTTATGACCATATCGATCTCTCCACGAGGCGAGCCATTGACCAATCAGCCGGTGGTAAGCTACGTGATCTAACTGTGGAACAATCATGGGAACTCATAGAAGATCTTTCTCTCTATGACAACGAAAGTTGGAATGATCCCCGTGACTTGAACAAAACGGTCAAGGCAATATCTTTGCCTTCGAACAACTCTAGCACTTCCGACCGTAGAATCATGGAACTTGTGGACCAAGTCAAGTTTCTCATGAAATCTTACGAAGCTCCTAAGCCTTCAAGCCAAGTGAACAAAATCACTTCTTCATGCGAATTAGGTAGTGGTCCCCATGACACTCGTGATTGTGCGGAACTCCCCGGAACAGCTTTTGCGGACTATGCATCCTCACGTACCGAAGAAGCGGGAGACAAGTGGTACACTTTCAAACCCGAGCCAAACCCTTACGGTGATTCCTACAACCCCTCTTGGAAAAATCACCCAAACCTTAGGTGGAAACAAAATCAAGCCAATTCTTCCAATCCGCCTAATCGTTACCAACCAAACGGTCCACCCTCCAACCGTACTTTAAACAACAATCCTTCTAACAACTATGGTAGTACCAACAATCTTGAAGGATTGATGTCTATGTTCATGGCATCTCAAGAAGCTCGCATAGCTAGGTTTGAAACCGAATTCAACCAACAACAAACGGAGATGACCAACAAGATAGACAACTTGTTGAAAGCCCTCAACAACCAAGCGTTAACTACACCTAGGAAGGACACTAGGGACGCCCATAACGGAATCCAAATTAAGGACCCCTCGTCATCCAAACATGTTCACTTTGTCAATGTTGTCAATATCAAGCCAATAGATAAAAATATGAAAGAAAGTGACAAAGATGAAGTTGAAATAGAAACCGAGACTAGGGATGAAATTAGGGAAGTTGAGGTTAATAAGGGAGAGGAGTTAGAGGAAGTAGAGACTATAGAAAAGCACTTTGATAAATTGCCCACCAAGGAAGAACGGGAATACCATAAGGATTTATTCGATGGCCCCGAGACACCATATATCCTTGGCACACCCCTTATCAAAATGGGAGACCCCTCTAACATCAACATACCATGCAACATCGGACACATGCATATATGGAAAGCTTATATTGATCCTAGATTTTCCTGTAAACATCATGACTAGGACTTATTACAATTGGGTGATGAAGAAACAACTTGATTATAGGATGATGCCCAATAAGAATTTGATAAGTAATGTTGTAGGAAGAGTTAAGGGATTGCATGTGATTATAGGTAATTTCACTTATGAGATCGATTTTATGATAGTAGAAGATACTCGTCCGGTGATAGATGATTGCCTAAGCCAAGTAATATTCGGAAAACCATTTGTTGAGACCACTAGGATAAGTTATGATCCGACTTTAGGGATAGTTAGGTCAAGGAAGAGAATGATGAGATTGCCTACCAAATGCCCTACAAAATTGAGCAATACCTGCCTCTCTAATATAGAAAAGGAACACAAACAAGCGGCTTATTATAGGAATGATGAGGATAGACGTAGAGGAGTAGAGTATGTGAAGAATAGGATGCTTGGTTTCTACAAAGAATGCTTGCAATTAGGTCCGGAATACAAAACTGGTTTAGAAGACGACCTAGAGAGTGAACCCAACGATGAGGTCACGTAGTAACCCATGACCTTGAGTCTAGCTACAAGACTCATAAATAAAAAAAAAGCGCTTCTTGGGAGGCAACCCATGATTGTGTGATTTTTATTTCGTTTGTTTGTTATTTGCTTCCGTATGCATGCTTTATTTTTATTGTTGGTAGATCATGTTTCTAAACTAAATAGTGGAAATACTTTACTTTGTTGTTTGGCCTAGTCTTAACTTCACCCAAAGGTATTTTTGCAAAAGATAAGTGTAAGGGGAAACCCCAAATATGTTTTTAAGAAACAAATCGATCATGATTCACCACAATATTAAATGAACATGTATATTCGTATTCGTTAGAGTCAAATGCTTGTATCGAGTCATAATGATGTTTTGTAGGATTTTCCAGGAAGTAAGACCAAGTTTTTCCAGAAATTTTCCGGAAACTTGACATAAGAATTTCTGCAGGTCACTTCTGACGGCGTCACGGGTTTACTCTTGACGGCAGCACGTGTAAAAATCTGGAAATTTTACCGATTTTGTTTTTCTAACGGCGTCTTAAAGTTTTTGTTGAATTATTAGTTTTATAATCTCCAGGAAATCTGCAAACATCATTCCACAAGCATTATATCTTACTTTGTTTTCTAGGTTTTATTAGTATATGTAGATTGCCGCCGATTTTATGCGAGGTTGCCTTGTCTGTTTTCTCAGGATTTACAGGTTATGTATGACAAGAAGATGATTTATTTTTCTGGAAGGGAAGCTTTGATTGTTCATTTTCTTGGAGGAAGATTTAACCTGGCCACCTTATTATCCATACCGAGCGAATCAGGGGAGTATTTGATTTCATTTGTTTTACTTATTTCACTTTTACATTCTTTACTTGAACATTGGGGACAATGTTCATCCTAAGTGTAAGGGGAGGGTAAAATGATGATACCTTACAGATACACTTTCGCTTGAGTTTGTTTGTTTAATGGTAGATGTGTAATAAAACTATGAGAAATACTTGTTAGTGCAATTTTAACGCCAAATTTAAATTTTCTTACAACATTTAGGAGTGAAACTTTAGCCATAGCAAGCATCTCATGGATAGGAGATTGTATGACTAGCACAAAACCGTACTATTCAAAAAAAATTTCCACCCAAATATGTGAGGTTCGCCTTTAGATTTGATAGGAAAAGCATTTACTATTAGTGCTTATGAGTGTACCGGTAGCATTTAGATTCTAGAACTTGCGTTAGTAATGCATCCCGAGACCGCTAGTGAGACTACATTCGTGTAGTAGGATTTACTACATGATAAGATGAATTAGGATCACCCTTGTGTTAAACCCGTATCATAATTACTTGACCATTTAAGTCATATTACTTGGCTAGTTAAGTCAATTAATTTTTCCCACACCTTAGCGTTGTACTCATTTTTAGTACACGAAACCCCTAGTACACCCCTCCGAGCCTATCTTTTCGTTTCTAACTTTAAGCATCTTACTTAAAGGAAGAATTTGTTACACCCCACTTAAATGTACACCCAAATCGCCTTAGCCTTCCGTGTATGCACTCATCTTTAGTGCATTATTGTTATATGTTAAACCCTAAGTTAATTATCTAATTGATTACATGGTTGCTAAGTCGAGTCATATCCTTGTACATATTGTTTTGGGATGATTGGGACTCATGGGTAAAGTACTTATTTTATGGAGTAATGGGGAAGAACATCAATTATTACCCCCGTATGTGCGTTAATCTTAAAAGTACTCCAAGTGCTTTGATTATCTTAATTCGAGTCATTATATTAGTTTATTGTAAAGTATGTAAAAATTCAAGTGTAAGGGGAATGTTCATTCCCTATGATGTATTATTTTGGATTGTAGGGTAAGAGTGTATGCAAAAAAAAAAAAAAAAAAAAAAAAGAAAAAAAAAATCGAAAAAACAAGAAAAAAATGAAAAAAAAAAAAAAAAAAAAAAAACATACGGACTACCATCCCGTTTCATTCTATGTTTATTTTATGTTTTTTGTTATTTTTCATTTATTAGCTTAAGTCGAGTCTAGTATTGGCTTAACAATGCCATATTGTACATGTAATTAACTAAGATTGTTAACTCGCCACCAGTAAAGACTGCCTATATCCAACAAAACTGTGTATTTCATATCCCTACACCTAACGTTACAACCCTTTTAAAAGACCTCTTTGATAGTTTATCCTAGGTGCTTACGCCATGTGGTGGAGGTTTGATCCTCTCCCAAGCCTATGGTAATCTATTTTGCTATGACAGGTAATCTATATACTTTAGTGAAACGATTATTTGTTGTAATTACTTTTATATTAGTGTTAAATGACCCCTAAATCTGTGGTTGTGATGAAAGTGTACGTTCCGTAAATAGAGAGATGTATTTTGAATCATTACAGTTTCTTAGAGAACATAATGAGGAAATTCATGGGGTTAGATTAGAAGACGCTCCAAAGAATTATATCTCGACATAGCCTGAGATTCAGAAAGATATAATTGAGTATTTTGTGAAAGAAATAGTTAATAGTATTTGTTTAGAGATTGGTGATGATATGTTTTCGTTGTTAGTTAAAGAGTCTAGTGATGTTACTAAGAAAGAACAAATGGTTGTGGTTTTGAAGTTGTTGATAAATTTAGACTTTTAAAAGAGAGATTTGATGATATTATTCATATGAGGAATAAATCTTATTAAACTCTTAAAGCTGGCATTGATTCTTTACTCAGTGAATACAAATTGAGTCGGCACCTGTAACAGGCCAAAATTAAGTTTTAAATATCTTATATTTGTTTAACTTGTTATTATTTGTTTTACATGTAAATTAAATCTTCGAAATAGTTACAAGGACAAAGTTACAATGGAGCAAGTAATATGCGTGGTGAGTTTAATGGTTTAAAATAATTGATTCTAAAAGAGAATGACTTTCTCGCAAAATATCTTTTCATTGACAAGAACCACAAACAACATTCGTCACCGTAGATAGAACATCATATCAAAGAAGTCTTTAACACTGTTGTAATTTTTTGAAACAGGAAAGGGAAAAACTAAGGAGTTACTCTTGCACGAGCTCGAGATACAAGATGGGGTTATCATCATAGAACCATCACTGGTTTGATAAAAATGTTTCTGGAGGTTCTTAAGATGCTTCATTATGTTAAGGAAGAAGGTGAAAACCATGGAACAACTATTGGTCTTATAAAGTATTTCAAAACATTTGATGTTTTTATTGTACTTGTTGTTGCATATCTTAGGTTTCACTAATATATTGTCACGAAAACTTAAAAAGAATGATCAAACTATCTTAGAGGCCATTTCAATAGTAAAAGGAACAAAAAGATCATTGCAAGAGTATAGGGTGACAAATTGTCCTTCACTTTTGAAGAATGTAACTTCATTTTGTGGTAACATGATATTGAGATGGTGAATATGGCTGACTTTCATTCAAGAGGCTCAAAGGATAAAATTACAAATCAACTTCATTTTGAGGTTGATATTTTCAACACAGTTATAGATATACAAAATTCAAGAGTTTGGAGATCGTTTTAGTGAGGGAAGCACCGATTTACTAGAATGATGGTGGCGCTAAGTCCACATGATTCGTTTTCAGATTTTAGCATATCAAAGTTAGTGAAACTTAATGAGATGTATCCATGTGATTTTATTTATAAGAAAAGGTTAAGTCTTCCTATTGAACTTGGAGTCTATTATCAAATTATGCGTAATGATAATGATTTTGCTAACCTGGATAGTATTGCCAAACTTGCTCGGAAGTAGTGCATAAGAATAAGTATCTCAACCTTTGGTTCATAGGTTGTTGAAGTTGGATTTAGTCTTGCCTGTTACTACCGCTACAGTTGAAAGATGTTTTTCAAAAATGAAGCTCATTAAAATTGATTTGCGTAATCGGATGGGTAAGGTTTATTTTAACGACGCCTTAACTTAGGCTATAGAGAAAGAAGAACTTGATAATGTTAAAATTGAGGGTGTACATAAGCGTTTCTTCGTTATGAAAGATCATAAGATCCCTGATTAGAAGGTACACTGTTCATTTATATATCGTTTTTAATGAAAATTTTGATTTAGTTTAGTTTTTAGTTCTGTTAGACTATGGATTGAAAAATTTATACAACTGGTCATATTTGGTCATGGATCCGTCTCAAAGGAGTAGGGTGGTCACACTAAGAAGAAAAAGCCAATAAGTTCCTTTTTGAAGTTTAGTGTGCATATAGTATATTTTAGAAGAAAGAAGTCGTTGAAGTAGAGCTGTAAAAGGTTGTAAAGTACTTAAGGCATGCTTGGTAGGGGTTATGGTGGGTGGAGAATGGAAAATATAATGAAAAATGTTGCTTGATAGAGTATAATGCAACGACTCATTACCTAATAGTGAGTAATGGGGCATTACCTAATAAATTGGGGCGAATGCTTTCCTTCCTTTTTTCTTCTTTAGTATTACTTTTACCTTTTACTTTTCCATTCACTATTTTGAACCAAGCGTACCCTAAATATAATTTTATTAGAGACAAAAATGAATTGCGAAATTAGATTTGCCTTAGACAAGGCTATGTTTGGTGCAGAGCTTTTTGGAGCTTTTAGCGGTGAGCAATGAGCTTTTTGATTTTTAGTGTTCGTTTGGCAAAAGAGCGTTGAGTTTTGCTATTTTTTAAGAAATCTCATTTTTTCAATGCTTATTTAAAAAGCTGTGTGCATTGAACAGTGAGCTATAACCATAACTCACAGCTCATTGCTACTGCTTACAAATAGTTTTCCAAATAAGAGAGCAAAACAAAACAAAACAAGAAAAGGACAT
Organism: Artemisia argyi; assembly: GCA_030686995.1. Classification (NCBI taxonomy): domain Eukaryota; kingdom Viridiplantae; phylum Streptophyta; class Magnoliopsida; order Asterales; family Asteraceae; genus Artemisia; species Artemisia argyi. The sequence continues at coordinate 157,341,251 of CM060700.1, read as the reverse complement.
TCAACAAATTTAATAAAAAGAAAACTAGCTTTTTCACTTGATAAGAGATTGAGGAAAGATAATAAAAATGTGAAAGCGATGGAGGAAAACAGTCATTTGCGAAAATGGACATTAATCATTAGAATCAGTAATAAAATAATGCATAGATTATCATAACAAGCACCTAATCATCAATTTATGCCCCACCACCTACCACACCACCCACGACTACCGGCAAGCCTGCTTTCCTACCTACGTATTATCTTAATGAAAGAAAAAAGAGCGCTATTTTATTATTTTCTCCCAAACTATAGATAAGTTTTTATTTTTAATTCTAAATTTAGATGAAAAAACTCACTTTGGTCAAAAAAAATATAACTGTTAGTGACTACGTATATTTACCAATTTATGCATGGCCGTTTATGAGAGTGTGCAAGATTGGCGACCATTCAAGGCTCAAAATTTTTAGAGGTTTCAAAAATTTTCCCGTTAATAATTATATGCATGTGTACACATATTTTTCACAGAGAAAAAAGTATTTAGATGAGAAAATATCTTAAATAAGTAACATATTAAAACGTTTATATAACTAATTGCATTATATCGTATAAACGGTCACACTTTATATTTAACATTCCTTCTCGAAAGGTTTTATTATGTGATTTTTTTCAGGACCCTTAAAAACTTCGTAAATTCATGAGACAGCCATTTATAATATCGCATGTTTCGTTATTTCAGTCAGTTCAAGTTAAAAATCGCACTTCAATTTTAATATTCATAGCCTACGGGCATACAGATTTAATAATAGAGAAATGCTAGGTTTACAAAAAGTTTACAAATAATGTCCGCACACATGTGTCATTGGGTGAGAAAGATGAAAGAAAAACACTATCTAACATGATTGATTCAATTTGTAACACCCTCAACCCAAATATGGCACCTAACACAGCTGGGGGCATTACACAAAAAGAAATCAGACACATTTATAGCTAACGACCACAACACGGGACGTTTAAAAGTGTCTCAAAATACATCATTCGAATTACAAACTATTTAGAGTTCAAGGACTCTTTATCAAAATAGCATCTGAAAAGTAAATAGATTTTGCAGCGAAAAATAACATAGTTTAGTAGCGGAAGAAATCAAGACACACAAAGGTTTTACGAATGACATGAAACTTAAAGATAGTAAAGATGATTAAGCTACCTTGACAGAAAGCCTCCTCAGTCCAAGCCACTCCACCATGCCCAAAACATTAAGTTCCAAAGCTAATTATTATTAGTAGCAGTACCTGAAACACATGCTTAAAAGTCAACACAAAGGTTGAGTGCAATCCATAGGTTTAAATAATAAAGTTGAGCCCAAGGTTTTAATCACGTGATATAAGCAACAAATGCAAATACCGGGTAATCAAGGTAACAACCAATATATAGAGGCATCCCAGTGCATACATAATAGTGCCTCCAATCATAAGTCGACAATAACCATGGATTTTCATAATATAATAGTGCCCCCAAGGCCGGCTACTTGCCATATACCCAGCAAAATCGAATATAGTACACCACAATTTGCTTATCTGGCAAAAGGAGTCGGAGGGTCAATTCCTGTAGGCCTATATCCATATATTCGCGCTCACTCGCAAGTGATTAATGGTTCATGATATGAGGGTCTTGCATTGGCAAGGTAAGTTACTTAGCACATCGTCAAGAAAGCATACCAATCAGGAAAAGCATACCAAAAATACTTGTGCTCAGAAAACATTTAAAAGCATGTATCTCACCCCATGGGGTTATAAACATTTAAAATATAAAAGCGGAGCTATGAATCATACCATAATAGCATTAGGAAACGAGATATAGCAACCAAATCAAGTAATGCGTCACAGCAAACGAACCTTAGTACAACCTAATCAATGGAGGCCAAACAAATTTCTTCAACCTTCTGAACTTCTTTAGCATAACACAAAAACTAACAAGCACAATGAGTCACATTCCAATTGTGAGATAGCACCACAGATTCAGAGATAAGTTACTACTCTGATTCTGAGTTTGAAGATCCAGGATGGTTAGACTATTTTCCTCCTCATGTTCAATGGACGGGACTCCAAGAATCTTCCTCAACAATAAGTGCTGCCAACTCTACCATAACTGATGCAGATAGTACTACCAACAAAAAGCCCGAGAAAAAGAAAGGTGTCCCTAGTTCATCTTTGGCTAATCAGCTTCCACAAGATTTGACTCAAGCCCTGCAATCAGCAATTCAGAACATGAAGTGGCCTGCTCCAAGGAAAGTGAGACCTCCCAAACAGGTTCTTGGCTTAGCTTGCCCAAGAAAGCAGGCTTTTTTTGATGACAAGAGAAAAACTTCTCAAAAAAGAAAGCATGACTATGAGGGTAAGGGTAAAAGGCCTATGGAGTAGGTGTGTGGAGCTTGGTGGTAGTTGTTTGTTTGGTTTGTCTTGTCTTTTCTGTGTCAGAGTCTGTATCTTGATAACAATAATGATGTATGAATCTTCTGTATGGTGGTTGTAACTTCAGTGCTTGAATGATGAATAAACTTGTTTCTTTTGAATGATACATGTAGCCTCCCCTCAAATAATGACTAACTAATAGCTACTTATGCCTCCCCTCAAAAATAGCTTACATATTAATCATGCCAATACTCACAACCAAAAAAGTAAATCTTGAAACATCAAAGCCCTTTGTGAGTAGATCTGCTACATTATCATCAGTATGAACTTTAACCACATTGATAAGCCTTTGTTCATAGCAATCTCTTATAAAGTGATGTCTAATCTGAATGTGCTTGGTCTTGGAATGATATACTGGGTTCTTGACAATACAGATAGTACTCTCATTATCAATGTTGACAGGAGTATTCTTGAAATTGAATCCATAATCCAAAAGCTGATTCTGCAACCAAAGTACTTGTGCACAACAACTTGCAGCAGCTACATACTCTGCTTCAGTGGAAGAAGTTGCTGCAATTGTTTGCTTCTTACATTGCCATGACACTAATCTGCTTCCAAGGTACTGGCATCCTCCAGTTGTGGATCTTCTGTCATAGTTATCTCCAGCATAGTCACTGTCTGAGAAAGCTTGGAGATGAAAAGGTGAATCTCTAGGATACCATAAGCCTAGCTTAGGTTGTTGCCTAAGATACCTGAAAATCCTCTTGACAGCATTTGTCACACCCCCAAAATCGGGTCCAGCGGAAGCATACGTGTAGCTGGGGTGTAACTCAATCGGTATTACAACACAAGTTCAAAAATGGTTTTCACTTTACTTATTTAAAATAAAATCGTTTAACCAAAAATATTGAATTTACATCGTTAAAAGTAGTGCGGAAGTAGGCCCTTAAAATGGTTTAAAACGGTCCCCATAAAAATAATCAGAGTCTTCTATGACCATGCCATGCCCTGCCAAAACCTCCAGTAGCGTGCCATAGGTTAAAACCTGAAAATACATGCTAAAGTGTCAACACGAGGTTGGTGAGTTCATAGAGTTAGTTTAACAAATAAAGTTTATGCATATGTATAAAGGTTTCCCAGCAAAGGCATCGTAAATCCACTCAGTTACAAGTCCCGCCATAAGAGCCTTGTAACCTGTGTGTTTACAACCCACTGCTACAATATATAGTATGAGCAAAACATATATAAGTTTATCACAACAGTTAAGCAATTAGTCGTGAGTCTACACTTCATCTCCGAAGACCTCACGTTTGTATGTATATTTCCATGGTTGTGCCCAGCAACTTAATCTGGGGCCATTGGAAATATATAAGTCTCCATGGTTGTGCCCAGCAACTTAATCTGGGGCCATTGGAAGTATATAAGTCTCCATGGTTGTGCCCAGCAACTTAATCTGGGGCCATTGGAAGTCTCACATGGGTGCCATTTCCCAAAGTATAAAAGATTACCGGGTGCCATTTCCCAAAGTATAAGTTGCTCAAGAATACACATCACAGTTTAGTATAACACAGTTAAGTATATCTCAATCACGTATGTATGAAATCAAGTATAAAACAATCAAGAATAAATGTTTTGAGTATCAAGAAAGTATGTTTTGAGTATTTATACTAGTAAGCAAGTAGTTGAGCATGTATCTCCCCCAAAGAGTTAAAAACAAGTATAAAGAGTAAAAGTGGGGCTATGACTCACCTGGTGCGAATAGCTACGATGACAAAAGTGGATACACAGAAATGAGGTTCGATCTCTAACCGCAACCTAATGAATGATAGTGATCTACTTAGATCATGAAAGGATGTAATTAATGCACATGCACATGATACCTATACTACTCGTAACTTGGAAATAATAGTTATTGTCAAAGTAAAGTATTTTCATACTTAAGAAAAATAAGTCCAACTAGGCTTATAAAAACTTGTCGTAATATATCGTATATAAAAACGTTAGTGTTATATTCCTCGTTTTGAAAACCTTAAGCTATCGTCTAGTAGTCGCATAAATAAACCTTGGGTCGTACGTATTTCGTTAGTTAAAAATAAACTCCTTGAATAAGAAATCTAGAAAATATATTATTTAGTACGTAGTTATATTATTTTCTAGTAGTGACTATATATATATAGTTTTGACGATTTTAAAACATGTATAACTTAGTCGTTTTAAGCTCATTTTACTCGTTCTTTATATCCACGGATTCGTTTTAGTATATACTAATATATTTTCAATAGCTCGGCTCCTCTAGGTTACGTCTAACGCCTCTATTTGTCCGTCTAAAAATGCCAAACAGCATGCAGTTTTCAGAAAATATAGTTTTCGTCGTTAAACTCGTTTTTAGCGTATCTCCTTCGTTATTAACTCGTTTTCATCCCCGTTTTCGGCCATAGTTCCGTCTCGGAATGTATTTTCTAAATATTTGGTCAAAAGTTACCCCAAACCCACTGAGTTGGCCACGTTTTCATTTTAAGGACAGTAGGTTTTTATATATGTTTAAAATCCATTTTTAATGTTCCAAACTAGCTTCTAATCCAACCAAATCACTTTCAATCACCACAAATCTAGTCTAATCTTACCATACACCTTCTTAGGGTGTCATGGGTTCCTAAACATCATAACTCAAGTGGATCTAACAAGGATCTAACTATAATCCATTTCTAGGGATCAAAAGTTATATATATATATAACTGAGTGGTATAACTAACATATGCATGTAGATCTTGAATGGAAATCATATTATGATAAAAATAACATGAAGAAATGATGAAAAAGAGTTTGACAACTTACAAGAAAGATTAGTGAGCTTATGGAGATGAAAACTTATAAAACCCTTGGGTTTTTACCACAAAACCCAAACAAGAACAACAAAAGGGACAAGATAATAACTTGATCTTGGAAAACCCATGGTTTCTTCCTTGTGTTCATCCTTGGCCGATCCACACAAGAGGAGAGAAAGAAAGAAAGTTTACTTGAACTTGTATTATTATGAGAAATGGGATAAAATGGTTTAATATATAGTTAGAGACAAATGTTAGTTGGGCATTTAATTTGGTTGGTGTGGTTTAGGCTTATTAGGACCAAAAAGGAGGGAAAGGGGGGGGGGGGTTGTCTTGGGTTTAATTAGGGTTAGTTAGTGGTAAAGTGTAGTTATGTTAGTTTTAGGTTTAATCGGGTACCGGGTTTGTTAGAAATAAATTTTATTGAAGTTATTCGGGACGTAATAAAGTCGTAAAAATTGTAAAAATATGTCGGGTACAAGTACGGAGAGTTTGGGTAATTATCGTTTAATTTTTGTGAAAACCGTCGTTAAAAAGTTAGACGTACGATACGTAATAAATAAATTTCCAAAATACCGGGTAAATTAATATTATAATTTTTATATTATTATTTTGAGTATAAAAATGTGTTAGGACCATAGTTGGGATTTTCGGATCAATTATTCAAAATAATAGCTCATAAGATAACGTTTATTAGGTTGATAATCGTACGTTTACAAAAATGACGCAACCCACGTATAAACGACAAATTTTCTCCGGAGGTGAATAGTGTTTTATGAATAGTAAAATTTTAAAACGCTTCTCAGAATATCAAACTGACTCCGAAAAAGATGAATAGTAAAATGATGAATAGTGATCGATGAATAGTAACCGATGAATAGTAAATGTTGAAAGTTCGGGAAAAGACCAGAATTTATGAGTTGTGACAGCATTCAAGTGAGATACCTTTGGATTAACTTGATGTCTTGCACATAAGCTTATAGCAAAAGTTATATCAGGTCTTGATGCAGTTAAATACATGAGACATCCAATCATAGACATGTATAGTGTGACATCAACATCTTCTCCATCTTCGTCTTTTCCCAAAGGTTTGTAAGTATCCACTGGTGTAGATGTAGGCCTAACAGTTGTGAAAGTGAATCTCTTAAGAATATCTGCAACATACTTATCTTGACAAATATATATTCCACTACTTGACTGTTGCACTTGAAGTCCTAAGAAAAATGTTAATTCTCTCATTGAACTCATCTGAAACTCTTTCTGCAAAAGATCTTCAAATTCCTTCACCATAGATTGCTTAGTAGCACAAAAAATAATATCATCTACATACACTTGAACAAGCATGATATCCTTCTTATCTCTCTTGATAAACAAAGTCTTGTCAATAGCTCCTCTTCTATAACCATGTTGTAGTAGAAAATTGGAAAGTCTTTCATACCATGCTCTTGGAGCTTGATGAAGGCCATACAAAGCCTTGATTACCTTGTAGACTTTGTTTGGATGTGCAGGGTCTTTAAAACCAGGAGGCTGTTTGACATAAACTTCTTCCGTGATTTTGCCATATAGAAAAGCACTTTTAACATCCATTTGATATACAGGAAATCCCATATAAGATGCAAAAGCCAAAAATAGCCTGATGGCTTCAAGCCTTGCCACAGGAGCAAAAACTTCATCATAGTCTACTCCTTCTTCATGTCTATATCCTTGAGCCACTAACCTTGCCTTGTTCTTATTAACATTCCCTCTTTCATCTCTTTTTACTCTGAAGACCCATTTAGTTCCAATAAGTTTCTTTCCATCAGGTAAATCACATAATACCCAAACTTCTTGAAGTTTAAACTGTAGGAGTTCTTCTTGCATTGCTGCCACCCAACTTTCCTTGGCTAATACTTGTTTGATATTCTTGGGCTCTTCCTGAGATAGAAAACAAGCAAATAAACACAACTTCTGAGCCTTGTGATTCACCCTTTTTTACTTATAGATAAAACTAAGTAAAGAAGTATGTTGTTGAGACATATTCTTCGCCTTAGTCCTTGTGAGCACCCCTGAAGCTGAGGGTCCAATTATGTTGGTAACAGGATGAGTTTTATGAATTCTGAGAGTAGGAGTTGGTGAGACTTCAAGATTATCTTCCAAGTTAGTTATATCAGGATCTTCATTAGAATCTGAGAAAATGCCTTCTTGATCCAATTCATCATCAGTGTCTTTTAAAGTAATTGTGTTTGGATCATCAGTATCTTCTAAGTCAGGCATATTAGAATCATTAACAACATTAGTATTTATCCAATTTGAAGTATCTAAAGGTTGAAAAGTATTTTCAAATGAATTAGCAGTACTTTGGGGTAAAGTACTGGCTGTTTCTTTTGCCTTCTTCTTTTCTGCTTCATAAGCTCTCCTTTGTTCATCTTCATACGACTTAGCCATTGTTTCTTGAAAAAGCATCCTAGAAAGTTCATCTTGAATGGCTTGATCTTCTGCAGATACTGAGATTTGTGGTGGAACAGTACTTTGAGGATCAACAGTACTGTTAGTTTTAGCAGTACCTTGAGGCTCAGAAGTACTCTTCTTCTCATCATTGGCATTATCTTTTGGCTCATCTTCAGATCTTAAATCAACATCATGAACAATGTACTGTGCTTCTTCTTTAGTGGGAGCTGCTTGATTTTCTTCCCTTACAGGTACATAATTCATTGATGAAGACATTAAATCAAGATCAAACATCCAATCAGGACCTTTACCTTTAGAATTCTCTTGTTCTTCCAGAAAATCAACATGAAGACATTCTTGAACCTTTTTGGTAGCCCTGTTGTACACTCTTAATCCTTTGCTATTAGTACTATATCCCAATAAATATCCTTCATCTGACTTCCCATCAAATTTTCCCAAATTATCAGCAGTGTTTAAGATGGTTAGGGGACATCCAAAAGGTTTCATAAACTTGATGCTTGGCTTCTTTCCCATGAGTAACTCATAAGGTGTCTTCATTTGAGGTTTAGTCACTGATACTCTATTCAACACATAACAAGCAGCACTTACAGCCTCAGCCCAGAATGGAACAAGTAATTGAGAATCTGCAAGCATTGTCCTTGCAGCTTCTATAAGAGTTCTATTCTTTCTTTCTGCAACTCCATTTTGCTGAGGAGTTCTAGCAATACTGAACTCTCTTTTAATTCCTTTCTGGGCACAAAATTCATCCATTAGCTGATTCTTGAACTCAGTCCTATTATCACATCTAATGCCTCTAACCTTGAGTCTTAACTGATTTTCAAGTGCTATTATAAGGTCATGAATAGCATCAAAAGTTTCATCTTTAAAGCATAAGAAAAAGACCCAACAAAATCTGCTACAGTCATCTTTTACAACCAAGCAGTACTTCTTCTTGTTCAGAATAACAACTGAAACAGGTCCAAACAGATCCACGTGCAGCAATTCCAAAGGCTCTCTTATGGTTTTCTCATCAATCTTCTTACAAGAAGCCTTGTGTTGTTTACCCTTCTTACAAGCAAGACATGAGTGATCATTCTTGAATGTTTTAGAAGGTAAACCTCTAACTAAATTACCTCTGACCAGCTTATTGATGTTCTTGAAATTTACATGCCCCAATCTTCTGTACCATTGATGTGCTTCTTCCATAGTTGCTCTTGCAATCAAACATGTTGCTCTTTCAGCAGAATTTACATTCTTTAAGTCTATGTTGTACACATCATTAGTTCTTGGTGCTCTCAGCAACACCAAGTTTCTATCTTCTAACTTGAAATCAGGAGAAAGTATAAGACATTCTGTGTCAAAGAATAACACAGGGTACTTCTTATCACAAATCTGAGAGACTGACGAAAGATTGAATTTGAGCTCCTTCACATATCTAACATCTTCAAAATCAATGTTTCCTGCCTTGATAGTTCCTTTGCCAGTTATACTTCCTCCATCAGGATCATTCCCAAATGCAACTTTTCCTCCAAAATAAGCTTTAAAATCTGACAAGAGCTCCTTTTCTCCTGTCATACTGCCAGAGCAACCACTATCTACAATAAGATGATCTTTAAGCTCCTCCTCTGGGTTGCCCTGCATTCACATGAAAAAGGTTAGTTATTTTTAGGAACCCAAGCCATTACTGACTTGTGTTCCCCTTGTGGAGTGACATACTCAAAAATTTTGAGTATGTAATCACCACTGTCTTTGAAAGCATGATCAAGAATTAAGGTTTTTGTTTCCAAAACTGTTGTTTGTTCATGATCAATTTTCCCATTTCACCCTTAACCTCTAAAAGTACTGGTTCTACCCCAGCAGTACTTTGTTTTTTAACCCATTTAGTTGTAACTTTAGGAGTTGGGTTCTGTGTTCTAGCATCTTTTCTTGTGTTGTAAGGCCTTCTTGGGTTGTAGTGATTGTACCTCCTAGGTCTTACATTTGAGTGGTTGCTAGAGACATCTTGGTTAGGGAACTTTCTATGAGTACTTTGTGAAGGTACTGAGGGTTTGGAGTATGACTTTTTCTGATGAGGGTACCTATAGTCTTTTGAGAAATTACTATGGTTAACCCTATTTGTATAATTCCAAACTGGTTTGTTGTCCTTTGGCTTATTCTCCCTATGGCTTGGTTGTGCAGTTCTGGTCTTTGGATATTTACTTAGGTATTCTGAATGATAATCACAGTCTTTAATCAAATGATGAGGACTATAACAAACATAACAGACCTTTGGACCAATATCCCCAAATCCCCTTCCATAAGTGTTTCTAAAATTAGCAGTATTTTGAAATAATTTTCTTTGAGGTACTGATGAGTGATCAGCAGTACTTCGAAAGGTATTTGGAGGTACTGCTTGTTTTGAAAACTTGGTCTCTTCTACCTTAGGTGCTTCACCAGACTTTTCTAAAGTTTCAGGGTTAGATTTACATTTAAGCTTTTTCCTAAACTCTAGATTGTCTACACCATAACAGTCAACATCTTTCCTAGGTGGTTGAAAGCTACCTTGGGGGTGAGGAACTGCATTATATCCCTTTTCTTTCTTAAATTCAGGAGGTGTTGGACTAGGGGATTCCTCATCACTAGAAGTATTTTCATCTAGACTTATGAACTCTTCATCACTAGTGGAGGTATCTACTGTAAGATTCAGTTCCTTGCCCTTAAAAGGAATGCCTTCATTGCTATCATTATCAAAACCTAGGCCTGTTTTGATATTAGATGTTCTTTGCTTTTCAACAAATTGAACATGTGACACACCAGCCTCATTCCATACATCAAGTTTTTCTAACAACTTATCCCTTTCAGCAGTCACTTTATCTTGTTCAGACACCTTACATCCTAGTTTCCATTCACTTAACTAACTAGGTACTCCTGTTGTTTATATGTTTCAAGCCATGCTACTTCATTGTTTTCATGTGTAATGATTTTGGCTTCCAATGACTCTAAAGTCAATTGATAACCAGTTATCTCAGCCCTAGCCTTTTGAAATTTATCTCTTTCAGCTACATATTCACTCAGTAACTTTTGATACATATCATTACACTTAGAGCGTACCTCAGAGTTAGTGGATGAACTTGGTGAAGCAGCTACAATAGCAAGCTGAACAGGTGCTTCTTCAAACTCCATGCTCCAGTCAAAGCTTCCTAGATCATCTCTTGACTCCAAAGCAGCATATCCAGGCTCTTCATCAAATGCTGTGCTCCAGTCTTCCAATGCAACCATTGAATAGGTTACAGGTTCATCATCAAACTCATTGGACCAATCAATCTCTGACAGATTCTCTTGAGCAACCAAAGCTTTTGGTTTTGGTTCAGTTATTGGAATCTCTTTTCTTTCAGGCTTGGGTGGCTCAATCATCTTGTTTGCTTGATACTTTGCAAATTTGCACTCCCTTGCAAAGTGACCAGTCCTTTGACAGTTGAAACACTCAATCTTCGACTTGTCAAATGTGTTTCCTTGTTTAGCTTTGAAATTGATGCCTTTGCCTGTCTTGTTCACATACTTCTTGATCCTTGCAGTGAGCATGGCAACTTGCCATCTGATATCAATTTCTTCCAAAGCATCATCATCTATTTGCAATACATCTTCTTGATAGGTGATGAGGCGAAAAATGAACCACTTTTAGGGGGTCATTTAAGCCCGTAATTGAATTTATTTGAACAAATATTGCCCTAAATCGTTCCTTTTGTGATTTTAGGTACTTTGGGAGTGAAATCTGGAAAAGGAAGCAATTCGGACATTTTTGGAGCATAAAAGTGAAGAAAACGCCAAAGACTTAATTTTCCATGCTGGGAACAGGGTGTGACGGCGTCAAGAGTACTTTCCTGACGGCGTCAAGAGTAAGGATCATGACGACCCACTACAAAAATGAAGGCGTCACAAAGAAGAGCGTCAAGAGTTAAATATGTGATGGCCTGGAAAAATGGAATATATGACGGCGTCAGATGTAGATCAAGGCAGTCCGAGGATTATTTTGGCGGCGAGATGACGGCGTCACAAGGTTGTTCTTGACGCCGTCAGCCTCTAATATCTATATATAGTTTTCTAATTTTCATTCATTAGGAGGAACAAGTTTGGAGAAACCCTAAGCCCGAACCATATACGAATTTTACAGCTTTTCAAGGGTTTTCAACCCTTGAACCCTTACATGTGTCATTGAGATAAGTCTTTACTTAATTCAATCAATATGTCTATGTGTTGGTTGTCTATATCTTGTGCTTGTCTTGATTCCACCATGTTAGGCTAGATTTATCTTGTGTTTGCTTAGATCTAATGAAACCTAGATGTTGATTATGCGTTGATTACTTGTTTATGGTTGTATTGGATGAATGATTTCAATGTTAGGCTTAAGAAAACTGGCAGATCTCCAATTGGTAACATGCTTGAACGTCTTAGGAAACATGAACCGATGTGTACTAGGTTTTATTGGTTGTATTTAATGCATGAGTAAATTCTAATGATCCCATGTTAGGAGCTTCTTAGCCGGCTTGACATAGGAGTGAAGTAGGCACTCATAGGATTGGGGAGTTAAGTACGCCACCCCATGAATGGTATTAAGGAATACAATCCGTCATCCACGCAACTATAACAAGTAATTAACGTGTAAAAGATATCTAGGGAGTAGTGAAATCTAAGTAAATACATTTCTCCACTTATTGCTCACAACCTTAGTTGACTAGCAACTAATTCCGCCCAAATCCTTCAAACTCGAGATATTTACTTGCTTTCTAAATAATATAAAAATACAAAAAGAATCATCCCTCATCTCTAGAACTAGTATTTAGGTTTTCTAATCCTAGCGACACTATTCCTAGCTGAACGATCAATCCCCCGGTACTTGGCATTATACTATACTACATCGATCAGGTACACTGCCTGGTGGGGGTTGTAAGCTTCTCAAGATCCCTTGAGAGGTAAAGCCTGGTGCAATCCCTACGCATCAAGTTTTTGGCGCCGCTGCCGGGGAATAGTTATTGTCTAGGTTAGAATCTCTTTTTAATAGTTCTACTTGCTATATTCCTTTCTAGCAAGATTTTATTTTTAGTTTTAGGTTTTCTTTAGTCTATCTTATTTCTTTGTGTTTTTGTTCGTAGCTTTTCACCACCCGACATCATGGACGATGGGAACATCTTTGAACCCGTCATCCCACTACAACAAAACCCACCACTAGAACCTCTTAGGCCCCAAACCTTAGGAGAGTATTCCCGACCTAGCCACCAAGGCTATCGAAACACCATTGAGCTAACCGGAGCCAATGTGACCCCCTTGCGATCCGACACCATCCGGTTGGTGCAAAGCGGATGTGCCTTCCATGGACTTCGTTCCGAAGATCCAAATCAACATCTTAAGGACTTCCTAAAAATCGTAGATTCCATAGAGCTAGATGTTGCAACTAGAGAGACAACCCGATTACACCTATTCCAATTCTCTCTACGTGATCAAGCTAGTCAATGGCTTGAGCGTTTACCCGCGGGATCCATCACCACATGGGATGATCTCACCACTCGTTTCCTTGCTCAAATTTTCCCACCGGGGAGAACTACTAAGCTTAGAAATGACATCTTGATGTTCCAACAACATCAAAATGAATCTCTTTATGTAACATGGACTCGTTTCAAGGACATACTCCAAAAAGTCCCTCATCATGGCATAGATCTTTGGCTCCAAGTCCAAATCTTTTATGACCATATCGACCTCTCCACGAGGTGAGCCATTGACCAATCGGCCGGTGGTAAGCTACGTTATCTAAGTGCGGAAAAATCATATGAACTCATAGAAGATCTTGCTCTCTATGACAACGAAAGTTGGAATGATCCCCGTGATTTGAACAAAACGGTCAAGGCAATATCCGTGCCTTCGAATAACTCTAGCACTCCCGATCGTAGGATCATGGAACTTGAGGACCAAGTCAAGTTTCTCATGAAATCCTACGAAGCTCCTAAGCCTTCAAGCCAAGTGAAGAAAATCAATTCTTCATGCGAATTATGTAGTGGTCCCCATGACACTCGTGATTGTGTGGAACTCCCTGGAATAGCTTTTGCGGACTACGCATCCTCGCGTACAGACGAAGCGGGAGATAAGTGGTACACTTTCAAACCCGAGCCAAACCCTTACGGTGATTCCTACAAGCCCTCTTGGAAAAATCACCCAAAGCTTAGGTGGAAATAAAATCAACCCAATTCTTTCAATCCGCCTAATCGTTACCAACCAAACGGTCCACCCTCCAACCGTACTTTCAACAACAATCCTTCTAACATCTATGGTAGTACCAACAATCTTGAAGGGTTGATGTCTAAATTCATGGCATCTCAAGAAGCTCGCATATCTAAGTTTGAAGCCGATTTCAAACAAAAGCAAAGCGAGATGACCACCAAAATTGAGGCATTGTTGAAAGTTCTCAATGACCGAGAAATGGGAGCACTCCCAAGCGACACGGTCAAGAATCCAAAACTAAACATTAATTCCATATCATCAGTTTCGTCACCCACTTCGTGTCCACAACACTACTCGGTTAAATCAACGAGCACGTGTTTCAAACAAAACCAAATTCTTCAAAAGGACCAACCAAATAATACGCCCGATATAAAACCGGTCAAAAGTATAGTTGAAACACCTCCTACGCAAGACCTTGATGATGAATTCAAGGAACTTCACCTTGAACGCCCCGTCATTGATGTCTTAGCCCGTGCTCCTTACTATAGTGCCCTCCTAGAAAAATATGAGAAGTTTAAACTAGGTAGAAATGGGACCGCCTTCGTTCAAAACAAGTTGCCTAAAAAGCTTGATGATCCGGGTATATTTGTTTTGCCTTGTAAAATAGGAAGATCCGAAGCTTTCGACACACTAGCCGATTTAGGGTCAAGCCTCAACTTGATTCACTTATCCCTATTCACCACTCTTAAGCTAGGAAAGTTAGAGGAAACCGAGGTGTTGATAGGTCTAGCAGATGGAAGTATTGCCCACCCGGTTGGAATGATTAAGGATGTAGTTGTTCACGTAGGAAAGTTAACTATCTTAGCGGATTTTCACGTCCTAGACATCGTTAGTGACACTACATGCCCATTATTGGTAGGAAGAGGATTTTTAGCAACCGCTAGCGCCATGATAGATTGTAGGGAGTCTAAGATAGCGGTAGGTGAAGGTGAAACTTGGTCAGTGTACGATGTTAAGAAGCATAGTTATGATTGTGATGATGAAACGACACCACATTGGGTAGATATGAATAGGAGACCATCTAGATATGGACCTTGGATAGAAAGGAAGTTTATAAGACCTCAGCGCCCATTCTATCTAGAAAAAGATTTCATCAAAAAGACACATTCGGTGGAACAACGCATAGCTAGAGATGAAGAGCTAGATCCTTTTGAGGACCCCTTAGTCTTTAGGAAGATGATTAAGTTCTTTAGCGTGATGCCTATTAACATAGAGATGAACAAGTGGAAAACAGAGGGAGACAAGTGTAAATGGAGGTGGGACAAGCCACCTAAAGAAGGAGACGGATCATGGCATATGAGGATGACTTTGTATGATCCGGATGGAGAAAAGTTTGAAAGGTCATACCATACTAAGAAAACCGATAGGAAGTTGAAACCTAAGTTTGATCCCAAAGATGTCCTCAATGAGGAACTCACCCGTATCACGTAGTAACCCATGACCTTGAGTCTAGCTACAAGACTCGTAAATAAAGAAAAGCGCTTCTTGGGAGGCAACCCATGCTTTGTGTGATTTTATTTTGTTTGTTTGTTATTTGCTTCCGTATGCATGCTTTATTTTTATTGTTGGTAGATCATGTTTCTAAACTAAAAACTGGAAATACTTTACTTTGTTGTTTTGGCCTAGTCTTAACTCCACCTAAAGGTATTTTTGCAAAAGATAAGTGTAAGGGGAAACCCCAAATATGTTTTTAAGAAACAAACCGATCATGATTCTCCACAATATTAAGTGAACATGTATATTCGTATTTGTTAGAGTCAAATGCTTGTATCGAGTCATAATGAAGTTTTTCAGGATTTTCTAGGAAGTAGGACCAAGTTTTTCCAGAAATTTTCTGGAAACTTAACATAAGAATTTCTGCAGGTCACTTCTGACGGCGTCATGAGCTTGCTCTTGACGGCGTCACGTGTAAAAATCTGGAAATTTTACCAGTTTTGTTTTTCTAACGGAGTTTTAAAGTTTTTGTCGAATTATTAAGTTTTATAATCTCCTGGAAATCTGCAAACTTCATTCCACAAGCATTATATCTTATTTTGTTTTCTGGGATTTAGTAACTTATGTAGATTGCCGCCGATTTTATGCGAGGTTGCTTTGTTTGTTTTCTCAGGATTTACAGGTTATGTATGACAAGAAGATGATTTATATTCTGGAAGGGAAGCTTTGATTGTTCATTTTCTTGGAGGAAGATCTAACCTGACCACCTTATTATCCATACCGAGCGAATCAGGGGAGTATTTGATTTCATTTGTTTTACTTATTTCACTTTTACATTCTTTACTTGAACATTGGGGACAATGTTCATCCTAAGTATAAGGGGAGGGTAAAATGATGATACCTTACAAATACACTTTCGCTTAAGTTTGTTTGTTTGATGGTAGATGTGTAATAAAACTATGAGAAATACTTGTTAGTGCAATTTTAGCGCCAAATTTAAATATTTTTACAACATTTAGGAGTGAAACTTTAGCCATAGCAAGTGTCTGATGGATAGGAGATTATATGACTAGCACATAACCGTACTTTCAGAAAAATTTTCCACCCAAATATGTGAGGTTCGCCTTTAGATTTGATAGGAAAAGCATTTACTATTAGTGCTTATGAGTGTACCGGTAGCATTTAGATTCTAGAACTTGCGTTAGTGATGCATCCCGAGACCGCTAGTGAGACTACATTTGTGTGGTAGAATTTACTACATGATAAGAGGCATTAGGATCACCCTTGTGTTAAACCCGTATCATAATTACTTGACCATTTAAGTCATATTATTTGGCTAGTTAAGTCAACTAATTTTTCCACACCCTTAGCGTTGTACTCATTTTTAGTACATGAAATCCCTAGTACACCCCTCCGAGCCTATCTTTTCGTTTCTAACTTTAAGCATTTTACTTAAAGGAAGAATTTGTTACACCCCACTTAAATGTACACCCAAATCGCCTTAGCCTTCCGTGTATGTGCTCATTTTTAGTGCATTATTGTTATTTGTTAAACCCTATGTTAATTATCTAATTGATTACATGGTTGCTAAGTTGAGTCATATCCTTGTACATATTGTTTTGGGACGATTGGGACTCATGGGTAAAGTACTTATTTTATGGAGTAATGGTGAAGAACATCATTTATTACCCCCATATGTACGTTAATCTTAAAAGTGCTCCAAGTGTTTTGATTTTCTTAATTCGAGTCATTAGATTAGTTTATTGTAAAGTATGTAAAAATTTAAGTGTAAGGGGAATTTACATTCCCTATGATGTATTATTTTGGATGGTAGGGTAAGAGTGTATGCAAAAAAAAAAAAAAAAAAAAAAAAAAAAATCGAAAAAATTAAGAAAAAGAAAAAAAAAATAGAAAAAGAAAAGAGAAAAAACATATGGACTACCATCCCTTTTTATTTTAGGTTCATTTTATGTTTTTGTTATTTTTCATTTATTAGCTTAAGTCGAGTCTAGTCTTGGCTTAGCAATGCCATATTGTACATGTAATTAACCGAGATTGTTAACTCGCCACCAGTAAAGACAACCTATATCCAACAAAACCGTGTATTTCATATCCCTACACCTAACGTTACAACCCTTTGAAAGACCTCTTTGATAGTTTATCCTAGGTGCTTACGCCATGTGGTGGAGGGTTGATCCTTTCCCAAGCCTATGGTAATCTATTTTGCTATGACAGGTAGTGAGAGATATCTTCCGTTTCCATATTGTAATTTATACTTTATTACACCCGAGAGATGTGAGTATCTAAACACTATTAGTGAGGTGCTAGTGTATGGCCTCCGTGCTTGTCTTTGGTCTTTAGTGGAACGATTATTTGTTGTAATTACTTTTATATTAGTGTTAAATGACCCCTAACTTGTATTTTGACTAGAATAAAAGCGCATTTGCTTGAGGAGAAGCAAATCTCAAGTGTAAGGGTATATGATGAGGCGAAAAATGAACCACTTTTAGGGGGTCATTTAAGCCCGGAATTGAATTTATTTGATCAAATATTGCCCTAAATTGTTCCTTTTGTGATTTTAGGTACTTTGGGAGTGAAATCTGGAAAAGGAAGCAATTCGGACGTTTTTGGAGCATAAAAGTGAAGAAAACGCCAAAGACTTAATTTTCCATGCTGGGAACAGGTGTGACGGCGTCAAGAGTACTTTCCTGACGGCGTCAAGAGTAAAGATCATGATGACCCAGTACAAAAATGAAGGCGTCACAAAGAAGAGCGTCAAGAGTTAAATATGTGACGACCTGGAAAAATGGAATACATGACGGCGTCAGATGTAGATCAAGGCAGTCCGAGGATTATTTTGGCGACGAGATGACGGCGTCACAAACGCTGTCAGCCTCTAATATCTATATATAGTTTTCTAATTTTCATTCTTTAGGAGGAACAAGTTTGGAGAAACCCTAAGGCCGAACCATATACGAATTTTACAGCTTTTCAAGGCTTTTCAACCCTTGAACCCTTACATGTGTTATTGAGATAAGTTTTTACTTAATTCAATCAATATGTCTATGTGTTGGTTATCTATATCTTGTGCTTGTCTTGATTCAACCATGTTAGGCTAGATTTATCTTGTGTTTGCTTAGATCTAATGAAACCTAGATGTTGATTATGTGTTGATTACTTGTTTATGGTTGTATTGGATGAATGATTTCAATGTTAGGCTTAAGAAAACTGGCAGATCTCCAATTGGTAACATGCTTGAACGTCTTAGGAAACATGAACCGATGTGTACTAGGTTTTATTGGTTGTATTTAATGCATGAGTAAATTCTAATGATCCCATGTTAGGAGCTTCTTAGCCGGCTCGACATAGGAGTGAAGTAGGCACTCATAGGATAGGGGAGTTAAGTACACCACCCCATGAATAGTATTAAGGAATACACTCCGTCATCCACGCAACTATAACAAGTAATTAACGTGTAAAAGATATCTAGGGAGTAGTGAAATCTAAGTAAATACATTTCTCCACTTATTGCTCACAACCTTAGTTAATATAGTTTATTTTCATTTTTAGTATTTTATTTTGATTGCATCTTAGTATTGGGTTAGTTGACTAGCAACTAATTCCGCCCAAATCCTTCAAACCCGAGATATTTACTTGCTTTCTAAAAAATATAAAAATACAAAAAGAGTCATCCCTCATCTCTAGAACTAGTATTTAGGTTTTATAATCCTAGCGACACTATTCCTAGCTGAACGATCAATCCCCCGGTACTTGTCATTATACTATACTACATCGATCAGGTACACTGCCTGGTGGGGGTTGTAAGCTTCTCAAGATCCCTTGAGAGGTAAAGCCTGGTGCAATCCCTAGGCATCAATAGGTGACAGGTAGAGATGCTTGTTGAGCAAAGAATGAACATAGAACTTCTTCTGAGGTGGGGGTTAGTGATTGTGATGAATTGGTGGTGACCATTGTTGTGCATGGAACCTGTGTTTCAGTCACAGTACTTTGAATAGGATAAGCAGTACCTTTGTTAGAAGTACTGCTTCTTTTTTCAGAAGAGACAAAAGCAATGTTTTGAGGTTGCTGATGTGTGCTTGATCCTGCAGTACCATTCATCTCATGCTCATACACCTTCAGATTGTTGTAAAGATCATCAAAGTCCATAGTATCCAGCCCTGATTGTCCTCTGATCATAGTAGCAACTACATGCCATGCTGATGGCAAACTTCTCAAGAACTTCAAATTTGCATCTTCAACTGATGCCTCAGCATCATATAGTTCTAGCATACTTAGAAGATGTTGGAATCTTTCATAAGCAGAATCAAGACCTTCTCTTTCTCCAACAGTGAAAGTTTCAAATTGTTGCTTCAGCAAATTCCTATGCATCTTCTTAGAAGCATCATTACCTCCAAACTTCTTCTTTGTTGCAACCCATAGTTGTTTGGCATCCTTGGCATCATGAAACTTTAACAGGTGACCATCAGGAATAGCAGAAAGCAGTATGTTGAGAGCTTTGTCTTGATTTCTTTTGGTAGCAGCAGGTACATTAGGTTTTGGTGGTGTTGGTTGTCCAGGTACCTCTACAGGTTCATCAATTTGCAAGTTACCATTGACAATCACATCCCACAGTGCATTGTCTGTGATGGGAATGTACTGCCTCATCTTCATGGCCCAAAGATTGTATTCTCCCTTCTTAACAATAGGGATTCTAACAGCAGTGATTGAGGGAGCAGGTGCAGCTTTAGTCGACATCTTGAAGGGTTTGTAGTGAAATCGGTTTAAAGGTTTAACGGTTTGTCTTCTTTATCAGAATTTCCAACACAAGCTCTGATACCACTTCTTGGATTGGTATACTCTGACCGAACTACTTTGTAGCTTGTAAAGGTTTAACAATATTGAGTAAACTCAACACTATTAATATTGAAACACTGTTTTACCTTGTAAAGTATGCGGAATCTACTAACACAAAGCTTAAGAAGAACTTTTATATTAACCAAACTTTGAACCTGCTTTGTTACACAGATTCACTAACAATCCCTAACTATTTATTAACTTTGATCGACTCTAAAACTTATGAGAACTTCTCTAACACTAGTATCGACTAATACCTCTTAAGGCTCTTTTTATAGATAACCTTAAGTCGGTTTACAACATATAATCCTTGAACGACAAGTCATTATCCTTAACTAATTCTAGAATATTCGTTTAATGTTACACATTAATCCTTATCTAATATTGCACATCAGTCCTTGTTTCCTTCGAAGTACTTTAAACATTCTTCAATAACAGCAGTACTTTGACTTTTTTCTTCAGCAGTACTTTGACTTTATTCTTCATGCAACAGTACTTTGACTTCCAGAAGTACTTTGATATTTCATATCCCAACATCTTCTTCCTCAAGATCAGGCTCAGTTTCCTGAGTTTGGATTTCATAGGTTAAGCTCTTTGGTTTGGATAACATATCGGGAGGGAGGGTGGGTAAATTTTTCATAGAAATACAAATTCTCATGATTGAGACTCTTTTCCCCCGATCATGGTTTTTCTTGTCATCCAAGTAATCATACTCCGGAGGAGTCATAATATGAGTAAGTTCATCGGAGAACTCCTCGTGACGAGAATCAATCACATGACGCGAATCTGTGAACTCTTGTTCCACTGTGGACTCATCACAATCCTCATTCTGAATATCAAAGATTGGATTATCAGAAATCAAAGTGAATTCGGATTCGAATTCAAATAGAGGATTGATGATAGTAGTTTTGAATTTTTCGGGAACAAAGTGATTAACATTCTCTTGTGGACTGTTGGGATAAGAAGTGAGTGAATGATCGTGATATAAGAGATTTTCAATTTCTCCCAGATCGGCTTCGAAATCAAAGAGACCATCATCACTTCCGAATGGAAGTGGATTGATGTGAGTGAGTTCATCGACGAACTCCTCAAGAAGAGGATCAACATCAGAATGTGAAAGTGATGCCTCAACATATTCAATGTCTCCATAAGATGCATAATCATGTCTAAAATCGGATAAAGTCTTAAAATGATCTTTTGAACACTCAAGAGGGGAAGATAAATCACACATATGCTCAAGAAATCCCTGTGACTCTCCTGGGATTGGGACAAGGTTCTCAACACAAGACTTTATGAATTCGTCTGATTCCTTTTTAGGAACAGTGCTAAGATGCTCGTCCCCAATGATCAGAGAGTGAGTGGGAATTTCGGGTGTGATAACAACAGACTGAGGGAGTTGAGAAGGACTAGCAGACATGGGTTTTCTAAATATCATTTGTTCTTCTGCTAGTAATTCCATCATCATCTTTTCTCCCTGTGATTTTTGGATTGGTGGGATTTTAGCTGATGTACTCGATGAATCTTTTTGAATAATAACAACCTTATCTTCATCATCATCACTGTCATCATCGTCATCAAATAGAGCAGCATTGCGAAGATTGGCACGTATTTTAGCCGCTCGTTGCTTAGCCAGTAATTCTTCCATGATTTTTCCAGAATCTCGTTCTTCATCAAGTAATTCTGCCAAAGTTTTCCCACGAGAATTTGGAATGAGTGGAAATTGCGGGGGTGTGGATGTGTCAAAACTGGAAGGTTGACATTGAAAATCATCATGACGACCCCCACAATATACACAAGAAACACTGGGGGCATTTTGAAATGTCGTGCTATTCAACTCCTACTTAAGTTCTTTTAATATTTCAAGAGCCTTTAGACAAAGGTCTTGCTGAGTTTCTTGAAGAGTTGTGTGAATCATTTGGTACTGTAGAGGTTGGTCATGATACGGATAGTCATAATTGTTACAAGGAAATGGATTCCTTGTTTGACAATCCAAGCTAAAGTGAGTACCTCCACAATACTCACAAGAAACATTCGGTGCATTTTGAAATTATGTATTATTGAAATAGCACGGCTCTTGTTCAAAGGAATTCTGAGGAGGGTAACTGAAATCGCTTTGAAAATTTGGAAATTTCGATTTCAAAAGTGCAACAAGTACAAAGTCCATGGGTAAACCCACATTCTTTGCAAAAACATCGTTTAAAAAGTGAACCATCTTCTAAGAGATCTCTATAAATATAACAATGATGTTGATCAAACAAAGATAGTTGGGGTTGTGGAGGGTGGTCGGGAAGACTTTGAGAATCATTGAAAGCATTCGGATTTGCTTTGCACCATTTACAAAATCCGTCACTAATATCACTCCCACACCACCTACACGCGCACTTGTAACAACGATGATTGTCATCCACTGGACCTTTTCAATGAAAATAATTGTAGTCGAGTGATGACATGAGAATTAAACATTAACGAAGGATGAGAAGAAAGAATTAAACGGTAAAGAGGATAAGAAGATAAGAATTAAATGTATTGGAGACGAAGATTATTTTTGGATTTTTTGAAAAATACATCAATTAAAACGAGACCAACTCAAAAAGACAATTGTGAACTTAAACCAATAATCACAATGTAAATGGCTTCTTTGAAAAAGGTACACCAATTCACAAGGATACAATGGCAAGTTTTAATATTTTGTTTGGGAACTTATTAATGTTCACACCCCCAGTTGGTAGGTGTTCTGCCTTGGTTCTCGGCGGTGTGTTTTATGCTTATTTTATTTAAACAAAGAAAACCGGAAAATCTTTTTGTATTTTTATATGATAAATATATATACAAAAGAAAAGGAAAATATTTTTGTGTTTTATACCTTTTTTTAAAAACGATAACTTCTTGACGAAGGTTCTACAAGTCACTAATCGTTAAAATCGTAACGATATTGTCGCAACACAACCTCCCCGGCAGCGGCGCGATTTTGATAGTGCGTTTTTTAGTGCGTATAAAAAATATACACAAAGTAGACGTGAGTGGAATTTACCGATCAACCTTTAGGAAAAGGAAGACTTGTAAAGACTCGTGAATAAAATATATATATGTGATACCGGGTAAGTGATTACCCGGGTCGTGTCCCAACGAGGTGTGAATGGGCAATATCGTGTGAGATTCGGAGATTAAAATCCTTGTATGGTTGTTGAGAGATTATTTGGTATTGTAAAACTACGAGAAATTGCAAATAATGTACGGAAATAAAATAAACGTAACTAAAACATGAATACAAACAAGGAATGAAAAATGAAACTTAAAAACTACCTAAAAATCCTACGGGAATGATAATAGGAAACTAGGGAACCTTAAAATGTAATCTAAGTTAAAAGTGTAAAAGTTATTTAAATAAAACGCGAGTGCGCAAAGTTAAACGTGAAATTGAAGCTATGCTAATCCTACGAGTATAAAAATGGGTTTTCTATGATTCTAATAATAAAAGAAAATTTTGAAAAAAAGAAATTTATTTTTTTGGCTTTTATATTTTTTGTTACGAATTATTTACTAAATAAAAAGATAAAAATTACTAAAACTAACTTGAAAATTTTGGGAATTTTTGGGAAGCTAAGTAAACATAATACTAACTTAAGAAAAATATCAGGAGGGGGAAAACAGTACAAATAAGCTAGAAAAAGCAATAAATAAGCTGAAAGGAATATTAAGCAAAACAGACAACTAAATTAAATATCTTATTTACACATTAAATAACTAGAAAGACCAATAGCACAGATGGAAGGGTGTGAGGTTGTGAGTGTGTGATGGCTTGAGGTCCCTAGTTTGAACCTGAGCAACCTCAAATTTTTTCAAATATATTTTTTTTTCAGTTTTCAATTTACAGAAAATTACAGCCAACAAAATGACAAAATTTTGTAAAGGAGCTTTTGTGGAAAAGCTGAGAAAAGTTTAGAATGAGCTTATTAATAGCAACAGTAAGGTTTTTAGACTAAAATGGGAGATTTTAAGAATTGCCAAAAACTATTAGTCAAACCACAGGCTAGAGTTAAAGGAACAAAATGTCAAATTACAAGTACACAACCTCAAAAGCTAGAACAAGCTAAAGTGAAGAATCAAACCAACTCAGTTTTTCCTGAGTTGGTGCAGCAGAATAGGGTTACAAAGGGGACAACTTGGAGGGCAAAATTAAGCTAGCAAACACGCAATTAAATGCAATTAACTCAGAGATTCAACAAGCTTCTACTGGTGGCTTTTCAAAAGAACAAGAATCATGGATTTGACTCAACTAGTGAACAAGTTATTGTCAATAGAAAAATGGGTCATAGGCCAAAACTTGGGTGCAGGGCAATAGCAGGCCTAGGGGATTAATTTGGGACCTAAAATAAGCCAAGCTAACGGGAATCTAAAAATTAAACCAAACATACTAGCTTTTAAATAAGCTGCCAAACAATGTATAAACAAAATTTCAGGCCATAAGTATTAGATTTGAGCAAATGAGAATAAAGGAAATCTAAAATTCTAAAAAGCTACAAGAAGTTGCTAAAAGAGCTAACGTAGGTATGTAATAAGCCATGGGTACTAGAGGGAAACCTAATAAGCTAAAAGGGACACAAAATAAGCAGTTTATAGATCCTTATAAGCACTTAAACAGACAATCTACTCTAAGGGGTTTCTGATGGTGAATGCATGCTACAGGGGTACTTTGGAGGTGTATTAAACTATGAAGAAAAATTCATAAAAATTAAATAAAATTACTCGAATCAAGTTAAGCTGACAAAGAAGTATTATAGCAATTTTTGGGTCTATTTGTCAACATAGGAAGAAATTAAAAATCGAGTTCACAAGGGTTTTGGGCATGTGTGATACCTGATGTAGCAGGGGTATAAAATGGTCCAAATGGCTGTTTTGACTTGAAAAGTAAACGAACGGAACTTGAACAACTTTGATATCCCAACTGAAACTAAACTAGAGCGACAAATACAAATCCTGGATTAAGAAACTTTACCGATTTACTAAATAGAACAGTTAACTTGACTAACTTTTTGGAAAATTCAACTAAATAACTTCTAAACTATTGGACAATAAAACAAGGGTTTAACACTACTAAAATTTATGACATGAAACTGATCTGAATTTGCAAATTGGGTCAAGAGTATCAGTTAACCCAAACACCCCCTATGTAACTGGTTATGCAATTCTAACACTACAAAAGTTGTTTTAAGCCAAAACCATTGATCAAAAAGCTAACATAAGCTGTATTAAAGCTGAACAAGCACAAAACAATAGTGAATAAGCAGTTTGAAAACTTAAATTGCATTGATATAAAAATAACGATTACATTAAATTTTAAGAATTCTTGATAATAAAACTGAAAATCTAAAAAACTATATTCTACTACTACTACTACCTACTGCCTTTCCAAGGCTTACAAGCATGCTTATTTATACTCGAAAAGCTAGGGTTTCACTTCTTGTTTGTCTTCTTGTTGTTGTGTCACTTTTTTGAGTGAAAACATGTCTTGATCTTTGTTTGTGTTTCTTTAAACATCATCTCAGCCACAAAATCATATTGGGGGAACCACAGCCTTTGGATTGTCTATTGACGCCAAAAGTGGTGTTGTGGATTGGTGAGGTGGCAGTGGGTAGGTATGGGGTTGTGAGGGGTTGGGGAAGGTATGAGTGGAGTATACTTTTGAGGTCCTTGGGAAGGGGTGGATTGTTGCAGTGGTGATGTTGGGAGATGGTTGAGTATACAGAGGTTAAACGGAGGAGGTGGGGGAAAGGAGGGTTTCGTATGACCTGTGTGGTTGACTAGGTCAAAAGAAAGGAAGTGTTTTTACTAAAACGTATAAGTGGTTTTGGCTGTTGGGATTTTGGTTGTATTTTGGGCTAGAGTGATACGGTTAGTGGTTTAGGATTAGTTGGGTCGGTTGGGTTTAGGATTTGATTTAATTGTTGGGTTGTATAAATAAAAATGATCCGTTTGGTTAAGTTGTTAAGTAACTCAAGGACCAAAAGTGTAAATTCTGAAAACATGAGGGGTCAAATTGTACCAACTGGCCAAAGTTTACCCACGGACCAACTATGCCAAGTATTGATTTCCCGGGGTCCATTTGATGATAGATTTTCAGAACAAGTATCCGAGGACCATTTCTGCCAAATTGCTAATCTTGAGGGACCAACTTGTACATTTTTGAAAGCTTTTCACCCAAAGATCATTTTTTCTTACTTTTTACTTTTAAGAAACTTGGGTTGCCTTTTCTTTTAAAATAAATGCTCATGGACTAGTTTTGTCAACTTTACTGAAACTGCCAAATATGCAAACTTTGTTCGTTTTTCATTTGTTTTCAATCATTTTGCATTTAAAACATATAAAACACGATCTTTGGGATATTTTTGTTATTTTGATGCATTCTTGAGTGTTTTCACATTTTTTGGCAGTTCAAATACGGTAAAAATGATGAGTATTTACATACTTATCAATATGGATTGACGAATACTTTTGCAAAAACTTTCAATGTGCTCACAAACATACTTTCGAGCACGTTGATTGTGCATAATCTTTCAAACAAAAGTATTTTTGATGGAAATGGGATTCAATGTATAAAACTCTCGCCGTGTCTCAAAAATGTTTA
Organism: Artemisia argyi; assembly: GCA_030686995.1. Lineage (NCBI taxonomy): Eukaryota > Viridiplantae > Streptophyta > Magnoliopsida > Asterales > Asteraceae > Artemisia > Artemisia argyi. Next base: position 157,314,448 of record CM060700.1, on the reverse strand, counting down.
TTATTTGACACGCGAGTGATTTCTATAAATTAGTTTCTCATCAATCCGTGAATATCAATTCACCGATTCACTCTATCATACTGTCTGCTTTGAGACGTTCCGGTATGAGAACATGCTAAGTATGAAGATTCCGAAGTGGATTATGTGGAAAATTCATTACTACAAGCTGGAAATTCCTGTCAAGGAGAGTCTTCTTTAAAAGAGACTCTGCCTGATCACAGTTCAGTTTTCACAAAACCGGAGGGTAGTCTATGCTCGAAAAATGATTGATAAAGCCATATTTGTTCACTATCTTTATTGCTAACTGTTTTATTTCAGGGATAAATATAAAGATGGAGTTGATGGTTCCTATTTCCAGCTGAATCGGGTTAATCCATACCTCATGCTCACACTTCCTCCTTACTATCTATGATGATCATGAAGGATGAGAAACTCCCTACACTGAATGTTAAGAGACTACCAACAAAGTTTCCGCAAATCTGATGAAAAGTCTCTTAATACTGAAGGGTGTGAGCATGACGGTCCTAATGTCAATACATCATATTTGTATTCATTGCTTGGTGTACAAAGTGAGCCAAAAGTGAAGAATCAGAACCTATGAGCTACATAGTCTAAAGAATGCTTGAAGATCAAAGAGCTAAATTTCCAAGGTGACCTCGCTTAGGGGGAGATTGTTAGGAATAAAAATATTACTACAAAAGACTCGGTCACCTAAATGTTGTAATAGCATTAAGTTAGCTCGTAGTTAGGTTATTATTTAGTTAGTTTTAGTTTAAGTAACACCATGGAAGAAGGACGGGTCTTTACCCACTGTATGCCTGATCCACAGCCCGGGTGTGGGCATTTTATTTGTTTTTGTAAGAAACTATAAATACCCCTCTCCACATGTGGAGAGGGTTGGTACTTTCTATTCTCAATCTAATATTCACACATTTTCTCTCATCTCTTTCTCTTACTAGAAACACCCAACTCACTTTCTCTCACTATAATTCTTATACTATTCGAAGCATAAATCACAAGATCCATCCATGTTATGTTTATGAGTATCCTACAGAGCATGATTGGCTCCTTAATGTATCTCACTGCTAGCAGACCGGACCTCCTTTTTACCGTTTGCATGTGTGCTCGTTATCAATTCAAACCAACCAAGAAGCACTTGGAAGCTGTCCAAGAGAGTCTTTCGGTATCTTAAAGGAACAACCTACATGGGTCTCTGGTATCCCAAGGACATCGCTATGGCGCTCACGGCTTATTTCGACGCTGACCATGCGGGATGTCGAGACACTCGTCAAAGCACATCAGGAGGTGCACAGTTCATGGGTCATAAACTGGTTAGTTGGTCTTCAAAGAAATAAACGAGTACTTCGATTTCCTCCACAGAAGCTGAATACATTGCCATGTAATCATGTTGTGCTCAGATTCTATGGATGAGATCACAACTTTTGGACTATATCCTTGTGTTTAACAAGGTTCCCATGTACTGTGACAACAAAAGCGCAATTGCACTCTGCTGTAACAATGTCTAGCACTCAAGATCCAAGCACATCGACATATGACATCACTTCATCAGGGAACAAGTCGAGAAGGGGATTGTGGAACATTACTTCGTAAGGACTGAGTTCCAGTTTGCTGATATCTTCACCAAAGCACTATCTAGGGAACGATTTCAATTCATCCTCCCTCGTCTTGTAATGAAGAGTCTCATGCCTGATGATCTCAAATGTCTTCAGGAAGATCAGGAGGAGTGAAAAGGGTTTGCTTCACATATCCTTTGAACATAGTTCATATCAAAAAGAAAATAGAAAAATATAACACCAACAAAAACCTTAAAATTTTGAAAAATCATAAAACCCAAAAGTATTCCTCCCACGACATGTCTCATGTGTAATCAATATTATGTATGATTCTAGAAATGTCATTCAATAATGGCATGGAATCATACATATTGTTGAACATGAGTTTTATCCTTGCTTCAAATAATGTTTTTTTTAAAACATGTCGTTCTCGTAAAAATTTCATCATATGGTTTGCTATTACTTCAGATAGCAACCCGGTCTTATTATTGGGGAAAGTTCATCGCCAAAAAGATGATTGTTCCTAACAAAGGCATGAATTACTTTATATTCGTGCCTTTCCGATCTGATGTACGCTTAAATGCATTATTTCTGGTAAAAGAAGAGAAGTCTTCTTTACATCTAAAATACTTTTCCTTCAATGATTCTTCGGAAAAGTATTTGCTCCAAACTTGGTGGTACCATGGTTTTTGAAGATCAAACAAACTTGAAATGTTGTTTAAAATTTGCCACTCAATCGATGCTAAAAGATTAATCTTTTGTGCAATATATTTAATTGAAAATGCGTCATCGATTGTGGGGGGCATGATTTCAAAAACTATATATCATCAAAACAAGATCTTTGTGCATAGATACAGTGTATTAAGTGTGATTGTTATGTGTTAGTATATGAACTTTTCATGAGTTTTTCGCTAAACTCGAAATCATTTACAAACTCATCATTTCTAACACACAACATGCTCCCTCATGGTTTGAGGGGGAGCTAATGTATCGTCTCAAAATCAGTCATTCTTAAATTTGACACATCTTTCTCCTAAAATATTTAAACTTATTTAAATCACTCGGGATCACAAATCTCAATTGGTTTGAAATTTTTGATCGGGGGAGAAGATGTAATTTAAATATGAAAAACTGATTAAAATGTGATGTTTTGAACTCAAATGTATGCTCTCCCTTATGAGCTAAACTCTTTTATATCAATGCACATATTTAGGGGGAGCAAATGACTTTTGGAAAAGGATCCTTGCATTTTAAGAGATCGAGAATCAAATTTGACTCATGAATTGATGAAACACAAATGTCTTGAATTGAACGGACTAGTTTTGGACGGGTAATAAATTTAAGCTGGTCTAACCAGTGATGTAAGCGTGTCTAAAAAAGGACTTGTCTGAGTAGAATATACCATTTCGATAAACCTTTGGTGAATCTGATCGGGCTGGGTAATAACGTCAAGCCAGTCTAACTAGTGATGTAAGCGTGTCTCGATTGCCCGTTCATATTCACTTAAGGAGGATCAATTCAAAAAGTGCAACTCTTCCTGATATGTACAAATTTTCAAATCAAAACATATGAGCACATGTTAAGGGGGAGCATTTGAAAATGACAAAACTCTCAATGTGTTAACAAAATGTGTTTCTCAATCATAAACACATTGAGAGAATTTTTAATGATTTAGTAAATGGAAACATAGGATAGTATGAAGTTATAAGGTGGTTAAGGTTAGGAAAACCGTCCTATGATCCGCCAGAGCCGGAGGGATCTACCCATGGACTATACCAAATAGATAGTATTAGAAAGTCTGTAGGTATGATTATGAAAAAAGGAGAAATGTGAGAATGGAGAAAGAAGGGGTTGAAGAACTAAAAAGAAATGAAATGAGAAAGGGTGAAAAGAAATAGCCCTCCAATTATTCAACCTTAGGGCAGAAACCGGGTTAAATTCATAATCTACTGATGGTTGCTAAGGCGACATTGGTATTGAAGACAAGACATCATGGACCAAGTGATGCAATGCACTAAACCTTCTAGCCACTCAAGTTCTCTTAAAAGAACCTGTTTCACTCTCACGGGGAACTGGTGTAATCTATCAACTTATTTCTTAGAGATGGTTGATATTGAAGCAGGAGACCTCTTCCTAATCTCCGCATAGGAAAACCAAATAAACTTATTGAGTCTAGATGCTCGAGATGCATACAAAGATCTCATAGGAACACGTGCTACTTCTACCCTGGTTGTTCAACATTAAGGACACCAGTGGTAAACTTATGAGTCCTATGCATATCTTAGCAATCTGCCAGAACATTTATGAGGGATGTTGCTAGTGTAACTCCCAGTGATTGAATGGAAATTCCTGCCAGGGTCAACATCAAGCAGCCTTGAAAGCAGGTCACTTAGGTAATTCCTTGTGAATTACGCTTAGTGGTTTTGGCAGTTACCAATGATCTACAGTCGTGGAGTGAACTCCTGCGACTCACCCCAGTCGTTGATTTACTTAGGTAGATCGTGTAAATCCCCTCGGGGGTTTTCCGATTGGGAACGGTCTTGGTAAGGATTTGAAGGAGTCTTCACACTATGATTTGTTGCTAACTGTCTACTTGCAGGAATTTCTGACGGTTGCAGTTGATTGCTGATAAGATGTTGATCCATCAACACATGCTCACACTTCGACATCACAATCTAAGAATTCATGATCATTAATTGGGCCTGATTTATGCTTCCACAACTTTGATGCAGAAGATCATGATCCTGAAAATTGTGAGCATGCCTACACAAGGGTGTTCATATCAAATGGATACTTTATTGCTCAAAGATGCCTTTCAGACACTTATGTGGATGATGAACTTGAAGTTATTTCCAAAGATCATCCATCACATTGAAGAAGTCATCTAGAGTCTACCACTTAATGCACAAAGATCTTAACAAAACAGAATCAAAAGGCTACGAGCTACAAAGATGTCGTCAAAGACTTGAATTCTATGATTCAAAATTTATTTTCCGGGGTGACCTCCCTTAGGGGGAGATTGTTAGGAATTCGTTTATTCATATGAAGACTCGATCACTCCGAGTGTAGTTTAGCATGTTGTAGCTCGTAGTATTTATCATATTAGTTAGAACGTAGTTTAGTATTAGTTAGTATTTGTGGAGTCGGGTCGGGTCTTTACCCTCTGTCAGCCCGCTCCACAGCCCGTTTCAGGGGGCGTTTTATTGTAACTATAAATACCCCTTCCCTAGCTTGGAAGGGGTTGAACCTTCATTTGCAATATAACATATTACTAGTTCTCTCTCAAGGTTCCATCTCTTTCTCTCTCTAACTTCTCACTAGAAAACATTACATAAAATCATCCTAAACAAAAAATCATCCATGTTCTTACTTTAGAGTATATTATAGAACCCTTTCCTAAGCCTTGATCATTTTCCTTTAGGAGTTTTTTATTTTAAAATCCTAATATAATTCGAATTCATGTTTTTATGCTATAAGCCCTTTTCATAAGCTATAAGATAGTTTAGGCAACTTATATAAGCAAATATTAGTTAACCATAAGCTAGGAAACCTTTTTGTTTCATAAAAATATAGTTTGCATGGAATTAGCTCTAGTTTTGCAAAGTTTTACATGCATAGGAGTATATATGGTAACTTTATGAAAATATTAAGTCTAGGGACTATTTTTGACATTTCTTAGAAGTTAAAAGTATAAGGACCCTTTTTGAAAAGTTATATAACCTTAGGACAAAAAATAAAATAGTTATAAACTTATAAGGACTAGTTTTGCAAAATTATAAAGTAAAGGGTATAAATGGTAAATTTTGAAAACTTACAAGTCCAAGGGTCATTTTTATCATTTTCCTAAAAAAAATATAAGCATAGGGACTAATTATGTCACTTCTAGGTATTTAATAATATAAGTTTATAAATCTAGGGTAGATTTTTTAAATATATAAAATATAAGGGTATAAAGTGAAAGTATTTTCATATAAATATAAAAACCTATTTTAAGTTAGAAATATAACACAATACTAGGGAGCTTCGTGTGAGGGGTATCATGTGGATCTTTCATTTTGACGACATTGCTAGGTTTACGAATTAAAGTGCCCTAGCTCCTCAAACGATTATTGCATGACCTATGAATTATGATGTCCCGAACGGTGTTATGTTATAACTAAACTCTATCAACAACATAACTCATTAGTAGGGAGCTTCATGTGAGGAGTATTAACTTTTGACTTATGATGGCCTAAACTATATTATGTTAATAACATAATACATTAGTAGGGAGCTTCATGTGAGGAGTCTTATACTTCTGGATTGTGATGGACCGAATGGTATTATGTTATATCTAAAACACTAAAAACCCTAAGAATGATTACTTAAGAAACTTAAACAAGATACTAAATCTTGACATGCATCCACACCTATAATACCACCAGGATACGTGAGTAGGCAGTCTAGACTCTGAGCCACTTTTTACATCTCCCTAAGCCCATGTGAGTTTTCATAGCCTCACTTTTAAATGATTTACAACCTTGTGAGGGGGATACATGCTTTAAATCGTATACAAGTCTTTTTCTTTGGTGGTTGCACGAGTAAACTATCTGCCACCCTACATAACAAAATTCATGAATATAATCGCTTGTGATATTTGACACAAGTGAACGCGAATATAATTGATAGATCTATTGGAGTTTGACAACTCCCGTTGATACTACCTGTCTCTAGAGGGTACCAATAATTATTATATTTGAATCCTCTAAAGGATTAACTTTGGCAAGTTATCCTTTCTTTCTGTCCCATCATGGTTTGGTCTGCAGATCCCATGATCTAGACCGTTAACGTGTGATTCATGAGCTTAGTGCAACATACCCACTCTTGATAATTGTACATGCATTACAATTATCACACACACTACATTTTCCTTGAAGGGTGTAACAACTAAACCCTGTAGAACTTGTATTCACTATCACTTAAACCTATGACTCTCACTCAACACCTAGTGTTGACTCTTTAAGCTTATATCTTAGGTAACAGAGCTCTGTGGAAATTATGGCATGGAGTGGCATAAGACTTGAAAGGACTTTCCATTTGGTTATCATTCAAGCTTCATACCACACTTAGATTTTGGGGATCTCCTTTTATAAAATTTTGATAATTTTAATGAATGGTAACTCATTTTTATAAAATGTCTCTTGTCAGTCATTTTTTATTAGTGTATCTGTGATCCATGATGAAATACCCCAGATCCAAATTTCGCTGCGATCTATGGAAATGGGGGTGTTACAGACGTAACTACTAATAATGTTACGTCGTAGGTCTTTCCTTCCTATAAATACAAGACGAATTTTAATCTTGAAGATCATCTCTCCTTTCGCAAACCTTTCTAGGGTTCGGGAGAGCAACCACAGTAGAAGAAGCTAGTTTTAGAAGTTCAAAGATGGAATTTCTCATCTATAACTATCGTTGTATTTGAGCTTGGATTCTCTTATGTTTTTCTAGTAATCATTTGATGAGTTATTTGTTTTCTTTTATTACTTTATATAGATATCTTCCTTGTCCATTCATTCGCACTAGTTTCGGTAGCGTTATAAGCTTGTTTGTATCCATTATGCCAGATTAAATTGAGCTGAACCCTCAGTTTATTTAGTAGCCTAGGAGAATTGACCATAGGACCCTAGTCTGGTAGATTGCGAGGATATGGTTGGGATGACAAGTAACCACGGACCTTGTGTACGATTTGACCATAGGATAACCTTACAAGTGTAGGTACTTAAGAAGTTAGAGAGATCGAAGATCTGAGAGGCCGGATCTCTAAAGAATGTGATCTATTAGATGTGGGGCGTAATGACTCAACCGAGTAACCAATCTCTGCTTACTAGCAAGGTGTCGTGACTTTGGTTCTGGAGACGATATTTCGGAACATAGACTAGGATGACTTTACCCTAAGATTCTTAGTGATTTTTATGCCATTGTATGTAGTTTCGTAAACGTGAACATTGACTTGATAAGCTTGGTTAAGACTTTATCTTTCTACTTTCTATCTCTTGCTCGACTCTGTGAGTTGAATTACTACAAGTTAACATTTTCTATCAAACTCATTACCTTACATCTATCATTACACTATAACATCTTTTAATTTCTTTCACAACAGCTCTTAAGGACTGATGCGTGTATTGTGTCGTATGCAGTATAGGGTAATTGCCTATTTCAAATTTTACATATAGCCGACTTATCCTATATGACACACACTAACGGACAGTGTATTCGAGCAATATGTATATAGTGCTAAGTAGAGTGTCGATCACTAACAGTGGAACGTAAACCTTAATTTGTCTATCAGTATATTAATAGTCTAAGTTAGTTTTACAATCTAATATAACGCAAGGGGGTTTAGTTTGAGAGACTACCACAGATTTGGTTTTATTTAATAGTAAATTACTCTAGTGAGAACGAATCAGCAAATAGCAACACGTACACAGATAGATAATAGAAACTATAAGATGACCTTTCCTGATAATTAAGTAGTGTTGGATCGATATACTCTGATCAAACTACTTTGTAGCTTGTAAGGTTTTAGTAATCTAAGAATAATTCAAAAACTACTAATAATGAAACACTGATGTTACTTTGTAAAGTATGCGGAATCTACTAACACAAAGCTAAGAAGAACTTTGAATTATATTAAAACCAACTTTGAACCTGCTTCTCTAAACAAAGATTCACTAACAATCCCTAACTTATCTAATATCGTATTCTAGTAATCGTATTATGAATGCATACGTCTAATACCATCCTAAGGCTCCTTTTATAGACATAAGGAAAACCTTAAGTCGGTTTACAATACTTGAACGACAAGTAAACTAATTCTAGAGTATTCTTATAATATTACATAACAATCCTTTAAACAATATTGCATATTAGTCCTCTTCCTTAGAGGTACTTTGAATAATCTTCAATCATGAGCAGTACTTTGACCTTGAACAGAACTTTGATCTTTGAGCAGTACTTTGACATAGCAGTACTTTGAACATCCAGAATTACATTGATCTTCATATCCCAACAATCCTCCCCTAACTTGAATTCTACTTGCTTGATTTCAAGTTTCCTTGTTATCCTTTTGATCTTCAACATCTTTATCTTCAAGGAAGATTGTATTCTTTAACTTTTATCTAACTTGTGTGTCAAAGTACTCTGTATCAGCCTCAAATGATATCTTCACAACAATTCAGCAGTATTTTGACAAAGTGTACATCAAATGTTTAAAGTTTCATACTATTCTCATCACTTCCAGATGTGTAAACTTCTGTGAGAGGTGAATCATTGAAATTTAATGGATTTTCATGTCTCTTTACCAAAGCCATTAACTCTGGAGTAGCCAATGTTTAGGTTAGAACAACCATGGTACATTGATAACCATATGATTTTTAGCAAATCATCAGATATCAACGGATTTGTTTAGTCTTTACCAACAGCCGTTTTCTTTTGGACTTGTTTGTTCTTTTACCAACACCATGGTGAACTAATTACCATAAAATGGATTTTCCACAACCTCTACCACGAAGCCATTTTCTTGTTGGCTAGCCAACTCTTCACTTTTAAAGATATGGTGAGTTGAAAACCATACAATTTTTAGTAAATTGTCAACTAAAAACAGATTTGATTATCTCATCAGAGTCGTACCCTCATGATGAGTCAAACTCTTTCTTATCTGTTAAACATGGTGAGTTGATTACCATTTTCTGTGTAGTACAAGTACTAACACCATGTGTGACTTTTCAAAACCTTTATTGTATCATCTTATGCTTTACATTGTTTTTCTTTTAAAAACTTAATCAATATCAAAAGATTTTTACTAGTTTTATGCAGCAAGCAGTACTTTGAGAAAGTACCATTTGTCTAGCAGTACTTTGAATAAAGTACTTTATTATTCAAAAAATATTTATACAACAAAAATCATACCAGTTCTTATGCAATATCATCAACTGAAGTAGTCCATTGTATGAACAATTCAATCACCATTAATGCTACTTCAGTCTCATTCTCAACTTGCATACCATGATCCAACATTATTATCATAATCTCTCTTATCAGAGGATATCTTCTCTATGCAAACATATGAATCATGGTTCCATCTTCCATTTCAAGTGAATGTATCCCTGATGACTCAAAGAATCTCCATCTTGTTATTTCCCAATTCACTTGATCATTCCACAGAGCATCACTACTTCTTTCACTTGTCTCCCAAATGGTTAATAAATCACCTAATAAGATTAATCCCACTCCTTTTGGCTCAGTATTCTCAAAGTAATCCTTCACTTGTAGATATAAATAGTATAAATCTTCTCTGTCTATCTTTTGCAGTATATCCCATAGCATGTTGAACACTGTAAAACTTCCATCTTCTCTATGAAAAATGAGATAATCTCCATCAGATGCTTCTACCACAGAAAAATGTAGAAATCATTGACTTCTTTTCACCATTCTCTGTCTTCTTTGGATTCTCAAAATCTACTATCTAAGATAATTTCTCAGCTCATCAACAGTATCTGCTTTTAGCATCTTAAGCCTCTTTGACAACTGATCATCTTGAGTTGCTATCTTCCTCTTTAACTTTCTTTTCTCAGCTTGTTCCTTCATAATATCTTCTAACTTCTTTTCTTTCTCAGAATCCATAGGTACAAAACTGTCTAACTCTCTTTTGATTGACTCTAGAACACTGTCATATAGTTCTTTTACCTCTGGATATCTCAATCTTTGTAAATTCTTATATCCTCGGCCTCTCAGAAAACTTATCATAGAATTTCTCTGTTGAGCTTTATACAGTGGCCTTCTTGTTTCAACAACTGGCATTCTTGATTCCCTTATGTATTCAGCATCTAAATCAACTTGATGCTTTCTTGCAGCTTCTTCATTCCTAGCTACCTCAAAAGCTCTTAGCTGTGCCAGAGTGAACTTCTTTTTCTTCTTCTTATTTGATTCTACCATAATCCCTTTTCCTTTATCCTTGGGATCTAACTCTTCAGATTCAGAAGAAGCTTGTGAGACTTGAGCTTGTTCAACACCAGGAATAATTATCCCTCTTGGTCTTGACATATGAACCATAATCTCAGCAATAGTTTCATCATCACTAGCTGTGTGCTCTCTTGTCCCATCTTGCTGAATGGAAGGACCAACTTCATCATCAAAAATCCTTGTAGAAGGTCCAATTATATCAGCATTTAAAGCAGCAGTACCTTGATCACCTTGATACAAAGTACTTTGCAGACTAGTACTTTGAGGATCAGCATCTTGAGTATCTATATGTTGATCAGCAGTACTTTGAATATCAGCACCTTCAACATAAATACTTTGTGCTTTATTCTCTTCTGCAACCAGTTGCTCAACTTCATCAAGTTTTCTGTCAGCAGAACTTTGAGCAATATCTTCAAAATCCATAGCTTGAGCCTCTTCATTTTGATCCTGACGCACATCATCATCTTCATTCAAATTATCATTCTGATTTCTCCCCAATCTGTGATTTTGAACAAGTTGCCAAACGAATCTCTTTGATCTTCTGAATTTATTCCGCAATCTCTTGATCTCATCAGCCTGTGCATTAATAACTTTCTTCATCCTTCTGAACTCCCTTGTTAAAGCATAAGTATCCAGATGTCCCTCACCTCCCTCATCTCCTCCAAGTGTTTGAAACCCACCTATGGAAGTATAATCATTGGGAGATGGTGGTGTAACATGCTCTGAAGTAGTACCTTGCAAAGAAGTACTTTCCTTGGAAACAGGATGTTGAGAAGTACTTTCAATAGAAACCGTCTTCTCCCTTGATACTTGAAGAGGAACAGATATAGAAGTAGTTCTTTCACATGAAGCAATATGATTAAGTGATACAAGAGGTGGTGTTGAAGAATGTGCTGATGCAGAATGCTCAGAATTTGAAGATGTACCTTCTTCCTCATGAGCAGCATCCCTAACTACCTGTGCTACTTCCAAAATATGAGCAGTCAAAGGTGTATTTTGGCCAGAAAACATAACACTCTTGTGAGACATAAAAGTGAACACCTTGTGTGGCAGCACAACAATAGGTATATAATCTTGAGGTTTTGGAACACCCTCAAGTGGTTTGGCTAAGAAAAGTTGAACAAATCTAGGATACATCAAAAATGGTGAATTAGCTTTGATGTGTGCAATCATGCCATCAAGAATCATATAAGAAAAATTAAATGGCTGATTGGTAGCTAAACCAACTAAAGCAGAGGCTATGGTATGTCCAAATTGATCCCAAGCAGTACTTTTGGAACTTAGACAATGAAGCAAAACATGGATAACATACTTCCAATGAGGACTTACCAGTGCCTTTTGAAAAGTAAGCTTGTTTAGAGCACCTTCATAGCCGATCTCTCTAAGTTCATCCCAAACAACTTGCATGTCAAATAAAACAACACCTTCTTCATCATAAACAACAAGATCTCCCTGATTGTTGCTTTAGTAATACGAATAGCCTTCCCTACAATTGTAGCATGGATAACATCTTCTACTTCCTCCAATTCAGACCTAGCTGAGCCCAAAATTCTTGTATCGAGGAACCAATGATTTCTGTATTGACCAAGAGTGAGTAACTAATATATGACCCAGTAATAAAATTAATGATTCCATGGAAATCCACATTCTTTTGTGTCTTCTCCAAGTTATGAATCATATTGTGTTTTCTAATGGTGGGACGGTTTGCCATTGTTAGTGTATGTGAAAGAAGATAATGATCGATGATGAATTTGTTAATGATTGATGGATGAATTTGAATAAGGATGAGGGTATGTAAATATTAAAAATATATGCACAAGGAATACTAATATACAAAAAATTGCGGTTAATAAATGATTTTACCATTATTTTTGGAATTTATCTTCCCCATATCTTTCGTAAAGTTGTTACTCCGTATTTCTGACCATTGGAACAGTATCCTGACACGTCAGTACTTCCCATAAAGCGCCAAGCAGTACTTTCTATGTAACATGGAGCAGTAATTGCATTCCTTATTGAAGCAGTACTTTTGTAAAAGTACTTTCCACCAAAATATCTAACAATGTTGACTGTTTGACCAAAATATCTTTTGAAAGTCAACCCGAGACAATAAATACCTTCCATATTTACTCCCAAAAGCTACCAAAGCAAGTAGAAGTTAATGATCTTCATTAATAACCCTTGGGATTGACTTGCCTATAAAAAGAACTTGTATTAACACATAAGTTCATCAAAAATTGTTATCTATCATCACAAAAACCCTAGTATCACCATGAGTCACTTCCCATTAATATACATCTCATCAGATGACTCTTCTGACTCATAGATTAGCTACTACTCCGACTCTGATTCAGGATGGAGTGGTTATTTTTCTCCTAGTGCATCAAGCTCAACCAACCTTAAACCTAATAAAAAGGTTTCTACCCCTGCTCCTGCTCCATCTCTATCCAGTGAATTACCAGAAGCTTTCACACAGCCTCTGGAATCTGCCTTGAAGAACATGAAGTGGCCTGCCTAAAAGAAGCCTGCAAGACCAGAAAGACCTCCAAAGCAAGTGCTTGGCCTGGCTTGCCCAAGGAAGCAATCATATTTTGATGACAAGAGAAAGATTTCTCCGAAGGCTAAGCATAACCATCAGGGAAAAGGAAAGAGGCCTATGGGGTAGTATTTGTAGGAGTAGTTTGTTTAGGGTTTATATTGTTTGTTTTGATGATGTATCTCTGGCTTTGAATGTGTCTGTTTTTCTTGAATGCAGAATGTAACTCCTTTGTTGATCATGAATAAAATTACCTTTCTCTTTAATGATAAATGTAGCCTCCCCTCAAATAATGAATATCTACTAATGCCTCCCCTCAAATGTAGCTTAATTATTGATCATTCCAATACTCACCACTAAAAAAGTAAATCTTGAAACATCAAAGCCCTTAGTGAGTAAATCTTCTACATTATCATCTGTGTGAACTTTAACCACATTTATGAGTCTATGCTCATAACAGTCTATGATAAAGGGATGCCTTATCAGAATATGCTTTGTCTAGGAATGATAGACAGGATTCTTCACAATGCAAATTGTACTCTCGTTATCAATGTTGATAGGAGTGTTCTAGAAGTTGAATCCATAATCCAAGAGTGGATTTTGCAACCAAAGTACTTGTGCACAAGAACTTGTAGCAGCCACATATTCTGCTTCTGTGGAAGAAGTTGCTACAATTGTTTGCTTATATTGACATCCTCCAGTGGTTGATCTTCTGTCATAGTTGTCTCCAGCATAATCACTGTCTGAAAAAGCTTCTAAATGAAAAGGAGACTCCCTAGGATACAACAATCCTAGCTTAGGTTGTTGCCTAAGATATCTAAAAATCCTCTTGACTGCATTCAAATGTGAAACTTTGGGTTTAACCTGATGTCTTGCACATAAATACACAGGAAAAGTAATGTCAGGTCTAGATGCAGTCAAGTACATTAGACATCCATTCATAGATCTGTATAGCTTAACATCAACATCTTCCCCATCTTCATATTTTCCCAATGGTTAGTTAGCATCAATGGGTGTGGATGATGGCTTGACAGTGGTGATGTTAAACCTCTTAAGAATGTCTGCCACATACTTATCTTGACTAATGAAAATTCCACTACTTGATTGTTGAACTTGAAGCCCCAAAAAGAATGTTAGTTCACCCATGGAACTCATCTGAAACTCTTTTTGCATGAGATCCTCAAATCCCTTCCCCATTGACTACTTTGTAGCTCCAAAAATATTATCATCCACATACACTTGGACAAGCATGATATCCTTTTTATCTCTTTTGATAAACAAGGTCTTATCAATAGCACCTCTCCTGTAACCATGTTGCAATAGAAAAGTGGAGAGTCTTTCATACCAAGCTCTAGGGGCTTGATGAAGGCTATACAGAGCCTTAATAACTTTTTAGACTTTGTTTAGACATGCAGGATCTTCAAAACCAAGGGGTTGTTTAACATAAACTTCCTCTAAGATAGTGCCATAGAGAAAAGCACTTTTAACATCCATCTGATATACAGGAAAGCCCATATATGATGCAAAAGCCAAAAACAACCTTATGGCTTCAATTCTTACCACAGGGGCAAATACTTCATCATAGTCTACTCATTCTTCTTGTCTATAACCTTGAGCAACTAATCTTGACTTATTCTTGATGACATTCCCTTTTTCATCTCTTTTAACTCTGAAGACCCATTTTGTACCAATTAGCCTCTTACCATCAGGTAAATCACATAATATCCATACTTCTTGAAGTTTAAATTGTAAGAGTTCTTCTTGCATAGCTTCAACCCAACTCTCTTTTGTTAATGCTTGGGCTACTGTCTTAGGTTCCTCTTGAGACAGAAAGCAAGCAAATAAGCACAATTGCTGATCCTTGTGATTCACCCTGTTTTGCTTGTAAATAAAGCTGAGTAAAGAAGTATGTTGCTGAGAAAGATTCTTAGCTTTTGTTCTTGTGAGCACTCCTGAAGTAGAAGGTCCAATAATTTTACTGACATGATGATCTTTATGAATTCTCAATGTAGGAGTTGGTGAAACTTTAGGATTTTCTTCCAAATTTTTGAAATCAGGGTCTTCATTGGAATCTGAGAAAATGCCTTCTTTCTTCAATTCATCATCAGTATCTTCTAAGACAGACATGGTTGGATCAATTAAATCATCAATCCAATTTGATGTATCTAAGACATTTGAAGTACTTTCAAATGGATCAGTAGTACTTTGATGCAAAGTACTGTTTGTACCTTCAGCCTTCTTCTTTTCTGTGTCATGAGCTCTCCTTTGATCATCTTCATAGGACTTAGCAATAGTTTCTTGAAAAATCATCCAATTAAGTTCATCTTGTATAGCTTGGTCTTCATTAGATACTGTGGACTTTAGTTAAACAGTACTTTGTGGATCAACAGTACTTTTAGGTTCAACAGTACTTTGAGGTTCAAAAGTACTTTTCTTCTTATCACTGGGTTCTTTATCAGAATCATCTTCAGACCTTATATTGACTCCATGAACAATGTACTGTGATTCTTCTTCATTGTGAACAACTTGATTTTCTTCTCTAACTTTTACATAATTCATGGATGAAGCCAAAATATCTAGATCAAACATTCAATCAGGACCTTTACCTTTTTGATTTCCTTGATCTTCTAGAAATTCAACATGAAGACATTCTTGAACCTTCTTGGTAGCCCTGTTGTACACTCTGAATCCTTTGCTATTGGTGCAATAACCCAATAAGTATCCTTCATCTGACATACCATCAAACTTTCCTAAATTTTCAACAGTATTCAAAATAGTCAGAGGACATCTAGAAGGTTTCATAAACTTAATGTTTGGTTTCTTTCCCATAAGTAACTCATAAGGTGTCTTCATCTGAGGTTTTGACATTGATACTCTATTCAACACATAACAAGCAACACTTATAGCTTCAGCCCAAAATGGAACAGGTAATTGGGAATCTGCAAGCATTGTCCTTGCTGCTTCTATCAAAGTTCTATTCTTCCTTTCTGTAACTCCATTATGCTGAGGAGTTCTGGTAATACTAAACTCTATCTTAATTCCATTCTTGGCACAAAATTCATCCATAAGCTGATTCTTGAATTCAGTCCCATTATCACATCTAATAGATCTAACCTTGAGTCTTAACTGATTTTCAAGTGCTATTATAAGATCATGAATAGCATCAAAAGTCTTATCTTTAAATCCCAAGAAAAAGACCCAGCTAAATCTGCTACAGTCATCTGTTATAACCAAACAGTACTTCGTCTTGTTTAAACTTGCAACAGAAACAGGTCCAAACAGATCCATATGTAGCAATTCCAAAGGCTCTCTAATGGTTCTTTCTTCAATATTTTTACATGAAGCCTTGTGTTGTTTACCCATCTTGCAAGCCAGACATGAGTGATCATTCTTGAATGTTTTCGAATGTAAACCTCTAACAAAATTTCCTTTGACCAATTTGTTGATGTTCTTGAAATTTACATGCCCTAATCTTATGTGCCATTGATGTGCTTCTTCCATTGTTTCCCTTGCTACTAAACATGTAGCTCTTTCAATAGAATTGATATTCTTCAAATCTATGTTGTACACATCATTGGTTCTTGGTGCTCTCAGCATCACCAAGTTTTCATCTTCTAACTTAAACTCAGGGGATAGAATAATACATTCTGTGTCAAGGAATAACACAGGATATTTCTTGTCACAGATCTGAGAAACTGACAAAGATTGAATTTAATCTCCTTCACATATCTAACATTCTCAAAATCAATTGATCCAGCCTTGATGGTTCATTTTCCAGTGATTCTCCCTCCATCAGGATCATTCCCAAATGCAACTCTTCCTCCAAAATAAGCCTTAAAATATGACAAGAGCTCCTTTTCTCCTGTTATGCTTCCAGAGCAACCACTATCAACAATAAGATTATATTTATGCTCCTCTTCTAGGTTGCCCTGCATAAAAATGAAAAGGGTTAGTTTCTTTTAGGAACCCAAGCCAATACTGACTTGTGTTCCCCTTATAGAGTAACATACTCGAATTCTTTGAGTATGTAATCACCATAGTTTTTGAAAGCACTATCAAGAATTAATGTTTTTGACTCCAAAACCTGTGTTGGATTATTATCATCACTCCCTTTTTCACCCTTATTTTCTGAAAGTATTGTTTCACCCTCAGGAGTACTTTCTTTCTTAACCCATTTGGTTATAACAGTTGGTGTTGGGTTCTTTGATTTAGGTACTTTTCTTGAGTTGTAAGGCCTTCTAGGTTTGTAAGAATTGAATCTCCTAGGTCTTACATTAGAATATTTGCTAGCAGTACCTTGGTTGGGGGAATTCCTAACAGTACTTTGAGAAGGTACTGTTTTACCATTACTTTGAAAAGTAATTCTTGATGGTACTGGGGTTTGGTTAATGTTCTTTCTGGTGAGGGTACCTATAGTATTTTGAGAAATTACTATGGTTAACCCTATTTTGAGTAATTCCATGCTGGTTTATTCTCCCTTTGTTTATTCTCCCTGTTCTATTGATTTGCAGATGTGGTCTTTGGGTATTTGCTTAAGTATTCTGAATGATAATCATAGTCCTTAATCAAATGGCGAGGACTATAACATACAAAGCATAACTTTGGACCTATTTTCTCAAATCTACTTTCAAAAGGTTTTCTATAATAAGCAGTATTTTGAGAAGATTTCCTTGTAGGTACTGTTGAATGATCAACAGTAGCTTGAGAAGTTTTTTGAAGGACTGCTTGTTTTGAAAAACCTATTTCATTCCCAGAACCCTTATTATCATCCCTGGGTGTTTCAACAATTTCCTTTAAGGACTCAGAACTAGATTGACTTGAATTAGATTTACCTTTAAGTTTTTTCCTAGGTGGTTGGAAACTACATGTGGGTGGAGGAACTTCATTGTATCCCTTGTCTTTCTTAAATTCAGGAGGTGTTGAACAAGGTGATTCCTCATCACTAGATGTGTTTTCCTCTAAGCTTATGAATTCTTCATCACAAGTTGAGGTCTCCTGAGAAAGAATTAGTTTCCTGTTCCTAGTTGGGATTTCTTCTGAACTACTATCATAACCTAGGCCAGTTTTAATGTTTGCTGTTCTTTGTTTTTCAACAAAACTAACATGGGACAAACCTGATTCTTTCCAAACAGCCAGTTTTTCTAGCAACTTATCTCTTTCTTTAGTGACCTTTTCTAGTTTAGAAACTTTACATCGTAACTTCCACTCACTTAACTTTAATTGATAATCTTGTTGCTCATATTTTTCAGCCCAAGCTAATTCATTATTCTCATGAGTGATTATCTTGGTTCCATTAACTATAAAGTCAATTGGTAACCAGCTATCTTAGACCTAGCCCTTCTATAGTTATCTATTTTAGTTTCATATTCTTTAAGCATCTTTTGATAAGAGTTACTACATTTGGAACATACCTCAAAGATAGTGGATGTACTTGGTGAAGTAGCCATCATAGCAAGCTGAACAGATTCTTCTTCACTTTCCATGCTCGAATCAAAGCTTCCTAGTCCATTTCCTGATTCCAAAGCAGCATATCCTGGTTCCTAATCAAAAGCTGTGCTCCAATCATCTTCTTCCAATGCAACCATAGAGTAGGTTACTGGTTCATCATCAAATTCATTGCTCCAGTCAACCTCTGATAGATTTTCTTGAGCCACCAAAGCTTGTCACTTTGGCTCAGCAATAGGAACCTCCTTTCTTTCAACCTTGGATTTTCAATTATTCTGTTTGCCTGATACTTTGCAAACTTGCATTCCCTTGCAAAGTGACCAGTCTTTTGACAATTGAAGCATTCAATGTTAGACTTATCAAATGCTATACCCTGCTTAGCTTTGAAATCAATACCTCTTCCTCTCTTGTTCATAAACTTCTTGATCCTTGCAGTGATCATGGCAACTTGCCATCTTATGTCAATTTCTTCCATAGCATCATCATCAATTTGCAAGACATCCTCTTGATAAGTAACAGGTAGAGTGGGTTGTTGAGTAAAGAATGAACATAGAACATCATCTGAGTTGGTGTTGTTTGATGGTGATGAAGTGGTAGTGACCATGGTTGTACATGGATGCTGTTTCTCTTCAACAATACTTTAAACAGGGTAAGCAGTACTTTTAGTGGAAGTACTGCCTCTGTTTTCAGAGGACACAAAAGCAATACTATGAGAACTTGAGCCTTTGTTACCATTCATCTCATGCTCATACATCTTTAGATTGTTGTAGAGATCATCAAAGTACATAGTGTCTAAACCAGGTTATCCTCTTATCATAGTAGCAACCATATGCCATGCAGATGGTAAACTCCTTAAGAACTTCAAGTTTGCATCTTCAACAGATGCCTCTGCTCCATACAACTCTAGCATACTGAGTAGATTTTGATATCTGTCATAGGCAGAATCAAGGCTTTCTCTTTCACCAACAGTGAAGGTTTCAAACTATTGCTTCAATAGGTTTCTATGAATCTTCTTGGAAGCATCATTCCTTCCAAATCTGGTTTTAATAGCAGCCCATAGTTGTTTTGCATCCTTGGTATCATGAAACTTCAATAGGTGACCATCAGGAATAGCAGAAAGAAGTATGTTGAGAGCCTTATCTTGATTTCTTTTGGTGGTAGCTAGCAAGGTTGGCTTAGGTGGTGTAGGTTGTCCTTCAATGGATACAGGTTCATCAATGGCAACATTACCATTGACAATCACATCCCATAAAGCATGGTCTGTGATGGAAATGTACTGCCTCATCTTCATACTCCACAGATCATATTCTCCCTTCTTGACAATGGGAATTCTGACTGCTGTGATGGATGGAACTGGTGCAACATCTGTCGACATCTTTAAGGGTTTGTAGTAAAATCGGTTTTAAGGGTTTCTTCTTAATCAGATTTTCCACACTAGCTCTGACACCACTTGTTGGATCGATATACTCTGATCAAACTACTTTGTAGCTTGTAAGGTTTTAGTAATCTAAGAATAATTCAAAAACTACTAATAATGAAACACTGATGTTACTTTGTAAAGTATGCGGAATCTACTAACACAAAGCTAAGAAGAAATTTGAATTATATTAAAACCAACTTTGAACCTGCTTCTCTAAACATAGATTCACTAACAATCCCTAACTTATCTAATATCGTATTCTAGTAATCGTATTATGAATGCATACGTCTAATACCAACCTAAGGCTCCTTTTATAGACATAAGGAAACCTTAAGTCGGTTTACAATACTTGAACGACAAGTAAACTAAATCTAGAATATTCTTATAATATTACATAACAATCCTTTAAACAATATTGCATATTAGTCCTTATTCTTTGAAGTACTTTGAATAATCTTCAATCAAGAGTAGTACTTTGACCTTGAACAACACTTTGATCTTTGAGCAGTACTTTGACATAGCAGTACTTTGAACATCCAGAAGTACTTTGATCTTCATATCCCAACAAGTAGCTTGTCACTTGTTTTATTGCTAGTTTTATATGCGGTCTATCACAATCTGGTCTTTCTCGTTGGATCGCAGTATATCGGTGAGTAAACCCTTAATGATCACATATGTCTATCCTACTTATCTAAAGATATTAGCTTAAATAGGCGAGGGGAAGATATGGCAGTCCACGGACTCAGCTAGACACAGAGGTTATGAAAGTACTAATATAAGTCACGAAAGACATCAACATATAAACTTTAATTAATGGGAAAGCAATATTAAGGGGAGTGTATGATGTTCTGTAGTCACATATCACAAGCCCATCAATCCTGATAAATTAAAGCGTACTATTACAATAAAACAAAACTACTTAATGAATTAAATACATGAAGGACCTTCTTACAGCTCTAATATCTTTGTTTGGAGTGTGTCTTGTGAAGCTTCTTTGACTGAATTTGTCTCCTTAGGGTTATGGTTGTTGGCTCTCAAAATTCGTCTGTTCTTGGGGTATTTATACTTTCTGTCTGAGGGTTAGATGCGGCGCATTGAGTAATGAGATGCGGCGTATTGGCTTAACTTCGCATGGAGTCCAAGATTAGTATATTCCGGAATATTCGTACACCGCCTTTAGATGCGGCGTAACTTGATTCTTGTGATATGCCGTATGTCAGAAATATGTTGCAGCGTATCCGGAGTAGAACAAGCTTGATCTTCTTTGTTGACCAAAGTTTCATATGCGGCGCATGCTAGAATTGCATGCAGCGCATTCTTCAAAGTCAGGCAATGGTCTTCGAATTCATCTAAGTATGATATTGCGGCGTATATGATGAGAGAGATACGGCGCATCTTCTTGGTTTCAGTATATTTTTGACAACTTGCTGGTTTTGCTCCATATTTCGTCCAAAATCATTAAGTTTCACCAATTGCTTGTTTTAACCTGAGAAATACTAAAGTAAAAGATTAAGTATCGATTCTCATAAATAATATAATAAAACAAGTCAAATAAATATGATAAATGATAACAATGAAATGTACTTATTTGAGTTCATCAGTTATCCCTCCACTTGAACTTTACTTGTCCCAAAGTAAACTCTATATTATAAATTATGAAAATGTATCCAAAAAAGGTATTAGGATTTATTTTTATCATTAAGCACGTATTCGTTTTATCATAATCACACAACCAAACCCTTAACGAGTTAAAACAAATTTAAAAATTCATATTTAAGATTTATCTAATCGTCTCATTGTTTAGTTGTGACGAATATTCTATCATAGGCTTGGCAATCATACACATCTCCTCCACTAAAGCTGAGGAATAACAAGTCTAAAGCGGTAAAAAGGGTTTTTGAGGCTTAAGGGTTAAACCTAGCTTCATTCAAACATTTCTTGCATAAACTTAGTAGATCGCTGGCGCGAGTCCTTGACGCTTCAACTAATGGATGGTCACTAGTATATTTCATGGATCGCTGGCGCGAGTTCTTGACCTTTCAAATAATGGATTGTCACTAATGTGTTCCTTGGATCACTGGCATGTTACTTTCATAACCGATGGTCACCAAGTTGCACACCAGATCGCTGGTGCATCATTTAATCAATCTTAAACTCAGATGGTCACCAATTCATACACTAGATTGCTGGCACGTTAGTCAATTAATCTAATACTCGGATGGTCATTACCTTATTCATACATTTAATATTCTTACTTAGCCATCATCATATTCGGATGCTCGAAAGCTAACAACGAATACAACAATACGGTTGGGTAGGGATAACTTTTAGGATATAAAAAATGGGTGTAAAATTAAAAAACAAACAAACAGATAGGTTAAGTCCTAGTGTAGTTAATCACTTTCCCAACCATCCCATGAATAATACTCATATCATTGAATAACTCATGCTTTTGACACTTGTAACTCACTCTTTCGGTAGACACAAGTTATACTCAATAAACTCAATCAAAGAATAAACCTTAGTTGGTGTTCCCATAATGGCCAACTCCCAATCAATCCATAAATATAATACAACAACAAATAGTGGCAATATCAACCACTTAATACATAACTTTACAATAGTTGGTTAAACAAACTTCCAACTTTCTTCTTTCTTTTTCTTTTCTCATTTTTTCAATTTTTTTTTATTTTTTATTTTGACATGGAATCAACATATAAATAAACTACGATGTGTAAAATTTCACAACATCACTTATAACGATAATTTTGGATAATTTTTTTTCATACTTTTCATAACTTCTGATATAACGGTAATAGTGAAAGTAGTAAACACACGAAAAGTAACATGACACAAAAATTAAACAATATGTACTTTCACTCCATTGCATTGTGTGCAATTTCCCAACCTAACTAGATATAATGAATTTACGCACACGAACACAGGTAATGCAAGGAAATACACTTTGCCTGAAAGCAACTGACCACGGACATTAATCTATAGGGTAGGCTAAGGTTTAAGGTTTAACGAAACAATTAACAAAGGGTGTATGAAATGAAAGGAATGGTTCTGAGGGTTTTTCTATGGGTATCTTACTCTAAAAATGAGAGTAACAAAGGGTTTTACACTGGGGTTAACTAACCAGTGTAGTTACTTAATAAACATAACATGTTAAAGGCTATTTGGTGTAATCCTAGAAATTTACCGAGTTCGAAAGGTCATTCCTATTATAAAAATTACGCTCATTATGGTGGATTCAAATAGTATGCGAGCCATGTTCTAAAGTTTAATAGTCACACGCACAAAAAATATTTTAGCAAATAAAGTTATGTGTGTGGTTATGTAACTTAGATTTAACAAAAACATGCTAAAAAATTTTAAATTGATATATTAAGTGTAGATTAAGCATACATATATATTTTTAAAAATCTTGAGACAAGTAAGTGTTCTAATTCTCCATCCCCCCACTTAAGTTGAACAACGTCCTTGTTGTTTCGAATAAAGATTAAAAACAAGAAATAAAAAGATTTAGAACGGGAAACTCCCGTGAGATTTGCTCGGTATGATCCTCCATTATGAGTTTGTAAGCAAAATCTGATTTCTTGTGGGCGAAAAGGCATTCAAGCCTCCATGAATTATGTCTCCATAGAAAGTACAGAAACGTATATATACCTTTGTTCAAATAATACACCTATATTAAGAAAGTAACAACTTGCACGTAATTCATTAGTTGTTAGCGAAAACCAAACCTAAAAATTAAAATTTTAAAATTTGTAAATCATCAGGTCAGTCGATACGCCGCATCCATTAGATTGGATGCACCGTATAGAGCCTGGAATAATTATGAATCAGAGAATCAGATGCGTCGCCTCCTTAACTAGGGATGTGCCGCATTAAATAAACTGACAGAATGTTTAAAAATCTGAAAATAAAATAAAATGAAGAAAATAAAAGAGATGATCTGATCAGTTGATACGCCACATCTATGGGATGAGATGCGCCGCATCTACAGTAGATCTGACAGACTCGACACAGAAAAATAGTAAATGATAAATCCGGGTTGTCTCCCGGTAAGCACTTTTCTTTATTCCAGAGTCTGCAAGTTAGACTCACGTTCAGCTCCTATTTTGCATCATTATAAGAATCGGAATCGTCGTGCTTTCATAACACGTAAATTATACATGTTTTTAGGTGTGTTTTATGCATCATATTTGGCCATATTTGTGCATATTTGCTACTAAATCATGGAAAAGTGTTTGTACAAGCAAATGTAGCCAAAAACAGGAAAAAGTGATGAAAAGATGATTAAATGAAGTAAAGATGCATAATTAGAGATTTTCGAGAAGGAAACGAATGAAGAATCACGCAAGGACTCAAGGATTTGATAGATTCAAGAATTCTACATTCATATGTCAAGATAATATCAAGTTCTATGAAAGGAATTAGCACCAAAGTGGAAGGGAATGCATGCAACGAAGAACGATAAAGAAAAGACAAAAAAATTGCATGCAGGTTCAAACCAACCGATCGGTTGGAACCCGCAACCGAATAGGTGGGAGTTGACCCTAAGAACCAACCGATCGGTTGGAGCTATTACCGATCGGTTGGATGATGACTGTTTTTACAAGATTGCATTTAATGGCGTGTTTACTCCTCATTATCATGGATGGCTGATCATTTCTCACTAATAACTTCTTAGGGGACGTTTTTACTTGAGAATTAAGTGATTGGAGGCTATATAATGACATATAGGCTTGCAACCAAAGGGTACCACAAAATCTTAAGTAATAACTTACACCAAGTTATTACTATCTTAATATATCTCACCCAAAATGTTGCTACAACAGTAAAAACGTCCAGGAAACTTTGAGTTAAAGTCTCAATAGTTTGGTTAAGTGTGTGGAGTTGATTACTGTACTTGGTAGTCGATTGGAGGTGTGTGGTTGCTATAGTTCCACGATTTTAGTTCTTGTAATTCTCAAGCTAGGTACATCTTGTTACTTACAATTAACACTTGTTACTTTGAATTTAATGAATGTTTTGTTTACTACTTGTGTTTTAATATAATTGTCATGGAGTAATTTGGTTTATATTTGTGTGAATGATGTAGTTAGTCATGGAGTATTCTTTATTTTAAAAAGGTGATGCATGAAAACTCTTCTTAATTTATGAGTTTGTTGGGATAACATCTAAGCTTGCTTAATTTGTTGATAAAAACATCTTTGGGGAATATTGGCCGAAAGGGTTTTCTAAATGTTTTTATTCCAAAAAGTTACTGCACGAATTAGTATGGAATATGGTGTGTGACGAGCATCATGTTTTCTCTTTAAAATGGATTTGAGAAGATTTCATCACGAAATTAGGCCGAATGGATTCATAGGAATTCATAAGTAAAGAATTGCTTTTAAACAACATTGTGTTAATGGAATTATTATTCTAGTTATTATAGGCCGAAAGGAAGTAACTAGATGATTGAATTCTAGTAATGGTTTAACATGATAAACACCATTGATTGTTAGTCATTCATATAAAAGTTGTGCATCATAACAAGTTTACATCAAGCTTAACATGAATACTCCAATTGATTGATTGTGGCATTTCACACAAGTATATGTTCTAGTTATATCGTTTCTTAAATATTTAAATTTTCAATAATAAGGGTTTAATAAGATTTCTTAGTTTTTTTATTTTTTTTCTTAAATTTAAATTGGTCAAAGTTATATGTAAAAAAAAAAAAAAAAAAAAAAAAAAAAAGTTGTTGAAACCAACCGATCGGTTGGATTTCCATCCGAACGGTTGGATTGCTCGGTAAAATTTTCATTCTTTTTTAGTTTTTAGTTTTTGTTTTATGTTTATTGTTTTAATTAATAGTTATTTAATGTTAATTAATTGGTTATGATTAGCTTTAATTGTTTTGAGTTAATTTTCATTAATTAGTAGTTTTAATTAAGTTTTATGATTAGTATTTAAAGTTTTTAATAGTGGTTAATTAAGTTAATGAGATTAATTAGTTATTTTAAGTTTAAGTTAATGAGATTTTTTTTTTTACGTTTTTAATAATTAAGTTTTCTTTTAAGTTTTTTTAATTAAGATTTATGATTAGTATTTAAAGTTTTTAATAGTGGTTAATTAAGTTAATGAGATTAATTATTTAGTTTAAGTTTAAGTTAATGAAATTTTTTTTTTACGTTTTTAATAATTAAGTTTTCTTTTAAGTTTTTTTAATTAAGATTTAATAATATAATAAATATAGTTTTAATTTAATTAAGTCACTAGAATAAAAAGATATTTTTAATTTTAAATATTAATAATAAAATAAATAAAAAATAATAAAATTTTTTAGGATTAAAGAAACCGATCAGTTACAACCCGTAACCGATCCGGTTAGTTTTGATGTTTTATGCAACCGATCGGTTGGATTAGAAACCGAACGGTTTCTCACCTCAGATTTTATTTTCTGAAATTTTTATTTTGAATTGTTTTTGTGTTTTGATAGCTTTAGTTTGTTAATTTATTAGGTATTGTTTCATTTTAAGTTTAATTTTTGATTATGACTAACCCCAATGCTAATGATTTGGTTGTTTTATTGATGGTTATGTTATAGTTAGTAATTGCTTTAGTGAAATGGAGAGTTTGATTCAAATTTCGGAGTATTTAAGGAATTTGGAGGATATGTTCAAAGATTTGGGCGATTCTTTGGAGAAATTGGAAATCATGTTGGAAAAAGCGATGCGGATTTGGAAACTGGAGAAGTAGTTGGGGAGAATGATGTTTGTTTACCTAAGGAACCTAAGGAAAGGGTGGTTGTTTTCACAAGAGCTCCTTCTAAGAAGTATGATGCCCCACACATGAGGTATTCTACGCCTTGTGCAGTGGAGAGAATCAAGGTTTTGGATGCGGAACTTAATATGGAGTATGGGGACAACTACATAATGGAAGAAGTTTTGGACAAACTTGGCTATGTGAAAGTGAATATTTATGGACACATTTTT
Source organism: Artemisia argyi (assembly GCA_030686995.1). Taxonomy (NCBI): domain Eukaryota; kingdom Viridiplantae; phylum Streptophyta; class Magnoliopsida; order Asterales; family Asteraceae; genus Artemisia; species Artemisia argyi. The sequence goes on along the minus strand of CM060700.1, from coordinate 157,287,481 downwards.
AAGGTTGACTTTGTTGTTCTTGATTATTGCAATTCTGATGAACCAGAAGTTGTTTTTGGTAGGGAATTTCTTGTAACTACCAAGTGTACGGTGGACTTTGCACTTAGTGAGTTAAGGATTAATATTGTTGATTTGGAAGTGGATGTCTATGGAAAAGAAAAAGGAAGGAAAGGAAGAGGTTTGTAAGATGGGAAAAGCGAATAGGAAAAAGGAACACTAAACAAACTTACCTAACCCTCCAACTCTAAAGTAACTAATTCCACAACATCATCATCATCATCATCACTACCTAGTACACCACCAAATTCACCAAAAGTTACCCAACCCTTAACTAATGAACAAAAAAAAGCTATATTGGAGAATTTAGAAGAAAAGATCCATGAACTCATGGAGAAGAAACCGGTTATTGAGATTTTGAATGATTACATGACCTATAGGAAGAAGTTGGACTCGGTCATGATGGCAAGGTCAAGGTTGGAAGATACAACATTTGATGAAGTTTAGAGAGAGAGGATAGTAGAAAATGGGCTTCCTAAGAAGATGAGTGATCTGGGAAACTTTGTTCTACCAATTAAAGTGAATGGGACTACTCCAATGTATGCGTTGGCCGACACGGGGTCAAGTGTGAGTGTGATGCCTTATCCGTTGTACCAAAGGTTAGGACTTTGTAACCCACAACCTAACAAATCAAACCTTACAATGGCGGATAATTCAAAAGCAAAAGCTATGGGGGAAGTTAAGAATGTACGTGTTCAAATTGGCTACCAAGCATTTTTGTGTGACTTTCTTGTGCTAAACAATCCTATTGATAAGGAGTTACCAATTTTGTTGGGGAGACCTTTCTTAAGAACATGTGGGCAATAATAGATATGAAGCATGGAACCATGACCATTAATGATGGAATTCTTAAGCACACTTATTACCCTAAACCAATGAAAAGGAAGGAGAGAAAGTATAGATGAAGAAGAAGAGGAATATTTTGGTTGTATTGAAGTTGGAAGAGATGAAGAGGGAAGGCCAAAGTATGGGCCTTTGACACCTAGTTTCATTGATATAGAGGATGAAATGGAAAGAGCTCTAGCTATGGAGGCTTTCTTTAACCCGTTTAAAAATATTTTTGTGTTTAATAAACTTACAGATTTTCTTGGATTGTTACCGGTTCAACTTAAAAATTTGGAGTGGAGACCCGATGGACTTAGCAACTACAAGAAAGAAGAAGGAGATGGAGAATGGCATGTCAAATTTGATATTGTATGCCCAAGCGGAAGAAACTTTGCTAGGAGGTTCAAAACACAAAAGACAAATCGGAAGATATCGGGAAAATACCAAAGTGAAGACATTCTTAGGAATGAATATTTTCAAGGCTAATGGAGCAAGAGAAGCAAGCTTCAAGAATAAAGCACTTCTTGTGCTAGTCTGTTTGATTTTACTTTTATGCATTTTCATTTTAAAGTTTTATGGTTAAGACTATCTAACTATCTATTTATCTATCTTTTTAGGTGTTATGTTTTATGTTAAGTTTATGTCTTAATAAGAGTTTGAGTTTAAGTTTTTAGTTGAGTTGTTTAGTATTTAGTTTTGATAAGAGTAGTAGTTATAGACCAATTTTGGTAGTGTGGTGGAAAATTTACATACAAAAATGGTTTTAGTTAGAAGTAAACATATTAGTTACTTGTATCAAGTAAACTAAGTGTTGAGGTTTTGAAAAATTCAAGTTTTGCTAAAATTCAATCCGAAACGGATGGAACAAAAACTGAATAGATAGAATTGGATATATAAAACCAACTTTTCAAAAATCATAAGAAAACCACCCACACATACACACCAAATTGGAGGATTAGAAATTCGACCACATTGAGATTATTTGAGGTTGCAGGAGTGTTAGGATATCATCCATTGCTCCAAAACAAGTAAGTAACATCATCAATTTACTTTAATTAAGTTTTAATTCGGATTATTTGAATTAGGTCAAGATTTGGGTATTTATGATATTGTTCGAATTAAGATGTAATCTTTTGAGGATAAGTGGGTAATTGATAGTGGAAGTCATTGCAAAAAGCATTAGTTTGATTGATTAAGTCTTGAGGAAGAATTAATTAATTGAAATTCGGATTGGGTTTTTATTTTAGAACATGTTTGCTTGCAATTGATGATTTCCAGATGTTATATACTTGTTGATTAGAAATGTTAGGATAGTGCATTGTTGATTAGAACACTAATTTGAAGGATTTATTAGATAGTGTTCCTGCATACTCTTGGACTTGAATAAGGGAGTGTTTGGAGATGATATGGATCGTTATTAGGATGATTTTGGTGATTAGGAACTTCCATGGATGATCAAAAACAGGTTAGGATGAAGTAGGAATGGATTGGAAGTGATAGAAAATGATAAATAGGATTTGGAATTTTTTGCAGAAAATCCAACCGATTCGGTTGTGAGGGGCAACCGATAGGTTAGATTGAACCTGAACATCTAACCGATCGGTTGGATGGCTCGTTAACATTTTTAAATTTTTTTTCGTTTCGACTTTTTGACTTCTAATTTGTGTAGCATTGGCTCTTATAATCTTGTACTAACATTAATTTGTAATTTTAGAGTCAAGGAGCAGGCATCTCGAGTGGAGTAAAGTTAACCCGATTCTCACGAAATATCTTTTAAGGAATTCAAAGAGTAGGGTTACGTATACTCTTCAACAGGAAAGGAACGACAATCTTAAATTCAGAAATTTAAAGAACGAGGAGACACATGCCTTTCGTGAAAGACTTTCTAAGCTTCAAGGTAGGAAAATTGCTCGACCACGTCTCATTGACTGAAGTTTGTTTGCTGAATATGAATGTGAGGATCAATTAAAGGAGATGATGAGAATGACTTATGTGTATCCGGCAGATGGAGATAGATTTATGGATCTATCTTAGGAAATAGATTTTAGCGTTTATGAAGATGTTTATCGTGAGTGGTGTCTAGAGTTCTTTTCTACATTCTACTTTAAAAGGAAAGTTTATGATCTTACAAAGGAAGTTTGCATTTGGTTTAGACTATGTGGAGTTGAGCATGCTTACACTTTGCCACATTTTGCGGTTTATTTTGGGTTGTACGAACAAGATGAAATAAATCATAGGTTGTTTCCGACACATTTCTTGAGGTTAACAAGGTTTCATCATAGGTATGAAGGTATTTTAGAGTATTGGAATCACATTGGTGATCCAAGTTGCAATAGGAAGAATTCATCGAGAATTAGGAATCCGTTGTTGAAGGTTTTGCAAAAGTTGATCACTTGGGGAGTTTTGCATAGGACGGGTGGTTGTGATAAGTGCACCAATCCGGATTTATGGGTGATGAAATTTCTTGAAGAGGACAAGAATGGTAATTCAGCTTGGATTATTGCCGAGTATCTTTCTAGGAGAGCACCAGGAATCAAAGAGAGAAGTGACATTTGTGGAGGCATTATGTGACCATTTTGGCAAGAAATTTGGGTTATTTTGTAGATGAAGAGTTGGTTAAATGTTCGGAGCCAATCGAGAGTGAGACTTGGGATGATAAAGGTTTTGGTAAGGCATTGAATAGAAGAACCAGGATGTTAGGAGAATTTACTGAGCCTAACATTGAGGTGCCACAACAACAATTTCAACAACAACCACCACAACAACACATGGGAGGTACATATGGACATGCTCCGGGTAGTTTCTATTCTGGGTGGGGAGATTGGCATAGTGAGTTGAACGATATTGAGTGTAGGGATGTGTTGAGAGATTCGATGTTGATGAGACAAAACTATAACTATGATTATTCCATGCCGATGATTCAACACATTGCACATGAGAATAGTTATGAGGTACAATCTTATGTGCCACCTAATGTTCCTCCCTACCCAATCCCTTATGAGCCATATCTTGGTTCGTATCCATACCCTTATCCTGGTTATTCACTATTTCCCGAACCGTATCCGGCTTATGGTAGAGTTCCAAATGTTGGAGGTACTAATGTTGGAGGAACAAGTTTTGATGTTGGTGGATCGTCTCATGGTGGTGGTAAGAAGAAACGTCGAGTAGAAGAGAGGAGGAAGAAAGTGAGGAGAGCGAGGATGAGTTTATTCGCTCCGACATGGATGACGATGACGATGAGTGATTGTCATGAGGTTGATGGTGGATTTTAAAAAACAATTATGTGTGTTGAATAATTTCTATTTCTCTCTATAACTCTTTCTTTTAGGATTAATAACGTACTTTGTTAACATTTGGTTTATTTTTAGTGTTTGTGTTTGTTTGTTTGTTTGGTATATGTTTGCAGTTTTTGCAGTGGTGACATTATGGAAGCTTATGGTTGATCAATATTTGGAGTCGGAGAACTCATTTGCTTAGTGGTGATCAAATACGCATATTACGTATTTTTACTTTGGTAGTTTCTAGTTTACCAAATTTTTCCCATTTCCTTTACTTTGAAGTTAATTTTTTTTTTTTTTTTTACATTGAGGACCATGCAAAACTTAAGTGTGGGGGAGGGAAGAAAATAGGAAAAATAGGTTTATTTTTAATTTTTTTTAGGATTAGTTGAGAATTCAAGTAACTAGGATTCGTTCGCCCTTGAAAAATCTAGTTGTTTGAACACTTGAGTTATTTTTAATGGAATAATCGTAAAAAATAAGGGGATTTGAAAATTTTTGGAGCGTAATCAAGTTATTAGAGCAAATTCATTTCGGAATTGATGACATTTACTAGTACATGTTATAGTATTCACCTTATAGTATTCACCTTAAATTGTGAGGATTTAAGCCTTTTTGTATAAAGCATTTTTTATGCTATATATTTTTGCTATGAGTGTGCCTGTGATTGTGTTGATTCTAGAACTTGTACTTGTTATACATTACGGTTAAAATCACTTTCGAGTGATAAAACATATTCAAATGATAAGAGGCAACTTAGGATTTACACCAAATAGCCATACATTTACAAAATAATTTTTGCTAACCACATCGATTAGTTATCCTCGTATTTGGAACCCATGTGTTAGCGTTTATTAGCGCTAGATACCATTAGTTACACCAGAAAAATACAAAAATATTTTACACTTTAAACCTTAGCCTAACCCCTTGTCATAGTCTAAATGGTGGGTTGCTAGTTTCTTGGTTGTTTGATTGTTTTTGATGATTATGAGTTAGCCACACTTTGTCATGTGTGTGCCATTCCGACAAAGACGGAGACTACAGCTTCTTATTTGTATTTTTGTGGTGTATGCTTATACGAAGCGTCGGGGAGATGTGATGTAAAAAAAATAAAAAAAAAAAAAAAAAAAAAAAAAATCGCAACTATAAGGTGACAATTATAGCCAATGAGCTATATTGTGTATGGAGATGAAGAAGGAAAGTTATGTGAAATTTTGTTAGCCAATGAGCTAAGAATGAAGAATATTATTATGGCATATCGATGTATCGAGATGTGGAAGTTCATAAAGGAGGAGAATGATTGTAATTATAATCATTTTTGGGTTTGAGGTTTGTTTAGTGACTAGCAACAATGGGACTTAGACTTTGTTTGTTTTTCTTTTAAAATCAATTTCATAAATATTTCCCATGCCTTATCCCTACCTTTTTGGCTTTGTTAAAATATCAATTTCATGAAAATTTTAGTGACCATCCGTATTTTTGGTAATGGAATGATGCGCCAGTGATCTAGAGAATGCTTTAGTGGCCATCCGTTATTCTTTACTAAAAATACGCGCCAGTGATCTATTTGATTCTTGTATGAGATGTTTGAACGTTAGCCAGTTACAACCCATGAAGCCTAACGTTACAACCCGAATAAAAGACCTCTTTGATGTTTTGTTTTATTGTTTTTATATTTGTACAAGCTTATGGTAAGAAACATGGATCATCACTGAGAATGAGTGGTTTACCAATCAAATTACCTTTGAGTGTTGAGTGAATTCAAATTATCTTTCGTGAGGTGCTTAGTTATGTTATCATGCTTTACACTTATTTATGCTCCATATAATTTTCGCATTAAAAATTAACAATTAACCTTAGGGGGTGATTGTTAGATTTTTGGAAACATAATAAATCGTACCATTGAGATTATTTTTCTTCTAGACTTGCTCGAGGGCGAGTAAAACTCAAGTATGGGGGATTTGATAACACGTAAATTATACATGTTTTTAGGTGTGTTTTATGCATCATATTTGGCCATATTTGTACATATTTGCTACTAAATCATGGAAAAGTGTTTTTACAAGCAAATGTAGCCAAAAATAGGAAAAAGTGACGAAAAGATGAATAAATGAAGTGAAGATGCATAATTAGAGATTTTCGAAGAGGAAACGAGTAAATAATCACGCAAGGACTCAAGGATTTGATAGATTCAAGAATTCTACGTTCATATGTCAAGATAATATCAAGTTCTATGAAAGGAATTAGCACCAAAGTCGAAGGGAATGCATGCAACAAAGAACGATAAAGAAAAGACAAAATAATTGCATGCAGGTTCAAACCAACTGATCGGTTGGAACCCGCAACCAAATCGGTTGGAGTTGACCTGAAGAACCAACCGATCGGTTGGAGCTATTACCGATCGTTTGGATGATTACTGTTTTTACAAGATTGCATTTAATGGCGTTTTTACTCCTCATTATCATGGATGGCTGATCATTTCTCACTAATAACTTCTTAGGGGACGTTTTTACTTGAGAATTAAGTGATTGGAGGCTATATAATGACATCTAGGCTTGCAACCAAAGGGCACCACAAAATCTTAAGTAATAACTTACACCAAGTTATTACTATCTTAATATATCTCACCCAAAAGGTTGCTACCACAGTAAAAACATCCAGGAAACTTTGAGTTAAACTCTCAATAGTTTGGTTAAGTGTGTGGAGTTGATTACTGTACTTGGTAGTCGATTGGAGGTGTGTGGTTGCTATAGTTCCACGATTTTAGTTCTTGTAATTCTCAAGCTAGGTACATCTTGTTACTTACAATGAACACTTGTTACTTTGAATAAAATGAATGTTTTGTTTACTACTTGTGTTTTAATATAATTGTTATGGTCTAATTTGGTTTATACTTGTGTGAATGATGTAGTTAGTCACGTAGTATTCTTTATTTTAAAAAGGTGATGCATGTAAACTCTTCTTAATTTATGAGTTTGTTGGGATAACATTTAATCTTGCTTAATTTGTTGATAAAAACATCTTTGGGGAATATTGGCCGAATGGGTTTTCTAAATGTTTTTATTCCAAAAAGTTAGTGCACGAATTAGTATGGAATATGGTGTGTGACGAGCATCATGTTTACTCTTTAAAATGGATTTGAGAAGATTTTATCATGAAATTAGGCCAAAAGGATTCGTAGGAATTCATATGTAAAGAATTTCTTTTAAACAACATTGTGTTTATGGAATTATTATTCTAGTTATTATAGGCCGAAAGGAAGTAACTAGATTATTGAATTCTAGTAATGGTTTAACATGATAAACACCATTGATTGTTAGTCATTCATATAAAAGTTGTGCATCATAACAAGTTTACACCAAGCTTAACACGAATACTCCAATTGATTGATTGTGGCATTTCACACAAGTATATGTTCTAGTTATATCGTTTCTTAAATATTTAAATTTTAAATAATAAGTATTGACAACCCTTGTTTACAAACTAGTTTTCTAATACTTTGATCTATAAATCCCTTGGGACGATCTCGACTTACCCACCTTTACAAAAACGGACGAGTATACTTGCTCGTATGTGTTAAATAGTTAATCGGATAAGCGTGTTTATAAGTTTTAAAACTTGTACACACCGGAGACACATCACGCTCCCTCATTGCCAATCCAGTAATATCGAACACACCTTGCTCATCCTTAATCTCCACGCCATTTCTTTTCAATATTTGTATGAACAAAGTCCTGTCCCTTTTGGGCAGAGATGATAAAACGGTAGACGGGAAATTCTTATTATTATATAGACATATGCATGCAAGATGGGCGGTAGTTCAATAAATATACCTTTATCCAAATTATTTTTCTCAACTATTCTCCTACGTTTGTTAATAACCTCACAATCATACCACTCATCGTCAATATCATTAACAATATCATGCCTAAGCCAGTAGGTACATTATGATCAATAAATTCCTTGAAGTTCTCATGATTAGGATTAGTTGAGTTGTCTAGGATCAATGTTTCTCCCATAATCCTAGCTTCTATATCGAGGTCCATATGTTCTCTTAATCCTAGCACATAGACACCTCTAATTATGCTCTTAACAGGATTTTGGCACTTATAGACTAGTTTATTATTCCCTACTTTTAGTGAGATTTTTCATTTGAAAACATCTATCTTAACATCCTCAGGCATATCCAATATAACAAACTCTATGGGAACACAAACTTCTCAATCTTAACTAGCACATTCTCTACTATACCCTCAGGTTGTTTTACCATTTTATCTGCCAATTCAATCAATAGCTTAGTCGGTGTTAATTTTTCTAAGCCTAGAGTTGTGAATGTCTTAAGGGGAAGTACACTAACACTTGCTCCTAAGTCAGCTAAAGCATTATTGAATGACATGTTATTAATAGAACAAGGTAAAGTAAAACTTCCTAGATCTTTTTCTTTGTGGGGCAAGACTTTGTAATCAGTTGTAGAGCATTCTTCTTTCATTGTAGCCTTGATCTCCTCTTCAATCTTTGCCTTTTTGATGAGGCGAGAAATGAACCACTTTTAGGGGGTCATTTAAGCCCGAATCCGAATTTATTTGATCAAATATTGCCCTAAATCGTTCCTTTCGTGATTTTAGGTACTTTGGGAGAGAAATCTGGAAAAGGAAGCAATTCGGACGTTTTTGGAGCATAAAAGTGAAGAAAACGCCAAAGTTTTAATTTTCCATGCTGGGAACAGTAGGTGACGGCGTCAAGAGCAAAATCTTGACGGTGTCAAGAGCAAATCTCATGAATTTCCATGATGACCCATAACGGATTTGACGGCGTCACGTAGGAAGGGCATCAAGAGTAAAAGAGTCATGACGGCCTGGAAGTACCTAAGTCTTGAAGGCGTCAGAAGTGGATCTAGGCAGTCCGAGGAGAGTTTTGGCGGCGAGGTGACGGCGTCACATTGTTTGTCTTGACGCCGTCAGACCTGTTTTTCTATATATAGTTTTCTAATTTTCACACATTAAGGAAAGAAGTTTTTGGGAGAAACCCTAAGTACAATTTTGGTGTAACTTTACAGGTTTTTCAAGGGTTCCAACCCCTTGATACCTTGCATGATTAATCAAGATAAGTTTTCTCCTAATTCAATCAATATGTCTATGTGTTGGTTGTCTATATCTTGTTCTTGTCTTAATTCTATCATGCTAGGCTAGATCTCTTTTGTGTTTACTTAGATCTAATGAAACCTAGATATCGATTATGTGTTGATTACTTGTTTATTCTTGTCTTGGATGAATGATTTATATGTTAGGCTTAAGAAAACTGGCAGATCTCCAAATGGTAACATGCTTGAACGTCTTAAGAAACATGAACCGAGGCGCACTAGGTCTTTATTGGTTGTATTTAATGCATGAGCCACTGTTTACAATCCCTATAGTTGTGCTGGGCATGGTGTAGGAGCAGATAAGAGCTCATAGAATTGGGGAGTTATGTGTGCCACCCCATGAATGGTATTAAGGAATACGATCCGTCATCCATGCAATTATAACAAGTAATTAACGTGTAAAAGATATCTAGGGAGTAGTGAAATCTAAGTAAACACATTTTCTCCAATTACTGCTCACAACTTTAATATAATTTAGCTTATTTTCATTTTTAGTATTTTATTTTGATTGCATCTTAGTATTGGGTTAGTTGAATAGCAACTAATTCCGCCCACTCTTCCAAAACCCGATATTTTACTTGCTTTCATAAAAATATAAAAACACAAAAATAATCATCCCTCACCTTTAGAACTAGTATTTAGGCTTTCTAATCCTAGTGACACTATTCCTAAGCTGAACGATCAATCCCCCGGTACTTGTCACTATACTATACTACAACGATCAGGTACACTACCTGGTGGGGGTTGTAAGCTTCTCGAGATCCCTCGAGAGGTAAAGCCTGTTGCGATTCCCACGCATCAAGTTTTTGGCGCCGCAGCCCGGGGAAATAGTTATTGTCTAGGTTAGAATTTCTTTTTATTATGTCTACTTGCTAGATTCCTTTCTAGTAAGATTTTATTTTTATTTTTAGGTTTTCTTTAGTCTATCTTTTCTTTGTGTCTTTGTTTGTAAAAACCTTTCCATTGACTATTTCGTTAGCCATTATGGAGAACGCGAATCTACCATACTACCAACAACGAAATTCACCACCCCATATGACATCTTGATGTTTAAACAACAAGAGGATGAACCTATCTATTATGCATGGGCTCGTTTTAAATATTTACTCCGAAAAGTCCCTCGTCATAATTTCGATCTGTGGTCCCAAATTGAAATATTTTACCATCGTGTCGACCACTATACCAAAATGGATATTGACCATACCGCACATGGGGACCTTTGGGGATTAAGTGCTGATAAAGCATGGGAAGCTATAGAGAATTGTGCCATACTTGCCAAAAAAATGGACAACCCAACAAATGTTGGTACAGATCAATTGATAGCAAGTTTAAAGGAACAAGCAAGAAGATTGTTTGGGGATAAGCGTATAGATGAGATAACTGGGTACACGGGGTGGTTTGATTTCACCACAATACAAGCTGAACACATAGGTGATATTGATGTGATGGAAGAGATAGTAGAAAACCCAAGCCCAATAAGTACCCCACAAGTCCTACCATCACTTGAGGAATACACACCACCCGTCACTTGAGGAACCCTTGTACCAAACACCACTAGAGGATATAGGTTTGAATACTTGTAGTGATAACCTTACTCTTAGTTCTAGGGAATTACCTAGTGTTGATGAACCGGAACCTCAATCTTCACACAACTTTCCATCCTTAGATATACATCTAGGAGACAAAAGAGGAGCCAACCCACCCATCAACCCATGTAGTCCGGGTAGTCTTAGGATAAAGGTAATGGACTCTAAGCCTTGTAGAGAGGAAGCCAATATAGGAGTGGAAAATGGCCTTACATGCTTATATCACCCATTTATGATTGATCACAAGAAACATTATGGGTTTAAACCGGGTTTATTAGGTCAAGATGGATCCCCAACTAGTAGTCTCTTGAAGTTGATAGAAAATGATCCATTTCTAGGAGAAAATCTTAATTCACCTATTAACCCGATTGAATTAGGTAAGGTTATGATGATAGGAGCACACCCCTTTGAGCATATAATTCATCCACCACTCTTTCCTCATGAGGCATATTGCCACCCTAAGGGTGTGTATCGCTACTTCCACCCGCACTTAATCCTAAGTGTAGGAAAAACCTCCCCCATTTCTGTTAAATAAGAGTAGAGTCAGGCTCGTGACTCGAACAAAAACAAGCGCTTCTTGGGAGGCAACCCATGTTTTGTGTGTTTTTATTTGTTTGTTTGTTTGTTTGTTTGATTTTATTTGTTTCCGTATGCATGTTTTATTTTTATTGTTTGTGGCTCATGTTTCAAAGTGAATTGTGAAAATGATTTATTTTGTTTTTAACTTCGTCTTAATTGCATATAAAGGTATTTTGCAAAAGATAAGTGTAAGGGAGATCCAAATTTGTTTATAAGAACGAAATTGAGCATGAACCACAATAATATTAAATGGACATGTGTATTAGTACTTGTTAGAGTCAAATGCTTGTATCAAGTCGTAATGATGTTTTGCAGGATTTTCCAGGAAGTAGGACGAAGTTTTTCCAGAAATTTTCTGGAAACTTAACATAAGAATTTCTGCAGGTCACTTCTGGCGGCGTCACGGGTTTACTCTTGACGGCGTCAGGAGTTAAAAATCTGGAAATTTTACCGGTTTTGTTTTTCTAACGGAGTCTTATGGTTTTTGTGAATTATTAAGTTTTATAATCTCCAGGCAATCTGCAAACTTCATTCCACAAGCATTATATCTTATCTTGTTTTCTAGGATTTAGAAACTTATATAGAATGCCGCCGATTTTACGCGAGGTTGTCTTGTCTATTTTGTCAGGTTTTACAGGTTATGTATGAAAAGAAGATGATTTATATTCTGGAAGGGAAGCTTTGATTGTTCATTTTCTTGGAGGAAGATTTAACCTGGCCATCCTATTATCCATACCGAGCGAATCAGGGGAGTATTTGATTTCATTCTCTTTACTTTTTCACTTTTACATTCTTTACTTGAACATTGGGGACAATGTTCATCTTAAGTGTAAGGGAGGGTAAAAAGATGATACCTTACATATGCACTTTCGCTTGAGTTTGTTTTGTTTGATGGTAGATGTGTAATAAAACTATGAGAAATACTTGTTAGTGCAATTTTAGCGCCAAATTTAAAATTTTTTACAACATTTAGGAGTGAAACTTTAGCCATAGCAAGCGTCTCATGGATAGGAGATTGTATGACTAGCACATAACCGTATATTCAGAAAAATTTTCCACCCAAATATGTGAGGTTCGCCTTTAGATTTGATAGGAAAAGCATTCATTATTAGTGCTTATGAGTGTAACGGTAGCATTTAGATTCTAGAACTTGCGTTAGTGATGCATCCCGAGACCGCTAGTGAGACTACATTCGTGTGGTAGGATTTACTACATGATAAGAGGCATTAGGATCACCTTTGTGTTAAACCCGTATCATAATTACTTGACCATTTAAGTCATATTACTTGGCTAGTTAAGTCAACTAATTTTTCCCACACCCTTAGCGTTGTACTCATTTTTAGTACACAAAACCCCTAGTACACCCCTCCGAGCCTATCTTTTCGTTTCTAACTTAAAGCATCTTACTTAAAGGAAGAATTTGTTACACCCCACTTAAATGTACACCCAAATCGCCTTAGCCTTCCGTGTATGCGCTCATTTTTAGTGCATTATTGTTATTTGTTAAACCCTAAGTTAACTTTCTAATTGATTACATGGTTGCTAAGTTGAGTCATATCCTTGTACATATTGTTTTGGGACGATTGGGACTCATGGGTAAGTACTTATTTTATGGAGTAATAGGGAAGAACATAATATTATTACCCCCATATGTACGTTAATCTTAAAAGTGCTCCAAGTGTTTTGATTTTCTTAATTCGAGTCATTAGATTAGTTTAAATGTAAAGTATGTAAAGATTCAAGTGTAAGGGGAATTCTCATCCCCTATGATGTATTATTTTGGATGGTAGGGTAAGAGTGTATGCAAAAAAAATAAAAAATAAAATAAAATAAAAAAATAAAAATAAAAAAAAAATAAAAAAAAAAAAGAAAAAGAGAAAAAACATACGGACTACCATCCCTTTTTATTCTATGTTCATTTTATGTTTTTGTTATTTTTCATTTATTAGCTTAAGTCGAGTCTAGTCTTGGCTTAGCAACGCCACATTGTACATGTAATTAAATAAGATTGTTAACTCGCCATCAGTAAAACTTCCTTTATCCAACAAAACCGTGTATTTCATATCCCTACACCTAACATTACAACCCTTTAAAAGACCTCTTTGATAGTTTATCCTAGGTGCTTACGCCATGTGGTGGAAGTTTGATCCTTTCCCAAGCCTATGGTAATCTATTTTGCTATGACAGGTAGTGAGACATATCTTCCATTTCCATATTGTAATTTACACTTTATTACACCCGAGAGATGTGAGTATCTAAACACTATTTGTGAGGTGCTTGTGTATGACCTCCATGCTTGTCTATTGGTCTTTAGTGGAACAATTATTTGTTGTAATTACTTTTATATTAGTGTTAAATGACCCCTAACTTGTCTTTTGAGCAGAATAAAAGCGCATTTGCTTGAGGACAAGCAAATCTCAAGTGTAAGGGTATATGATGAGGCGAAAAATGAACCACTTTTAGGGGGTCATTTAAGCCCGAATCCGAATTTATTTGATCAAATATTGCCCTAAATCGTTCCTTTTGTGATTTTAGGTACTTTGGGAGAGAAATCTGGAAAAGGAAGCAATTCGGACGTTTTTGGAGCATAAAAGTGAAGAAAACGCCAAAGTCTTAATTTTCCATGCTGGGAACAGTAGGTGACGGTGTCAAGAGCAAAATCTTGACAGCGTCAAGAGCAAATCTCATGAATTTCCATGACGACCCAGAACGGATTTGACGGCGTCACGTAGGAAGGGCGTCAAGAGTAAAAGAGTAATGATGGCCTGGAAGTACCTAAGTCTTGACGGCGTCAGAAGTGGATCTAGGCAGTCCGAGGAGAGTTTTGGCGGCGAGGTGACGGCGTCACATTGTTTGTCTTGACGCCGTCAGACCTGTTTTTCTATATATAGTTTTCTAATTTTCACACATTAAGGAAAGAAGTTTTTGGGAGAAACCCTAAGTACAATTTTGGTGTAACTTTACAGGTTTTTCAAGGGTTCCAACCCCTTGATACCTTGCATGATTAATCAAGATAAGTGTTCTCCTAATTCAATCAATATGTCTATGTGTTGGTTGTCTATATCTTGTTCTTGTCTTAATTCTATCATGCTAGGCTAGATCTCTTTTGTGTTTACTTAGATCTAATGAAACCTAGATATTGATTATGTGTTGATTACTTGTTTATTCTTGTCTTGGATGAATGATTTATATGTTAGGCTTAAGAAAACTGGCAGATCTCCAAATGGTAACATGCTTGAACGTCTTAAGAAACATGAACCGAGGCGCACTAGGTCTTTATTGGTTGTATTTAATGCATGAGCCACTGTTTACAATCCCTATAGTTGTGTTGGGCATGGTGTAGGAGCAGATAAGAGCTCATAGAATTGGGGAGTTATGTGTGCCACCCCATGAATGGTATTAAGGAATACGATCCGTCATCCATACAATTATAACATGTAATTAACGTGTAAAAGATATCTAGGGAGTAGTGAAATCTAAGTAAACACATTTTCTCCAATTACTGCTCACAACTTTAATATAATTTAGCTTATTTTCATTTTTAGTATTTTATTTTGATTGCATCTTAGTATTGGGTTAGTTGAATAGCAACTAATTCCGCCCACTCTTCCAAAACCCGAGATTTTACTTGCTTTCATAAAAATATAAAAACACAAAAATAATCATCCCTCACCTTTAGAACTAGTATTTAGGCTTTCTAATCCTAGCGACACTATTCCTAAGCTGAACGATCAATCCCCCGGTACTTGTCACTATACTATACTACAACGATCAGGTACACTGCCTTGTGGGGGTTGTAAGCTTCTCGAGATCCCTCGAGAGGTAAAGCCTGTTGCGATTCCCACGCATCACTTTTCTTTGAGCAACCTTCTTAAACTGATCGAAGAGTTAAAGAAAAATTCGTGCTTTGCAACATCATTACCATTCATCAATCTTCTAGGAAATGGCACATTGGGCATGACTCCTTTGGCTATGGTGATTGCTTTGACATGATCTCTTGGGTTTGTTTCAGTTGAACCTGGCAATCCTCCAAGTCCCCTTTCTTGAAGTACCTTGCTCATCTGACCAATTTGTTGTTCCAGTGCTTTGATTGAAGCTTCTTGATTTCTAGTTGTATAATCAGTTGAGGCGCGAATTTCTTTGATCAAAGCCATGTTTTACTCATGTCTTTTAGCAGCCTCGACCATTATTTTCTTCAATGTATCATCAAATGTTTGCCTCTGTTCTTGATAAGAGGGGTTAGAGTTGTTCCTTTGGTAATAACCGGAGCAGCTTCCCTAAATCTTCCTGAAGTTTTGGAATGGTTGACCAAATTGTGTATAATATGCCTCTTCAAATGTTTCATCCTCCTTTTTAGAAGGACAATCCTTGATGTAGTAGGGTCCTTGGCATACTTCGCATCCAATTTGGGCAACATAAGCTCTCTCATCTCGTTTCTTCATTTCTCTACTAAGTTTATCCAATTGAGCTTGAATGGCAGGAAACCCATCAAAGTTAGTATTGCTCTTGGATCTAGTAGAGGTTCCATCATGCCATTTTTAAGAATGATCAGCAGCTTCTTGGATGGATTTTCTGCGCTTATCTTTGGTACAGATCCCTTAGCATCCAAGATTTGTCTAGTTGGCACGTCCAATCCCTGATAAAACAATATTATCTCCTGCATAGGGTTTAGACAGTGTTGAGGGCATTTTATCAATAAATCCTTAAATCGTTCCCAAGCTTGATAAAGGGTTTCATCAGGCTCTTGCTTGAAGTTGTTGATAGCCTCCATTTTTTTAGTAGTTTTAGCAGGTGGTTCATTTTACTTTTCAATAGAACCGGCTGGTTCATTCTTTAGCCACATATTAGCAGCACCTGTAAGAGAGATTGGAAAGACTCGGAGCATAAGTTGGTCAATGTTGACTTTCTTAGTAGTACATAAATCAGCAATTTCAAGGATCTTCTCCACATGTTCATTAGCATCCTCGTGTTCTGACCCACTAAAAGCATTATCTCTAAGTTCCTTGAGAAATTGACCCTTCAATTCAAATTTGGCTCCATCATCCAGTTTAGGCCTAGCAATTCCCGAGCTATAGTCGGCTCGAGTTTTGTTCATGTACTCCTCCGTTGTTGGTTCCGTCATTGTTTATGTTATTGCTTGTTCTTCATGTTCAGAAAAATAATCAAGCTCAAATGAACTTGAAAGATCGGAGCTTTTTGTGTTGAAAAGTTTCTTAAGCGAATGGAAAGCCTGTTCAGGATCTTCGAATGGTTTAGTGAATTTATTAGTCGAACTCCTGGTCATTCACTTCCTGAAATCACGACAAAATCATCAGTAGGGTATGTTCAACAAAGTAGAATATCAGAAAATTAACAACGAAAACGGAATACGAAAAATAAAAGTTGTTGATATCTGCAGACAATGCGCCGTATCGTAATAATAGGATGCGCCGTATCTTAATCGTTAAAAATAAATCAGACTTTTATTAGAATATCAATACGTCGCAATTAATAAATTAAATGCGCCATATGTTTTAATAATCAATAAATCAATTATATTTATAATAATAAGATGCGTCGTATTAACAGAAGCTAATGCGTCGTATCGTCGTTACGTTTCAAAAAATAAAAGGTTTTTGATTCAGATAAATGCGTCGTATCGACAAAAATGATGCGTCGCTTTCTTTTTAATTAATTCAAAAACTGTTTTTAATAAAAAGTTTAAATACGCCGTATCGGAAACAGATGCGTCATATGACGGTTAGGGTTAAAAAAAAATTCTAATTAAAAACAAAACACGTCGTATCTAAGATAGATGTGCCGTACTCGAATAATTAAATTCGTTGTAAATAAAAATTAAAACGCCGTATGCCGTATCTGAAAAACAAATGCGCCATATCGTTTGTATCAACAAAATAGAACGACAACAGTAAATGCAGAAAACAAATAAAACAAACAAAAACATACAAAACAAACAAACAAACAAACAAACAAAACAAAGTGTTAGTAAAAATATAATCTAAGAAACCTAAAAAAATCAAAAAGTTAGAAAACCTAATTAAAACACTAATAGATAAACAAGTTTTAACAATTCACTCCCCGGCATCGGCGCCAAAAACATGATGCGTGTATTGTGTCATATGCAGTATATGGGTAATTGCCTATTTCAAGTTTTACATTTACATTTAGCCGACTTATCCTATAACACACACACTAACGGACAATGTATCCGATCAATATGTATATAGTGGTAAGTAGAGTGTCGATTACTAAGAGTGGAACGTAAACCTTAATTTGTCTATCAATATTTTAATATTCTAAGTTAGTTTTTCAATCTAATCTAACGCAACTGTGTTTAGTCTGAGAGACTACCACATATTTGGTTTTATTAAATAGTAAATTAAACTAGTGAGAACGAATCAGCAAATAGCAACACATACACAGATAGATAATAGAAACTATAAGAAGACTTGTCCTGATAATTAAGTAGCATGTCACTTGTTTTATTTCTAGTTTTATATGAGGTGTATAGTAATCTGGTCTTTCTCGTTGGATCGCAGTATATCGACAAGTAAACCCTTAATGATCATTTATGTCTATCCTACTTATCTAAACACGTTAGCTTAAATAGGCGAGGGGCAGATATGGCAGTCCACGAGCTTAGCTAGACACAGAGGTTATCAAAGAAATAATATAAGTCACCAAAGACATCAAC
The DNA here is from genome assembly GCA_030686995.1 of Artemisia argyi. Lineage (NCBI taxonomy): Eukaryota > Viridiplantae > Streptophyta > Magnoliopsida > Asterales > Asteraceae > Artemisia > Artemisia argyi. The sequence continues at coordinate 157,269,322 of CM060700.1, read as the reverse complement.
ATATAAACTTTAATTAATGCGAAAGCAATATTAAGGGGAGTGTACGATGTTCCGTACTCACATATCACAAGCCCATCAATCCTGATGAATTAAAGCGTATTATAACAATAAAACAAAACTACTTAATGAATTAAATACATGCAGGACCTTCTTATAGCTCTAATATCTTTGTTTATAGTGTGTCTTGTGAAGCTTCTTTGACTGAATTCATCTCCTTAGGGTTATGGTTGTTGGCTCTCAAAATTCATCTGTCCTTGGGGTATTTATACTTTCTGTCTGAGGGTTAGATGCGGCGCATTGAGTAATGAGATGCGGCGCATTGACTTAACTTCGTGTGGTGTCCAAGATTAATATATTCTGGAATATTCGTACACCGCCTTTAGATGTTGCGTAACTTGATTCTTGTATGCGGCGCATGTCCTTTAGCATCTTGGATTATGTCTGGTGAAGTGTTGATAGTGATACGCCGTATGTCAGAAATATGTTGCGGCGTATCTGGAGTAAAACAAGCTTGATCTTCTTTGTTGACCAAAGTTTCATATGCGGCGCATGCTAGAATTGCATGCGGCACATTCTTCAAAGTCAGGCAATGGTCTTCGAATTCATTTAATTATGATATTGCGGCGTATCAATTGAGAGATATACGGAGCATCTTTTGGGTTTCAGTAGAGTTTTGACATCTTGCTAATTTTGCTCCATATTTCTTCCAAAATCATTAAGTTTCACCGATTACTTGTTTTTACCTGACAAATACTAAAGTAAATGATTAAGTATCGATTCTCAAAAATAATATAATAAAACAAGTCAAATAAATAGGATAAATGATAACAATGAAATGTACTTATTTGAGTTAATCAGGGACGACACTTGGATTTCTGTAGGCTTTGCTACATTCAATCGGGTTTTCGGCCCGTTAGTATTTGTTTATCATTTTATGTATTAGTTAATAAATTTAGAGCAGGATGAAAATACACATCACGTAGGTAGTACGAGCTCGTTACACCGTAGTTTTCTTGATAGCTTGTTGGTCAAATTAGTCTTCATAATGTATACGGCGTAAGTCATGTTATTCAAATAGGAAGCATTTAAGTTCGAATTCTTATAAAAACACAAGAATAATCAGTAAATAACAAGGGATAATGATAGTAAAATGTATACATTATTTGATGTTATCACCTATCATAACATCAAGATAAGTTATAGCCTCAATCATTTAATCATGTTTATCATTATTTGGATTGATTCTATGTTTGCTTGTTCTTTGTTTGCTACGCTAGGTTAAATCAATTAATGTTTATCTAGGATTGCGTGAAACTTGTTAGTGTATGATTTCATCTGTTGCGTTCTTAATTGGTGAATCAGATTTACTTGTTAAAAATTAGTTAGGAACCACCTAGCTAAATCGTTAACCAGAAGTAACTAATTAGGCATCAAACTAGGAACCACATAAACCCTAGTTTAACTATTTTATGTGCAACCATTGCGTCTGTTAGGTTGGGCCGATTGTTTGGTGATTGATTTAGTTGCGTGCTTGATAGTTATATTGTATACATTACGATTGTATAGCTTGTCACACAGGCTATATTGTATAGGTTGTAGCTCACACCTACACGATTAGAGTTAGAAATATTCATCATTACATCAATTAAGGAATGATAATTTAATAGGTATAGTCACATCGCTAGTGAGGAGTATTGCACCCTACATAATACACTTCCCAACATATATGTTCGCACCAATTTACTTTTTTTTTTTTTTTTTGTAATTTAATATAATTCTCTTTTTTGAGTACTGTTTGTTTTAAAATCCAAATCTCTAAAACTCCGATTATTTACTTGATTTCTAATATATACTATGGAAAACTAGAAGGGGTGTTGAAAAGTTTTTACCTGATGACGTATAATGCAGATAGCAGGCTCGCTGGGCCTAGACCACACTATAAGCAACTGGGCTCTGGCCCAATAAAACAAAAATACTGGACATTGCCAAAGCCCAAGCCACGAGCAAGACGTGGTTCAGACTTCTAAAGAGACACGCGGACTGTCGGAGTGACACTTCCGAAGTAAGCTTATGGATCAAACACACGGTCCAGAAGATGATCTGCATCCGCAATCATGATCAAGCTGAGGACCCTTGCCCGACAAGGGTCCTACTCCGGCCACTACCAAGATACGCGAAATGTTAGAAACCCCCAGTATTCTAACAACCTATAAAAGACAAACTAAGTTCACACTCGTGAGGTGATGAGGCGAAAAATGAACCACTTTTAGGGGGTCATTTTAGCCTGGAATTGAATTTATTTGATCAAATATTTCCCTAAATTGTTCCTTTTGTGATTTTAGGTACTTTGCGAGTGAAATCTGGAAAAGGAAGCAATTCGGACGTTTTTGGAGCATAAAAGTGAAGAGAACGCCAAAGACTTAATTTTCCATGCTGGGAACAGTGTGTGACAGCGTCAACAGTACTTTCCTGATGGCGTCAAGAGTTAAGATCATGACGACTCTGTACAGAAATGAGGCGTCACAAAGAAGAGTGTCAAGAGTTAAATGTGTGACGGCCTGGAAAAATGGAATACATGACGGCGTCAGATGTAGATCAAGGCAGTCCAAGAATTATTTTGGCGGCGAGATGACAGCGTCACAAGGTTGTTCTTGACGCCGTCAGCCTCTATTATCTATATATAGTTTTCTAATTTTAATTCATTAGGAGGAACAATTTTGGAGAAACCCTAAGGCCTTGAACCATATACATGTGTTATTCAGATAAGTCTTTTTTTTAATTCAATCAATATGTCTATGTGTTGTTTGTCTATATCTTGTGCTTGTCTTGATTCCACCATGCTAGGCTAGATTTATCTTGTGTTTGCTTAGATCTAATGAAACCTAGATGTTGATTATGTGTTGATTACTTGTTTCTGGTTGTATTGGATGAATGATTTCAATGTTAGGCTTAAGAAAACTGGCAGATCTCCAAATGGTAACATGCTTGAACGTCTTAGGAAACATGAACCGATGTGTACTAGGTTCTATTGGTTGTATTTAATGCATGAGTAAATTCTAATGGTCCCATGTTAGGAGCTTCTTAGCCGGCTCGACATTGGAGTGAAGTAGGCACTCATAGGATTGGGGAGTTAAGTACGCCACCCCATGAATGGTAATAAGGAATACAATCCGTCATCCACGCAACTATAACAAGCAATTAACGTGTAAAAGATATCTAGGGAGTTGTGAAATCTAAGTAAACACATTTCACCACTTATTGCTCACAGCCTTAGTTTAATTTAGTTTAATTTTCATTTTTAGTATTTTATTTTGATTGCATCTTTAGTATTGGGTTAGTTGACTAGCAACTAATTCCGCCCATATCCTTCAAAACCCGAGATTTTTACTTGCTTTTATAAAAATATAAAAAATACAAAAAGAATCATCCCTCATCTCTAGAACTAGTATTTAGGTTTTCTAATCCCAGCTACACTATTCCTAGCTGAACGATCAATCCCCCGGTACTTGTCATTATACTATACTACATCGATCAGGTACACTGCCTGGTGGGGGTTGTAAGCTTCTCAAGATCCCTTGAGAGGTAAAGCCTGGTGCAATCCCTACGCATCAAGTTTTTGGCGCCGCAGCCCGGGGAATAGTTATTGTCTAGGTTAGAATCTCTTTTTATTAGGTCTACTTGCTAGATTCCTTTCTAGTAAGATTTTAATTTTATTTTTAGGTCTTCTTTAGTCTATTTTATTTCTTTGTGTTTTTGTTGGTAGTTTTTCACCACCCGACATCATGGACGATGGGAACATCTTTGAACCCGTCATCCCACCACAACAAAACCCACCACTAGAACCTCTTAGGCCCCGAACCTTAGGAGAGTATTCCCGACCTAGCCACCAAGGCTACCGAAAGACCATTGAGCTCACCGGAGCCAATGTGACCCCCTTGCGATCCGACACCATCCGGTTGGTGCAAAGCGGATGTGCATTCCATGGACTTCATTCCGAAGATCCAAACCAACATCTTAAGGACTTCCTAAAAATCGTAGATTCCATAGACCTAGATGTTGCAACTAGAGAGACAACCCGATTACGCCTATTCCAATTCTCTCTACGGGATCAAGCTAGTCAATGGTTTGAGCGTTTACCCGCGGGATCCATCACCACATGGGATGATCTCACCACTCGTTTCCTTGCTCAATTTTTCCCACCGGGGAGAACTACTATGCTTAGAAATGACATCTTGATGTTCCAACAATGTCAAAATGAATCTCTTTATGAAGCATGGACTCGTTTCAAGGACTTACTCCAAAAAGTCCCTCATCATGGCATAGATCTTTGGCTCCAAGTCCAAATCTTTTATGAACATATCAATCTCTCCACGAGGCGAGCCATTGACCAATCGGCCGATGGTAAGCTACGTGATCTAAGTGCGGAACAATCATGGGAACTCATAGAAGATCTTGCTCTCTATGACAACGAAAGTTGGAATGATCCCCGTGATTTGAACAAAACGTTCAAGGCAATATCTTTGCCTTCGAACAACTCTAGCACCCCCGACCATAGGATCATGGAACTTGAAGGTCGAGTCAAGTCTCTCATGAAATCTTACGAAACTCAAAAGCCTTCAAGCCAAGTAAGCAGAATCGCTTCTGCATGTAAATTGTTTAATGGCCCTCACGAAACTCATAACTGCATGGAGCTTCCAAAATGTGCTTACAACGAATTCACATCGTCATACATTGGTCGAGGCCCTCAAACTTCTGACGAGGCCTATAAGGCATGGAAGGATAAATCTAATTTCAAAGGGTACCAAACGCGGAGCCTATCCTTCAATGACTCCCCCCCCACTCAAATGGTCCGAGCATTTTCCATCGCAGAGCACTTCTAGGCAAAGCTATGAAGATGCCTTGCGAAAATTCATTCTATCTCAAGAATTGCAGCTCTCTACGCTTGAGGCTAAATTTAGACAACAGCAGGCCGATATGAATAACAAGATTTGTAATCTGTTAACGGCTATCAAAGAGCACGCTGTTAATAAACCAATTCGCGTTGATGAGGTCAAATCTGTTACCATCATGAGTCCGCCAACCTCTCCTGTGAAAATAAAAAGTCCTAGTAAGTTATTCAAACATCTATCACCACAAGGAAAAGAACCTGTCAACCCCTTAGGACCAATTCATTTCGTAAATACCATCACCACAATATCTGCCTCTACACCTAAGCCGAACCAACAACAGACTGAAAATGTCAGTCATACAGCTAAAGATGAGACCTTAAGGGTGGGCCGCGAGTTGACCAGAAGCCCTTCCAACTCATTCAAGCAGTCCACCGCGCAAGAATCTAGCTAATCGGATGAAGGGAAAGAGAGATCGGAAGAGCATATGAGAAATCTAGCCATTTTGGGTAAATCTATTATAGAGGAGCCTGAGAGAAAAATGGAAGATGATACTAGTGGGAGTAGTGATAGGACTGAGAGAAACAACTCTAAAGTTTTCAATATCTCCTGCACAATTAAGGAAAAGCTCTTAACCGATAGTCATATAGATCCTAGCCTCCCCGTCAACATAATCCCCCTCTCCCTATACCACGAAGCCTTCCCAGAACGCATGGTGTGCGAAAGAGTCAATAATACAAGGGTAATAAAAGATTTATCGATCATGATTGGAGAACTTGTTTACAATACTGACCTCACTATGGTCGATGACATGGACCCTGTCACCAATCTGCCGTCAACCAACCTTGTTCTTGGGAAACAATTTACCAATGAATCGGGAGTAATCCTAGATGAGAAGGATGGTAGTACGTTTTTCACCAATGGTGTTAAGAAGGTAATTTTTCATTGGGGTAATAAGGAAGTGTACGAATATCGTCCTTCCGTTGAGGGGAATCTATATGGGTCAAAGGATGGAAGATCGGAGAAAATAAGGGGACGTGATCTGAACAATCTCAAAATTCCCTGCGTGATCGGTCACAAATACTTCGATAATGTCTACATTAACGTCTTCTTACCTAAGAATTTTATGTCCCTATTCCATTATAACAATATCTGCAGATGGGGAATGATTTACAAGGGAGAAAAAGTGGTTGGTAAAGATCATGAAATCCATGTGTTCGTAGGAAATATGGCATTCACTATGGAATTTACAATCGTGGACAACATCGAAGATTACGTCGACCCAAGGTTGTCACAAGTTGTTTTTGGAGCACCCTTTTGTGAAAGCACTAATCTAATAGTTGATGACCGAAACGGAATCATGACCTTCGCTGATGGAATTAGGAGTGTTTCATACCAAACGCCGTACAAGAGGTAAGATCTCAAGGGAATCGATTGTGACGGGCTTGATAGGATAAATTCCCAACTTATTTTGTGTGATGAAGATGTTTGGAGAGGATGTAAGAACACTTCTGATTTATCATGTGGATTCTTTAAAGATGTTAGTAAACTTAGATCTAAGTATCGAAAGGATCTCTTTGAGTTCGAAGACCCGAAGTACCTACACTATGAAAGCGATACTAGTTTAGAAGACGACTTAGAGAGTGAAACCAATGATGAAGTCACGTAGTAACCCATGACCTTGAGTCTAGCTACAAGACTCGTAAATAAAGAAAAGCACTTCTTGGGAGGCAACCCATGTTTTGTGTGATTTTATTTTGTTTGTTTGTTATTTGCTTCTGTATGCATGCTTTATTTTTATTGTTGGTAGATCATGTTTCTAAACTAAAAAGTGGAAATACTTTACTTTGTTGTTTTGGCCTAGTCTTAACTTCACCTAAAGGTATTTTTGCAAAAGATAAGTGTAAGGGGAAACCCCAAATATGTTTTTAAGAAACAAACCAATCCGGATTCACCACAATATTAAGTGAACATGTATATTTGTATTTGTTAGAGTCAAATGCTTGTATCGAGTCATAATGAAGTTTTGCAGGATTTTCCAGGAAGTAGGACCAAGTTTTTCCAGAAATAGTCCGGAAACTTAACATAAGAATTTCTACAGGTCACTTCTAACGGCGTCATGAGCTTGCTCTTGACGGCGTCACGTGTAAAAATCTGGAAATTTTACCAGTTTTGTTTTTCTAACGGAGTTTTAAAGTTTTTGCTGAATTATTAAGTTTTATAATCTCCAGGAAATCTGCAAACTTCATTCCACAAGCATTATATCTTATTTTGATTTCTAGGATTTAGTAACTTATGTAGATTACCGACGATTTTATGCGAGGTTGCTTTGTCTATTTTCTCAGGATTTACAGGTTATGTATGACAAGAAGATGATTTATATTCTGGAAGGGAAGCTTTGATTGTTCATTTTCTTGGAGGAAGATCTAACCTGGTCACCTTATTATCCATACCGAGCGAATCAGCGGAGTATTTGGTTTCATTCTTTTTACTTTTTCACTTTTACATTCTTTACTTGAACATTGGGGACAATGTTCATCCTAAGTGTAAGGGGAGGGTAAAATGATGATACCTTATAGATACGCTTTCGCTTGAGTTTGTTTGTTTAATGGTAGATGTGTAATAAAACTATGAGAAATACTTGTTAGTATAATTTTAGCGCCAAATTTAAAATTTTTTACAACATTTAGGAGTGAAACTTTAGCCATAGCAAGCGTCTCATGGATAGGAGATTGTATGACTAGCACATAACCGTACTTTCAGAAAAATTTTCCAGCCAAATATGCGAGGTTCGCCTTTAGATTTGATAGGAAAAGCATTCATTGTTGGTGCTTATGAGTGTACCGACAGCATTTAGATTCTAGAACTTGCGTTAGTGATGCATCCCGAGACCGCTAGTGAGACTACATTCGTGTGGTAGGATTTACTACATGATAAGAGGCATTAGGATCACCCTTGTGTTAAACCCGTATCATAATTACTTGACCATTTAAATCATATTACTTGGCTAGTTAAGTCAATTAATTTTTCCCACACCCTTAGCGTTGTACTTATTTTTAGTACACGAAACCCCTAGTACACCCCTCCGAGCCTATCTTTTCGTTTCTAACTTTAAGCATCTTACTTAAAGGAAGAATTTGTTACACCCCACTTAAATGTAAACCCAAATCGCCGTAGCCTTCCGTGTATGCGCTCATTTTTAGTGCATTATTGTTATTTGTTAAACCCTAAGTTAACTTTCTAATTGATTACATGGTTGCTAAGTCGAGTCATATCCTTGTACATATTGTTTTGAGACGATTGGGACTCATGGGTAAAGTTCTTATTTTATGGAGTAATGGGGAAGGACATCATATTATTACCCCCATATGTACGTTAATCTTAAAAGTGCTCCAAGTGTTTTGATTTTCTAAATTCGAGTCATTAGATTAGTTTAATGTAAAGTGTGTAAAAATTCAAGTGTAAGGGGAATTTCCATTCCCTATGATGTATTATTTTGGATGGTAGGGTAAGAGTGTATGCAAAAAAAAAAAAAATAATAAAAAAAATAAAAAAAAAACAAAAAAAAAAAAGAAAAAAAATAGAAAAAGAAAAGAGAAAAAACATACGGACTACCATCCCTTTTCATTCTATGTTTATTTTATGTTTTTGTTATTTTCATTTATTTGCTTAAGTCGAGTCTAGTCTTGGCTTAGCAACGCCATATTGTACATGTAATTAACCAAGATTGTTAACTCGACACCAGTAGAGACTGCCTATATCCAACAAAACCGTGTATTTCATATCCCTACACCTAATGTTACAACCCTTTGAAAGACCTATTTGATAGCTTATCCTAGGTGCTTACACCATGTGGTGGAGGTTTGATCCTTTCCCAAGCCTATGGTAATCGATTTTGCTATGACAGGTAGTGAGAGATATCTTCCGTTTCCATATTGTAATTTATACTTTATTACACCCGAGAGATGTGAGTATCTAAACACTATTTGTGAGGTGCTAGTATATGACCTCCGTGCTTGTCTTTGGTCTTTAGTGGAATGATTATTTGTTGTAATTACTTTTATATTAGTGTTAAATGACCCCTAACTTGTATTTTGACTAGAATAAAAGCGCATTTGCTTGAGGACAAGCAAATCTCAAGTGTAAGGGTATATGATGAGGCGAAAAATGAACCACTTTTAGGGGGTTATTTAAGCCCGGAATTGAATTTATTTGATCAAATATTGCCCTAAATCGTTCCTTTTGTGATTTTAGGTACTTTGGGAGTGAAATCTGGAATAGGAAGCAATTCGGACGTTTTTGGAGCATAAAAGTGAAGAAAACGCCAAAGACTTAATTTTCCATGCTGGGAACAGTGTGTGAGGGCGTCACGAGTACTTTCCTGACAGCGTCAAGAGTTAAGATCATGACGACCCAGTACAGAAATGAAGGCGTCACAAAGAAGAGTGTCAAGAGTTAAATGTGTGACGGCCTGTAAAAATTTAATACATGACGGCGTCAGATGTAGATCAAGGCAGTCCGATAATTATTTTAGCGGCGAGATGACGGCTTCACAAGGTTGTTCTTGACGCCGTCAGCCTTTATTATCTATATATAGTTTTCGAATTTTCATTCCTTAGGAGGAACAAGTTTGGAGAAACCCTAAGGCCGAACCACATACGAATTTTACAGCTTTTGAAGGGTTTTCAACCCTTGAATCCTTACATGTGCTATTGAGATAAGTCTTTTCTTAATTCAATCAATATGTCTATGTGTTGGTTGTCTATATCTTGTGCTTGTCTTGATTCCACCATGCTAGGCTAGATTTATCTTGTGTTTGCTTAGATCTAATGAAACCTAGATGTTGATTATGTGTTGATTACTTGTTTTTGGTTGTATTGGATGAATGATTTCAATGTTAGGCTTAAGAAAACTGGCAGGTCTCCAAATGGTAACATACTTGAACGTCTTAGGAAACATGAACCGATGTGTACTAGGTTTTATTGGTTGTATTTAATGCATGAGTAAATTCTAATGATCCCATGTTAGGAGCTTCTTAGCCGACTCAATATACGAGTGAAGTAGGCACTCATAGGATTGGGGAGTTAAGTACGCCACCCCATGAATGGTATTAAGGAATACAATTCGTCATCCACACAACTATAACAAGTAATTAACGTGTAAAAGATATCTAGGGAGTAGTGAAATCTAAGTAAATACATTTCTCCACTTATTGCTCACAACCTTAGTTTAATTTTCATTTTTAGTATTTTATTTTGATTGCATCTTTAGTATTGGGTTAGTTGACTAGCAACTAATTCCGCCCATATCCTTCAAAACCCGAGATTTTTACTTGCTTTCATAAAAATATAAAAAATACAAAAAGAATCATCCCTCATCTCTAGAACTAGTATTTAGGTTTTCTAATCCTAGCGACACTATTCCTAGCTGAACGATCAATCGCCCGGTACTTGTCATTATACTATACTACATCGATCAGGTACACTGCCTGGTGGGGGTTGTATGCTTCTCAAGATCCCTTGAGAGGTAAAGCTTGGTGCAATCCCTACGCATCATGACGTATAACTTTGTCACACATCTCAATACATAGACATTCCTCTAACAACATAAGTACTTACTCTTACGCCGGAGCTTAATCATGGGGTCCGTCCCCACGGTAAGTTTAACGGTTTACTTTCATTTGTGTGAGGAATCGATCTACTACTTGGATTAGTGGATAATTCATGCAACAGATAGTCCATCAAGGATGACCCAACGTAGACCAAGCACAATCTCAACCTGCTCACACTTTTTGCATTAACAAGTTGGCGTCATCCGTGGTACCCAGTGCATAACTTCGTTCTCAGAAATTACTTACCATGGGCAGTAACTCTGGCAGCATCATCCCAGCCTTTATACCCTCCGTGCAGAGCACATCATAGAGGAATGGAGTATTGGGTGACCTGGGTAGGCTTACGCCCAATACAGCTCTCCGAGAGCACGACGGCAAGCGCACTGCCATCAGTCGCCATTGCAAACAAACGAGAAAGCTCATCAAAAGAAAACGCCTCAGAAAAAACCCAAATGTAAGAAGATGTACTCAAGTTCCGAAGCGGTCAAGCAAAACTCCGGGTCAAGTAAGCTTAACAAGGAGCAGAGCTCGAAACATAGAAAGTAGACACAAGTCACACAACGACCCAAAAATACGTCTGAAAATTCCAATCGAAAAGGTGGACGCCTAAATACGCCAGGAGGACAAGAATCAAAAAACATAATAGTATGCGAAGGGTCGGAGTGTGGAGTATGCAGCAGACCACAAAACCACAAAAAATCATCATGTCCATACTCACAGAGTCTTACCCCGCAAGCACACTGTCACACGGAAAGAGAAACTGAGGAGGGTAACCAAGTTATACAGCTAAAAGGAGAAAAGCCTGACTACAAAGAAAATGACATGGCATATTTTAAAAGCACAAACGCCAGCAACGAAAACCCACTACAGTTACCGGTATATAGAGAAGTTAATCCATTTGACCCATACACTCGCAATGAAGAATTATTGAAAAAACTATACCTGCCAGACCATTTTAAGTCATTTAATGGAAGCACAAACTCAATAGATCACCTCAAAGTCTTCCAAACAATAGCGGGAGTGCAACACTCAGATATGCCCACCCAGTGTCACATGTTTAAGTCGACGCTCAACAGGCCCGCTAGGATATGGTTCAACAACATCCCTCTAGAATCTTTGAGCAGTTACCATGAGCTGCAGGCAACATTCCTAAAAGCTTTCCCTGAAAATAAAAGACTCATAAAAAATCATGTGGACCCTCACGAAAAGAGAGGGCTATGATATCCTGTGAAAAACCCTAATTAATAATAAACACTAAACATGAAGTAATTGTATGTTACTGTTCATGCACCAATTTTTAGGGAAAATTTTAAAAACACTATGTAACTCTTAGTCAATACGTGTTATGTGATACACCCTAATTCTAGAACGAGCTCACACGCATACCACAACAACCTGGAACGTGTACAAGTAAAATTGTTAATCAGTTTTGATCACCTATACTTTTCAATACACGCACAACCCCTCTAGGCCCCATTTTTCCCTCACTGGGCCCTACATTACCAATGTAATTATTTTACACTCAAGTGGGCCCCACAATTGAAAGCCCATGAAATGAAATCCAAATGTAACCACACGGATCAAACTATACACTCACTTGGGCCTACTATTCATAAATATGTTACTATACATACATATATACAATCTCTTTGGTTCTTGTATTCGAAATCGATACAAACAACATATGAAATAAAAGGCACAAACTCATTGTTCATCATCAGAAGAATCAAGATCAACTTATACCTTAACCTAATACGTATAAATGAACAACGAAATGCTAGCAAAGCTTAACGAGGTCACAACAATTCCATAACCTACCCAACTTGGTCATTTTATACTAAACGCGTTTGTAATGATTCTCTTGCATTCCAAAACCTCACAAATGACTTCCTAATTGTTTCTAGGCAACTCACAAGCCTCTCAACTCAGAAACATGCTATAAACGATTTCTTGTGTCTTGATATATATACAAAATTACCCATAAACATTCATAACCTACACAAGCTCGCGTGAGACCTCCCAAGACATTTAGAAATACATTATTACTGACATTAAGCCAAACTATCTTTGCTAAATCAATGTCAGAGCTCACAAGATCTCGCAACAACATTTTTGACCTATAACTATTATTTTTTTTCACGATCGAACTCGTTTGGATTCCTAAGTATTCCAAAACTTTTACAAACCTCACAAATGACTCTAAAGGTCGTATAACCCTAACAATAATTGATCCCAAGATCCCTAAGTCACTACACGATCACCCACTGTTGTTTTGGTTACGTATTGACACCAAACAGGCCCTTTATTATTTCTGCTACCAAATGAACCCTTATACAATTTCCTTGACCATGTAAGGACTAAGAGACATCAACACAACCCTTGCTTACTCGTTTCACATATACTCGAATTAAAATCCATCATCTAGAACCTTTTGCCTCGTCATCTCACTTGAACGGAAAACATTGAACACCCAATCACACTTGTAACTACTTGCACCCTACACCCCCTACTCATTATCTCCTACGATATTCTCTTTGTCCCTCCAACTTGTATCCCTATCTATTGTATATACTCTTATGCATGTAAACTACATGTACAACTCAAAACAATCACACACAAATTCGTTTTGCTCACTATTTGATAGAGAGAAGGAAACTAGAAGCCACAAGGTGATCCCAAGCTCGAACAAGCCAACCATAAGCTTCTTCCAAGTCTTTGTTGTGCTAAGAACCGAGCTACAAACTCTCAAGCCCTTACTTCGATCTCACAGAACCTAAATGACCCATCTTTGATGTAAGGAATTATTGAAGATACTACTGACTGATACTGCTGACAGGTTCCTGCGGAAGGCTTAGTGACTTTCTGCTGATGACTGGTTCCTGCGTACATATAGAGATCCTACGGATAGAGTTAAACCGTGGATAGAACTTATGTATTTTAGGACATGATATGTAGAATATCTTTTATTAGTTTATTATTATTCGTTTCTTGTAAGAGAGGTTAGGGTTTCCATTAGTATATAAGGAACCCTAGGTCATTGTAATAGGTACGAGTTTTCATAACATTATTAGTAAAAAGTTTATCGATCCATAGAGGATCAAGTTTAATATAAGTTTGTTTTTATATTCCACAATAATTACAAGCTCACAGAGATTATCTAACTTAGTCTTACTAGTGATTACATTAGTTGGCTAACGATCTATTGGCTCGTGATCTATCAAGGTATAGATCCCTACAAGTGGTATCAGAGCTAAGAGATACTCTCTGTAACCTGAACACAATCACATAACTTTTCAATCAGTACCAATGGGAGACAAACCAGGCAGTGATGTTGCTCTCTCAGAAGTAGGCTCTCTTACTCAACAACTACAACAGGTGGCCTTCTCCAACAGCAATGCCCAACTTCATTTTCTTAGGAAGGATGAGTATGATATCTGGGCCATGAAAATGCAGAACTGGATTGCAAGTGTTGACTATAACCTCTGGAATGTTATACTCAATGGTTGTCGTCTTAAAAAGCAAAGTGTAGATGCTGATGGTAAAATTAAGGTTTTGGAACCTGTTTCTGCTGAAGAAATTCTTGCTATACAAAAGGAGAACAAAGCAAGAACCATATTGCTGCAGGCAATCCCTGATGACCACATGGGAGATTTTCATTCCATGACTGATCCAAGAGAAATCTGGTAGGCCATAAAAGCTAGATTTGGTGGGAATGAAGAATCAAAGAGGATGAGAAAGAGTATGTTGAAGCAAGAATTCCAAGAATTCAAGATAACTGAACAGGAAGGTCTCCACAAAGGTTATGACAAGTTTCAAAAGATTCTGAGTCACTTGAATCAGCTTCTATCCAGACCTGACAATAAAGAGGTGAATTCCAGGTTTCTAAGAGCCTTACCTCCCTCATGGTCTCAAGTGAGTATATCATTGAAAACCAAAGGTGGCCTGGACTACCTCAGTTTTGATGACTTGTACAACAAGCTCAGAGCTTTTGAAGGTGACATAAAGGGATTCTCTCCATATGCAGCAACTCCTTCACAATCTGCATTTGTCAGTTCTAACTCAAACTACATGCCACATACCTATACAAATCCATCCCCAGTACCACAAGTTTACTCAAGTCCATCCACTCAAAACCAAAGTCTTCCCATTACCACATTGTCTTTTTTCAAATGCTAATCCAATAACTCATCCAAAGATTAGTAATGTGATGGAAGATGTACTTCATTCATTTGTTGCTGACGTTGATAAACAGCAAAAAATAGCTTATAAAGCTTTTGAGCAGATTGATGAACTTGCTTTAGAAGAGTTGGACTTAAAGTGGCAAATGGCTATGCTCTCCCTCAAGGTTAGAAGATTTGAGCAAAAGGTTGGTAAAAGCTCAATGTTGATGGTAGAGATGCAGCTAGGTTTGACAGGAGGAAAGTAAAGTGCTATACTTGTGGAGAAATTGGCCATTTTGCAAGAGAGTGCACAACCAAGAAGGGTGAAGCCAATACCAGATATTCAGCATACACGAAGAAAGAAGTGAAGGCTGGAGAATCAAAGGCCTTGATCATTGCTATTGATACTAGTGTTGACTGGAATGAGCATGAAGATGCAACAAGCAACTCTCCTCAAATCTCTTGCATGGCTATTTGTGATGATAACTTTGGTCTCATGGGAATCTCTCCTCAGGTATCTACTTATGTTTGTGATTCTAAATATACAACTCTAAAAGAAGCTTATTATGATATGAAACCAAAATATAATGCTTGTTTTATTGAAGCTGCAACTTATGAAGAAGCTTTTAAAATTTTAGAACAACAAAAGGTGTGGTTTCAACAGAATCAAGTGGCTTATGAGGAAAAGATTAGAGTTGTAAGTGGAGATTTAGAATGTGCTAGCAATGAATTAAAGTTTTCTGAAAAAGAAAAAGCTAGAATTGAGTCTGAGAAAAGTGTTTTGCAAGAGAAACTCGATAAAGAAGTAGCTAGGCATAAAGAATGGCTTGTTTCAGGTGATAATAATCACTATTTAGATAAGAAGAATCATAATTATTCTGTCCCTATAAATTATCTAAAGGAAGGTGAGATGCATGCTGTACCAGGACCTATCAGAGGTGTATTTATGCCTACTACCAAAACCTCTAACTTTGATGGTTCACACCATCTCTTTGGCAAAAAGTCTAAAGACTTGCCAAATAAGTCTGAAGACTTTCCAACCATAGGATCCCCTAAGCCCACATCCCATAAGTTTGACTTACTAGAATCAAAGGAAACCACTGGCATTACGATCAATGACTCCCCTGACTCTAGATGTATATCTAGTAATGATTCTAACACTTATGTCTCTTGTTCTTCCAGTGACAAGACCTCAGAGACCTCTAGTTATGCCAGCTGTGATTCCAAGACCAAGTTAGACTCACCCAAGTCCTCAATAAAGATCTCTGACAAGTCATCTTACAAGTCTGTGGACTCTGAAGTTGCTGCTGATGAAGTTTTTTCTAAGACAGCCTCTTCTGAAGACTTGTTATTTACTTCTTTTGAAAACAATTCCTTTCAGTGTTTACAAAACAATTCTATGTCTGGTGTTTCTTTGAATAATTCTATGTTTAATAAGACATCTTTTGGATTTAATAAATCTTCTAAGAATAAGAAGTGTTTTGTTTGTGGTAGCAAATTGCATTTAATTAAGGATTGTGATTTTCATGAGAAGAGGATGGGTGTTTCTGTTGTTAATAATAGACCTAGACAAAAGTGGACTAACAACTGTTCCAAACCCTCATTAGTTCCACAGGCAAATTATAATGTCAGCAGAATGTATTCCATTCCTGCTGATTGGTCTGTTCCTTCTGATAGGTCCGCTTTTCATAGTAGATATATGAATATCAGTAGAAATAGATATGGGTCAAAACCATTTTATGGAGTTAATCATTGGTATGAATATAATGACCAAATGTTTATGGGAAGGGATAATTGGGATTCTGCTGAAAAGTCCTCAGCAGATTGTTCTTGGACATATAAAAGACCATATAACTACAGGGAATCCAGGAACAATTGTGGATCTAACTGATCTTCTTGGGTACATCATAATGATTCACAGGGCAGGCTCAAGTCTTTCATGACTTAAGTCTCTTAACATACTTATGTTGTTGTATATTAACTTTCTTTGTTGTAGGAACATCCTCTTCTTAATAAAGACTTAGGTATTGTTGATAGTGGCTGTTCAAGAAACATGTCTGGAAATCAAGAGAAGCTGCATGACTTTGTGCCTATTAATGGAGGCATAGTGAGGTTTGGAAGTGGAGTAGGAAGGATCACTGGCAAAGGAACCATTATAACTCCAAAGGTGGATTTTGAGAATGTCTATTATGTGAAGGAGCTTCAAGGATTCAATCTATTCTCAGTTTCACAAATATGTGAAAAGAAGCTTCCTTTACTTTTCACGGAAGAGGGTTGTCCCATTCTTTCACCTGAGTTCAAAATACCTGATGACCATCATGTATTACTAAAGGCTCCAAGAAACCATAATCTTTATACATTTGACTTGAATGATGTCAAGCCAGAAGGTGATCTCACATGCTTGGTGGCTAAAGCATCCTTAGATGAATCTACAAAATGGCATAGAAGGATGGCACATGTTAATTTCAAAGTCATCAACAAGCTTGCTAAAGATGGACTGGTTCATGGACTTCCTTCCAAGATCTTCACCAATGAGCATAATTGTGTGGCTTGTAACAAGGGAAAGCAACACAAAGCTTCTTATAAGGCCATTACTACTGTGAGCACAATCTCAGAACCATTGCAGCTACTTCACATGGATCTTTTTGGTCCAACATCCATCAGGAGTATTGATCATAAGTACTTCTGTTTGGTGATCACTGATGCTTTCAGCAGATTCAGTTGGACATTTTTCTTAGTGACTAAAGATCAAACCTTTCAGGCACTTAAAGAATTTATGGCTCTTGCTGAAAACCAACTTAACAAGAAGATTAAAGGTATAAGGTGTGACAATGGGACAGAGTTCAAAAATACTAATCTCATTGAACTTTGTGGTTTAAAGAGTATTAAAAGAGACTATAGCACTCCTAGGACTCCACAACAGAATGGAGTTGCAGAAAGGAATAATAGAACCCTTATGGAGGCTGCAAGATCTATGCTTGCTGACTCTAAACTTCCCACCATGTTTTGGACTGAGGCAGTTGGCACTGCCTGTTATGTATTGAATAGGGTGTTGATTACTAGACCTCATAATAAGACACCCTATGAGCTATTGACAGGGAAGAAACCTACCATTGAACACTTGAAACCTTTTGGTTGTCAGGTGACCATTCTTAATACAAGTGATCACTTAGGCAAATTTGAAGCAAAAGCTGCTGAAGGGTATATTGTTGGTTACTCAGCTCATAGCAAGGCTTATAGGGTATATAACTTGGCTGCAAAGAAGATAGAAGAGACTCTTAACCTGAAATTTCTAGAGGATAATGCAAATGTTCAGGGCAAAGGTCATGAATGGTATTTTGACCTTGATTACCTTACAGATTATTTGGGGTATGCTAGACATACAACTAACCCATCTGCAGGTATACAAGTGTCATCTTCTAACAATGCAGGTACCCTACAGGATGATTCAGACAGTGATTCAGAATGTGTTGAACCCACTATTGTTGTAACTACTCTACCAATCCAGATAGCAGATCCTCCTAACAAAGAAGCCTCGGATGCCAAATCTGCTGATGATGTGGAAAATTCAACCTATGTAGAAGATCTTGCAAGACTCAAAAAGCAAGAACATGCAGCTACTGAGGAAGCTAAAAGACTTGGTCTTGAATTTGCTCAAAGACACTGAAGCACTCTTAAAACAAGCTGCTGTTGAAGAGAGTAGAAAAACTAGTTCTGCTGATACATCTGCTGATTTTGCTGATGGAGATTCTGCTGAAGGCATTTCTGCTGCAGTTCCTGTTTCCACTGTAACTTCCACAAGTTTGGATGAACCTTATGGCAGGTTTCCAATTCCCTCAGATCTTGCTAATGTTGAGCAAAGTGATGGCATTTTTCAATCAGCTTTTTATGATGAAGACTTTGCTCCTACTTTAATCAATCTTGATACCTCCATTGATGTTAATCCTGTTGCAACTAAAAGGATCAACACAATTCATCCACAAGACAATATACTTGGTGATCCAAATGCTATGGTTCTCACCAGGAATGCCATTAAGAATACCAAGTTTGGGCAATATGCATTTTTGACTTATGTATCCACTCAGAAGAGAGACAATCACCCAGATCAGAAGCATTGTTTGTTTGCTTATTTCTTGTCCCAGGTTGAACCAACAAGCATTAAACAGGCTTTGAGTGAGCCTAGTTAGTTTGAAGCTATGTAGGAAGAGATGCAACAATTCAAGAATCAAGATGTCTGGGTACTCGTTGATCTACCTGCAGGGAAAATTGCTATTGGGACCAAGTGGATCTTAAAATGCAAGAGGGATGCCAGAGGTATTGTGGTCAGAAATAAAGCAAGATTGGTGGCTCAAGGTTTCAGACAAGAAGAAGGGATTGACTACACTGAGGTCTTTGCACCCGTTGCTAGGGTTGAGGCAATTAGACTGTTTTTAGCCTTTGCCTCATATATGGGGTTTAAGGTCTATCAGATGGATGTCAAGAGTGCCTTCCTCTATGGCAAAATTGAAGAGGAGGTATATGTTACTCAACCACAGGGCTTTGAACACCCCCATCATCCTAAGAAAGTGTACAAAGTTGTCAAGTCACTTTATGGACTTCACCAAGCACCAAGAGCATGGTATGCTAGATTGTCTACATTTCTTTTGGTGCATGGCTACAGAAGAGCAGCTATTGACAAGACCCTCTTTATTAAGAAAAACTCCAGGGACATCATTCTAGTACAGGTATATGTGGATGACATTATCTTTGGATCCACAAAGGAGGCATGGTACAGGGAATTTCAAGATTTGATGAAAGGTGAATTTCAGATGAGTGCAATGGGGGAGTTAACCTTTTTCTTAGGGCTGCAAGTCAAACAACGACCTGAAGGGATTTTTATCCATCAGGAGAAGTATGTTAAAGACATTTTGAAAAAGTTTGACTTTGAACTTCTGAGGACTGCTACCACTCCAAGCTTAAGAATCCAAATGAGCAAGATGAGGCTGTAAATGTTCATCTTTATAGGTCCATGATTGGATCACTCATGTATCTCACAGCTTCTAGGCCTGGCATTACCTTTGCAGTCAGTGCTTGCTCAAGACATCAAGTCACTCCACTGACTTCCCACCTAAATGATGTGAAGAAAATTTTCAAGTACATCAAGGGCCAACCCAAACTAGGCGTTTAGTACCCAAGGGAATCACCATTTATGTTGGAGGCTTACAGTGATAGTGACTATGCTGGAGCGAATTTGGATAGGAAATCCACAACAGGAGGTTGTCAATTTCTTGGTAGAAGACTCATCTCTTGGCAGTGCAAGAAACAAACCATAGTAGCTACTTCTACTACTGAAGCAGAATATCTTGCTGCTGCCAATTGCTGTGGTCAGGTACCTTGGATTCAGAATCAAATGTTGGAATATGGGTTTAACTTTATGAACACTAAAATCTACATTGATAATCAAAGTACTATTTCTATTGTTAAAAATCTTGTTTTTCATCAGAGAACTAAACATATAGAAATTAGGCACCATTTTATATGAGATGCAAATGAGAAGCATCTAATTCAAGTGCTTAAAATTCATACTGATGATAATGTGGCTGATTTGTTAACAAAAGCTTTTGATGGACCTAGGTTTAATCACCTAGTTGTCAACATTGGGATGGTTAACCCTTGAATGCTATGTTTGAGGGGAGGCATAAGCCTCAAGGGAGGCATATGCCTCAAGGGAGGATTGTTATTGTTGTATACTATGTAGATTATTATGTTTACTAACTTTTTCTTGTAGGTTTCTTACTAATCTTGTATATTACTTTGGTTGTTCTTTTGTGTTTTGTTTGAATGTTTGGTTTCAGGTCATGTTCCTGCTGATGTACAAAAATCTACATTACTTCTATCAGTGGAATCAGATGTAAAGACATAAAAGTAAAATATTTTATTTATCAGGGGATAACATGGTACATCAACAACAAAGATCAGACATCAGAAGAAACATAAAAGGCATCAATAAAAAACAAACAACCACCATCAAACCACCACATCCCTAAGCTTCAACCCCTACTCCATCTTCCTCTTCCCTTTGTCCATGTCCTTTGGGTCAGACATCCTCTTGTGAACCCCTCTGGACTGCATATCCTTGTTCCAGAGCTTGGGAGTAGCAAGACCTAGGACCACCTTCAATGGACCCTTGTTCCTTCTTAAGGACCGTGGCTCTTCATTGACTGAAATCCTCCTCATATCTGTACATACCCTTTCCATTTCACTGGTCAAGAATGTTGTGATAGGAGTGAAATCAGGGACAACTATAGCTAGAGGAGTTGGAGTTTCCTCAGCTTCAGTGGTTTCTTCTGAAGAGGTAGGAGATGGACATAATTCTGAAGGGCCTTCACCTAGGTGTAGTAGGATCTTTGGATTTGAGGTATGTCAAAGGTGGAGTCTGATGAATCAGAAGAAATTTCAATGACTTTGGGGGATGGCTTCATGATTTGAATGTGAGAAAGACTTTGGGATATGTTATTTGTGGGATGGTGAGTTGCTTATGACTTGAAGACTTCTTTATAAAGACTTGATTTGGGTTTAATGTGAGTTAATGCAAGTAAATGAGAGGTAGTTGAGTCAGTAGCAATTACTAATTGTGCAAGTTGTCCACTTAAGTGGATTTTTCGGATGAAAGTCAATGGGTTTGACCACATGCTGCTGATACTATCTATTTTGTTGTTAAGTGTGTTCCTGCTGATGGGTTATTCAAGATCAATTTATTCAAGGGAATGCTAATCTATCAGAGGAATTAAAACAAATAAAAATTAACAAGGCAAATTTTTATTGATTCTTCTGAAGTACAATACAAGTCAATGAAATTGAAAGATTAACAACAAGTTCCTATTCTACTTTGCCCTTGCCCTTGCCCTCCACAGTCTTCTCCTTGCCTTTGTTGTTGATGTTGAAGATTCCTTGCCACTGAGGACAGGGCAACCCCATCACAATCTTTCTTGTCTTTGGCAATGGGGGATTTAATTTTCTTCCTCTTGGACGAGAGGACTGAGGTTTCTCAGGGGTTGTGGGATTGTAAAGTGCATCATTCTCATCATCCTCTTCATCAGAAGATGTAAAGATGAAGAGAGACTCATCAGGATTGGGAACCCTGTTTGCCCTCTCCAATGCATTCCACCTTCTCTCCATCTCTCTTTGGTACTCAGGATCATCAATTTCAGAAGGATATGGTGGAAGATCTTCAGATGATGATGAACTTGGAGCAGGTACATCATGTTTCTTCTTCTTGGCTTGTTCCTTTGTAAGACCACGAGGAAGTGTTGGCATTCTGAGTGGTGGTGGAGATGTTAGTGAATCAGAAGTATCAGATGAGTCAAAAGAAGGGCTGATGATGCGCTGATTGGATGCCATGGTTGTCTTCTTGATTGGTGAAATTGTAATTAGGGATTTGATTTTGATGGAGAGATTTGGGGATAATTAACCTTTATTTATAAGATCACCCAATCGCGTGTCTTTATTACCATAAATGCGAGGTGGTTTGGAGATAATTAAGGGTTATTTGAAATTTGAATAAAGCGATTTTATTTGGTAAAGATATTTGGTTTCCGCTGAAGGGATGATTCTGCTGATTGATTCGGCAAAAGGTTCTATTGAATGAATGGTTGACCGTAGTCAATGATTGACTATTTTTCTGCGGATTGACTAATTACTTTCTGCCGTTTGACTTGGTTTCTTCGGATGAATCAGTTTAATTGGGATCTTCTTTAGTTGATTATTGGTCAAAGATTTCTTTCCAATAATTCAAATCAGTTTCATTCCACGTTTGGTAACTTCCATTGTTGATACAAAAGTTGGGCGTACATGGTTATTGGGCTCTTGCTCTCGTACCAATTCGCTTCTTAGCACTCGTTACCTGTGTACTAAGAAAATAAACAACACCGTTAGGCTTATCGAGGGATTGTCTCCCCCGATTAGACTCCGGCGTGAGAGTAAGTAATCGATTTAGGGTTCTCGTAAAGAGTTAGGGTTGTATATCGTACCTTTGAATGAGAATATCATTGATTTTATAGGGACTGAAACCGCATGGGTTTCTTGCTCCTTACTCTTCGCACTCGTGGTGCTTATCCAAGGAAAGGATATCTATTCTATGAATAGATAATCCTTATCGTATACCCGGTGGGTTTAGTTGGGCTTTGGGCCTCGTGGGCCTAAGCTAATGATACTGCGGCCCAAACCATTGTCATGGCAGCCCACTTGTGGTGGAGTTAGGCGCTAGTAGTATATATTATTTGGACTCGTGGCCCAGATATAGACTATACGTCATCATGTCCCCCCAGTCTAGTGTGCGTGGCTCGTAGCCGCGGATACTACACTCAATATCGTCAGCGGTAAGCGTGGCGGGAGATCAAGTAAAATTACCGCCTGTTTTTAAGTGCAATGCACCTAACTAAAAAATATTTCAAATGGATACCTCGAAAATCGGGAGTGGTGTCCACGTAGCCCTCGTAATTCGGAGAAAGTGCATGTACCCGTTCACCTCCTATCCATACGTTTTCTGTGAGTGGATTCCACGTGGAGAGAAACTAGGGTTTTTTCTACTCCCTATATAATAGCCACCGCCCCACTTTTTACAGTCACACAGTAAAACACACACTTATTCACTATTCACCTTCCTTGAAAGCTTTTTTGCAAAGAAAATACCACATTTTTGTAGGTAACTTGTGTGCGTCTTACCTAGTATTTTGATGAAGATGGTTGCACAATTAGAGGATTTTCGCTCTGCGATGTCCATTGAGGATGTTACCCAATTTTCGTCTGACTATTTCGTGCCTCTGGATGTCCATCCAGAGGCTCCAGATGTGGATGCGTGTATAGCTGATTTCCCCGAAGGGAAAATAGGGCTACACGCGAAATTCTTTGAGTACGCGAATTACCGCGTACCCATATCTATTTTTCTGAGCGATTTGCTCAATCATTATCGCCTTCACATCTCTCAGCTGCACTGTATAGGTGCGGCTAAGGTGTCGAATTTTGAAGTAAACTGCCGTTTACTTGCGATAGAACCGACCGTCGCCTTGTTCCGCTCCTTTTACCACACGACGTGGTCAAATGGTTGGGTTTCTTTTGCGAAGCGCCAGGGGGCGCTTCAGTGTTATACTGAGAAAGTAGACGCCCTAAAGAATTGGAGGGAATACTTTTTCTGGGTTGACGATGTAGTCTTTCCCTTTCCCTATGAGTTTTATACTCAGGATACATTGCCAAGGGATGGGCGCCCCGCACCCAACTCCTTCAGGCTAGTTGATGCGCAGACTTTAGATGCCAACCGACTGGCCATTAACCCCTATCCGGAGGAGTTTTTGATACATATGGGGTTGAGCCGCGCTTATTTTGGCGCTGCAGATGAGGTGCCTACTTTCCTGAGTGACGATGGCCAGGGTGGGTGTTCATCCCTTCTTCTTCAAGCTTTGTAAGTCTTTTGTATATGTACGCTTTTAATATCTAATCCCTTTTTCTTTCTTGCTTTATTGATGTGCGCAGAGATGGATCTATTTGCTGTGGTGAAGCTGGACAAGCCGAAGCTGGTAACTATAGGGGTGCGCCCTCTGAGGGAAGGTGAGCAGCCCCTACTAGAGGCGACAGAGGGTCGTTTGACCGCCCTGCCAGAGGCGGTTCCTGAGAACACACCACTACTCCAAGTGACGCCTGTTCAGAGCATGGCGCCTGATGCGGAGGTGGCGCCCACTGTGGAGGTGGCGCACAAGGAGGCGCAATCGGGATCGTCTGACAGTATTAAAATCCTTAAGCGCAAGGGAGAGGCTGGGGGTAGTGGCACCAGGAAGAGGCGTCGACACGTCATTAAGGACGCGGAGTCTAATGCGGACGAGACATCTACTTCTGGCGCACGGTTGAAGGTTGATGAGGCTTCTCCGTTTCTGTAAGTGTCTGCGTTTTTATCATCTTTCTCCCTTTCTTTATCATATTACTTGTTGTAATATTTACTAATTTTTTTTTGTTGCGTAAGGATGATGCTGCGAAGAATGATGGGGTCTTCGTTGATGAGGTTTCCTCTCCACAGAATGAAAACAGGGAGGGGAAAGCCAAGGTTGCTGATGGTGGCGAGGGGCAGCAGCTAATGGATGAGCTGGCTGCGACCGCTGTGCGCCAAGCTGTGCTGGTGGCGCAGCTAAAAGAGAAGTATGTTGGGGAGAGCAGTGCTCTTGCCCAGAAGGAGGAAGAGTTGGTGGAACTCCGTGCGCAGTTGGCTAATGCGCAAGTGGAGTTGGAGGCTTCGCGGGCGTATGCTGAAAAGATCGCTGGGGATAAGGTGAGCATGCTAGCCGACCTTAGGTATGCAAGGGCTAAGCTTGAGCTGATAAAGGCTAAAGCGACCTGGTCGGTGGCATATCTTGATGAGAAGAGGGCTGAGCATCGTGCCAGCGTCCAGGAGTTCCAGGAGCGCATGGAGAAGATGATTGCGTTGCAAGAGGAGAAGCTGCGCGCCCTCAGTATAGAGTATGACAAGGAGCTGTATCCACACTTGATGTCTACTATTGCTGAGCGCAGGTATTTTTCTTTACTTGTCTTCATAATAATTTTATCGCTATGCTTTTGCATTTATACAAATTGTCTTCATGAATGTAGGTGGTTGATTAGCCATGGACTGCGCCTGGCAGCTATGGGCGTGCTAGAGTCCCCAGAGGTAGTAGACGCCTTTGGGAAGGTGGTTCATTGTGCGATGGCACGTGGCAGATCCCAGGCTATGGAGGATCTCCATGAGGCCAAGCTGCTGGAGAAGGACTTGGCGGAAGTCCCTGGGTACAGCCCTACAGCTTATGATGAGCTGCTGCAAGCAATGGCGGGGCTGAAGGTTCTTGAGTTGCCGCACATTGGGAGGCTGGAGCGCGATCAAGATGACCCTATAGATGTGCTGATGGCAGGGTTGACATTGCAGCGCCATCTTGGGGATAATGCGGAGGGGGAATCAGATTACTATCTGAAACCTGATGTTTCGCAGCTTCAAGTTCCCGTGTTCGCGCGTCCTCGCGATATTCTCAAACCCTTTGCTATTGAGAGGGAGATTCCCTTGAAAGAAGTGCTAGAGCGACATGAGCAGAGGGTTGCTGTGAAGAAGGGTATTAAGGGCAAGGCAGTGATGTGTGGCATTGGCGCTGCACACATCCCTAGGTCAGATGGTGTGCCTGTAAGCGTTCCAACCGTGTCTATGCAGGATGCCATAACTTTGAGGAAGCTTAAGGAAGCGGGGAGTTCCGCCGCTCCGGAGGAGAGTCTAGAGCATTGCCATAGCATATAGGCTTGTTGTATGTTATGTTTTTTGCCTTGTAATTTTTATGAATAAATGTGGAATAAGATACCTTTTTGCTTATGTTCGTGACTTAAATATACCTGCATTGTTTGCCAATTTATTTAACCAAGTGTTTTAAGTGCGTGACTTTAAAAATTATACTTGCATTGTTTGCGAAGTTTTGACCAAGTGTCTTGGCTCGTTAAGTTGCTAAGCTTTTGTACAGTGTACTTAGTATGTGCGCATCCGTCGTGGGGTGCGAACGCAAAACTTACCTCGACGTCTCAAGAGTAAGGCGCTTAGCAAGGATACGTGATCCAATGTTGATGGGTTTGCAACCCTCTTACTCAACGAGTGAATTAGTAGGTTAACTCATCCTTTATGCCGTCGTGGGTCTTTAAGTGGTGCATGCACGCCATGTAGGCAAAAATATAAGATAAAACAATATTGACATATATGCAATAAAGTAAAATACGCTATGGAGTTAGCTAGAAACCATAACATTTTATTGATACTTGCAAGTTTTTGAAAAAATAGAAAATACAATTCATGCAGGATGCAAGGGTGCCTGTGTAAGGGCCGTAGCCTAGAAGTAACATTTTTTAAGATTGCAGATGTTCCAGGTGCGCGCTAGGTCTTGACCTTCCATATCGCGCAGTCTGTATGCGCCGTTGCCGAGCGCGTCTGTGACCTCGTAAGGTCCTTCCCATTTGGGTCCGAGCTTGCTTGTGTCTTCTGCGTGGCTCGCGTCGTTAGCGCGGTAAACAAAGTCTCTTGGTCTGAATGAAGTGTGTCTGACTTTTGCATCATAATACTTCTTCATTTTTGCCTTAGCCTTTGCTTCGCGTATAGCTGCGCATTCGCGTCTTTCTTCCAGTACGTCTAAGTTTATGCGTCGTTCCTCGTCGTTTTTTGTGACGTTGACCTCTGCTGTGCGTATAGTTGGCATTCCTATCTCAGCTGGTATGACGGCTTCTGTTCCATAGACAAGGGAAAATGGCGTGTCGCCAGTACTGGTTTTGATTGTTGTGCGATGCGCCCACAAGACATGCGAGAGCTCGTCTACCCACCTTCCTTTGTGTCTGTCAAGGCGCGCTTTTATTCCTTCGCCTAGACTGCGGTTTGCGCGCTCGACTAGGCCATTGGTTTGTGGGTGTTTGACTGAAGCAAAGTGTTGTGTGATGTTCAATTGTGTGCACCAATCTTTGAATGGGTTATCACAGAATTGTTTTCCGTTGTCTGATATGATCGCACCCGGTAGTCCGAAGCGACAGACAATGTTGTCCCAGACGAAGCATTTTACTTGGTTTCCCGTGATGTTCACCACCGCCTTTGCTTCGATCCACTTCGTAAAGTAGTTTATGGCTACGATGAGGAATTTTACTCCTCCCGCTGCGACAGGGAAAGGTCCTGCGATGTCAATACCCCATTTGTAAAATGGCCATGGTGAGGTAATTGGTGTTAGCTCTTGTTGTGGTCGGCGCGGAATTGGCCTATGGACTTGGCAATTGCTGCATTTTCTTATCAGATCGCGTGCGTCGCGATGCATTGTTGGCCAATAGTACCCTGACCTTAAAGCGCTTGCCACCACGGATCGTGGCCCTGAGTGCATACTACATGATCCAGCGTGAATTTCGTGGAGTACGTAGTCTGCTTGAAGGGGTCCAACACATCTGAGCCATGGCTGTAAGAAAGACCGTCGATAGAGTACGTTGTCGCGTAATTCAAATCGTTGCGATGTGCGCCGTATTCTTCGAGCATCATTATGATCTTGGGGTAGGATTCCCTTGCTAATAAATTCGATGATAGGTGTCATCCATGTAGGATCTTGTTCCTCTATCACCGTTGATATCTCCATTTCCAAGATTGACTTGTGTTTTAGGGTTTCTACCAATACCTGTTTTGAGAGGTGTGCGAAGCTTGTGAATGCGATCTTGCTGAGTGCGTCCGCCTTCCTGTTATCGCCTCTAGGCACTTGTTTTATTGTGAACCTATCAAAATTTTTGATCAAAGATTTTGTCTTTTCCAGGTATTGGATCATGTGTTCATCCTTGGCTTCGTATTCACCTAGCACGTGGTTAGCGACTGGTCGCGAATCTACATTTGCTTCCAGGTTGCGTACACCCATTTGGATTGCGATACCTAGTCCGGCTAGTAGGGCTTCGTATTCTGCCTCATTGTTTGTGGCTGTGAACTCAAAGCGTAGCGCATAGGTGAATTCCATACCTTCTGGATTTGTGAGAATAAGGCATGCGCCTGATCCATCTACACATGAGGACCCATCTGTGAACAGAATCCAGGGTTCCTGTAGATCTGTTTTAGTTGCGGACGTTGGGCTGTCGCTGTCTGGCTTCTCCACGATAAAATCGGCTAAGATTTGTCCTTTGATTGCAGTGCGCGGTCTGTATGAGATGTTATACTCACTTAGCAGTACACTCCACTTTTGTAAGCGTCCTGATGCGTCAGGCTTAGAGATAACTTGTTTGATTGGCTGATCAGTGATTACAGCTATTGGGTGCGCTTGAAAGTATCTGCGCAGCCTTTTGGCTGCGAACACTTGAGCTAAGACCAGCTTTTCCATAGCGCTGTAGTTAGTCTCTGTTTTCTTTAGGGCTTTGCTTACAAAGTATATGGGTGTCTGGACGGAGTTCCTATCTGTCAATAGTACTGCGCTGACTGCTCCATGGGTTGCCGATAAGTACATGATTAGTTCTTCCCCTGGCCGTGGTGCGACAAGTTTGGGAAGGGATGCCAGATGGTTTTTAAGTTGTTGGAAAGCTTCCTCCGCTTCTTTAGTCCAGCGGAAGTCTCCTTTTTTAGTACACTTCGTGAGTGTTTTAAAGAGAGGAAGAGATTTGTCTGCTGACTTAGATAAGAAACGGTTTAGCCCTGCTAGCTTTCCATTCAATGACTGGACTTCTTTGAGTGTGCACAGTGAGGGAAGGTCAATAACAGCCTTTGTCTTTTCTGGGCAAGGCTTGATTCCATCGGGTTTTATCAAGTATCCAAGGAACATGCCTTCGGTTGCGCCAAAGGTGCACTTCTTGGGATTTAACTTCATGTTTATTCGCCCTAATGTTCTGAATATTTCCTCAATGTC
Source organism: Artemisia argyi (assembly GCA_030686995.1). Taxonomy (NCBI): domain Eukaryota; kingdom Viridiplantae; phylum Streptophyta; class Magnoliopsida; order Asterales; family Asteraceae; genus Artemisia; species Artemisia argyi. The sequence continues at coordinate 157,240,293 of CM060700.1, read as the reverse complement.
GCGTACCAACTCGTCCTCTGTGTGGCTTTTTATGACAAGGTCAACGTAGACTTCCAAGTTGCGGCCTACTTGTTTTTCGAAAGCTGTGTCCACTAGTCGTTGGTATGTCGCGCCTGCGTTCTTCAAGCCAAAAGGCATTTTTGTATAACAGTACACTCCTTGACTGGTGTGGAAAGCTATTTTTTCTTCATCTAGGAAGCATTTGAAAGGGTATCCGCATAAGGACTCGACCTTCCAGTCTATCTCTGGCAGTGGATAGCAGTCCTGTGGACATGCTTTGTTGAGGTCCGTGAAGTCCACGCACATCCTCCAACTGCCATCGCTCTTCTTTACCATAACTGGGTTAGAAAACCAGTCGTGATAGTATACTTCGCGCATGATGCCTGCCTCTACGAGCTTGTGTACTTCTTCCAGAATAACTTTTGCACGATCTGGGGCCTGGCCGCGTTTCTTTTGTCGTATTGGAGGGTATCCTTGTCGGATTTGTAGCTTATGCTCTGTGATAGAGTGCGGTACTCCCGTCATATGCTTTGGTTCCCATGCAAAGATGTCTAGGTTCTTTTGCAAGAGTGCGCATATAGCTGCTTTACCTTTGTCAGATAAAGATCCTCCAATCGAAACTTGTTGTTCCGGATAATCTGGATGAATAGCGACTTTTAAATTTGGCGTTTTTTCCGTACGCTGTTCTGGAATAGTCTCTGCTTCAGTTGTTACTGCGATGCATTCTTTTGGTGGTACTGTTGTGTTATAGAGAGTGACAACTCCTCCTTCCACTGGAAATTTGAGCATTCCATGCGCTGTGGATGGTACTGCACGCATGGATGATATTCCCGGTCTTCCAATGATACCATTGTATGGCGAAGGAGACTTTATTACCATAAAGTTTATCCATGTTGCTGTTGAGTGTTCTTCATCTCCTACGACCACCAACAAGCGTAACTGCCCCGTGGGCCACATTTTTTCTCCTATGAATCCTGTTAATGACGTTGTAGCTGGTATCAATTGACCTTGGATTTCAGGTCGCAGTCTTTTGAAACAGTGATCGTACAGGATATCTGCGGATGCTCCTCCATCAATGTACATGCGGTGGATATCATGTCCCCCTGTATGTATTTCAATGGTTAGAGGCTCCACGACTGCGTTGTCCGCAGCTATAGTAGGGAAAGATATCTCTCTTTCTGGAGAGAATTTTTGGCTGACTTTTTGCTTTATCTTGCGTTGCCATGATTGTATCATGTATATAGTATCAGCTTTTTCCTTGGGGAGTTCTTTTTTACCTCCGCCCCTTTGTTTATCTTTCCCTTCTTTGATATTTTTTACAAGGTGGTCCAGTCTGCCTTCTCTTACTAACTTTTCAATTAGTTGTTTTAGCTGGACGCACTCATTAGTGGTGTGGCCTTTTTGACCATGGTACTCGCAGTATCCACTCCATATGCGCTTTTCTTCTGCGGTGCGCATTGGTGGTGGTTTTGGGAAGTTTGCGCCTTCTGTTACAAATATTTCCCTCGGAGTTTTTGTAAGGGGGGTATATTTGTCATTGTCTCTTCCACTGTGGTAATTCCTGCTGCGATTGTTATTCTGATCATTGGATTGTCTCCGAGGCTGCTCTTGCTGCCTATAGTTCGAATAACCCTTTTTACTATCCGCAGCGGCTGCTTCTCCTTGTATGAAGGACCTAGTGCGCTTTGTTAGCTCATCAAATGTTTGTGGAACTTTGTCGTTTAGCTTTCGGATGAGTTATGGGTTATTGATCCCATTCATGAACCCTGAAATTTTTAGGATTTCAGGACATGCTTTGACTTGTATGCATTCATCCTTGAAACGTTCCATAAAAGCGCTGGTTGATTCTCCTTGACGCTGTTTCACTCTTGCTAGCTCCACAGGGTTTTTAGCGCACTTCTTTCGTTGGGCGAAGTTGAGGCGGAATGCTTTCCTTAATTCCTCAAATCCACCAATGCTCCTACGTGGGAGTTTGCTAAACCATGTGCGCGCGTTTCCTACTAACGTGGAATTAAACATGTGGCACCACACAGGCTGTGGCCAGTTTTCGATAGTTGCGGCTGATTCGAAAATTTTTAGGTGATCGTCTGGATCGCCTGTTCCATCATATGTTTTCACGTTAGCGGGCATGCGCCTGCGTTTGCGGTCTGAGTAATCGCTGATGCGCAGTGTAAACGCATCAATTTTCTGGCGTCGCCATGGGAGAGACATATCTTCATTCTCTTCCTCGCGACGTCTTCCTCTTGACTTCCAGTGTCCTGTTTCTTTATCCTCGTTGTCCGAGGAGTCGCTGGAAGAAGGGTAGTCTCTTTTTCGGCGCTTGCGCCAGCTTCTTTCAGAAGAAGAGCTTGAGAGATCTCTGCTCGGGGATCTTCTTCCCCCCAATCTGTCTTGAATCCTCCTACTCCCGGGTTTAGAAGATCCTTGGCTTGGCGAATGTTGAGGCCCTAATCGATCTTGTATTCCCCGACTGCCAAGTCTGGAGTGGACGTTGGTGCGCCTCTCGCTGTCTCCTGATTATTGTGAATCAGATATCGTACCCAACCTATCATGGATAGTGGTACGTTCTGCGCGTCTTCCTCGTGGGTGACGTAATGGTGATGGTTCGCGTTCAGGACCAAAATTGAGTCGGGCTTGTAGACCCGCGCTTGCTCTTCTTGTTGCTTCTTCTTGCATGAGGGCGGTTAGTGTTTCATAATTTTGGGATACAAAGTTTCCCAAAGTTAGATCCGGTGCGTCCTTAGTTGTTGCAAGAATTTCTGCCTTAGTGTTAGGCGCCCTGTTTCGTTCAGGCGCGCCTGGCGGTGCAGTGTTGTTCACCGCGGGTGTAGCCTGATGAGGAGTGGTGAAGTGGGTGCGTTGGAGTTCCTCAATGCTTGGGACCACTGGTGTGACTTGAGTAGTTCTTATAGGTAGTTCTACTGCTAGACGAGGTAGGGTTGTTCCTGCCGGTGTGCTGGTTGTCCCAGCGACTTGTCTGGAGGTTGGATCTTGTTGATTCTTCCTCTGATGGTCACGTTTTTCTGACTGCGGAGTCCGCTGACTCGAATTCTTATGTTTTGTCATTCTAGTTCGTAGTAGGGTCCCACGGATGGCGCCACTTGTTGATACAAAAGTTGGGCGTACCTGGTTATTGGGCTCTTGCTCTCGTACCAATTCGCTTCTTAACACTCGTTACCTGTGTACTAAGAAAATAAACAACACCGTTAGGCTTATCGAGGGATTGTCTCCCCCGATTAGACTCTGGCGTGAGAGTAAGTAATCGATTTAGGGTTCTCATAAAGAGTTAGGGTTGTATATTGTACCTTTGAATGAGAATATCATTCCTTTTATAGGGATTGAAACCGCATGGGTTTCTTGCTCCTTACTCTTCGCACTCGTGGTGCTTATCCAAGGAAAGGATATCTATTCTATGAATAGATAATCCTTATCGTATACCCGGTGGGTTTAGTTGGGCTTTGGGCCTCGTGGGCCTAAGCTAATGATACTGCGGTCCAAACCATTGTCATGGCAGCCCACTTGTGGTGGACTTAGGCGCTAGTAGTATATATTATTTGGACTCGTGGCCCAGATATAGACTATACGTCATCATCCATAATTAACCAAGACGTGCATATCCCACTCACAAATTAACTGATTCCCTCTCACTATAAAATTTCAAAAACCATTTCAATATTCTTCAGCACTCCCAACCCTAATTTCTTATTCTCAATCAATGGCTGCAATACTTTTCAAAGGTGATCATAACAAACATGCCTTTCTTGGTCGTGGTAAAAATGATGAAGATTATGTGGGCATGATCGAATTTCTCCAAAGATCCAAGATTCGTTATTCTCTGCTCCAATATCCAAGTGTTATTCATGAGTCTCTTGTTGTACAATTTTGGGAAACAGCACAAACAAGGACTGTTGAAGATGGACCTACAGACATTGTTGCTGTGATAGATGGGGAAGAATATGTGGTCACTGAGTCGTTGGTCAAAACTCAATTGCAATTGGATGATGAAGGTAGGGTGACTGATTTGCCTAAGGAAGAGATACTTAGAGGCCTTCAGGCTGCTGGTTATAGTGGTGATAGGAAAGTGTGGTACAAGAATATGTTTTGCCCTAAATGGAGGTTTTTGACACACACTTTGCTTCAGTGCATGGGTTCTAAATCTGGTGGATGGGACCAATTCTCTACAGACATTGCTCTTGCCATTTTGTGTCTCTCTCAGGGAAGAACATTTAACTTTTCTAACTATATCTTTAATGCTATGCTTGAAAATTTTAAGGATACCAAACTCAAATATTTAATGTATCCTAGGTTTCTTCAAATCATTTTAGGCATTCAGACCACTGACCCTACTCATTTGCCTGTTAAGGGTTTATCTAAAAAGTTGTTTACTCAAATGAAAATTAAATTTACTGGAGAACACAGACCCTTACTTCCAGCTATGTTGCCTGTTGGCAATGCTCCTGATGGAGTAGCTGCTGATGCCCCGGTGGGCAATCCCCCTGATGGAGTGGCTGCTGATGCAGCTGTTGGTGGTCAGGATCCTTCTGATGCTCAAGCATTAGAGGATTCCCCTGACAGAACTGAAGTTGTTCCTGATGCAAGTGCATCAGTTGCTTCTGATGTTCAGCCACTACCCCCTCCTAGGTCACCCACACCTGTACCTTCACCAATGGATATCAATTCTCCTGAGCATGAGCTCAATGAGAATTTAGGCTTTGATCAACCTGTACACTCATCACAATTTACAAGAGTTCAGACACCTAGTCCATTGAGACCTCATTATGAGGAAAATGTAGATGTAGATGTAGATGTAAATTTAGATTATTCTACTCGCAGGACCAATGATGCTTCCAATGCCACATATATCCCAGTTGGTGGAGCTGAAGGTCCTGTTACTCTCACTTCTGTATCTGCTTTTTTGAACAGGTATGTAACTAAGGTGGACAAGTTGGAGAAAGATCTGAACTTCACCAAAAAGAATCTTAGCAATGCTGTTCTGACTCTAATTGGAAGAGTTAAGAAGTTGGAGGCTAAGCTTAAGCATCTGACAACATTGACTTGGAAGGACTTGAACTTCTTGCTGCTACTACATTGGAGACTATTCAGAAGAATGCTGCTGATGCTAGGCCTGCACCATCTATTCATTCTACTGATGTTAGGCCTGCTCCAACTGCTGATGTTCCCCATACTGCTGATGCAAGTGTTCCAAAGGATTCCAGAGTCATTTATGTCAGGAGAAAGCATTCTGCTGATAAGACTTCTGTTGATGCTCCTGGAAAGAAGACTTCTGTTGATGCTCCCAGAAAGGAATCTTTTCCTACTACTATGCCAGAAGTGGACACTCATGCTTCATCTGTAGATATCCAAGCTGACTGTCTTCATGATTCTCCTGATAAGACTTTTGTTCATCCTGAGAAGAAAGACAAAGGAAAGTCCATATTGGTTGATCAAGACATTCCTTCAAGAGTAAAGTCCAAGGTGGAACTTGCTAATGAAAAACTTAGTGAGATTGCTGATGCACGTTTGCAAGCTGAAGAGGATGCTGCAGCTACCAAAGTTCAATTGGATTTGAAAGCCTCAGAAGCACTTGCTAGGAAAATTCAAGATGATTTGGATAAGATGGGAACTCAATTTACTAGCACCTTGCCTGCTGAAAGGCAAAAGGAATTAGATGAAATAGCTAAGAATCTTTCTGCAGAACAATGGGAAAATTTGGCTGAACAGGCTGCATCTAAGCCTAATTTGGGTGAATCTGTGCTTGGAGTTGATAATCCTGCTTTTGTTCAGATGATGGTTGAAAGAGGAAGGTTGCAGAGACAACAGGAGGAAGAGAGAAAAGCTAAGCATCTAAGGGAATGACCTTGGACAAAGGCAGAAATAAAGAAATACATGAGGAATTTTGTAAAGAATCTGGGATGCTCTATGTTTGGGTCAGGTTGGAATCAAAAGAAGGTTTGGGGATTTTCAGATAAGCAGCTCACCTTCTACTATGACAAGATCATTTCCAATCTTCATTCCTCTGGTATACATGTCCAAGATGTTCTGGAGTTTAGAGGTAGACTTTTGGATGGACCTGAAGCTAAGAGAGCTAAGCTTCATGATGCGGCTGATCAACCTGCTGAGTCTATTGGGTCCTTTCATGGTGGTCAGGAGAAAGTGCATTCTCCTTCAATCTTGCCTCAGATGGATGATACTCCTGCTGCTTCTCATCATGATACTGCTGAATCTCATCCTGATACTACTGAAGCTCCACATGATGTTTCCAATGCTGCTTTAGCAAATACTTTAATAGAAGTACTTGATGATGATGATTCTGCTGATGTTCCTGCTGATACTTCCAAGCAAGTACCTAAAGAAGAACCTGCTGATGGTCCTTCTATACCTGTTACTACTGGCACTAGGGGAAAGACTAAAGCTATAAAGAGGAAGGCTCCAAAAGATATTCCTTTAGAGGACAGTACTACTTTCCTTGATTGTGCTTCTGATGATGGTCAAGACCCTGTTGTCTGGGAGAAAATTGTGAAGTGGGAACTTGTTGATTCTGAGCTTGGTCAAGGACAAGTGATTGTCATAACTAGACAAGATGGAACTACCAAGACATTCTTGTTTCTGAGCCAAATCTTACATATGGTGGACAACCAAGACCTTCTTTCACTTTATGATTGGGTTACCAAGTATTATCAAACTCACTCCCCTGATGAAATTGGAATGTATTTGATGGGAGATTTGCAGATTCTGTGTGATTCTTATAAGGGTGATTCTGGTGTGAAGTTTCAAGTATGAAAGGGACAAAAAACATGGGTGGTTGACTATTGGAAGTTCTTTCCACTTCCCAATGTTCCTATGATTGTCACAACCACTGGTAAGACCTTATACTGCTGGGCTGATGTTCTTTACCCAATCACTATGGAAGTGATGAAACTCATGTTAGAGGCAAAGCTTTCAGTTCCTTTGGATATGACTGAAAATGATCTTCATCGTGCTGAACAATTGATAAGGTTCATCAGAAGAAGTATCTTGCCTAAGCAGGAAGTGAAAACTAAGTATGGAATTCAAATGGAATTATATCTGCAATAAGCTGGTCTTGGTATGGTATTGTGTTGTATATTTTTTCTTTTAGTTTATTTAGTTTAGTTAAAAAAAAAAAAAAAAAAAAAAAAAAAAAAAAAAAAAAAAAAAACTGACATCTTTGTATAGTTTTGTGTATGTTATATGCAGGTTTCGTGTTGATTCTTATCACACTCTTTCTGGTCATCAACTTACCTGATGTTGATTATCCATCAAAAAGTTGGCTAATCCAAAGGGTACAGCTTTGGTAAAGACTCATCAAATCTGTTGATAGCTGTAATGGTTTGCTCAAAACCATAGGGTTCTCAGCTCACCCATGCTTTATTGCTGAGCAGTTGAAATGGTTGTCAATTGACCATGGATTTTTCCTTTTTGGATTCCAAATAATTGGCTAGCCCACATGTATATGGCTTGTGGTAAAGGCAGTGGAAAACCATACTTGGTATTCAATTGACCAAGATGATATTTCATCAATAATTGCCTAGTCCTGAGCAAACGCCTACAGGTAAAGACTTCTCAAATCCGTTTATAGCTGATGATTTGCTAAAAATCATATTCTTTGGGTCATCAGTGTACCATAGTTTTTAACTGAGAACACTTGGCTACTCCAGTAGTGATGGCTATTGGTAAAGAGACATCAATTCCATTATTTTCAATGATTCTCCTCTCACATGAGTTAACACACCTGGATGTGCTGAGAATAGTATGCAACTACTTTGTTTTGATGTACATTTTTTCTTGTGTTGCTGCAAAGAATGGTGCTTTTCAAATATTTGATGATCATAGAGATCATACTTCTGAAGATTCTTTGTTGTTGATGTTCATCCTCAATCCTCTGGTTTGTGCTATTGGCGATCTATCAAGAAATCTTGAACTTAACTGTGTCAAATTCAAGATTAGGGGAGGATTGTAAGGAATTATTGAAGATACTGCTGACTGATACTGCTGACAGGTTCCTGCGGAAGGCTTAGTGACTTTCTGATGATGACTGGTTCCTGCGAACATATAGAGATCCTACGGATAGAGTTAAACCGTGGATAGAACTTATGTATTTTAGGACAAGATATGTAGAATATCTTTTATTAGTTTATTATTATTCATTTCTTGTAAGAGAGGTTAGGGTTTCCATTAGTATATAAGGAACCCTAGGTCATTGTAATAGGTACGAGTTTTCATAACATTATTAGTAAAAAGTTTATCGATCCATAGAGGATCAAGTTTAATATAAGTTTGTTTTTATATTCCGCAATAATTACAAGCTCACAGAGATTATCTAACTTAGTCTTACTAGTGATTACATTAGTTGGCTAACGATCTATTGGCTCGTGATCTATCAAGGTATAGATCCCTACATTTGAAAGTGTAGTAAGCATATCTCTCAACAATTAGTTTATTTTGAGTCATATTACATGTTTTCTATTCGTATATCACACCAACACTTTCAATCATTTACACCTATGTCTCCATAAGCTAAGACCTAGTAAACTCACTCACTCGAATCTTTATATGGCTAATAATGAGATCATGAACTCTATATACAATTAACATAACATTTATACACAAAAAATCTCACATTGCTAAGGTTGTGTAAACCATATGAAAATTTATAAGTATACCGTATGTCTCACATTGCTAAGTGTTCAAATGATTTTTCTCATTTAGATTGACTATCAAACATGAATATTTATAAGTATACCGTATGAGTTACATTGGTCACACTAATTATCTATAGCACCAATAATCAAACCATATTTAACTCATTCACTCACAAGCTTATTTGACCCATCTTACAAGTTGAAAGCTTAAGCTGTTTTGTAACACCCCCATTTCTCACTGATCACAGCGGATTAAGAAAACGACTCAAAAAGTGATGTTTTTGAAAAAGTTGCTATCATTCATTTATTCATATAAGTTTTTTACTGTAAAAGATATACTTTTACCAAAAGAGAGGTCCCTTAAAATACGTTTTAATGCAAAACTGATGAATGATAACTATTCTGGACGTCCTCATGTCCAGTACTTCTACGTGTCGGGGTTCCTAAAGAGCTCATTTACCTAGGATAACATGCTTAAAAGTCAACACGAATGTTGAGTGAGAGTCGTAGGTTTAAATAGATAGGGTAGTGAATACAAGTTCCACAGGGTTCAGCTTAAACCCTATGTGTGGAAAGATTTTAGTGATAGTAAGTATATTGAACTAAACTCACGAACCACACATTAACAGTCCGGGTCATGGGGTCTGCAGACCAAACCATGAGGGGACGGGAAGGATAACTTGCCAAAGTTAATCCTTCAGAGGGTTCAAATATAATACTTATTGGTACCCTCCAGTGAGAGGTAGTATCAACGGGAGTTGTCAAACTCCAATAGATCTATCAATTATATTCGCATTCACTTGTGTAAAATATCACAAGTGATTAGATTCATGAATTTTGTTGTGTAGGTGTGGCAGATAGTTTACTCGTGCAACAACCAAAGAAAAAGACCTGTATTCGATTTAAAGCACGTATCCCCCTCACAGGGTTCTAAAGCATTTAAAAGTGAGGCTATGAAAACTCACCTGGGTCTAAGGTAAGTAGGGTAGGGTTTAGACAGCTCACTAACGTATCCTGGGTAGTGTAGGTGGGTGTGTGTATGTCAAGTCTTAGTCTAGATTTTTAAGTAATCACTCTTAAGGTTTTTAGATATAACATAATACCGTTCGGGCCATCATAATTCAGAAGTTAATACTCCTCACATGAAGCTCCCTATTATTGAGTGATGTTGTTATTAAGTTTTAGTTATAGCAAAACACCGTTTGGGCCATCATAATCCAGAGATATATGCAATAATTGTTTGAGGAGCCAGGGCACTTTAATTCGTAAACCCAGCAAACTCGTCAAAACGAAATATCCACATGATACCCCTCACATGAAGCTCTATAGTATTGTGTTATGTTTCTATTCCAAAATAAGTTTTTATAATTTATTATGAAAATAGTCCATTTATATCCTTCAAGTTTACATATTTATACTTTTTACCCTAAACTTATAAACTTATAACATTTAGGCATATAACTTTCTATCTTTTACGCAACTAGTCCCTAGTCTTATATATTTTAAAGAAATGGCAGAAATGGTCCTTAAACTACACTAACATTAAATAATTACCCTTTATATCCTTAACTTAATAATCTTTGCAAATCTTGTCCCTATATGTTTATAACTTATTTTACTTGTAACCTAAGGTTTTAAAACTTTTCAAAAAGGGTGTTGTACTTGTAACTTCTTAGAATTGTCAAAAACAGTCCCTAAACTTTATATTTTCAGAAATTTATAGTATATAACCCTATGCATGAAAACATTTGCCAAACTAGTCCTTTTTGCATGCAAATTGTATTTTAATGAGATAATTAAGTTTCTTAGCTTATGATTAACTTATATTTACTTAATTAAGTCACCTAAATCAGATTATAAACACATAATTTTCTAAAATTAGGGTTTCTAAATGAAAACTTCTAAAAGGAAAGGGTCAAGGCTATTCTAAGGATTCTAAGGCATGTCCTAGGTGTTATATATCAGTTCTAAGCCTTCTAGGATCAAAGAAAAGGCTTACCTAGGTCGTGGGAACATTAACAGGACCAACTAGGGTTTCTCGATTCAAAAACTAAACTCAGCAAGGCTATGGCTCTTGTACTCGATTCCTATGGGGCTTAGGGACTTAGAACTACAAAAGTGTGTGGTAAAGATGAGATAAAGGTGTGAAGAGAAATAGAGGGGAGGGGTATATATAGGTCGCGTAGGAGTAATGAGCAAGAAAGGGAAGGAGGGAGAGGTTTTGTGGACCTGGGGGGGGGTGACTCATGGCGGCTAGGTGGTGTGGTGGTGAGTCTATAGGGTGATAAGGACGATCTAAGGGTAGGTAGGGGTCTGCCTAGGCCGGTTTATAACACCCCCAAAATCGATCAATACAGCGGAAGACTTAAAATGTCAGCGGAAGACTTTTGGGGTATTATATCGTTGATCTTTGTCACAATTATAGAAAACGATTCAAGTGATCGTTTTAAGTTTTATTTAAAATACCAAATATTCATAATTCCAAGAGAATTCGTTATTCAACAACAAGTTTTATTTAAAGAGAAATAAACGTTTCTTTATTTGCCCACTTCGTGCCTTTGCCATCCATTCCATTTAGTTACCTGAGATAAACATGCTAAAAGTCAACAAAAGTTGAGTGAAATTCATAGGGTTATAATTAAGAGTTTGAACACAAGAGATAGATGTTTATTGTAATATCGATACAAATAAACAAGTTAGAAATCACATTCATTATTGCATTAAGCTCATGACACTCAACGATTCAACAGACATCAATATTTTCCGTAATAATGATGTAAAGTATATAGCCCCCAAGATAGGTATTTGCCATTAACCTATTATATTCAAATAACGTGCATTTGGTGACTTTCCTCTAGCAACCAAATGGGGATTTTCAATCCCTAATAGATCTATTCACAATTATTTACATTCACCCTTCAAGTGATTAAGGTTCATGATCGAGGGACTTTTGGCAATAGCTACTTAAGCAATAATAAGATCAGGAAAAGACTTGTGTTCGGTTTTTGAGCATGTATCCCCCCCACAAAAATAAGTTAAATGTGGGCTATGAACTCACCTTAGTAGGATAGTAGAACAAACGTAATCTCAATGATGCAAGGCAACGGCTTCACACACAACCTATAAGATATGGCACGTTTCAGTTCTTAAGTCTCGTTTTATTGCGAACGTTTATTATTAATTATGAGTAATCGATAAAGTGCATACGTGATGTGTTACGTCGTATAAAAATAGATAATTGTTACGTATTGTTTTATTCGTCAAAATTTAGTTATCGTTATATTGGTTTTATCCGTATTATATATATATATATATATATATATATATATATATATATATATATATATATATATATATATATATATATATATATATATATATATATAATAAGTTACGTTTATTATTTATCGTTTTAATATATATTCAAATATATATAAGTATAAATATATATAATTTATAAAATTATTATTAAAATAAATATTACTATTCAATCCTTCATGTTTCTCAATTTTACACTTTTCACCATTAACGGAAAACATTTACGTCGTTAGTCCAAAAATTATATATATTTACATTTTTAGTCCAAACATCAAATATTTACATTCATTATCCCTAAGTTTCAATATTTATAGTTTATACCCTTTAGAAAAACAGTTTTATACTTTTCACCCAAAGTTTACAAACTTTACATTTTTAGTCCCTAACTCTCAAATATTTGCAAAAATAGTCCAAACATTACCAAATTTAAAACTTAGCATTTTTATTATTTCAATAAGCTCATAGGGTGCAGAAGAGCTTATTTTAACAGCTTATTCGCTTATTATTAGCTTATTCTTAAAATTGGGCTTAACGATCAAAATTAAGGGCCCGTTAAGGTTTTATGATCCAAGGGGTTTTGGGGTACATTGGGTTTGTCAAAATCCATATTTTTAAGTTACAAATTCATTTCAAAAGAGCTTATACGCTCAGCTTATCATAATAAGATAAAATGAGCTTTTTGGGCTTTACGGCCCACTTAAGGTTTTTAAGTTTTTTGAAAACAGTTTTCAATCCGATTTGCTTTAGGCCTTGTTAGGTGATCAAACGATGTTTCTAACTCCAAACGTTTATCAATCCTGTTTCTCTACTAGTAGAGCTATTAGTATACGTAAAAATATATGTAGGTTGTGTGTTGAAATCAGAAATGTCGAGGCCAAAGTGTAGGCCAAAACTCAAGCGTATAACTTTATAAAACTGGAAAATAAACTAAGTGTTTTAGTGCATATCGTATAGGTTCAAACAACATTAGGAACGTGTGATTTTTAGTACGTACTTGTTAATATAGGTTCAATGTTATTATAGGTACTCGTTAATGACTTAGTAAACATATAATACGACATATAATATAAGCGTGTTACGTTTTAGTTTCTCATTTTATTTAGGTAAAGTGTTCATGCAAAAACAAGAAATACGTATATGTATATAATGAAAATAACGATTTGAAGTCTCACCTCACCTCAAAAGGTGGATTAAAACGATGAAATTGGTTCGTGTATATGGTTCAATGCCTCGTGGTTCACTTCACGTTCCTCCAAGGTTCAAATAGTGTCACAACTCACCATTTCAGATCATTTCAGGTCATTTCCCGAACTTTGGAAAAACACTATTCATCAAACACTATTCATCAAACACTATTCATCAGTTTACTATTCATCATTTTTGGTGTCAGTTTGACATTCCGAGAAGCATTCAGAAATTTTACTATTCACGGAACACTATTCATTGCGGGAAAAGATTTCATCATTCACGTGCATTACACATTTCATCGTAAATTTAGTTTACGGATGTTCAAATTCGCGTAACCGGATTGGGTTAGGTGCGAATTCATTTCATTAGTGTTGAGAACACTGCATACGGACTGGAGATAGTCTGCATATCATCATAACAGCATTTTCATGTTATACCACTCTCAGGATTTTCAAATTTCCATATTCAGTACATTTAACGTTTTTACGTATAAGTAATTATAGTAAACGTTAACACCCGGTTTATACACGACGAATATATCTAAATACTCCCACAATGGTCCCGACATATTTTTATATCCATTTTAACATCATAAAAGTTATAACATTCAGTGACCCAGTATTTTGGAAATTTATTTTATTTTTAACGTACGCGTATGAATTTAACGACGGTTTTCGTTAAAACTAAACAATAATCACCCGATCACTCAGTAAATGTACCCAACATATTTTTAATATGTTTTTAACATTATTATAACTAATTTCATCCCGGTATACTTCGTGAATATTTATTTCTAATAAAACCGATACCCGATCGTAACTTAAAACGCTAACTAGTGCAAATTTCTTACAAGGTTTCTAATTAACTACTAAGTACCCTAACCCCCCCCCCCCTTCACCCCTTTGTAAAACCGGCCATGTGCCCCATATTTTAACCCTTGGCATTTATTTCCTAAGTTATTATACTAATAAACCTCTTAAACACTTAACTTTACTAAATTACAAATCATAATATCACTTTTCTTCAAGATCAAAGTTCATCATTTCTTCTTGCTCTCTTCTCAAACCCACGACCTCAAATCAAACTCCATGATCAAGTGATCATTTTTCATGAAGTAAAACACAAAAGTTGTTCATTTTACAAGTCTAATCAAGATACAAGTAACAAAAACACAAGAATATCAAGTTTAATCATCCAATAATCACCTCATTTTATCAAGTAAGTTTTCATCTTTATTTTTTCATGAATCATCCTATTTTTACATGTATTACATAAGAATCATGCTAAAAACCATGTATAAGTAGCTATACTATACTTTATTTTTGCTAAAATGAAACATACAAACCCTAACTTTCTTGTTATGAATCCCCTAGCTCTAATAACTTGGTTAGGAGTCCATGGCACCCTAAGAAGGTGTATGGTAAGATTAGATTAGTCATGTGGTGATTACAAGAGGATTGGTGATGGTAGAAATTGGTTTTTAACCTTGGAAACTTGATTTGGAACCTATTTTAGACATGCTGTCCCATTTTGTAAAAATCTGGAAAATCAGTAAACACCAAGGAAACTTTGGCAAAATTTTTAGAAAATACTTTCAAAAACGAATCCGTAGGCGAAAGAACGGATTAAAAAGAGTCTATAACGAAGGAGTTATGATTTTTGCAAGATTGTAGACGAAAAGTATTTTTCAGAAAATGTTTGCTGTTGGACGTTTTTCATTGGACAAAAAGAGGCTTTAAACGTAACCCGGAGGAGCCGAGCTTTCCAAAATATATTACTACATACTAAGACGAAACCGTGGATATAAAGAACAAGTAAAACGGACAAGTAACGACAAAGATATACTCGTTTGAATATCGGCTAAAACCCTTTATTAATTGACAGCTTTTAATATATTTGGCGCAAAAACTACGAAGTGCATTTTCAAGCTAAACATAATATCAAGTACCGAGCTTTATAACTAACGTAGTATTAGTTATTACGAGTATGTTTTCATCATTTCAAGGATTACAACCCGAGTATTTCAACGCTAACATGGAAACTTACGTTATATATATATAAGTATATATATTATAACTAGCCATTTATATTTTCTAATAGCAATATTTTCCTAAGTCTTGGAATATATACTTTTGGTAACAACAAGTGTTTTTTTTTCAAAGAGTAGAGTGGTATAGTAAACATGTGCATGGACATTCATAACATCATTTCATGATCTAAAGTAGATCGTACATCATTCATATTAGGTTGCGGCTAGTATGCGCGCCTTGTTTTTCAGCTCAGTACATGTTCATGGTACCATCATATTGGGTTACGACAGCAAATTGTTCATTGGTGTTCATTTCATTTCATCACGGTTTCATCAGTTGAGGTGAGTTTTCATAGCCCCGTTTTCAATTCAACATTTTTGATTGTTTTCAAATCCCACGGGGGGAATACATTGCATCAATTATTTCAGTACGAGCCCAAGTATTCAAACATGTACATAGCTTAAGTTACCTTGCCAAGTGCTAAGTCCCCTGTAACATCATGAACCGTTAATTTCAAGTACTAAGCGAGAGTGAGTGGATAGATCTATCGAGGGTGACGCCTCCATCCGTGGTAGTGGATACCAACAGTAAGCGGATGCATGTCAGGTCTTTTACATTTGAATGTTTCGGCAGAACATTCGGGAGGGGCATAGAATTTCATCAGTCATAGCTTCGGTGTCATGAGCTTAAGGCTATTGTACAATTTTCACGAGATTTTTATCTTGCACTTTTACTTGTGGTGGCCGTACATCAGTACATTTTACAAACCTATGGAATTCACCAACATTCGTGTTGACGTTTTAGCAATGTATTTCAGGTTACTAAGGTAGCTCATGTGACATGCATTTGGACCTTCATGGAGTCGCGGAGTCGACGCGTCTCATCATTATTTCATGCACTTATGTAAACATTTGATCTAGTATGGCTTGTTTTTCATGAACATGTAACACATTTTGGGGACCTCATTTTGTAAACTCTGAATTATTTCAATGATCAAATGCAGTATTTTCCAAACGACACTTTAGGTCGTTCAATGTAACTGTAACTGTGGTGCTATGACAGACACCCCCAGGTATTCCATTCCGCTGCAAGTCAGGTAAATTGGGGGTGTGACAGATTGGCATCAGAGCTAAGGTTATAGCAAACTAGGATGTATCTTGGACCCTAGACTATAACCACATCAGCATAGCATCTCATCATTTCATCATAAGTGCATAATCATGATACATGTTGTTTTATACATCCCCTGTGCGAGTTATTTATACTCATATCCGTATATGTATATCATTTTATTGACCTGGTTCACAAATGACATGTCTTCAGATACTCACCCTGACATCCTTTTATCGGATTCCGACATTGAAGATGCCTTGTCATCTTCCACTACCATTATACCATCAGTTGCACTTACACCACCATTAGTACTATTGATTTGCCATAGGAACAGAGTCTTCCTATCATTCAGCCCGTACATAGAATGCCTTTTGGTAGTGTATTCAGAATTAATCTTAATGGACTTATTAGGATGCTTATTGCAAGGAAGATAGTGTGTTTTCTTTCCATCACTAGTAGGGCATTTACTACTCAGGTACTATCACCACCATCAGTTAATTATTACACTATTGGCCTTCCCACAGTGTGTACTTTAGTTTTACCTTTTGGATGTCGCGAGGTAGCGCGAAAGAGGGTAGTATTCCATTCACTAGTACCATCATTGTCATTTCCTTTTCCATTCCCATTTGCTCAGACTTCAATCATTTCGCAACATTTTAGCATTGTCTCATCAGGTATTAGGTTGATTTCGTATTTGACAAATTAGTAGACTATTACCATTCGACAAGATTCACCCACGTATCCAATACACCATTCAAGTTATTTTACTATCATATGGGAAATTGTTTTACAGAAAAATTTCTGAAGTAAGCTATTTTATTTCCATCCTATAAATTGATTTTCTGTCATTACACCAAGTATTTACTATTATTACGCGAAGCAATTTTCATGTTACTTGAAAGGAAACATCAGGACACCATTTTTATAACAATGCGTTGAACACCATCTAAAACTTTTGAGAAAAGTTATGATATTTTGACAAAATCCAACATCGCATCATTAGTCCTCAATTATACATAGCCTGATCACCTATGTAAAATTCAGGAAGGATTATGCCATGAAGGAAATAATTACCTTTTCAAAGGATTGTTGATAACAATCTTCATCCAAAAGTTTTGTAAACAAAGGAACTCATTCATAAACATCCATTTTGCCGAACTATCCCTGGATACTTACCCTACCTGTCACTCACTTAGCCATTAAGTTGGATTTTCCCATTGATTTTCCTAGAAGAGACTTTCCATATCAATTACATGCAGGATTCCTTTATACAATAAAAGCAACGAAAGGATTACAGAACTACTAACCAGGACTAGAAGCATATAGTGAGAGAATTCATAACTCAACAACAAATTCTAAGATACTGCGAGACCATCTGAATCACCATCTTTAACCTAGTTGTCCAATGTGATTATTCAAGGGTACTAGCTAGACTGAGCTACAGGATTGGACTCAATATAAATGTCCGTAGGACAACACAATAGAAATAAACCAAGCTTCTAATTGAGACTGTAGAGCAGTTCATTTGAACATGGCCTCATCCATACATAAACTTTCCCACAGTAAGTTTTCACAAAGGACAATTGTTTGAAACAAGAATAACAATGTAGATTCCTCTAAGGCATTATGTCTAGAAATTTCAGATAACCTCACCTTCATACCAAGCAAGGGATCAAACCGGAACATATCTCCTCATCTACATGGGAAAACAGAATAGACATTCATCGACACAACATCAAGTGATACCTTCGTCTTGCCAATTACAACGATAAACTATTTCAAGACTTAAGTTAGTCTAAATACCTATGCTTGTAGTTATGTCAGATAACCATCAATAGACATTATCCAACCTCAGGAACTAAGTGTTAGACATCTATGCATTTAAGCGAACATTTCCTATTCTATCATTTTATCCTTTTCAGTGTTTTCACTTTTAAATAAAGTTGATGCGTTTACATAAATCACATACCTTGTGGAAAAATGATTCCTGAAATTCCTATTTTGAACAAGTACAATCCTTTTTGGTCAATCTTTAGCAACACTATTGTACAATGAGAAATATACATAAACATCAAACTTTGGTAAGCAGTCTTAATCACAACATGTTTGAAAACATTTTTCTACTTCATAACTACTGAAATTTTGAATCATCAGGAAAAATATTACTTAGTAAATCATTGCTCCATTTTTCTAAATTCGTTTATTCAGAAAAGGATTTCAACTAAAACTCACAATCGCGAGACAAATTTCCAGAACCAATTTCTCTACAACATCGCTTATGCATTTAGGATTTGTGACTGGACAATAGAGAATATTTGGTATATGTGGTGAAGGAATTAGGAGGACATCAAAAATTAATCACGAACTTCAGTAGTGGAGACCAAACTCAATAGACAAAGAAGGACATATGTCTTATCATCCGTTGGAACAAAACACAAGGAATCAAATTGTTACCTATATTCTATCCCTTCAGATAACGCCAAGTTCGAAGGACCGAACGTTAGGAAATTAGTCACAAAGGTTTATTGTACCCATTTCAGTATTTCCTGTTAAGGAAACCGATTCAACTTGGACCTCAGGTATTCATTTCAGGATTTCCTTCAGAAACCCATTTAGATGTGAACATCACCTATCATCCTCAGAACGATGGTCAAAGCGAGAGAACAATTCAAACATAGGAAAGTATGCTCAGAGCATGAGTGATTGACCTTAGAAATGGTTGGACTAAGCACTTAACATAAATCAAATTCATCTACAACAATAGTTATCACACCAACAGCGAGAAACTGGCAGAAGTTAGGTTGGTACATAACACACATCATTTGGATTGGGTATCCTGAATTACAAACCAACCAGATTCAGGTAGGAGAACAAACTAAGTTAAAAGCATTGCCTTGGATTGGCACGATACAAATTGGATAACAAGAAAGGTTGAACCTTTAGCATATTGGACTATTTAAGATTCATTTTAGAATCGACCAACTAGCATACAAACTTGAGTTCTGGCATAATTCAGCAGTATATATTACCAGTATTACATTTAAAACATTAAGAAGCGCAAACCATCTATTGATGGGCCAAACTTGGAAAAAGCTCAACTCATTAGTTCAGTAGGCATTCATGAGATAACCAGAAATTTTCTACAAGTCAAGAATCAGTTACAAGTTCAATAAGTCATAAACCATTAAAACTTCAAGTTCTGCAGAGTTAGCAGAAAGTTCTGCCTAGGAAAGGCATGTTATCATTCAGAAAACTTGGAAAGTTACACCAATATACACTGGACCATTTATATTTCAGACAGGGTAGGCCTAGTGGCCGTCAGATTTGAACATTGCAAGAGAACAACAGGATTACACGAACATATTTCACATTTTCCGATCCCCATAAATGACTTACAGATGAGTCACTCATGATTCCATTGGAAGGGATCCAACACAAATGACAATCTCAGACCTTGTAAGAGAACCAACAGAAATCATGGACCGTGTGGTCAAACAGTTGAAACAGAGTTGAATTCCTATCGTTAGAGTTCGCTGGAATTCTCGAATATCATCACCTATTCACCAATATGTTTTCAGAGACCAACATAAACTGAACTTCGGGACGAAGTTCCATTTAGAGGGGAAGACTGTCACAACTCACCATTTCAGATCATTTCAGGTCATTTCCCGAACTTTGGAAAAACACTATTCATCAAACACTATTCATCAAACACTATTCATCAGTTTACTATTCATCATTTTTGGTGTCAGTTTGACATTCCGAGAAGCATTCAGAAATTTTACTATTCACGGAACACTATTCATTGCGGGAAAAGATTTCATCATTCACGTGCATTACACATTTCATCGTAAATTTAGTTTACGGATATTCAAATTCGCGTAACCGGATTGGGTTAGGTGCGAATTCATTTCATTAGTGTTGAGAACACTGCATACGGACTGGAGATAGTCTGCATATCATCATAACAGCATTTTCATGTTATACCACTCTCAGGATTTTCAAATTTCCATATTCAGTACATTTAACGTTTTTACGTATAAGTAATTATAGTAAACGTTAACACCCGGTTTATACACGACGAATATATCTAAATACTCCCACAATGGTCCCGACATATTTTTATATCCATTTTAACATCATAAAAGTTATAACATTCAGTGACCCAGTATTTTGGAAATTTATTTTATTTTTAACGTACGCGTATGAATTTAACGACGGTTTTCGTTAAAACTAAACAATAATCACCCGATCACTCAGTAAATGTACCCAACATATTTTTAATATGTTTTTAACATTATTATAACTAATTTCATCCCGGTATACTTCGTGAATATTTATTTCTAATAAAACCGATACCCGATCGTAACTTAAAACGCTAACTAGTGCAAATTTCTTACAAGGTTTCTAATTAACTACTAAGTACCCTAACCCCCCCCCCCCTTCACCCCTTTGTAAAACCGGCCATGTGCCCCATATTTTAACCCTTGGCATTTATTTCCTAAGTTATTATACTAATAAACCTCTTAAACACTTAACTTTACTAAATTACAAATCATAATATCTCTTTTCTTCAAGATCAAAGTTCATCATTTCTTCTTGCTCTCTTCTCAAACCCACGACCTCAAATCAAACTCCATGATCAAGTGATCATTTTTCATGAAGTAAAACACAAAAGTTGTTCATTTTACAAGTCTAATCAAGATACAAGTAACAAAAACACAAGAATATCAAGTTTAATCATCCAATAATCACCTCATTTTATCAAGTAAGTTTTCATCTTTATTTTTTCATGAATCATCCTATTTTTACATGTATTACATAAGAATCATGCTAAAAACCATGTATAAGTAGCTATACTATACTTTATTTTTGCTAAAATGAAACATACAAACCCTAACTTTCTTGTTATGAATCCCCTAGCTCTAATAACTTGGTTAGGAGTCCATGGCACCCTAAGAAGGTGTATGGTAAGATTAGATTAGTCATGTGGTGATTACAAGAGGATTGGTGATGGTAGAAATTGGTTTTTAACCTTGGAAACTTGATTTGGAACCTATTTTAGACATGCTGTCCCATTTTGTAAAAATCTGGAAAATCAGTAAACACCAAGGAAACTTTGGCAAAATTTTTAGAAAATACTTTCAAAAACGAATCCGTAGGCGAAAGAACGGATTAAAAAGAGTCTATAACGAAGGAGTTATGATTTTTGCAAGATTGTAGACGAAAAGTATTTTTCAGAAAATGTTTGCTGTTGGACGTTTTTCATTGGACAAAAAGAGGCTTTAAACGTAACCCGGAGGAGCCGAGCTTTCCAAAATATATTACTACATACTAAGACGAAACCGTGGATATAAAGAACAAGTAAAACGGACAAGTAACGACAAAGATATACTCGTTTGAATATCGGCTAAAACCCTTTATTAATTGACAGCTTTTAATATATTTGGCGCAAAAACTACGAAGTGCATTTTCAAGCTAAACATAATATCAAGTACCGAGCTTTATAACTAACGTAGTATTAGTTATTACGAGTATGTTTTCATCATTTCAAGGATTACAACCCGAGTATTTCAACGCTAACATGGAAACTTACGTTATATATATATAAGTATATATATTATAACTAGCCATTTATATTTTCTAATAGCAATATTTTCCTAAGTCTTGGAATATATACTTTTGGTAACAACAAGTGTTTTTTTTTCAAAGAGTAGAGTGGTATAGTAAACATGTGCATGGACATTCATAACATCATTTCATGATCTAAAGTAGATCGTACATCATTCATATTAGGTTGCGGCTAGTATGCGCGCCTTGTTTTTCAGCTCAGTACATGTTCATGGTACCATCATATTGGGTTACGACAGCAAATTGTTCATTGGTGTTCATTTCATTTCATCACGGTTTCATCAGTTGAGGTGAGTTTTCATAGCCCCGTTTTCAATTCAACATTTTTGATTGTTTTCAAATCCCACGGGGGGAATACATTGCATCAATTATTTCAGTACGAGCCCAAGTATTCAAACATGTACATAGCTTAAGTTACCTTGCCAAGTGCTAAGTCCCCTGTAACATCATGAACCGTTAATTTCAAGTACTAAGCGAGAGTGAGTGGATAGATCTATCGAGGGTGACGCCTCCATCCGTGGTAGTGGATACCAACAGTAAGCGGATGCATGTCAGGTCTTTTACATTTGAATGTTTCGGCAGAACATTCGGGAGGGGCATAGAATTTCATCAGTCATAGCTTCGGTGTCATGAGCTTAAGGCTATTGTACAATTTTCACGAGATTTTTATCTTGCACTTTTACTTGTGGTGGCCGTACATCAGTACATTTTACAAACCTATGGAATTCACCAACATTCGTGTTGACGTTTTAGCAATGTATTTCAGGTTACTAAGGTAGCTCATGTGACATGCATTTGGACCTTCATGGAGTCGCGGAGTCGACGCGTCTCATCATTATTTCATGCACTTATGTAAACATTTGATCTAGTATGGCTTGTTTTTCATGAACATGTAACACATTTTGGGGACCTCATTTTGTAAACTCTGAATTATTTCAATGATCAAATGCAGTATTTTCCAAACGACACTTTAGGTCGTTCAATGTAACTGTAACTGTGGTGCTATGACAGACACCCCCAGGTATTCCATTCCGCTGCAAGTCAGGTAAATTGGGGGTGTGACAAATAGCTCCAATCCTTGCTTCCTAGGTTCGTTTTGAGATGTGGTTCTCCTAGCAATCAGTTCGTCCCTCCATCACTTCTCTCTCGTTAATATTTTTAGTGCTATGGTACGTATAAGTGTAGTTTAGGTTTGTGCTTGCATGTAGACGTTATATAGTGAGTTTTAAGATATGTATAGATACGCAAGATCACATGAACGATTGTGTTCCATGTTTAACAAATAGTAGTGCCTCATTCTTTGTCCAATGTCATGCGTACAAACCAAGTATCCTTGTGATACATTCCTGACATTAATCCTGTTCATTTACTTGCCATAGGGGAGGAAGGGAGGCATGGAAGAAGCCTTGTGCCACGTTTTGGCATTATCTCCATGGATGGTATCATCCACTTGCTTTGTACGTTTTTAGAGTAGTAAACGATAGTGTGTAGGTAATACTTTGGTCTCGTGTGATTCCTTGGTAGTAGATAAACCAAGATGTGTAATGAAATGGGTATGTCGGGTGTAGGAATCGTAAAATACTAGGGTGCGTTTGAAGTGTCGCGGCTAGCAGAAAACAAAACAAAAATAACAAAGGGTGCGTTTTGGGCTTAAAGCCCTTTTGGGCTTGCGTTTGGTCTCGGCCCAGCAGAAAGAAAGAAAAGAAATTAAAAAGGAGTCCGTTTGGTTGTGTAGTGTGTAACTGTGGCCCTAAGGGTGTTGGGGGCCCACCTAATGTGTCTCGATTATCGTGTCGAAATCCAAAAATATTAGTGAGAGTTCTCGAGAAGTTTCGTAGGTTCGGGAAATGTATCAATAATATACGTTATTTAGACGAAACGTACTATTAAATATAAACGCGTTATATAATTATTTATCGTTCGCAATAATTATAGGCAATCTAGGTTGTGTGTAAGCATCGTTCCTGGGTAAATGGTCAATCACAATTATCGTAGTGGTTCAATATCAAGCCATATCATAAAAAAAAATTTGTTACCCGTAAAATGGCGTTAATTTATTGTAACATCGTTTTATTTATTCGTATGCATTTACTAATCATAAGGGAAATTTACGAGAGGTTACACGGTTGCGGTGATAGTTGTGTTTAGCGAGCAAGGTGGTGACAATGAGGTGATCCACCTCCTTTCTTGCTTGCTAGGGAGGTGTGTGAGTGATTAGCTTAGTATTAGGGAGGTGCTAGGGTACTTGGTTGGTTCATTTGAGGTGTTATAGTAGCTTAGTTTAGGTATTAGGTTAAATTTTAACCTAGTTTTGTCTAGTGAAAGTTTATGGTTCTACCTTGGGTTTAGTGCCTAGTTTAGGGTCCTATGAGTGTTTAGTGACTAATATTAGTTCTTAGAAATCTTATAATAAGTTGTGGTAGCTTGTGGTAAAGATTTGGGAAGGTTTAACCTAGTTTCCAGGAAGTTATGACTTAATTAGGGTTTTGTCCTTAAGGGGCTCGTACATAGGTTCTAGGGGGTTGTACTACAATCTAGGGAGTCTGATATACCCTAAGTTCAGATAAGTAATAGGGTTTTAAAGCTAACAGGGAACACATAAGTGAAATTAGGGTTTTCTGATGAGTATAGTGTACTAGAATCATAGTTTACTCAGTGAAAATATGTTTGTAACCTTGAGTTGACATACCTGGATGTTTACATCAAGCAAACATAGTGGTGGTTGGCATAGGTGGATACGCGAGCTTGTCTAGAGGTTAGAAAGGCAATAGTGGTATAGTAAAGCAAAAATTTCACTCGGGAAATAGCTATACGCATTTCTAACCTAGATTATGCTTAGTAAGGGCCTAAGTTAAGTTAGTAAGGCATTTCTAACCTAAGGGGAGCTAGTAGGGAAGTTAGTGGTTTACTAAAGTCTCCAATCCAAAAAGAAAATCTCGTCTCGAGATTTAGCTAGGGTTAGTGGTTGATGGTGAGAATAGATAGGAATAGTTAGCACGGATTTCAACCTCTCGTTCCCAAGTACACTGTGGTCCTCTTTTAGAGTTCTGGCGTACCTTAACGATAGGAATCCGGTGATGTTTTAGATTTTTGACCTCTCGGTTCATGATTTCGATTGGTTACACTATGAAATTGAGCTTATCATCCAACTAAAGCTCTTTCATAGGAATGATTAGTGATTCATCTGATAAACACTTCTTAAGGTTGGAGACGTGAAACGTATCGTGTATACTACTTAGATCATCCAGAAATTCAAGTCGGTATGCCACCAGACAAATTTGTTCTAAAACCTTAAATGATCAGATGCATCTCGGATTAAGCTTTCATTGCTTTCCGAAATTAAAGAAACCTTTCCTAGGTGAAACTTTCAACATAACCTTGTCTCTGGCTTGAAATTCTAATGGCTTACGTCTTATATCGGCATAACTCTTTTGCCGATCCCTTGCGGCTTGTAAGCATAGTCGGATTTGAACAATTTTCTCATTGGTCTCATGGATTATCTCTGTACCCGTAAGTTGTACTTCTCCAACATCGCCCCAGCAGACAGGGGATCTACACTTATGTCCATAAAGTGCTTCATACGGTGCTGCCTTAATACTAGTGTGATAACTATTATTATACGAGAATTCGATCAACGGTAAGTGTTTCTCCCATCCTTTTCCAAAATCTATCACACACGCTCAAAGCATATCCTCGGGTGTTTGGATAGTTCTTTCAATTTGACCGTCGGTCTAAGGATGATATGTCGTACTCTTGTCTATCTGAGTACCTAAGGCCTTTTGCATAGATTGCCAAAATCATGTCATGAAATGACAATCACGATCCGATATGATAGATATTGGCACTCCATGTCGGGAAAGTACTTCCTTGAGGTACAACCTAGCAAGGATTCCATACCATTCGTTTCTCATATAGGAATGAAGTGAGCTGATTTCGTAAGGCGGTCAACTATTACCAAAATAGTATTATGCCCGTTGGATGTTCTAGGAAGTTTAGTGATAAAATCCATCGTAATCCTTTCCTACTTCCAAATGCGAATTTCAGGCAGTACCAATAGCCAAGATGGCTTTTGACATTCAGCCTTCACTCGAGAACATTTTAAACACTTGCCGACAAATCTAGAAATCGATGCCTTCATGTCGGGCCACCAATAGTGTTTCTTTAGATCCTGATACATCTTATCAGAACCCCGGATGGATGGAGTACTTAGATTTGTGGGACTCGTGCATTATTAAGTTCCTTAAGTTACCATAATATGGTAACCATCTCAAATTCTTAATACAACGAGTTCCGTCTAAACGCACCTCAAAAGCCTTATTCATCCCTCATAGTTTTTCCATTTTAAGATTATCCTCTTTGAGGGCTTCATTTTGGGCTTTGAGTACCCTAGAAGGTAGATTCAACTGAAGAGTCATAACTAACGACCTAACTCTAAGTGGGTTGATTTGTTCCTTACGGCTCAAAGCATCTGCTACTACGTTAGCTTTGTAAGAATGGTAACGAATCTCACAATCATAATCATCGAGCAGTTCTATCCAACGACGTTGTCTAATGTTCAACTCCTTTTGGTTAAGAATATGCTGTAGGCTTTTATTATCGGTGAAAACCGTACATTTTGTGTCGTACAGATAATGTCTTCATATTCTCAGAGCGAACACTACTACTCCTGATTCTAGTTTGTGTGTAGTGTAATTCTTCTCATGCGGTTTGAGTTGTCATGATGCATAAGCTATAACCTTATTTCTTTGCATCCATAGAGCTCCAAGACCTCGACACGAAGCATTACAGTAAACAACGAAATCGTTATGTCCCTCTAGTAATGCTAAGATTGGAGCTTCACACAACTTTATCTTTAAAAGTTGGAAAGCTTTCTCTTGGTCTATTTCCCAGAAAAACTTCCTATTTTTCTGGGTTAACTTCGTCAAAGGTTTTGCTATTTCTGAAAATCCTTCAATAAACCTTCGATAATAGCCAGCGAGTCCTAAGAATTGTCGTATTTTGGTAGGATTCATAAGATACGGCCAATTCTTAACGGCTTCAGTTTATGCAGTATCAACACGAAGTCCATGTTTTTCTATCAAGTTTCCGAGAAATTGCACAACGCTAATCTAGAACTCGCACTTAGAGAACTTTGCATAAAGTTTCTCCTTCTTAAGTAGTTCTAGGATTATTAACAAGTGTTGGGCATGGTCTTCCTCGTTACAATAATGATTAAGGATATCATCTATGAAAACCATGACAAATTTATCCAAGTATGGTTTACACATCCGGTTCATGAGGTCCATGAAAACCACTTGTGCGTTTGTCAAACCAAATGGCATAACTTGAAATTCATAGTACCCATATCTTGTTCTGAAAGCGGTCTTAGGGATATCCTCTTCCATCACTCTTAGTTGATGATAACTTGATCGTAAGTCAATCTTCGAATATACACTCGATCCTTGAAGTTGATCGAATAAGTCATCAATCCTACGTAATGGGTATCGATTCATGATAGTAAGTTTCTTTAATCCACGATAATCTATACACATCCTCATAGATCCGTCTTTCTTCTTTACAAATAAGATAGGGGCTCCCAAGGGTGATGTACGAAGGCGTATGAAACCTCGATCGGTCAATTCCTGGAGTTGTTTAGAGAGTTCCTTCATCTATGAAGGGGCTAACCTATAGGGTGCTTGGGCTATGGGTACCGCTCCAGGAATCAAACCGATTTGAAATTCTATATGACGAACAGGAGGCAAGCTAGGTAAATCCTTAGGAAAAACCTCTGGGTATTCCCTGACTATAGGGATCTCATCCAATTGTTTTTCATCTGCCCTAGTCTCCGTTACTTGGATAACGAAGACTTGACAACTTCGTGATAAGTATCATTCCTTTTTGATACATGAGATGAGGTTAAGTCAGGTTTTACATCGATCTCATCAGATAGTTAAAGTCTCACCATTGATAGGTACATGGACGATTTTCTCGTCACAAAGAATCTTAGCTTTATTCTTGGACAACCAATCCATTCCCACAACAACGTCAAAACTACCAACTCTAATGGATGATTTTCTCGTCACAAAGAATCTTAGTTAGGGTACAACCCTTGATAACTGTGTTAGTACTAACTAAGTTTCCGTCGGCCACTTCTATATCATAGAAGGTATCTAAGGCTATAGGTTTGATCCTAAGTCTAGAGGAAATTGGTATAGATACGAAACTCGTATCGGCTCCTGAATCAAATAGTAATCTAACTAAGTGATGGTTTAAAAGAAACTTACCCGTGACTATACTCAAATCTTATTGGTCATTCCTATCTCTCAACATATAAACTCTTCCCTTGGCACAATCAATATTTTTCTTTGGAAATCTAATTGCCTAGTGTCCTTTTTCTCCGCAAGCATGACAAATGACCGTTGCTAGTGGCGGATTACCCCAGTGGCTGGTCCTTTGCGCTTGCAATCCTTTGTCTGATGGCCCACCTTGTTACATATGTTACATTTAATGCAACATGGCCCTGTCTGATGCCAGTTGCATTTCTTACACAGAGGGGCTTTTTCAACATAACCACTTCCCTCATTTGGAGTGGCTACGTATGCTCTGGCAGTCTCTTGCCTTGGTTGAGGATAGGGGTTGGTATGATTATTACCATAGGTGTTACGGGTGCTACCGAAATCTCTCCCATCGTGGAACTTTCGTTTATTATCGTTGGGTGCTGGCACATAGTTGTGCTTTGTTACTTGATCCAGTAACCTCAAAGTGATATTAATGGATTCCTCTAAGGTTTGTGGCCTTGAGGCAGTAACATTCCCTTCGATACTTTAGGGAAAACCACCGATGAAAACTTCTATCTTTCTTTCAACAGTCGGCACCATTGTAGGACACAAGGTTTCCAACTCTTAAAATCTCCTAATATAAGTTTCAACATCGTTCCTCTTTACAGTCAAGTTTTAAAATCCATCCTCCATTTTCTTGACTTCCGTTCGAAGGCAGTATTTCTTAATCATAAGATTCTTAAATTCAGTCCATGATAACTTGTATGCCTCTTCTATTCCTATGGTTTGGGCATACGACTTCCACCAAGATAATGCTTCCACGGTACGTGTACCGGTCACAAAGTTAACTCTACAATCCTCTGTACAGCTACTACGGGAGAATACTGATTCACACCTCTTAAACCATTGAATCAATCCTATGGCCCCTTCTGTCCACTTGAAATTGAAGGGCTGACAGCTCATAAGAATTTCAGGGTTTTTTGTCCTGATGAGGCGAAAAGTGTACCGCTTTTAAGGGGTCATTTAAGCCCAAATTCGAGATTATTTCATCAAATATTGCCCTAAATCGTTCATTTTGTCATTTTAGGTACTTTTGGAAAGAAATCTGGAAAAGGAAGCATTTTGGACGTTTTTGGAGCATAAAAGTGAAGAAAACGGCAAAGTCTCAAATTTCCTTGCTGAGAACAGTACCTGACGCCGTCAAGCCTTTGTACATGACGGCGTCAAGAGTTACAAAAGAAGTGGAAGTGGAAAATACATGTGACGATCCAGAGTATTTTTAAGCAGAGGACCTGACGGCGTCACCAAAGCCGTCAGGGTCCAACTATTAGTGATGGCCCAGAGTAAACTCCTACATGACGGTGTCACAAACAGATCTAGGCAATACAATTTTATCAAGGCGGTGAGTTGACGGAATCATGATCCAATACATGACGCCGTCAAGATGTATAATCAATATATAGTTTTCCAAATTTCATTCATTAGTGTGCAACTTTGAGGGAATAAACCCTAGTCCAAATTTTATCAGTTTTTTAAGGGTTCCAACCCCTTGATTCTTCCATGTTCAATTGAAGATAAGTATTCATTCAAATCATTCAATATGTCTATGTGTTGTGTGATTATATATTATGCTTTTTTCCTATTTAACATGCTAGGTTAGATTTCTCTTGTGTTTGCTTAGATGTAGTGAAACCTAGATGTTAATTAAGGGTTGATTGTTTATTTATAATTGTTATGGATGATTGTATTCGATGTTAGGATTAAGAAAACTGGCAGACTTCCATTGGTAACTTGCTTGAACGTCTTAAGAAACATGATCGTTGGTGTACTACGATTTTGGTTGTATTTAATGCGTAGGAGAATTCTAATAATCCCACGTTAGGAGCTTCTAACGGCTCGACATAGGAGTGAAGTAGGATCCTATAGAGTTAGGGAATATTGT
Source organism: Artemisia argyi (assembly GCA_030686995.1). Taxonomy (NCBI): domain Eukaryota; kingdom Viridiplantae; phylum Streptophyta; class Magnoliopsida; order Asterales; family Asteraceae; genus Artemisia; species Artemisia argyi. The sequence continues at coordinate 157,210,154 of CM060700.1, read as the reverse complement.
ACACGGCCCTACGACTAGTATTAAGGAATATGACCCGTCATCCATGCAAGCTAATCAACCTGTAAAAGATAGCTAGGGAGTAATGAAATCTAAGTAAACACAACTTTCCTCATTATTGTTTCCACCACATTAGTATAATTAGTTTAATTTTCATTTCTATTACTTTATTTTAATTGCATTAGTAGTAATTGGGTTAGTTGGTTAGAAACTAATTCCGCCCACTCCTTCAAAATTCGAGATTTTAATTGCTTTCATAAAAATATAAAAATACCAAAAGAATTATCCCTCACCTCTAGACCTAGTTTAGTAGGCTTTCTAATCCTAGCGACACTATTTCAGAGTTGAACGATCAATCCCCCGATACTTGTCACTATACTATACTACAGCGATCAGGTACACTGCCTGGTGGGGGTTGTAAGCTTCTCGAGATCCCTTGAGAGGTAAACCTGTTGCGAGGGTGCAATCCCCACGTATCAAGTTTTTGGCGCCGCAGCCCGGGGAATAGTTATTGTCTAGGTTAGGATTTTTTTTTGATTAGGTTTACTTGCTAGATTCCTTTCTAGTAAGGTTTTATTTTGGTCCTAATTAACATCTCATGGATTTCCTTAAAATTGTAGATTCCATAGACCTTGATGTTGTAACTAGAGAGTCGACACTATTAAGTCTATTCTAATTCTCTCTACGTGATCAAGCTAGTCAATGGCTTGAATGTTTACCCGCGGGATCCATCACCTCATGGGATGATCTCACCACTCGTTTCCGTGCTCAATTTTTCCCACCGGGGAGAACTACCAAGCTTAGAAATGATATCTTGATATTCCAACAACGTCAAGGTGAAACTCTATATGAAGCATGGACTCGTTTCAAGGACTTACTCCAAAAAGTCCCTCATCATGGCATAGATCTTTGGCTCCAAATCCAAATCTTCTATTACCATATCGACCTCCCCACAAGGTGAACCATTGACCAATAGACCTCCCCACAAGTTCGGAAGAATCATGGGAACTCATAGAAGATCTTGCTCTCTATGACAACGAAAGTTGGAATGATCCCCGTGATTTGAACAAAACGGTCAAGGCAATATCTTTGCCTTCGAACAATTCTAGCACTCCCGACCATAGGATCATTGAACTTGAAGACCAAGTCAAGTTTCTCATGAAATCCTACTAAGGTCCTAAGTTTCAAGCCAAGTGAACAAAGTTACTTCTTCATGCGAATTATGTAGTGGTCCCCATGACACTCGTGATTGCGTGGAACTCCCCGGAAAAGCTTTTGAGGATTACGCATCCTCGCGTACCGACGAAGCGGGAGACAAGTGGTACACTTTCAAACCTGAGCCAAACCCTTATGGTGATTCCTACAACCCTTCTTGGAAAAATAACCCGAACCTTAGGTGGAAACAAAACCAAAACATGCCCCAAAACAACTCTTCCAATCTACCTAATTGTTACCAACCAAGCGGCCCACCCTCTAATCGTACTTTCAACAACAATCCTTCCCATAACTATGGTAGTACCAATAGTCTTGAAGGGTTGATGTCCAAGTTTATGGCATCTCAAGAAGCTCGCATAGCTAAGTTTGAAACCGAATTCAACCAACAACAAACGGAAATGATCAATAAGATTGACAATTTGTTGAAAGCCCTCAACAACCAAGTGCTGACTACACCTATGAAGGACACTAGGGACACTAATAGCGGAATCCAAATTAAGATTGACACTTTGTCAACGTTTTCACCATTAAGCCAATAGATAAGAATGTAGAAGAAAGTGACAAGGATGAAGTTGGAATAGAAACCGGGACTAAGGATGAGATTAAGGAAGTTGAGGTTATTAAGGGAGAAAAGTTAGAGCAAGTAGAAAACGTAGAAGAATACCTTGGTAGGTTACCCACCAAGGAGGAAAGGGAATATCACAAGGATCTATTCGATGATCTTGAGACACCTTACGTCCTTGGTTCACCCCTTATTAAAGTAGGTGATCCCTCTAACATCAACATACCATGCAGCATTGGGCATATGCATGTGTGGAAAGCTTACATCTATCTTAGGTCTCCTATAAACATCATGACTAGGACCTATTATAATTGGGTAATGAAGAAGCAACTTGGATATAGGATGATGCCTAACATGAATCGGATGAGCAACTTTGTAGGAAGAGTGAAAGGATTACATTTCTTTGTTGGAAACTTCACTTATTTGACCGACTTTGTGATTGTAGAGGACATCCGTCCGGTAATAGATGGATGCCTAAGTCAAGTAGTGTTCGGAAAACCGTTTGTTAAGGCCTCTAAGATGAGTTATGACCCGTCCCTAGGAATAATTAGATTCAAGGAAGAGAACGATGAGCTTGCTTACCAAATGCCTTATAAGATTGAACAATACCGTCTTCTATCAAACCTAGAAAAGGAACACAAGCCGGTTTACTATAGGAATGATGAGGATAGACGTAGTGGAGTAGATTTTGTCATGAGTAGGATACTTGGTTTCTATAAGGAATGTTTGCAACTAGGTCCGAAATACAAAACTAAGATTGGAGATGAGCTATAGAATGAGAACAATGATGAGGTCACGTAATTGCCCATGACCTTGAGTCTAGCTACAAGACTCGTAAATAAAGAAAAGCACTTCTTGGGAGGCAACCCATGTTTTGTGTGTTTTTTTTATTTTTAATTGTTTGATTGTTATTTGTTTCTGTATACATGCTTTATTTTTATTGTTGGTAGATCATGTTTCAAACTAAAATTGTGAAAATGCTTTGTTTTGTTGTTTAACTTCGTCTTAACTTCATATAAAGGTATTTTGCAAAAGCTAAGTGTAAGGGAAAACCCCAAATTTGTTTCTAAGAACGAAATTGATCATGATTCGCCACAATATTAAATGAGCATGTATATTAGTAATTTATAGAGTCAAATGCTTGTATCGAGTCATAATGATGTTTTGTAGGATTTTCCAGGAAGTAGGACATAAGTTTTTCCAGAAATTTTCCGGAAATTTAACATAAAGATTTTTGTACGTCACTTCTGACGGCGTCAGGAGTTAACTCCTGACGGCGTCACGTGTAAAATTCTGGAAATTTTACGAGTTTTGTTTTTCTAACGGAGTCTTAAGGTTTTTGTTAATTCTTTAGTTTTATAAACTCCAGGAAATCTGCAAACATTCATTCCACAAGCATTATACCTTAATTTGTTTTCTAGGATTTGTTAGTATATATAGATTGCCGCCGATTTTACGCGAGGTTGCCGTGTTTGTTTTCTCAGGATTAACAGGTTATATATGACAAGAAGATGATTTATAATTCTGGAAGGGAAGCTTTGAACGTTCATTTTCTTGGAGGAAGATCTAACCTTGTTAAAACACTATTCACACCAAACGAACCAGGGGAGTATTTGTTTTCATTCTTTTACCTATTTTACTTTTACATTCTTTAATTGAACATTGGGGACAATGTTCATCGTAAGTGTAAGGGGAGGGTAAATGATGATACCTTATAGGATACAATTACACTTGAGTTTGTTTGTTTGATGGTAGGCATGTAATAAAACTAAGAGAAATACTTGTTAGTGTAATTTTAGGGCCAAATTTAAAATTTTTTACAACATTTAGGAGTGAAACTTTAACCTTAGCAAGCGTTGTAACAATTCGCAATTTCAGGTTAATTACTATTCCCAAAAAATTTCACTATTCATTTTTACTATTCACTTTTTCTATTCATTTTTTCCGAAATTTGATTTTTATTTCATATTCTCGTGTGATAAATCACTTCCATGGCAAATTAAAAGTTTGACACTCATCAGATCATTTTCGCGAAAGTTATTAAGGAATTACACGTTTTAGGGTAAAACGTCATTCAAAAATTCTACGCACAACGAAACTCGACCGCGTTAATTTTCCCCATATCAGAAAAGTGTTTGGTACACTCATGATTTATTTGAGAATAAATCATGACTGAAAAAAACGTGACCAAATAAACCTCGGCCGTGAAAAACAGGAATTTTCATTTTAAGCGTTTTTACTCAGCCGTAACCTTAGCCTATACCTGCACCGCGTTTCTAAGACGATTTGAGTTTTCACAATTTTGGAAAAAGTCAACATATTTTTCCCTCCTCCTTTGACCAAAAATCATTCCTTAATTTTATAAATCATTCATTGATTTTTGGGCTTATGGTTTTATGTCTAAAAGACAATTAATACCAACCGACACTAGACTGAGCCCAATATAGACATTATAAGTCATTTTAAATCATTATTATCGTATTAGAAAAGTAACATTTTACTTTTCTCAATTTTACACAATATTCGTACGTTTTACGTATTACGCGTTTTAGACCCGTGTTTCCAGTTTGAGCAGGGTTTTAGCACCACAATGAAACCTACCACTCATTTTATATTTTATTATAGAGTATATTGACATGTTTAACCATACTTTCAAGTTCCACATTTTTACGATACCCGGTTTTACGTTTTAAGGCTTAATCATTTACGGTTAGCATTTCCCGGAGTCAAAACTAACTACATAAGTTAGATAATATCATCCAAGAACCACCTCATCCTCCTTATCTTATTCAAACCGCCTCTATGGGGGGGGGAGTCACCTTTGTGTGGCTTGATCTTGACCATTGATCCTTAGATCATTACAAGTGTTGAACATGGTCACCAAGTTTAGGAAATTTCCTAGTGACTTCCTAACCTCCTCAAGGCCATATAAAACCCCCTCCTCCCTTTCCTTTGTACGCCACCATCACACACCAAACCATCTCACACTTAGCTAAATTCCTTCTAGTTACAAGCAAGATTCAAGTACTTCATCAACATAGAAACCCTAGCTTGGTTTTAGGTAATCAAAATACTTCCAAACCTTATAAACTTTGGTGATTCTCTTGAGTTTGAATCCACTCAAGTCACCACAACTTTCATCATCTCTCTTTCAAGAATACAAGGGTAGAAAGATTGCATGAAGTGAAATAGGGTGAAGCTTAAGTCTATCAAAGTCCTTACCTTACATGTTAACTTCCTTTCTTAATTGAAAGCCAAAAGTTGTAACCAAAACCCTAACATACTTCTTGTTAAATATCATATTCATGTTATTTACATATCATTCATGCTATATTTTGTCTTGTGATCATGTCCATGATGTATAAAAATGGGTCAAACAAGTTATTGTAAATGATTGTTAAGTTAAGTTATTTAAACAAGTAAACTAGTGACTTTCTTGGTAAAGTCTGATCAAAATGGTAAAATTATGATATTAGAACATTACATATTGTAGTAGAGGACCTAACAAAGAAACCATAGCAATTTGAACCACCTAAAACGAGTACACGAGGCAAAAGTTATGACCATTTGAAGTTACCAAAACTTTGCGGCAAAACTGCCTAAATACTTTCTGTGACAGAACATAAAACACTCAAAAAGAGGCCCTTCTGGTCCGTTTCATGAAAAAGTTAAAGCACGAAAGTTGTCCAGAATTACGTTTTCTTCAAAAACTCAGGGGCACGTCTCCAGAAAACCAATAACGAATTCGATTTTCTTCAGTTTCTTAACAGCAATTTAATATATATATAAGTCACTATATAATTGTTATTGTTTAAAAAGAACAAGAGGTCTAATGACCTAGATTCAAGACCACAACCATGGCTAGAACCAAGGTTGAGTCTCAAGACCATGGAACAATGACCAATGGTCATGGCAAGGCCATGACTAAATGACCATATAAACTTACTTAGGCGAAAACATGAGCTAAAGAGTTGGCGATAACTTCAACATACAATTTGGATCTACTTCATCTAAAGAACCATGAGATCTTACAAGTAATTGTCATACAAGATTTAAGAAACTCATCCTAATAACAATCTTCATGTAAAAATAAACTTTCCTAAGTTTATTCAAATATTGTTTGTAACACTGATTCGCCTCAAACGGTCAGATAATTATAGATCAGCCACTTGTGAATGGCCAACTGTAATAGTCAAACAGCTGAGGCGAATGCTTCCGAGGAATACAGTGTTTTCCCGGGTCGTAATGTCCCAACGAGGTTGTGATGATTAAAAACGAATCTGTGATTAGTGAATGTGAACAGGTAAGGGTATAAAAGTGTGTGTGTGTTTAAACTAGGGTTTTATAACTTAAAATAACTATTAAAACGATTACGTAAAACCTAGATATCTAAAACGTTAAAACGTACACCAATTTAAAATCAGACGCGACTGCGTACTGAGAAAAAGGTGAGTTTTAAGAAAAATAAACTATAAGGGTTAAAAATGAAAATTCTATAAACTTAAACTTAAAATAAAATTAAATTTAAAAAGAAAACTATTTTTTTTATATTATTATATTATTTATTATTAATTATTTAATTAACAACTATTTAACTATTTAATTAGAAAATTATAAATACTACAAATTTAACTAAAAACTTATAAAAATATTTTCTAAACCTAAAATAGAACTTGAAGAAAGTATAAAAAATAAAAATAAATCTTTTTGTCTTTTTATGAATTTTTTATTAATTAAAAACTATTTATATTATTTATACTAATTAAACTATTTTAAATTACAAATATTATTAAACTAACTTAGAAAATTATAGAAAAATTTATAAATCTAATTAACCATTACAAGAATCCTAAAAAATTATAAAAACTTTATTTTATGTATTTATAAACTAGTTTAATAATTATTATTCTATTTATTATTTAATATCTAATTAAACTATTTAAATTATAAAAACTATTAAATGAACAGTATAAATCACAAGAAAATTTCTAAAATTATCTTATGATTTATAGAAGCTAGGAAAAATATAAAATATAAGTGTTACTATATAAAAACTAATTATGCTATTTTAAACTTATTTATTGATTAATTACTAATAAAACTATTTTTAATTCTAAGAATTATCAAATGACGATATAAAAATCTGAGAAAATTATTTAAATTACTTTAACCTATAAGGAAATTAATAAAAATATAAAAGCACAAATTACTTAATTAAAATCTAAAAATGAAAATTAAAATTAAATTGTATTAAATAGAAACTATCACTTATTTTTATATTGTTTTTCTTGGATTTTTCTTTTACAAAACTATGTTATACATAAAAACAACTAACTTTAATAAAAACAAATATTTTAGAACTTAATAATAAGATAGTAATCAGCTATAATCCTAGACAGTTGACTTTAGTTGACTAAATGAGCAAATAAGCTCAAATGAGCTTATGTGGGACCCAACTTGGTGTTTTCTGGTTCTAATAAGTTTGATGGACTTGTCAAAGCTTAACTTAACTAAATAAGCTCAGTAGATAAGCTAAAAAATAAAAATAAGCTAATCCAAAACTTCAAAGCAACTCAGAATGGGGACAAAGTTTATGGGTCTTTCTAGGTGGGGTCCACTGAAGCACAGGTCAAACAAATGGTCAAAATAAGTTCTCTACTAGGAGGGGGGTTGGGAAAATCTATCTAGATGGTGTGGGGCCCACTGGGTTGGTCACAAAACACCACCCAAGTGGTGTTGTTGGAACTGAGCTGATGGAGCAGGGCACTTTGCAGCCCTGCAGTGGTGTTTAGGGGTGAGTGGGGCCCACAAGAAAAATACTAAAAATGTAAAGATTGTTGGATCTTAAAGACAAGGTGGTAGAGTTTAAGTACAATAAATTTCAAACCTTGGATCCCTTTCCTAAATTCTAAACAATTCTCCCAATATTTGGAAAAATCTGCTAAGTGTGAATTTGACTTTTTGAAATTACTTATCTAGTTTGACTTTGTTGAACTTTGAATTGATCCTATAAGCTAAATAAGTTATGATAAGCTGTAATAAACCTAAATTAAGCTAGATGCATAAGTTCTAAGCTAATGGGTGATTTTGTGAGACAAAAACTTACACAGTTAACTGTGTAAGTTAATTCACAAGGATTTTGACTTTTCTGTTATATATTACCCAAAGAGATAGATTGACTGAGCTTATATGAACTTGAGTTACTATTGTGAAACACAAATACACACTCAAACTCAGTGGAGCTCACTGAGCACCCCTGAGCCAAACACCCTCTTATATATCTGTTTATGAGATTTTCAAGGCTAATGGTGACTTTAAGCAAAAACACTGATTCCTATCACTATACTATGATAAACTAAGATCAAATGGGCAAGAATTAATCACCACACAAGCATAAAATCCAGATTTGTCAAGTTTGAATCATGCACTGTGTAATTTTCAATTTTGAGAACAAGTGATTTTCAATGAACAAGTAACTGATTTTTAACTTTATTATCAATAACAAATATATAATAAACACCTAAGAACACTTAATCAAACAATACAAACATAATCAAACTAAAAAGCATAAAAGAGAAATGTTGCTTACAAAGGTATGTGACTGAGAAACCAAGAATTAGTGAATCATATCATAACCTAGTATCCCCCATAGGATTCTAAACCAGAAACAATCCAAATTCCACACCTTGCTCAGTTCAAATCTTCCTAAACCACTAATTTTTTATTTATTTTGGATTTTCTTGATTTTTCATGAATTTTTGGATTTCACTACTAAACTGGATTTTAAGGTTAATAAAAACTTTTGTAAGCTTTGTCAGAGCTTATATAAGCTTATTAACACCCTTAACAACAACTAACAACAACAGATAATTATTTGAGATTTTTGAGCAATCTTTGAAAATGCATAAACTGAAACAACCAAGGAAACTTGAAATTGACTTTTATTAAAGATTGTTATACATGAAATTAAACTGATACAAGTGTTTTTAATGGAAATTATAACTAAAATTATGAACTATACTACATACGACTACAATTAACTAAACCTAAAACTAATACTCTGGTTCTTCTGCTTCCTTTGGCTTATGTAGAGACTTTTAAGGTACTTGGGACCCACAGAGACATATCCCACCATTTTCCAACCGTTGATAATGCCCAATTGATCTTGGCCGTTTAAACAATTTCTTGGCGCCAAAGTCTCCCATGGTTACTGTAGATTACTTGGAGCGGGTTTTAAGGCATTAAATGGTTGTTTGGAGTGTTATGGAGGTGGAGGTGTGAGGTGGAAAGGTGGGTGATGAGGTGGAAGGTGGTATGGTGGATCAGTGGTGGTGAAATGGTGGTATGGTTTTGGGAGGGAAATACGGGGTGGTGGTTTTGTTTGTGGGTTGACCGGGTTGACCAAGGGTGGACTGGTCTGGGCTTCACATGGGCTTAGGAAGTGGGGATGGGCTTGGGTTAGTTTAAGTTTCGATTTGGTTTTTGTTTTGTAATAATACTAAGGTCCGTTTGGTTTTTTAACTTACAAGGACCAAAGTTGTAATTTGGATAAAGTTAAGGGTTTGGTTTTGTAAGTTTATCAAAGTTCTCATAGGGACCAGATTTGACAAGGATAAATAATACAAGGGTATTTTTTTATGTTTTTCTATTTTTTCTATCCGAGTACTAAATTTGCCAAATGTGAAACTTCGGGGACCAAATGTGTAACTTATTCAAAACTTCCAACCAGGGATCAAATTTGACAACTTGATATTATCCAAGTACCAAAATTGACTTTTTATCCAAAATTTTCCATCAGGGGCCAGTTATGCCATTCTCTGAAAGTCCAGGGACCAAAACTGACAAACTGCCAAACTTGAGGGACCAATTTGTAATTTCTCCAAACTTTTCACATAAGGACCAAACCTGCAAAAGATTATTAGTATAAGGACCAAAATTGCTTTTCTCAAAGTTTTTACATCCCAGGGACCATTTCTGTCAATTTCCAAAGTTGAGGGACTAAACTTGTAATTTTGTGAAACTTTGCACCAAAGGACTAAATATGTAACTTTATGATTAAAAAGGACCTTTGGTAACATTTTCATGTTTTTAGAATAACCAAGGACTAGTTTTGACAATTTATGAAACTTGAGGGACTGAAACTGCCAATTATGCAAACTTTATACGTTTTTCATCTGTTTTTGCATATTTTGCATTTGAAACATATAAAACACACCTTTAAGATATTTTAAGTATTTTGATACATATTTGATTGTTTTTGTATGTTTTGGCAGTTCAGATTAGTATAAAATGATGAGTATTTAGACACTCATCAATCCCCCACACTAAACTATTGCTAGTCCCTAGCAATCTATTTGAGAAAAACTTAATGGATTTGAAAAACTCTTTACCAAAAGCCATCACTTCTGGAGTAGCCAGGTGTAAGAACTGTGGCACACCTGATAACCGTGTGATTTTGAGCAAATCACCAGCTATCAACGGATTTGATTAGTCTTTACCAAAAGCCGTTTGCTTCTGGACTAGCCAACTCTTGATGGAATAGTCAACATGTTGGTGAGCTGATTACCAATTATGGTTTTTCCACGGCCTTTACCACAAGCCATAATCTTGCGGGCTAGCCAACTCATTAGCTTTTGAGGATAATGGGGAGTTGAGGAACCGTACAATTTTTTGGCAAATTGCAAGCCATAAACGGGTTTGAGTTATCTTTACCAAGAACCGTTTGCTCCTGGATTAGCCAATCCTGTAGTGGGTTAGACATGGAGGATTGATACCATTTATTGCGTTCTAAGTGAGAAAAAATTTTAAAATTTTGGCTAAAATGGGGGTTCTTGATGGAACATGTGTTTAAATTCGTTAGACGAATCTCCCCCCACACTTAGAACTGAATATTGTCCTCAATATTCAAAATACCGGGTGTTAAACCGAACTTAGAACGTAAGAAGAAAATATTCCATAGCCTTTATTTAAGATGTATATACATACAATTATTTTTTTAGATAAAACTTCTTAAATAGAAGCTATCACTATATGTACATTTTTTTTTTTTTTTTTTTTTTTTTTTTTTTTAGAGGATATATATATATATACAACATGTGGGGCATCTCCCCCACACTAGGGTATTACATGGGTGAAAACCTATGTACATGCTAATGTTTTTGATTACCGAGTCACTAGCTTGACTCGACCCCGAATTTATTTGTCCATGGGGAAGTAAGTGGAAGAGATAATCTCAATCGGACTTTCATTCAAGACGTTTGGATAAACATTTGAAGCACGTGAAAGTTCCACACCGATGAGATATAATGACACACCCGGCTCATAATTTATAAATGAGAATGCCGGGGTCAAAGATTATATCCTCACTCCCGAAAGAGTGAAGAACAGGATAGGGGACAGAATATATGAAGAAAAGAAAGAAAGTCATGATGAAAATCATGATTAACTCTTCTTCCTCAATAGGAGCATTCATTGTTTCATGAATCTCCTCGTTTAAGCTCATTTGATCAAGACATATTATGGGTATGTCTAGATCAAAATAGAAAGTATCATACTCCGGTGGAGATATGATATGAGTGAGTTCAAAGGAGAACTCCTCGTAAAGAGAATCATTCACAAGATGTAAATCCGTGAACTCATGTTCCTTTGTGGACTCATCACAATCCTTAATCTGAATATCAAAGAATGGATTATCAGAAATCAAAGTGAATTCGGATTTGAATTCATATAGAGGATTGATGAGAGTAGTATTGAATGCTTCAGGAACAAGGAGATGTAAATCTGTGAATTCTTGTTCCGCTGTGAACTCATCACAATCCTTATTCCGAATATCAAAGATTTGATTATCAGAAATCAAAGTGAATTCAGATTCGAATTCATATAGAGGATTAGTGAGAGTAATCTTGATTGCTTCGGGAACAAAATGATTATCATTTTCATCTTCTGAGTTGATAAGCTCAGAAGGTAATTCCTCCACATAACTGATGTCTCCAGAAGATAAAGAATTTTCATCAGTATGTGAAGTACTAAGCTCGATGTTGGGATTATAGTTTAAAAGATTTTTAGTTTCTCCCATATCGGCTTCAAAATCAAGAATATCATCATTACTTCCAGATAGAAGTGGAATGATGTGAGTGAGTTCCTTTGTAAAATCCTCATGAAGAGAATCAACATCAGAATGAGGCAGTGATGCCTCAACATACTCAATGTCTCCATAAGATATACAATCATTACTGGAATTAGAGACATTCTCAATTTGATCATTTGGATTATCAGGGTGGGTAGGAATATCACACATATGATCAAGAATTCCCTGTGACTCTCTCGGGATTGAGACAAGGATCTCAACACTAGACTTTATTAATTCGTCCGATTCCTTATTAGGAATAGTGCTAAGATGCTCATCCCCCATGTTCAGAGAGTGAGTGGGAACCTCGGGTGTGATAACAACATACAGAGGGAGCTGAGAAGGGCTAGCAGTAATGGAGTCTACAAGTTCCATTATTTCTACTGCTGGCGATTCAGTTATAATATTTTCCCCCTGTATATCCATGGAAGGAGTCTCAACTGATGAACTTGATGAATCTTTTTGAATGATAACAATGTTATCATCATCATCACTGTCATCATCGTACTCAGAAAAAGCAGCATAGCGAATATTGTCACGTATTTTGGCTACTCTTTGCTCAGCAATTAAATCTTCCATGCTTTTCCCAGAATCTCGTTCTTCAGTAAGTAATTCTGCGATAGATTTATCACGAGAATTTTGAATGAGTGGAAATTGTGGAGGTGTGGATGTGTCAAAACCGGAAGGTTGACATTGATCATCATTATGAGGACCCCCACAATATACACAAGAAGAACTTGGATCATGGCGAAGCGACATATTAGCTAACTCCTCCCTAATGTTTTTAAGTTTTTCAAGAACCTCTAAATAAGGATCTTGCTGGTTTTGAGGAGTTGCTTGGTTCATTTGGTACTGTGGAGGTAGGTCTTGAAACGAATAGTCGTAATTATAACAAGGAAATGGATTCCTTGTTTGACAATCAGAGCTAAAATGTGGACCTCCACAGTACTCACAACAGTTAAACTGTTGAGTCTGGCTTGGTGTATTTTGATACGAAGCATCATTGATATTTGGATAATATGATTCTTGCTCGTATGAATGTGACGGGTAGTTAGAAAAATTTGAGGAGTTGTTGAATGAGTTTTGATTAGGATCATAAGTAAATGAATTACTCGACCCACAAAACAAACAACTCCCGTTTTGAATATCATTACCACATTGTACACATGTACACCAACGACATGGAAAACCGAAAAGAGGCTCACCACAACCGTCACAAGGAACAAAATATGGAGGTGGGACAAGTGGTGTGCTCTGAGAGCTAGGAATTTCCACCACTTCCGTTATGGTCTCGGGTTTTGGTTCTTGATAATTGTGAAGATTAGGCAAATCGTTCTTTTCAGTAATTGTCCTAGGCTCTGTACGTTTGCGTGACAAACTTTTAACCGTAAACCGTGAAAGATCAGGATTGATTCTTGAAGGTTTAGGAGCATTTGTGAGCTCAGGTTTTTTTACAACCGTGGTTTGGACGTATTTAGCACCTCCATCATCAGATGAAAGTACAAGGTCCTTTGTCACCTCGGTTTCATGATCTCTTTCCCTCACCGGAGAGGGAATAGGGATAGATGGATCATCATGATCAACACGAATTCTAAGTTTATCGGACAAGGCTTGATACATTTCAAGCGTGAATAAGAATTCGGGGTTCATAGATGCCATAAGAATATAGAAGTTAGAATTAAATGGATAGAGGGTAAAGAGCTAAAGAATCAAAAAGGGTAGGAGGGTAAAGATAGATATTTTTGTGTTTTGTTTTATAAAAGTTTAGATAAAAGATGGTAAATATACAAAGGATGTATATTCAGAATCACTAATACGTAAAATCGTTTAAGATAAGCGCACAACCTCCCCGGCAGCGGCGCCAAATTTTGATTCGCCTCAAACGGTCAGATAATTATAGATCAGCCACTTGTGAATGGCCAACTGTAATAGTCAAACAGCTGAGGCGAATGCTTCCGAGGAATACAGTGTTTTCCCGGGTCGTAATGTCCCAACGAGGTTGTGATGATTAAAAACGAATCTGTGATTAGTGAATGTGAACAGGTAAGGGTATAAAAGTGTGTGTGTGTTTAAACTAGGGTTTTATAACTTAAAATAACTATTAAAACGATTACGTAAAACCTAGATATCTAAAACGTTAAAACGTACACCAATTTAAAATCAGACGCGACTGCGTACTGAGAAAAAGGTGAGTTTTAAGAAAAATAAACTATAAGGGTTAAAAATGAAAATTCTATAAACTTAAACTTAAAATAAAATTAAATTTAAAAAGAAAACTATTTTTTTTTTTATATTATTATATTATTTATTATTAATTATTTAATTAACAACTATTTAACTATTTAATTAGAAAATTATAAATACTACAAATTTAACTAAAAACTTATAAAAATATTTTCTAAACCTAAAATAGAACTTGAAGAAAGTATAAAAAATAAAAATAAATCTTTTTGTCTTTTTATGAATTTTTTATTAATTAAAAACTATTTATATTATTTATACTAATTAAACTATTTTAAATTACAAATATTATTAAACTAACTTAGAAAATTATAGAAAAAATTATAAATCTAATTAACCATTACAGGAATCCTAAAAAATTATAAAAACTTTATTTTATGTATTTATAAACTAGTTTAATAATTATTATTCTATTTATTATTTAATATCTAATTAAACTATTTAAATTATAAAAACTATTAAATGAACAGTATAAATCACAAGAAAATTTCTAAAATTATCTTATGATTTATAGAAGCTAGGAAAAATATAAAATATAAGTGTTACTATATAAAAACTAATTATGCTATTTTAAACTTATTTATTGATTAATTACTAATAAAACTATTTTTAATTCTAAGAATTATCAAATGACAATATAAAAATATGAGAAAATTATTTAAATTACTTTAACCTATAAGGAAATTAATAAAAATATAAAAACACAAATTACTTAATTAAAATCTAAAAATGAAAATTAAAATTAAATTGTATTAAATAGAAACTATCACTTATTTTTATATTGTTTTTCTTGGATTTTTCTTTTACAAAACTATGTTATACATAAAAACAACTAACTTTAATAAAAACAAATATTTTAGAACTTAATAATAAGCTAGTAATAAGCTATAATCCTAGACAGTTGATTTTAGTTGACTAAATGAGCAAATAAGCTCAAATGAGCTTATGTGGGACCCAACTTGGTGTTTTCTGGTTCTAATAAGTTTGATGGACTTGTCAAAGCTTAACTTAACTAAATAAGCTCAGTAGATAAGCTAAAAAATCAAAATAAGCTAATCCAAAACTTCAAAGCAACTCAGAATGGGGACAAAGTTTATGGGTCTTTCTAGGTGGGGTCCACTGAAGCACAGGTCAAACAAATGGTCAAAATAAGTTCTCTACTAGGAGGGGGGTTGGGAAAAGCTATCTAGATGGTGTGGGGCCCACTGGGTTGGTCACAAAACACCACCCAAGTGGTGTTGTTGGAACTGAGCTGATGGAGCAGGGCACTTTGCAGCCCTGCAGTGGTGTTTAGGGGTGAGTGGGGCCCACAAGAAAAATACTAAAAATGTAAAGATTGTTGGATCTTAAAGACAAGGTGGTAGAGTTTAAGTACAATAAATTTCAAACCTTGGATCCCTTTCCTAAATTCTAAACAATTCTCCCAATATTTGGAAAAATCTGCTAAGTGTGAATTTGACTTTTTGAAATTACTTATCTAGTTTGACTTTGTTGAACTTTGAATTGATCCTATAAGCTAAATAAGTTATGATAAGCTGTAATAAACCTAAATTAAGCTAGATGCATAAGTTCTAAGCTAATGGGTGATTTTGTGAGACAAAAACTTACACAGTTAACTGTGTAAGTTAATTCACAAGGATTTTGACTTTTCTGTTATATATTACCCAAAGAGATAGATTGACTGAGCTTATATGAACTTGAGTTACTATTGTGAAACACAAATACACACTCAAACTCAGTGGAGCTCACTGAGCACCCCTGAGCCAAACACCCTCTTATATACCTGTTTATGAGATTTTCAAGGCTAATGGTGACTTTAAGCAAAAACACTGATTCCTATCACTATTCTATGATAAACTAAGATCAAATGGGCAAGAATTAATCACCACACAAGCATAAAATCCAGATTTGTCAAGTTTGAATCATGCACTGTGTAATTTTCAATTTTGAGAACAAGTGATTTTCAATGAACAAGTAACTGATTTTTAACTTTATTATCAATAACAAATATATAATAAACACCTAAGAACACTTAATCAAACAATACAAACATAATCAAACTAAAAAGCATAAAAGAGAAATGTTGCTTACAAAGGTATGTGACTGAGAAACCAAGAATTAGTGAATCATATCATAACCTAGTATCCCCCATAGGATTCTAAACCAGAAACAATCCAAATTCCACACCTTGCTCAGTTCAAATCTTCCTAAACCACTAATTTTTTATTTATTTTGGATTTTCTTGATTTTTCATGAATTTTTGGATTTCACTACTAAACTGGATTTTAAGGTTAATAAAAACTTTTGTAAGCTTTGTCAGAGCTTATATAAGCTTATTAACACCCTTAACAACAACTAACAACAACAGATAATTATTTGAGATTTTTGAGCAATCTTTGAAAATGCATAAACTGAAACAACCAAGGAAACTTGAAATTGACTTTTATTAAAGATTGTTATACATGAAATTAAACTGATACAAGTGTTTTTAATGGAAATTATAACTAAAATTATGAACTACACTACATACGACTACAATTAACTAAACCTAAAACTAATACTCTGGTTCTTCTGCTTCCTTTGGCTTATGTAGAGACTTTTAAGGTACTTGGGACCCACAGAGACATATCCCACCATTTTCCAACCGTTGATAATGCCCAATTGATCTTGGCCGTTTAAACAATTTCTTGGCGCCAAAGTCTCCCATGGTTACTGTAGATTACTTGGAGCGGGTTTTAAGGCATTAAATGGTTGTTTGGAGTGTTATGGAGGTGGAGGTGTGAGGTGGAAAGGTGGGTGATGAGGTGGAAGGTGGTATGGTGGATCAGTGGTGGTGAAATGGTGGTATGGTTTTGGGAGGGAAATACGGGGTGGTGGTTTTGTTTGTGGGTTGACCGGGTTGACCAAGGGTGGACTGGTCTGGGCTTCACATGGGCTTAGGAAGTGGGGATGGGCTTGGGTTAGTTTAAGTTTGGATTTGGTTTTTGTTTTGTAATAATACTAAGGTCCGTTTGGTTTTTTAACTTACAAGGACCAAAGTTGTAATTTGGATAAAGTTAAGGGTTTGGTTTTGTAAGTTTATCAAAGTTCTCATAGGGACCAGATTTGACAAGGATAAATAATACAAGGGTATTTTTTTATGTTTTTCTATTTTTTCTATCCGAGTACTAAATTTGCCAAATGTGAAACTTCGGGGACCAAATGTGTAACTTATTCAAAACTTCCAACCAGGGATCAAATTTGACAACTTGATATTATCCAAGTACCAAAATTGACTTTTTATCCAAAATTTTCCATCAGGGGCCAGTTATGCCATTCTCTGAAAGTCCAGGGACCAAAACTGACAAACTGCCAAACTTGAGGGACCAATTTGTAATTTCTCCAAAATTTTCACATAAGGACCAAACCTGCAAAAGATTATTAGTATAAGGACCAAAATTGCTTTTCTCAAAGTTTTTACATCCTAGGGACCATTTCTGTCAATTTCCAAAGTTGAGGGACTAAACTTGTAATTTTGTGAAACTTTGCACCAAAGGACTAAATATGTAACTTTATGATTAAAAAGGACCTTTGGTAACATTTTCATGTTTTTAGAATAACCAGGGACTAGTTTTGACAATTTATGAAACTTGAGGGACTGAAACTGCCAATTATGCAAACTTTATACGTTTTTCATCTGTTTTTGCATATTTTGCATTTGAAACATATAAAACACACCTTTAAGATATTTTAAGTATTTTGATACATATTTGATTGTTTTTGTATGTTTTGGCAGTTCAGATTAGTATAAAATGATGAGTATTTAGACACTCATCAAACACCCCCGCCTTACGCAGACCACAATATTGTCCGCTTTGCCCGCAGGCTCACGGCTTTGTTTTTGTGGCCTCATTTGTAGACTTCCCGGCTGGTCACCCAAGCCAGTACTACTCTCACACGAGCACGCTTAACTGCCAGTTCCTAAGAACCCCACTCGCAGTAGACCACAAAACGCGTTGTGTCATTATAAGGCGAATGTTATCTTATGAGCCCAGCATCTCTCCAGGCCACAACCGATGTGGGATTTGCCAAGGTTGTTACAATCACCCCCCTTAGAGAGTCATCGTCCTCGATAAGGTTTGCCCCACTATCCCGAACGGCTCAGGAGTGGCTCTGATACCATTTGAGCTATATCCCCAAAAGAGTTTAAAACAAGTACGAAAAGAGTAGGGAGCCTCATGTGAGGAGTTCATTAAGTAAGCCGTCGAGATGAGTTATGGATTTACGAATTAAAGTGTCCTGGCTCCTCGAACGTTTACTACATGACTTCTGAATTATGTCAGCCCGAACGGTAGTAAACGATATATAAACTATACATGTTTCATGAACCATTTCTTTTCATATACTTACACTATACAAAGTACCACATCATGGACTAAATGCAAGACATATATAGGCAATTCTTCGTATTCTTAGACATTATTCCAAACTTAAGTTGCAACAATTATTCTAGGTTGCTCGTAGAAGTTCTCACGGCATATCCATCATTCTCATTATACATCATCCAACTCACGGTGAGTTCATAGCCCCACTTTACATTACTTCAATGTTTTACAAACCCTTGGAGGGAATACATGCTATTTTAAACCGAACACAATGCTTTAAAACTGTATGCTGCCTGATTGTTTTATTATTACTAAGTGCCTTCCTTGCCAATCCTAGGCCCCATATCATGAACCATTTAATCACTAGTATTAGTGAGCGCGAGTATTGTGAATAGGCCTATTGGGATTGACGAATCCCATTTGTTTGAGCAGATTAGTTCAAACGAATGCACTATATTTGAAACATTAAGTATGACGGCAAAGTACTTACTGGGGTAATAAAACCGCCGATTGATATTGGTACCCGTTAACGTATTGGTTGCATGAGTTTAGTATATAATAATAACTGTTTTGCTTTCCAAACATAAGTATGAGTCTAATTAACTCATACTACCAACATAGTGTGTTCAACCATTAAAAAAACTCTATGAATATCACTCAACCTTTGTGTTGACCTCTTAAGCATGTATTTGAGGTCCATGATGATCAAGGATGGCACGGAAGGGCACGGATATTCAAGAGGGCTATAAATTTTATTATCATTCAAAAACTCATTTAATGTAAATTGTAAACATGGAACCATCTGGGACCTCATTTTGTAATCTCTGATATTTATATAATTTGAATGGTAAATCTTTTAAAACAACTCAATTACAGTTTGTTTTCTATTATTGTGACTATTGTGCCGTCGAGTAACACCCAGTTTGAATTCCGCTGCATCCATGAATTGGGGGTGTTACAGATTGGTACCAGAGCCATGGTTATAGAGAAACGGGTCTAATTGAGACCTAAACTATAACTACAATTACAAGCAAAAACATGTTTATAGCCTTCCGCCCTCCGTGTCTTCCATCCTCCAGACGATTATGGACTTATTAAGCATTTTATTTTACACAAACATAATTGCATATTGATATATGTACCCTTAGCATAATTGAGCATTTCCCCGTAAGCATTTTATACTACATGAACATATTAGTATATTGATATATACACACTTGTCACATTTTGAGCACTTCCCATAAACATTTGAATTGTTTTAACATAGTAATTCTTCTCATAGAAATCATGTGCTTAACCACTTCCCCCGATTATGTGCCCACTCTACCTAATAGCTTACAAGTCTTACCACCCTCACCCGAGTTCGGATTTGACTTCGTAAATGCCTTCGCTTCTGATGACGAAGAAGAACCTTTCGAAGATTTAACCAACGAAGGAGAAGGAGCTTATCACAATCTTAACAACACTGCAGAACAATGAAGTTTAGAACTTAGCAGTCATATTTATTTATGCACCATGTTGTACTACGTGTATGTCATCCCTAGTAATGGGAGTTTTTATGACTTAAGAATATTTGCTGTTCAATAAACAACCCTTTGTGATAATTCTCATCTATTGTACTTTCTATCTCCAAACCAATTTGATTGATTAGTAGACTATTACCATTCTATAATATTTACCCAGTTATCCTATAAACCATGCAACAAATTTTACTTCAAGCTATTTTGCTACCACTTTATTGTTTCACATCATTTTCCTCCAAGATATTCTACCACCATCTTAGAAAAATTACTTCGTTGATACCACCCTATAAATTGATATCATATCTTCTTTACCCAGCTTCATCTCAAACCACTAAAACTCATCAAACCAAAATGAAGGACACAAGCCTCGTTCGTTTTTTCACCATCATTATCTTCACGACCGTTGCAACCACAAGCTCATTAACAGATCTTGATGCACTTTTAAAGCTCAAATCATCCTTAGTTACACCTCAAGCACCCTCATCAGCTTTACAAGATTGAATACCATCTAAAATTTTTAAGAAACACAATGCTACGTAACTAAACCGAACATCACATTATCGGTCCTAAATTATACATATCCTGATAACCTATGTCTAATTCAGTAGGGATCATGTTATGCTGGGAGCAGTCACCTGTATGTTTTCTTAGAAACAAACTTCTTGCCTATAATCTTAAAACAAATTTCTTGTGAGTATAAGCGATTCATAAGTATTCATACGATAGAGTACGACAATTAATCACTCTTACTCTACCTTTCCCACATAAAAGTAAACCTCATACTACGCCATACCCTAAAACGACAAATCAAACTACATCACTTTAGTCCTCATAAGTAAACCACACCTCTTCATCGACACCACTCCAACATATAACACACATAGAACTTCGGGACGAAGTTCCCCGTAAGGGGTAGAGACTGTAACAATTTGTAATTTCAGGTTAATTACTATTCCCGAAAAATTTCACTATTCACTTTTACTATTCATTTTTTTCGAAATTTGATTTTTATTTCATATTCTCGTGTGATAAATCACTTCCATGACAAATTAAAAGTTTGACACTCATCAGATCATTTTGGCGAAAGTTATTAAGGAATTACACGTTTTAGGGTAAAACGTCATTCAAAAATTCTACGCACAACGAAACTCGACCGCGTTAATTTTCCCTGTATCAGAAAAATGTTTGATACACTCATGATTTATTTTAGAATAAATCATGACTGAGAAAAACGTGACCAAATAAACCTCGGCCGTGAAAAACAGGAATTTTCATTTTTAAGCGTTTTTACTCAGCCGTAACCTTAGCCTATACCTGCACCGCGTTGCTAAGATGATTTGAGTTTTCACATTTTTGGAAAAAGCCAACATATTTTTCCCTCCTCCTTTGACCAAAAATCATTCCTTAGTTTTATAAATCATTCCTTGATTTTTAGGCTTACGGTTTTATGTCTAAAAGACATTAAATACCAACCGACACTAGACTGAGCCCAGTATAGAAATTATAAGTCATTTTAAATCATTATTATCGTTTTAGAAAAGTAACATTTTACTTTTCTCAATTTCACACAATATTCGTACGTTTTACGTATTACGCGTTTTAGACCCGTGTTTCCAGTTTGAGCAGGGTTTTAGCACCCCAATGGAACCTACCACTAATTTTATATTTTATTATAGAGTATATTGACATGTTTAACCATACTTTCAAGTTCCACATTTTTACGATACCCGGTTTTACGTTTTAAGGCTTAATCATTTACGGTTAGCATTTCCCGGAGTCAAAACTAACTACATAAGTTGGATAGTATCATCCAAGAACCACCTCATCCTCCTTATCTTATTCAAACCGCCTCTAGGGGGGGGGGAGTCACCTTTGTGTGGCTTGATCTTGACCATTGATCCTTAGATCATTACAAGTGTTGAACTTGGTCACCAAGTTTAGGAAATTTCCTAGTGACTTCCTAACCTCCTCAAGGCCATATAAAACCCCCTCCTCCCTCTCCTTTGTACGCCACCATCACACACCAAACCATTTCACACTTAGCTAAATTCCTTCTAGTTACAAGCAAGATTCAAGTACATCATCAACATAGAAACCCTAGCTTGGTTTTAGGTAATCAAAATACTTCCAAACCTTATAAACTTTGGTGATTCTATTGAATTTGAATCCACTCAAGTCACCTCAACTTTCGTCATCTCTCTTTCAAGAATACAAGGGTAGAAAGATTGCATTAAGTGAAGTAGGGTGAAGCTTAAGTCTATCAAAGTCCTTACCTTACATGTTAACTTCCTTTCTTAATTGAAAGCCAAAAGTGGTAAGCAAAACCCTAACATACTTCTTGTTAAACATCATATTCATGTTATTTACATATCATTCATGCTATATTTTGTCTTGTGATCATGTCCATGATGTATAAAAATGGGTAAAACAAGTTATTGTAAATGATTGTTAAGTTAAGTTATTTAAACAAGTAAACTAGCGACTTTCTTGGTAAAATCTGATCAAAATGGTAAAATTATGATATTATACCATTACATATTGTAGTATAGGACCTAACAAGGAAACCATAGCAATTTGAACCACCTAAAACGAGTACACCAGTCAAAAGTTATGACCATTTGAAGTTACCAAAACTTTGCGGCAAAACTGCCTAAATACTTTCTGTGACAGAACATAAAACACGCAAAAAGAGGCCCTTCTGGTCCGTTTCATGAAAAAGTTAAAGCACAAAAGTTGTCCGGAATCACGTTTTCTTCAAAAACAAAGGTGTACGTCTCCGGAAAACCAATAACGAATTTTATTTTCTTCAGTTTCTTAACAGTTATTTTATATATATAAGTCACTATATAATTGTTATTGTTTAAAAAGAACAAGAGGTCTAATGACATAGATTCAAGACCACAACCATGGCTAGATCCAAGGTTGAGTCTCAAGACCATGGAACAATGACCAAAGGTCAGGGAAAGGCCGTGACTAAATGACCATATAAACTTACTTAGGAGAAAACATGAGCTAAAGAGTTGGCGATAACTTAAACATACAATTTGGATCTACTTCATCTAAAGAACCATGAGATCTTACAAGTAATTGTCATACAAGATTTAAGAAACTCATCCTAATAACAATCTTCATGTAAAAATACACTTTCCTAAGTTTATTCAAATATTGTTTGTAACACCCCGCCTTACGCAAAGCACAATATTGTCCGCTTTACCCGCAGGCTCACGGCTTTGTTTTTGTGGCCTCATTTGAAGACTTCCCGGCAGGTCACCCAAGCCAGTACTACTCTCACATGAGCACGCTTAACTGCCAGTTCCTAAGAACCCCACTCGCAGTAGACCACAAAACGCGTTGTGTCATTATAAGGCGAATGTTATCTTATGAGCTTAGCATCTCTCCAGGCCACAGCCGATGTGGGATTTGCCTAGGGTGTTACAATCACCCCCGTTAGGGACTCATCGTCCTCGATGAGGTTTGCCCCACCATCCTGAACGGCTCAGGAGTGGCTCTGATACCATTTGAGCTACATCCCCAAAAGAGTTTAAAACAAGTATGAAAAGAGTAGGGAGCCTCATGTGAGGAGTTCATTAAGTTAGCCGTCGAGATGAGTTGTGGATTTACGAATTAAAGTGTCCTGGCTCATCGAACGTTTACTACATGACTTCTGAATTATGTCGGCCCGAACGGTAGTAAACGATATATAAACTATACATGTTTCATGAACCATTTCTTTTCATATACTTACACTATACAAAGTACCACATCATGCACTAAATGCAAGACATATATAGGCAATTCTTCGTATTCTTAGACATTATTCCAAACCTAAGTTGCAACAATTATTCTAGGTTGCTCGTAGAAGTTCTCACGGCATATCCATCATTCTCATTATACATCATCCAACTCACGGTGAGTTCATAGCCCCACTTTACATTACTTCAATGTTTTACAAACCCTTAGGGGGAATACATGCTATTTTAAACCGAACACAATGCTTTGAAACTGTATGTTGCCTGATTGTTTTATTATTACTAAGTACCTTCCTTGCCAATCCTAGGCCCCATATCATGAACCATTTAATCACTAGTATTAGTGAGCGCGAGTATTGTGAATAGCCCTATTAGGATTGACGAATCCCATTTGTTTGAGCAGATTAGTTCAAACGAATGCACTATATTTGAAACATTAAGTACCATTCAGAAAAATTTTCCACCCAAATATGTGAGGTTCGCCTTGAGATTTGATAGGAAAAGCATTCATTATTAGTGCTTATGAGTGTACCGGTAGCATTTAGATTCTAGAACTTGCGTTAGTGATGCATCCCGAGACCGCTAGTCAGACTACATTCGTGTAGTAGGATTTACTACATGATAAGAGGCATTAGGATCACCCTTGTGTTAAACCCGTATCATAATTACTTGACCATTTAAGTCATATTACTTTACTTTTAAAGTCAATTATTTTTCCCACACCTTAGCATTGTACTCATTTTTAGTACACGATACCCCTAGTACAACCCTCCGAGCCTATCTTTTCGTTTCTAATTTTAAGCATTTTACTTAAAGGAAGAATTTGTTACAACCCACTCAAATGTGCAACCAAATCACCTTAGCCTTCCGTGTATGCACTCATCTTTAGTGCATTATTGTTACATATTTAAACCCTTAGTTAATTATCTAATTGATTACATGGTTTCTAAGTCGAGTCATATCTTATACATATTGTTTTGGGACGATTGGGACTCATGGGTGTTAATCTTAAAAAGTACTCATCTTTAGTGCATTACTTGTGTTATGGAGTAATGGGGAAGAACATCATATATTACCCCCATATGTGCGTTTATCTTAAAAAGTACTCCAAGTTTTTGGATTATCTTGATTCGAGTCATTAGATTAGTTTATTGTAAAGTGTGTAAAAATTCAAGTGTAAGGGGAATGTACATTCCCTATGATGTATTATTTTGGATGGTAGGGTAAGAGTGTATGCAAAAAAAATAAAATACAATAAAAAAATAAAATAAAAGAAAAAAAATCAAAAAATTAAGAAAAAGAAAAGAAAAAAATAGAAAAAGAAAAGAGAAAAACATACGGACTACCATCCCGTTTCATTCTATGTTTGTTTTATGTTTTTGTTATTTTTGATTCATTAGCTGAAGTCGAGTCTAGTCTTGGATTAGCAACGCCATATTGTACATGTAATTAACCAAGATGATTAACTCGCCACCAATAAATATTGCCTTTATCCAACAAAGCCATGTTTTCCATATCCCTACACCTAACGTTATAACCCTTTAAAAGACCTCTTTGATAGTTTATCCTAGGTACTTACGCCACGTGGTGGAAGTTTCATCCTCTCCCAAGCCTATGGTAATCTATTTGCTATGACAGGTAGTAAGAGATTTTTTCCAGTTCCTTATTCTGATATATACTTTATTACACGCAAGAGATGTGAGTATCTAAACACTATTTGTGTGGTGCTAGTGTATGACCTCCATGCTTGTTTTTGGTTTTTAGTGGAACGATTATTTGTTGTAATTACTTTCATATTAGTGTTAAATGACCCCTAACTTGTATTTTGATTAGAATAAAAGCGCATTTGCTTGAGGACAAGCAAATCTCAAGTGTAAGGGTATTTGAGGAGGTGAAAAGTGTACCACTTTTAAGGGGTCATTTAAGCACGAATTCGATATTATTTGATCAAATATTGGCCTAAATCGTTCCGTTTGTCATTTTAGGTACTTTTGGTGAGAAATCTGGAAAAGGAAGCATTTTGGACGTTTTTGGAGCATAAAAGTGAAGAAAACGGCAAAGTCTCAAATTTCCTTGCTGGGAATAGTACCTGACGGCGTCAAGCCTTTGTACATGATGGTGTCAAGAGTTACAAAAGAGGTGGAAGTGGAAAATACACGTGACGATCCAGAGTATTTTTAAACTTAGGACTTGACGGCATCACCAAGGTCGTCAGGGTCCAACTATTAGTGACGGCCCAGAGTAAACTCCTACATGACGGCATCACAAACAGATCTAGGCAATACGATTTCATTCATTAGTGTGCAACAACCCTAGTCCGAATTTAATCAGTTTTTCAAGGGTTCCAACCCCTTGATTCTTTCATGTTCAATTGAAGATAAGTATTCATTCAAATCATTCAATATGTCTATGTGTTGTGTGATTATATCTTAAGCTTTTGTCCTATTTAACATGCTAGGCTAGATTTCTCTTATGTTTGCTTAGATGTAGTGAAACCTAGATGTTAATTATGGGTTGATTGCTTGTTTATAATTGTTACGGATGATTGTATTCGATGTTAGGCTGAAGAAAACTGGCAAACTTCCATTGGTAACTTGCTTGAACGTCTTAAGAAACACGATCGGAGGTGTACTACGATTTTTGGTTGTAATTAATGCGTAGGAGAATTCTAATGATCCCATGTTAGGAGCTTCTAACGGCTCGACATAGGAGTGAAGTAGGATCCTATAGAGTTAGGGAATATTGTACATGGCCCTACGACTAATATTAAGGAATATGACCTGTCATCCATGCAATTGTAACAAGCTAATCAACCTGTAAAAGATATCTAGGGAGTAATGAAATCTAAGTAAACACAACTTTCCTCATTATTGTTTCCACCACATTAGTATAATTAGTTTAATTTTCATTTATGTTATTTTATTTTATTTGCATTAGTAGTTAATTGGGTTAGTTGGCTAGCAACTAATTCCGCCCATTCCTTCAAAACCCGAGATTTTAATTGCTTTCATAAAAATACAAAAAGAATCATCCCTCACATCTAGACCTAGTTTAGTAGGCTTTCTAATCCTAGCGACACTATTCCAGAGTTGAACGATCAATCCCCCAGTACTTTTCATTATACTATACTACAACGATCAGGTACACTGCCTAGTGGGGGTTGTAAGCTTCTCGAGATCCCTTGAGATGTAAAACTTGTTGCGAGGGTGCAATTCCCACGTACCATAGCCATATTAGCATTCCTAGCTTCTAGTGCCGCAGTCACACTGTCAGTAACTAGTTGCCGAATGGCTTCCTGAGACATGGCGGTTGTAGTAGGAGTAGCGGGAGTATTGGCTCTCATACATGCCATTCTATAGACGTTCATAAGAATAATATGGGATAAGAATAGTGTCATATCCATTTTAGACATTCTTGCAAGTTCTAACTAATAGAAGCTTGTGTATAGACGGATGGTACAAGTTCTAACTCGTAGAACATTGTTTGATACCGGAGAATAGGTAGGCAATCCTAAAACTAAAAGAGCGGATTTCCTAATAAGATTGCTATATTCCTAGAAGTTCACTTAATCCCCCCCCCCCCTTCTAAAGGTATAGTTATGCTAGTCTAAGGGATTCTAATTCTAAGCTTTAGTGTTTCTAGGTGAGTCTATTTGTTTTAGAATTTCTAATGTCCTCGAGTTAAGACTTAAGGTAGGCCTATAGTGGTTCCTAAGGCATAGGGAATCCTAGGGGATACTTGATATTAGAAAGCTAAGTGTAGGTAAACTATAATTTCTTATTCCTATATCTTACAGAGTGAAACCTAGCAAGTACCCATACATAACTAAGTTATCTATAACTAAACTCCATATACAACTAAATTTATAACCTTACTAGTTTGATTCTTTGTTGTTCTTAAGTTCATGGATTGCTTCTAACAGATCTCTTATATCAGACCTATGACTATCCCTAATATCCTCAATAATCATTTCTATAGTGGAATGCCTAACATGTGATGTAACTACTTCATCAGAGTTTCCTTCATACTTTATTTGTAACCTAAAGATTTGACTACGTATTTTCTCTAATTCATTTTCTAATGTATTATAGTCTTTTTGGATTATAACTCTACCTTTTCCTAGGTCACTTATCTTATTTTCTACTTCCTCAATACGTCCTAAGGACAAATAATCTAAATGAGACTAAGTATATCCTCTATTTCTTCCTCATGCCTTTCTAAAGTCGTTTAATAAGAACTAATTCCTATTTCAAACCTAGTGGGAGGCAAAGGCGGTATAATACGTAATTTCTTACGGGGAGGGGAAGGTATTTTGGGAACATATCGATCTTGTCTAGAATAGTGAGGTATAGATGGGGTAGGGGTTATAGTAGGTACGTGATGTGTTTCGAATGCTTTAAATTTATAAGACAAGTTTCACCATTTCCTTAATACATAAAACACATGGGTAAAAGTATAACCCCCGTTAATAGTAAAGGATTTAGGTAAGACCAGGTCATCCCAAGAGAGGTAATGGTTCCTTATGCTAACTATGATTAAAAAAATTAGATTCCAATGATTGTAACTTATCACTAAAATCGTGTTGGATTTTAAATTTTTGTATTGTTTCTCCCAATTTATTTAAAAGTATGTGTATTAAAGGCTGAGCAGATGAGAATTATAAGCAATAGTATCATAGAAATAACATGGACAAAGCATAGAAGTAAATCATGATGGTTTATCATGTAAACTAGTATATATATCCTATGTAAAAGAATCTCCTTTCGGCCTTTCATTCTATAAACATAGAATGCATAAAGTGTAGTCCAAGTATGAAGTATAAAGTTTGAATTTCCTCTAGTCAAATCGTTAGACATGAGACTAGCTCTTAAACATGGCATAATCAAGGTTATCATTTGTTTTACTAAGCAATTCTCACAAGCATAGCAATGACTTGTTATAGACAGACAATTCATAATATAATCAACATGATTGAATCTTTCGACCTTTAAGCAATCTCAATGACCAATCAAGACAAATGATAATAGACTAAACAATGACATATAAAATGCATATATCATAGATTCAATATTCATGATACAATTTTCATAACAATTATGGCACAATTGCCTCGAATAAATATAAAGTTGCTACTCCATATTCTTAATAAAGTAAAACTTGTAAAAAGGTATTATCATCATAAAAATGAATGTATACCAAGGTTTCTTGTGCTCCAAGGTGTTTCTCCAAGTATGGTAGTATCTCCAACTCCTTAGCTAGTGGTTTTGGTGCAAACAAATACTAAATTGCTTCTTAATGATCAAGATAGTGTTCTTGATTGAGGTGTGTCTATAACACTGATTTGGCCCTCTATTTATAGTGCAAAGGCCACCCTAATATGTCCCTGCTGAGTAATGACATGCAAATGATTGGCCTCTTCATTGATGTGGCTCATTAATGTAGAAATGAATAACTGTCATTAGAAGTGCCGCACATAATTGGTGTAAAACCGGCGGACTTCTCTATTACGTAACAGGTGCTCTTTCTGAATACAACCGGCGTACTTTATTATTTGACTTGTGTTTGTATAGTTGACCAAATGTGCATTTAAGTGGCGCTCTTTCTCCATAAGATCGGCGTACTTTTGTTCAAACTAATAATAATTATCTTGAGTTATTCATTTCTTGTGCTTCTTGCATCATTTCACCAATCTCCAATCGTACATATTCATTCACGTATTTAGTACCAAAAGTCCTAATAATAAGGTTATTTTCTATATAATTTACATAATATTAAGGGTATAAATATGTATAATACGAGACTCATCAAATCCCCCCATACTTAGACTAATGCTTGCCCTCAAGCATAAAAGAAAAATGTTTTCCAAAATCATGTCTCGTATAGTTTTCAAATATATTTTTGTTGTGTATCCAAGACAACCAAGATGACATTACATGCTCTTCACGAATATGAATATTATTTTGAAGTTCACACAAGCACTCATAAAGATAGTTTTTGGGTTGTAAATAACTCTTATAGCTCAATCATAACTTATAGATTTACCATATGCTTGTAAAAGAAACAAAACTGCACCGATGTGGCATAAGCACCAAGTATAAATATCAAAGAGGACTTTTATTTTGGTTATATCGTAAGGTTTAAGGTTTATAAGGTATAGTATAGACATGGAATGTATTTGTAAGAAACTTAAGTCGAGGAATCCTTTATTCTCTTTATTTTTTTATATTATTTTTTTTTCTTTTTTTTTTTTTCTCAACCACATTATAACAAACATAACAGTGCATTGTTCACACTTATCATAATTGGTAAACAACCATACTTTTTTCTCTTCTTTTTCTTTTTTTTTTTTCTTTTCAATTTTTCCTAACTCATACTCCATTCTTCCGATTCACGACTAAGTAACATTTTTTTTGTTTTCTTGACGGATAATAGAAAGGAAAGTTTTTAAGCTCAGAATGGTGTATCTAGTGGATAATGGCACTAAAAGTGAGTGCTAAACGGGTTTAATTTAGTTTAGAAAATGCATGGCTATATATGGTGTAAATCCTAATTTTTGCACATTGGACCCATGGCGCAGTCCTGTTTAGCCCATTAGACTATATCCGAATCCGCGACCTTGTATGCGCTTCCGCGGTGACCTGAGTAACACCCGTTCTTGCATGACGGGGAGGGATGCGCATATGCTAGGTTTCCCACCACCGTGTGACAGTAAAGACCCCGTAAGAAGAACACGTAGTTCTATAGTTGGGGTAACACTAACATTGCGATTGTGAGAGTCTCACAATGGTGAAGGTGGATCTCGTATGTTGCATTCTGGGTAAGGGCGTACATTTTGTACCAGTAGCGATGCATCATGGTGCAATAGAAGACATGCTTCTGTGGCAAAGGTGCGCGCTGTGCGCGACAAGGAGGTGCGAACATTACATCCGTCTTTACAATCGACAGACAGAGGACGTCTCCCCTAAGTGACGCGTACAGAAACAATGGTATTATATACCCTGGTAACCCCCCCAAGTTTGATGGTGCTACTCTTGTAGCAGCATTAAACTTAGTTATACAAATCCTGAAAAACACTTAATGAAAATATTAAAAGTATATGCCGCGAATCGCAACATATAAAACTTAATGAAATAAAAGATTAGCGTGAAGCAATATATAGCACATAGCATGTGAAATTAACACATAAGGGAAGTAGTAGTGCGAATTACACCTATCGTGAGGTTTTACAAACTAAATAAATAATGAATTGTTGTTTCAATCGCACCGTAACTGGGACCGCGACTAATAGTTTCAATTGCACGCACAGACGCAGATGGATGTATCGTGACCACATAGACTCGAACGTTTGTAGATGACTGCAGATGATAATAACATGACCACGGCTTTTGACCAGTGCGCTCATGGCGATTGACTAGCATCGTGGTGACTGTTAGTAGCTCGTAGCTAATATGCGAAGATGTCCGAACGCACGGTCTAATGTGGGTAGATTCATCGTGACTGCGTTGTTCAAACATGCAAACAAGCATACCAACTGTAAAAACATTATATGCGCGAATTAATTAGCGGCGAAAAGATAAAGTAGGTCTGATCATGTGGACTTAGTGCGACTATAGATAAAATCGTGTTTACCAAGTTAAAAGATTTACATAAAATCTTATGAATATTTAAAAGATAAAATATCTTAACGCATGAATACCGCATCGGCCGGGTTTAAAATGCAACCCAAAAAAAATATAAAGTTTTAAAATTACCGGATTTTGAACTCAATGATTGCCTTCCGGTGATGTGAGAGCACGAAACTTGTATTAGTCGGGTCCCACAGATGGCGCCATCTTGTTGATACATAATCTGGCACAGGCTACTCCAACGACTCTCCCTGGGCCGTTCTTCATCTTCACGAGCCCTGAGTAGACCTGTCAACAAAGAGAACCCGTCAAGAGTAGACCTAAGGCTGTAGCCCCGGGATCCACCTCCGATGGTCAAGTTAGTCATTGATGCGATATAGCATATAAGAGTTAGGTTTAGAGTAACTTGTTGTGTTGTGTTTTTAAGAAGGGGATCCCAGCCCTATATTTATAGGGCATGGAATAGGGTTTAGGCGTAGAGTGGGCCGCTGTCTGCTGGGCCTAGCCCATTCCAGACTATACGTCAACAGTGAATAACAACTACCATGACTATTTTGTACATTTTCATTTTTATATATGTGACGGTTTGCTTGACTTTCTTTATCTTTCAATAATTATTAGGGTCAACGAGTAGAAACACTTCTCATGGAGAAGAGACCATACGGAAAAAAATCGTCATCCTTGATTTTTCACAAGCCCCCCAACTAAGCATAAAAATGAGATCACATCTTATCTACAAGTTAGATGCTAAAACTACCCATAAGAGTTACTTGTGAAAATTTCTTACTCCCATTTCCTAAATTTTTGTATCTCAAGATTTTATTTTTGTGAGAAATGATTTGCTTCATATTTTCTCGTTTCAATAACTTTTTAGTCCGATAGAGATACCAAGTTTAAAACGCCAAGTAGTTTTTCATTTTCTCTCAAGAACCACTGCTTTAGAAATTCGGTCCACATCAAGGATATTGGGTACATACAATCTCATATATAAGTTTCGGAGTACTACACGTGCACCTCATGTGTCCAATTCAGAATCATCCATATACACCTCACGCGCCAACAACTTTTACACACTTAAGCTCTTATTCAATACAACTTTCACTTTTCTTTTCTTTTTTTCTTTCTTTCACTTTTTTTTTATCATACTTTTTTCTCTTTTTCTTTTCTTTTCATTTTTCATTTTCACTTTTTTCAACAATGGAAGCTTATCGGGTAGCTCCAAAACCACATACATATCACTTTTGATTTTTCATTTTTTCTTTTGATGTGTCCTTGATATGTACCCAACTTCTAAAGCAAAGATTCTTTTAAGAAAATAAGAAACTAAATATTACCCAAACCTAAATACCACTAATTAACCTAATATATCTATTATATATTGGTGAAACAATTTTATGGGAGCAAAAAGTCACAAGTACCTTTCATGAGCTCTAAAGAGAACCAACTACTACACGTTTAGCATCAAACTTCTAAATAAGCTCTATCATTTCTCGATCTTCACAATTTAAGATCCCAAATTATGAAACCAGCGAATGCTTAGCCGATAATCAGCCACGCATATCTAAAGTCAGTTACGGAAACTTGCAAATTCTAGAAGAAGAATTCGCGCTTTATAGCTCCTTATGTAAAAGACTAGTGAAGGGTTTTAAGCTGTGCATATATAAAGTCAAGTACGGGAACTTGCAGATTCTTAAGAAAGAATTCACATTTTATAGCTCCTGGTGTAAAAGACTAACACAAGCTTATGTGATTATCATTGGTTAAGGGAGACAAGCTAGAGCTCAACATGCCCGGTCAAGTCAGAATATTTATTTCCACTCTCACTAGTAGGAAAGTCAAAAAAAGTGTCAAATCTTATTATATAATATCATATCATATAATATCATTTTTATTAATAAAAAGGTGACAAAAAATCTAAATTTTGGTGGAAAAACGGAGTTGCGTAAGTTAACAGCTCAGACGAAGGTGCTAGGTCCAATCGAATCGAAGATCCATCCCCTAGACTAAAGTGAAACATTGTCCTCAATGTTTTAAGGGTATGGGTAGTGTTACGAAATATCTAAGGCCGTTTATTAAGTATGCCAAGAGATAAATGTTAGTCAATAAGAGTTTGGATATGTTGAATTTCTGAAAAAGCAGCGAAGAATGAGACTCGAGTGGAGAGAACGACAAAACACGAGCACGAGAGTCCTCAATCTTCAGGGAAATTCCTGGACCTTCACAAACAACCACGAAAACAAAAGTTTGGAAAGAGTCGCCCCCCTCACGTCACGCTACTAAAGAAAATAGAAAATAAAGAAGATGAAATGGATAAGCATGGGGTGCCTCCCACGAAGCGCTTGTTTTTGTTCACCGAGTCACGTGAGCTTGACTCGATCCCCAAAATTAATTGTCCTTGGGGAAAGTTTGGAGATCCGGGACAACCATGGGTGGTATGTCCCCTCTGAAATAATGGGTGGTATGTCCCCTCGATCACCAACGTTAAAAACACGATATTTAATCTTAGCATCGTGAATCCTCTTCGTTTTGTCTTTGTAGATCAAAGAATTTTCATAAGCCAGATCACGAAGCTCAGTTAATTCATTGAATTGAACTTTACGATCATCACCCGCGGTTTTGAGATCAAAATTAGCGTGTTTCAAAGCCCAGTAGGCCTTGTTCCCAAGTTCAAAGGGCAAATGGCACGCCTTCCCGTAAACCAGCTTGTAAGGAGTACGCCCAATGGGTGTTTTGTAAGCTGTCCGAAAAGCCCATAATGCGTCATCTAACTTATCAGCCCATGAACATGATGTTCTCCTACGGTCCTTTCTAAGATACGTTTCAAGCCACGATTGGACACCTCAACTTGACCACTCGTCTGTGAATGATATGCAGTAGAAAAACGATGTGTGACACCATATTTGAGCATAACTTTAGCAAATTGGTCATTACAGAAATGGGTCCCACGATCACTTATAATAGCACGAGGTGCACCAAATCGGGCGAAGAGACTTTTAAGAAATTTTACAACAACTCAGGCATCATTGGTGGGGAGCGCTTTCGCTTCAACCCATTTCGACAATAATCGACGACCATGAGTATATATTTTTTTCCTCTGGAAGACGGGAATGGTCCCATGAAATCGATACCCCAGACGTCAAAAATCTCACAGACTTTGATAGAATTTTGCGGCATCTCGTCTCTCTGAGAGATTTTTCCTTGACACTGGCAAGAATCACATGATTTAACCAATTCATGGGCATCCCAATATATCGTCGGCCAGTAGAAGCCGGAATCGAAAACTTTCTTAGTGGTGAAGTTGGAACCATGATGTCCCCCCGTGGGTCCATTGTGGCATGCCATGAGAATTTCAGCGACTTCCTTGCTGTGAACGCACCGCCAGATCACTTGATCTGCACAAATTTTGATCAAGTAGGGGTCGTCCCAGAAATAATGTTTAACATCTTTGTAGAATTTCTTCTTTCGCTGGAACGACATCCCTTTTCGTTTGAAATTCCCCGCATGGTGATTCGCAAAGTCAGTGAACCATGGGGTACTAGGATCACTATGTGATAAACTCCCAAGTGTCTCGAGTGGAATGTTTCAGTAATTTCCTTTTTCTCGAAATCACTTTGATGGGGATTCTCTAAACGTGAAAGGTGATCGGTGACAAGGTTCTTAGCTCCCTTTTTGTCTCGAATTTCAACATCAAATTCTTGAAGGAGTAGAACCCACCACATCAATCTTGGCTTAGCATCTTGCTTTTCCATTAGATACTTAAGAGCCGAATGATCCGTATACACTATGCATTTCTTTATGACGAAATAAGGTCGAAACTTTTCAAAACCATAAATGATGGCTAACATTTCTTTTTCATTAGTCGTATAATGGTATTGAGCATCGGTCATTGTTTTACTAGCATAGTGTATCGGCTGAAAGTATTTTGACTTACATTGCCCCAGAACTGCAACAATAACATAATCTCTAGCATCGCACATTAGCTCGAAAGGCATGTTCCAATCGGGGGCAACTAAGATAGGAGCCTCCGTTAACTTCTTCTTTAGGATATTAAATGCTTCAATGCACTCATTTGAGAAGATAAACGGAGCATCCTTTTCAAGTAAATGGGTCAGGGGCCGGCCGATCTTGGAAAAATCTTGAATAAAACGTCGGTAAAAGCCGGCATGACCAAGAAAACTTCTAATTCCTTTTACAGTTGTGGGATGAGGTTACTTAGCAATTACGTCGACTTTAGCTCTATCGACCTCAATCCCGGATCTCAAATTCTTATGGACAAGGACAATGCCCTCTTTAACCATGAAATGGCACTTCTCTCAATTTAGAACCAAGTTCGTGTCTTCACACCGTTTCAGCATTCTTACTAAATGGGAGAGGCAAGAAGTGAAGGAATCTCCATAAACCGAGAAATCATCCATGAAAACTTCCATGGTTTTCTCAATTGTATCATGAAAAATTGGCATCATGCATCTCTGGAACGTAACTGGAGCATTGCAAAGCCGAAGGCGTACGTCGGTAAGCAAACGTTCCATAAGGGCAAGTGAAAGTGGTATTTTCCTGGTCTGGAGAGTCAATCGGAATTTGAAAATATTCGGAAAAGCCATTGAGAAAACAATAGAACTCATTTCCTGCTAAACGTTCGAGCATTTTGTCCATAAAATGAAGTGGGAAGTGGTCTTTACGAGTCGCATAATTCAATTTTCGGTAATCAATACACACTCTGCATCCGGTAACAAGACGTCTCAGAATCAATTCATCATCTTCATTAGTCACTACGGTTATTCCACCTTTCTTTGGAACACAGTGGACCGGGCTAACCAATAAGCTATCCGATATTGGATAAATCATTCCAGCATCAAGGAGTTTGATAACTTCCTTTTGGATAACCTCATGATTTTTCGGGTTAACCCATCGTTGTTGTTGGACGAAATGTTTGTAATTGTCTTCAAGAAAAATTTTGTGAGTACAAAAACGTGGGTCTATGCCCTTGATATCGGAAATTTGCCAAGCGATGACACTTTTATGCTTCTTGAGCACATCTAAGAGACGGGTCTTCTCCTCATATTTAAGGTCTTTTTGAAATTATGATGGGAGGTTTATCGGTTCCTTCTACAAAAGTATATTCAAGATGAGGAGGTAAATCCTTGAGCTCGGGCTCCGGAGGATTCTCAGTATACAGCTTAACTTCTTTAACATTGGCCATTTTAAGGTCCATCGGAGGGAGAGACGGAGTTGGGTCTTCATTCAACAATTTTTCAATTAAAAGAACATCTCCCTCCGGGTCGCAAACGGAATGATCGATTTCCGGTGAAATCGAATCATTAGAGAGAAAGGCCACGATCTCTTCCAAGATGAAATCACTTCCCTCAAACGAAGTAAGGGAAGGGGACGGATCGGAAAAAATTGGTTGAGAAGAAAGAGTGGGATTGCCACTCGAAGCATTTTTAGTAATACCAAGAAGTTCTTTAGAATACTCCTCCGTAGCAATATCAATAACATCGATACGGTTCACGGAAAATTTGTTATAATCGGAGGAGTATCTCGCTGTTTGATCCAAATTAAACGTTACGGCTTCGGTACCAATGCATAGGGTAATGTCTTCATCATAGACATCAATTAACGTACGACCAGTCCTTAGGAAACCTCTCCCTAGAATGAGAGGTACCCGTGGATCAGCATCAAAATCAACAACAACAAAATCGGCGGAGAAATGGAACTTTCCCGCATTGACGACGACATCCTCGGCTATTCCCATCGAGCGGGAAGTAGTTCGGTCGGCAAGCTCGAGGGTCATGCAAGTCAGAGTCAAATCGGGTAAAGACAAGTTTTTCCAAATAGATAACGGCATTAGGTTAATGCTTGCACCGAGATCGGCCAAGGCGAAGCACTCAACCATCCCCGGAAAATTGCAAGGAATGAGAAATCGACTGGGGTCTGCAAGCTTTTTGAGAATAACCGCCGAGCAATTCTCATTCAGCGGGGTTTTTGCCATTTCAAACAATTTTTCCTTGTTATGCAAAAGATTTTTAACCATAGACGCAAATTTCGGCATTAAAAGTATGGCATCCGCGAAGCTAATGTCGAAGTGCAAATCTTGGAAATTTTGGAAGAACTTCTCCATTTGATGATTAGCTTTGTCACGAGCTTCTGATCGTTCAATCTTGACGGATAAGGCAATTTGGTCTTGACTGGAACTTATTTTTTGGGTTCAACAACTTTTTCCTTCTGCTTTGATGGCTGGACAACCGGAGGTTGGACGTATTCGGTACATCCATTATTAGTAGGAAGAACCGGGTCCTTTGTCGCCTCGGTCTCACGGTCAACTACCTTAGGAGGAAGAGAAGACGAGGTAGTCGGAGCCGTGGGTCCATCGTATGAAACACCACTTCGAGTCGTGATCTCTTTAACATGGCCCCTCGGGTTACCGATCGTGTTGCTTGGAAGAGTACCCGAGCCCGAGGGTCGATCATTTAAAGACTTCTTCAATTCAGTCATTTGATTAATTAGCATTTTATTCATTTCCTCTTGAGTTTTCATAAATTGCTTAAGTAACTCATCCGAGGACGACTGATTTTGATTCACAACTGGATGTTGGTTTTGAAAATTTTGTCCACGGTTGTTGTTGTTGAAACCTTGATTTTGAAAATTTTGATTTTCGTGATTGTAATTAGCATTTTGAAAATTTTCTTAATTTCCTTGGTTTTAAAAATTCCCTTGATTCGGGCCTTGATTGTAATTCCCCCGATTTTGAAGAAAACATTGATTTTGATTTTGAAAACCATTGTTCATCCGGTTTTGATTTTGATTCTGGTTAAATTGATTGTTTCGGTTTTGCATGTTATGATTCACTTGATTGACTTGATTCGGTTGATTGAAACCGGGTGGTCCAAGATAATTGTTAGAATGGTAGCTAAGAAGATTTCGGTTTCCCTGTGGTTGGTAATCGTTACCGCGCATGTTGTAGGTTCCCGAAGTAGCATACACATTTTCATGAGTGAAGCCACTGGAGGTTTTTGACTTGATTAGAAGATCTTTCAATAGCCATTGATTCAACTTTTTTTAGTAAAAGCAGCTATAGCATTCATAACTTCATCATTAGATTTGCTACAAGCAGTTGAAGTTTGAAGCTTATTTCTAGCTATCCTCACTTTAGCTTTGTTCTCAATAATTTTGAAAGCATCTTGAATGTTTCAGGTCAACAAGTTCCCACCCGCAGCATTGTAGAAAGTATCAATCTAATGCAAAGGTGAAAACCCGTGATTCAGACATTTTTCCAACAACTCCTTAAATCTATCCCAAGCTTCGCTGAATGATTCGTCGAAAGCTTGCTGAAATCGAAAGATTTGAGTTCGAAGATTAGATATTTTTGATGGAGGGTCAAAATGATTCACGAACTTTGATGCAAGATCATCCCAAGTATGAATTAAGATCGGTGGTTCCTTTTCAAGCCAAGTCCAGGCTGCTCCCTTGAGTGAGAAAGGAAATAATTTCATTTTAACCACTTCATACGGTACTTTGTTTAACTTTATAGTTTCAGTGATGTCAGTGAAATTCCTTATGTGAACATAAGGATCTTCAATTTCTAAACCGTGAAATGAGATACTCGTGATGATGTTGAGTAACCCGTGATTAATCTCAAATTAATTTACAGTGATATCAGGAATCACGATGGCTCTCCTCACTCCATTGAATGGTGATTGGAGTTGTTCCTCTATCGGACACAAATCGTAAGCCGGTTGGGGTCCCATCGAAGGGATCCCGTTGTTTTGAGCACCACCCATCGGTGGGGGTCCCAAGTGTTGTTCGTTCTGGTTCATTTCCTCCGTGGTTGGGAAAAAAACTCAGTGTGTGTGATGAAATAAACTTTCTGGATTCGAAAGTGGAGAAGTAAGACGTTTAGAAGATGAACGGGTGTTCATACACAACAAATCGCAAATTTAAAAATGAAAAGAAAATCAAAATAGAAAAGGAAAATCTTTTTGTATTTTTGATTGGGAAATTATTTTTGGCTTTTTTTAATATATTGGAAAAACAAAATTACTACACGCAGCGGAGCAGAAAGAAGAATGGATCTCTCTTCGGTCTGCAATTTAATGTCAAGACCTTCGTATTCCCCGTTTAGTTGTTTGTAGCAAGAAAGTAATCCAATAACGTTTAATTTCATGATCTCTTTTGTTGTTTTTATAGAATGGTTTAAAACGAGAGAGTTATAAAAAATTCAAGATAGAAAATATATACAAGATAGAGGAATGTTTTCAAAACACGATTCAAAAATGAAAATAAAAAATTCACTTCAACCTTCCCCGGCAGCGGTGCCAAAATTTGATTGCTCAAATTAGTATATAGTATAGTTATTCTCAAAGGAATTGCTAAGGAAAAAAGCAAAACCCGAGGTCGTAGTCCGTTTGAAGGTGTGAATGGAATTTGAAATTCCCGATTAGTGAAAAGTGTCGTGAAAGTGGAAAAAGTGATATTAATAAGATTTAAACTAATGAATATGAAAATGATGCACAATTAACCAATTAAGCAAGTAATTTAAGTAACCAAACCAAAAACGCAACGTAGAATCAAAAACGTAAGCTAAAACGCAAATAAAACGTAAACGCGCAAAATAAAAAGTGAAATTGAAGCTAGACTAATCCTACGGGTTTGAAAATAATTTTCCTAAGTTAAAAATGATAAAAGAAAATTTTGAAAAAAAGAAAAATATTTTTTTGACTTTTTATGTAATTTTTATGAATTAAAAACTAATTTAACTAATTAAAAATTAAAAGAAAATGGATATTAATTGAGAAAAATACAAAATAAAATTTGAAAATTCTAGAATAACTAAAAACTATTTTAAAACTTAAAATATATTTTTCTGGCTTTTTGTAATTAAAAACTATTTTAACTAATTAAAAAGTAATTAAAATTTAAATAAAATTGAAATTAAATGAGAAAAATGCAAAATTAATTTCTAAAAATAAAAAATAAATGAAAACTATTTTTGGAATTTTTTATGCTTTTTTTGATTTTTTTTGGATTCTTGGTATTTAAAAAGTAATTAAAATTTATTTAAAACTAAAATTTAATTAGAAAAATAGCAAATTAATTCAGAAAAATCTGAAAAATTCAGGAAAAATCTAAAATAATAATCTAAACCTAGGAAAAAATTAAAATATGAAAAATGAGCTGTGGAAATGCTTAATGCTTAAAAACTGCTTATTGCGAGTGCTTATTAATAAGCACTCTTTGATCAATTTGACTGAAACTTTGACCAAAGGTTTCTTTTGACTCAAGTAAGTTTAAGTGTACTTAAATAAAACCAAATGGATCACAGAAACACATATATGGATAACAAAGTAGTTTAAATAAGCTCAAATGAGAAGCAATAAGCAAACAAATAAGTTATGGGTACCAAACCAGTGAAATAAGCAACAATAAGGTCTGAGTAACTGATATGAACCACAATTCTCAAATTCCAAGCAACAAAGCACAAAAGCAGGCCTAAACTAGAATTCAGTCACTAGTGGAAATCCTACATTTTGATAGGTCAAATAAGCAGTGCAAATAAGCTGATGCTGGTGAGTTTATGGGGGCAAAACCTTCATTGGCCTACTGAGATGACAGAAACACCAAATAAATTCACTCAAAAGCTTATTAGCTATCCTAATGGTTTCTTGAAATCTGATACACCCTAATGGTGCAGGGGATTCAGTGAAGTTAACTGCTGACTTTTAGCTTATTTAAAAGTACTCAAATAAGTTCCAAAACCTGATTTTTTTATTGATTATGATGAACAAGCTTTTGCACAACACAAAGCAACAAGCAAATTTCAATTCTAACAACTATTAAATCCTACAAGAGCTCACAAAATTCTGGCCAAATTCCGATTACTCAACTAGTTTGACTAATTGATTTGCAACTTACTTTGACTAATGTGGAATTCTACTGAATAATTAATAACCTACAATTACTTTTAAGCTAATTTATGAGTTGAATTACCTAGATGCACCTAAAATCTATCAAATTACCAATTTGCAGCTGCTATTATACACAGAAATGAAGCTTATAGTGATTTTTGACTTTTTGTTAAGAACCTACCAATTTTATGCTTATACTATCCTATATATGTCTTATGCAGTCTACTTATGCAAAGAGAAAAACTAGAAAACACCAATACCACAGTATCATAACCTAATCCAAACACCCCTATATTAAGTTGTGAGATGAACAAATGACTAAGTAAAGTAATTCCAAATAATCCAAACCTCAATCTCTGATTATATATTGATCAAACAAGCTTAATTGAACCAGAATATCATGTCTCAAACACAAGGTATCACAGAATCTCAATTAAGACAACATTGA
The DNA here is from genome assembly GCA_030686995.1 of Artemisia argyi. Lineage (NCBI taxonomy): Eukaryota > Viridiplantae > Streptophyta > Magnoliopsida > Asterales > Asteraceae > Artemisia > Artemisia argyi. The sequence continues at coordinate 157,168,402 of CM060700.1, read as the reverse complement.
AACAGTAGGATCAAATAGAAATGCAAATTATAATATTATGATGTAATAAACTACAACTAAACTATATTATGATGTAACTAATAATTTTATTTAGAAATAAGCAATAAAAACTAAATCTACACTACTGCTACTTGATTATGCAATATTAAAGAAATTTAAATTAATACATACAAGGAAAAGCGCCCCCCCCCCCCCCCCAGCTCAAATAGAGGGGGTTCACTATGCTTGCATGTCTTTAGACAGGCCAAATGGCTCCTTATTGGACTACCAAACCTCCAAATGCTTAAGCTCAGCTTAACAGATAAGCTATTTTGACTTTTGTTGAATTTTAGGAAATTGAGAGATAATGATTGAATAAACTCACCACAAGCTATAACAGCTTGAATAAGCTTATATGAATGACTAAAAGGCTTATTGAAGCCTGAATTTAAGTAATAAAGGTAAACATATTTTTGGTTTTTATTTGATTTTCTGATTTTTTTTGTATTTTTGATGTATATTAAAATGAAACAACTAAAACAGAATAAGCTTATGAAATAAGGAGTTTATAATAATCTAGCTACTAGAATTAAGCAAAAGCTAAAACAATTATATTAAAATGAAACATGAAACATAAATTTAAAAGTAAAGTAACTCAATTATATTAATTCAAAATTCAGTACAATGCTTGAAATAAAGAAATTACAATAAGAAACTAATTTTAAAGTAGAGACAATACTAAAAAAACTACACACCAATTGTGAATGAGGAAGGGGTATATATAGGAGTTGAGCTGAGGATGCTAGGGTTTGATAGAAGCATATGGATCCTTTCAGGTGTGTTATCTATCCCTTGATCTTGTCCCTTGATCTTTGCTTTGATCACACGCTTGAATTAAGACCCTTGGATCATGTGTGAGTGAGGAATGAATCCCGTGTGTCTCCTTTCATTGGTCCACGTGTAATTCTATCTGTCAGGAGTTAGGTGGCAGGTTCTAGAACAACTCATGATTGGTTATTTATTGTTACGTGGGTTAATTTGGTGGGGTGGTGATTTAGGGTTCGTGGAACAGTAATATTTTCTGGGTAAAAATGAATTTGGGGGGCGGGAATTGGTGTTGATGTTTGTTATTGTTTTGTTGACCGGGTTTAAGGAGTGGGTTGACCGGGTAAAAGGCTAAGGGTAAAAGGCTTTGGCTGTTATATTAGTACAATCCATATGGTTAGTTTTGGTTTTAAGACTAGGATTGAATTCATAAGGACCAATCATGTAATTTTGCAATTTAAAAGGACCAATTCTCTAATTCATGGAGGACCAATATTTTCTTTTCTTCAAATATTTCTTTAAAGGACCAATTTTGTCAAAATGTGAGAGACTTGGAGGACTGAAATTGCCAAGATCTTCAAACTTTGACCAAGGACTAATCTTGGCACTTCATTAATCTCTGAGGACTTTCTTTGACATTTTGAGCTTTTTTTGATCATTCAGTTTCCCCAGCTCCGACTTTTGACCCTTTTCCATTCTCGTGCTCGTTTTTGTCGGTTTTGGCTTGTTTTTGTCCATTTTTCACATATTCGTTCCTGTACATACAGAAATACAAAAACACACAATTTCTTGGCATATTTGGTTAGTATTTGGTATTTTTGGTCTGATTTAAGGTCTAAAAAGGATGGGTGAATAAGCACACATCAAGTGACCTAGTTCATTTTAATAGGATAGTCACTGTAAATCATCCTTAAGTAGTATCGGCGGAAAATGAACAGAGTTTACAACATTTAAGGAAATGCGGTACGGGAATATTTTAGAGACAAGTTCCAACCATGATGAAGACTAGTTCTAGTCATGGTGAAGACAAGTTCTAACTACAGTTGAGGTAAATTCTAGTCATGATAGAGACAAGTTCTAGTCATGATAGAGACAAGTTCTATAGTCTTCCTATTCAGCAATTTGCCACATGGTAAATACCCATGTTATGACTAGAACGACGGGCGTTGAAGATCCCATTTTTGCAACTCTTGCAATGTGAGATTTAATATCATAGTCGAACATAATGAGGATTATAGTTCGATGTAGATATTCTTACAAGTTCTAACTAATAGAAACTTGTGATATGATCAGAAATATAAGTTCTACTTCTAGAACGTTGTAGGATGAGGTAGAGAGATAATATAGAGAGAAGAAAATAGAGTGTAAAAAGATGAAGGGATAAAAGAGAAGGAAATGGAATGAGGGATTTTAGTAGTAAAGAGTGTAGAAGATGAAAAAAGGAAAGTGTAGAAATAGGAGGGTATGAAAGAATTAAAGATAACGGAAGGATGGAAGGGTAGGTTTAGGTGAAGTGGAAAAGTATAGGGGTATAAGATTAAACGGTAGAGTAGGGAAAATGGAAGAGTAGGATTTTTAACAGGGGAGTGGGGAAAAAGGCGGGAAAATGGGATTTTGAATTGAAAAGTGTGGAAAAAGGCGGGAGAAGGAGATTTAAAAGGTAGTACGAGAGAAAATGGAAGGATAAGATTAAACGGACAAGTAAGAGTATTAGGATACCTGAAAGATTGTATCCTAATGGAGTTTTAGATTAACTAGATGCCTTTCCAAAGTTTGTTTTCCCCCTAAGGTTCTTCTATTGTTTCCTAACTAATCCTAATTTCTAAGGGTGAGTATTTGGTTCATTTGAAGTAGAGGGTTCTAATAAGGGTGTAGGCTTAGTGGTTTCATTTCCTAAGGGTTTACTAGGAGTATCCTTATTCTTAGGTGTAGTTTCGGGATTTCTCTTTTGTTTTAAGTTGTCTGTTATTACCATTATTACTATTATTATAAGTATTACTATTCCTAGGAACTTAAAACCAGGGAGGGTAGGTATCCACATGATGAGGCGAAAAATGATCCGTTTTTAGGGGGTCATTTAAGCCCGAATCCGAATTTATTTGATCAAATATTGCCCTAAATCGTTCCTTTTGTGATTTTAGGTGTTTGGAGAGTGAATTCTGGAAAAGAGGCTATTTTGGACGTTTTTGGAGCATAAAGTGAAGAAAACAACAAAGTACCAAAAATCCAAGCTGGAAATACAAGGTGACGGCGTCAAGGGTTTGCTCTTGACGGCGTCAGACATGAAGAATAATTTACCGTAGCTGGTGACGGCGTCAGATGGAGTGATGACGGCGTCAAAGTGGCCAAGATTAATTTACCGGAGGTGGTGACGGCGTCACATAGGCCGTCATGATTGGATCTAGGGCGTCCGAGGAAGTGTATGGCGGCGAGTTGACGGCGTCAGATTTAACTCTTGACGCCGTCAGGATGATTTTCCTATATATAGTTTTCTAGTTTTTTCATTAAGGAAGAGAGAAGTTTTGGTGAAACCCTAAAGACGATTTTGGTGCCTCTTTTACAGGTTTTTCAAGGGTTCCAAACCCTTGAGACCTTGCATTGTAATTGAGATAAGTATATTTTTAATTCATTCAATATGTCTATGTGTTGGTTGTTTATCTTTTGTTCTTATCTTAATTCTACTATGCTAGGCTAGATCTCTCTTGTGTTTGCTTAGATCTAATGAAACCTAGATGTTGATTATGTGTTGATTACTTGTCTATTCTTGTTTTGAATGAATGATTTTATATGTTAGGCTTAAGAAAACTGGCAGATCTCCAAATGGTAACATGCTTGAACGTCTTAAGAAACATGAACCGAGGCGTACTAGGTCTTTATTGGTTGTATTTAATGCATGAGCCACTGTTTACAATCCCTATAGTTGTGCTGGGTCATGGTGTAGGAGGAGATAAGAGCTCATAGAGTTGGGGAGTTATCTATGCCACTCCACGAATGGTATTAAGGAATACAACCCGTCATTCATACAAGTGTAACAAGTAATTAACATGTAAAAGATATCTAGGGAGTAATGAAGTCTAGGTAAACACAATTTCTCCACATACTGCTCACAACCTTAGTTTAATATTAGTTTAATTTTATTTTCATTAGTTTAATTAGTTACAAAGTAGTTTTTGGGTTAGTTGAATAACAACTAATTCCGCCCACTCTTCTAAAAACCGAGATTTTACTTGCTTTCATAAAATATAAAAATACAAAAATAATCATCTCTCACCTCTAGAACTATTAATTAGGTTTTCTAATCCTAGCGACACTATTCCTAAGCTGAACGATCAATCCCCCGGTACTTGTCACTATACTATACTACAACGATCAGGTACACTGCCTGGTGGGGGTCGTAAGCCTCGCGAGATCCCTCGAGAGGTAAAGCAAGGTGCGATTCCCACGCATCAAGTTTTTGGCGCCGCAGCCCGGGGAATAGTTATTGTCTAGGTTAGGATTTCTTTTTATTAGGTCTACTTGCTAGATTCCTTTCTAGTAAGATTTTTATTTTTATTTTTAGGTCTTCTTTAGTCTATCTTATTTCTTCGTGCTTTTGTTCGTAACTCTTCACCATTCACCATCATGGCAACCAACGAATTCTCCAACCTTAGGATCACTAGAAGTCGTAGCACCACTAAAGACCTCGTCTTGCCTTATGCAGAACCCGAAAGAGAAATGTGTAGGTTAAGACGAACTCACTCAACACCTGAACCATCCAGCATTGCTATCGACTTTGATGCACCTCTCTCTGAAGAAAATTCAGAAAATCACATCACAACCCCGAGCTCCCACAATGAGACGAATACTCCTATAATACCTCCTCCTAAGCGTCTCAAGGATTACTCTTCCCCAACTCCTCGTGGGTTTTCCAATGCCATTGTTTATCCAAACGAACACACCAACGAGGTCTTGCATGCGAATGATATTTGGCTTGTCAAAAGTGTGTGTAAGTTCCACGGACTTGATGAGGAAAATCCGATCCAACACATCAAGGACTTCCTAAAAATAGTGGATACCATCCATACGGGTGGGACTACTAGAAACACATCCGGACTGCGATTCTTCCCTTTTACCTTATACAGAAAAGCCCAAGAATGGTATAACAAACTCCCTTCCGAATCTATTTTCACATGGGAGCAACTCATATCCAAGTTCTATGAGAAGTTCTTTCCACCTGGAAAAACCTCAGCATTCAGGGATAGGATCCTTCGTTTCCGAAAGGGGAAGGATGAACCCTTCCATAAAGCGTGGACTAGATTCAAAGATTTAATAAGACAAGTTCCACATCATGGCATTGAACTTTGGCTCTTGGTCCAAATCTTTTACGAAAATATCTCCTCTAATGACCGGAACGGAATCAACCAATCTAGGAAAGGAAGATTGGCCAATCTTAGTGCCGAGGAAGGATGGGACAGGATTAAAGAATATCCCCAAGACCTGGATGACACTTGGGATGAACCTGAGTCGACTATCGGCATTTCTGAAACCACCTCGGATCGATTGAGCAAAGTTCACAAAAGAATGGATTGCCTTGCTGGATCACAACCACCTAAAATGCTATCTAATCCTTACTTGATCTGTGATTACTGTGGAGGTCCGCATGAGGTGGAGGAATGCGGAGGAGCAGCCACAACTGAACATGCATGCTTGTCAGGAGGAGACATTTATGCTGATCCCTCCCTTTTGCCTTTCTACCGAAATGATGATTATACCCTTTGGGGAAATCTGGTAAGGAAAAGAGAAGGGGAGGGAGGCCCTGAATTCAAGATCAGGAACAATTTCGAAGATGACCTTGGTCACTTCACTCAAGAAAAAGACTTGCAAATGAAAGGGCTTAATGAGCTTTTCGACGAACAGCAGGAGGATGTCGGAGAATTCTTCAGCAAGCTTAACTCAGCCCTAGATAACCTCCAACCACCGTCAGAAAGAGGAAAAGATCCCATGCTCGCGATAACCACACGGGCCGGAACGACAACCAAGGACCCTCCTTACCCAAATTCGTCCCCAATCACACTCAATTCAGACAAACCTAGAGAGGAGGAGCAGGATGTCGTCATTGGCACCCCGGACCAACCACCAGTAACAACCCCCTCCCCATCAGCCCTTCCTAACCCACCTGTGAGAATTCCATACCCATCCCGACTAAGGAACCAAAAAACGGAGAATGATAACAAGAGGTTCTTGTCATACCTAAAAGACTCGGTTGTCACCATACCTCTCCTGGATGCTTGCTATCACATGCCAAAGTATAGCACATATTTCAAAAAACTGCTCGCTAACAGGAAGAAGCTCGAGGGTCTTGTAACCCTGGGGGAAGAATGCTCAGTGGTGACCCATAAAGGGCTACCAAAGAAGGTAGACGATCCGGGCAGCTTCACCTTGCCATGCTCTATAGGTCCTCTATCAATCAAGAATGCTCTTGCCGATTTGGGAGCAAGTATCAACCTCATGCCTCTCTCTATGTTCCGTAAACTAGGATATTCCGGATTGAAGCCTACCCGTATGAACATCCAACTAGCCGATAGATCAGTCAAATATCCCGAAGGAATATGTGAGAACGTGCTAGTCAAGGTTGGGAAATTCAAATTCCCTGTCGACTTCGTAATCCTGGATATGGAGGAGGACGACGTGGTACCTATCATTTTAGGTAGACCATTTCTTGCTACCGCTCGTGCAGTCATCGATGTCTACGATGGCAAATTGACCTTACGAGTAGGAGACGATAGCACAACCTTCGACATTAAGGATTCTATGGACCTCTCCCTCGAAGCATCCAACCGGCTCTACTTTATCAGGGAAGTAGATGAGCTCACAGATATCATTGATGACTGCATCGATGAACAAATCGATGAAGGCTGGCTACGGGACGAGAGTTTTCTTCCTTTGCTGGAGATGGAAAAGACGGAGGAAGTTAATGCAGTCTCCTTCTACCCCAGACAAGAGACAACGGAGCATCTCGAGCTCCGAAAGCCCGAGAACAAGCTAAAACCTTCTATTATCGAACCCCCTGACGTTGATCTTAAAGAACTCCCTAATCATTTGGAGTATGCCTTTCTTCAGGGAGAAAACCAACTCCCGGTAATCATAAATTCTTCCTTGGAAAAAGAACAAAAAGTTAAACTCTTAGAGGTCCTGAAGAAATACAAGGGGGTACTCGCATGGAGTGTGGCCGACATTAAGGGGATTGACTCCACTTTTTGCACACATAAGATTCTTATGGAGGAAGATTATAAACCCACTGTGTAACCCCAGAGGCGAGTTAACCCTAACATTAAGGAGGTAGTGAAGAAGGAAGTTATCAAACTTTTGGATGCAGGACTGATTTACCCAATCTCGGATAGCCCATGGGTTAGTCCTGTGCAGGTTGTACCTAAAAAGGGTGGAATGACTGTAGTAAAAAATGACAAGGGTGAGATGGTGCCACAGAGAACTGTCAGTGGATGGCGGGTATGCATTGACTATCGAAAGCTCAACGATGCCACGAGGAAAGATCACTTTCTCTTACCATTCATTGATCAGATGTTAGAAAGATTATCTGGACACGAGTACTATTGCTTCTTAGATGGATTCTCTGGATATTTTCAAATCCCCATAGCACCTGAGGACCAAGAAAAGACCACGTTTACTTGCCCCTATGGAACGTTTGCCTACAAACGGATGCCTTTTGGGCTATGTAATGCCCCCGCCACTTTCCAACGTTGCATGACCGCAATCTTTCACGAACTCATGGAAGACAGCATGGAAGTATTCATGGATGACTTTTCAGTCTTCGGGAACTCCTTCGACCGCTGTCTTGCTAATTTAGAGAAGATGCTTAAACGTTGCGAGGAAACCAACTTGGTGTTGAACTGGGAAAAGTGTCATTTCATGGTAAAGGAAGGGATTGTGTTGGGCCATAAGATTTCAGGGAATGGGATAGAGGTGGACCAAGCTAAGGTTGAAGCTATATCTAAGTTACCATACCCCACAACTGTTAAGGCAATACGCAGCTTTTTGGGGCACGCCGGATTTTATCGGAGATTCATCAAAGACTTCTCCAAAATTGCCCGGCCAATGACTCAATTGCTTGTGAAGGATGCTCCATTCGATTTTTCCCAAGAATGCAAGGATGCTTTCGACCTCCTAAAAAGGGAACTCACTCAAGCTCTAATCATGATCACACCCAACTGGGAGTTACCATTTGAAATAATGTGTGACGCTAGCGACTTCGCTGTCGGGGCTGTATTAGGTCAGCGACGTGACAAGCTTTTCCAACCTATTTACTATGCTAGCAAAACCATGAATCCCGCCCAAGAGAACTACTCCACCACCGAAAAAGAATTATTAGCCGTAGTGTTTGTATTCGACAAGTTCCGACAATATCTTGTCCTTTCAAAGACAGTCGTCTTCACTGACCACTCGGCTCTTAGATATCTGTTTGCGAAACAGGACGCCAAGCCACGACTAATTCGGTGGATCTTGTTGCTACAAGAATTTGATGTTGAGATTCGCGATAAGAGGGGGGCAGAGAATCTAGCCGCCGATCATCTATCTCGCCTGGAAAACCCCTTGGATAAACACGATAGAAGTGAAATTAAGGATTCGTTTCCCGACGAACAACTGATGTCTATCCTTGATTCGGAACCATGGTACGCCGACTTCGCCAATTACTTCGCAAGTAGATGTAGACTTGTTCCTGAACACCTGACCAAATACGAAAGGAAGAGGTTCTTTTCCCAGCTGAAATATTACTTCTGGGATGAACCATTTTTATTCCGAAGGTGTCCTGACCACATTATAAGGCGTTGTGTTTCGGAGAATGAGGCAGTGAAGATCATGAGGGAATGTCACTCCGGTCCCTCTGGAGGGCATCATGGGATAAATGTTACTGCTCGAAAGATTCTCGATGCAGGATTCTATTGGCCCACAATTTTCCGTGATGTAAAAGATATGGTACAAGCGTGTGATGCATGTCAACGGGCTGGAAATATATCACATAGGGATGAGGCACCTCAGAACTTTATACAAGTTTGTGAGGTATTCGATGTTTGGGGGATTGACTTTATGGGACCCTTTCCATCCTCAGGAGGAAACGAGTACATCTTGGTCGCCATTGACTATGTTTCGAAATGGGTTGAAGCACAAGCCCTTAGGACTAATGATGCTAGAGTGGTCATTCATTTCCTAAAAAAACTTTTCGCAAGATTCGGGATTCCGAAGGCTCTCATCAGTGATAGGAGGACACATTTTTGCAACGCGCAAATGGAAAAGGTCATGAAGAGGTATGGAGTACCCCACCGATTCTCCACCGCCTATCATCCACAGACCAATGGCCAAGTCGAAAACACCAATAGAGCTATTAAAAGAATACTTGAAAAAACGGTTAGTCAAAACAGAAAGGACTGGTCATTCAAACTCGACGAAGCCTTATGGGCATTCCGAACTGCTTACAAAACACCTATTGGAACGACCCCGTTCCGCATGGTGTATGGTAAGGCATGTCACTTACCGGTAGAATTAGAACACAAGGCTTATTGGGCGCTTAAGGCATACAACTTAGATTACACAACTGCGGGGAACCATAGGTTTTTGCAATTACACGAGCTTGATGAAGTTAGATTAGAAGCCTACGAATCCTCCATCACATATAAAGAGAGAGCTAAAAGATGGCATGATCAAAGAATTAAGAAACCCAAAGAATTTTCAGAAGGAGACAAGGTCCTATTATACAATTCTCGGTTGCGATTATTTCCGGGAAAACTTAAGTCTAGATGGTATGGGCCGTTCACGGTGAAGAATTCCTCTAAATTTGGAGCTGTAGTGTTAGTTGATGACGAGGGTAGGGAATTCACGGTTAACATACAACGTGTAAAACATTACCAAGAAAATAACAATGAAATGATTAATGAGGAGGATGTGATGTTTGATGATGAAATCACGTAGTAACCCACGACTTTGAGTCTAGCTACAAGACTCGTAAATAAAGAAAAGCGCTTCTTGGGAGGCAACCCATGTTTTGTGTGATTTTAATTGTTTGATTGTTATTTGCTTCCGTATGCATGTTTTATTTTTATTGTTGATTGATCATGTTTCTCAATTAAAATGTGAAATACTTTATTATGTTGTTTAGCCTAGTCTTAACTTCAACCTAAAGGTATTTTTGCAAAAGATAAGTGTAAGGGGAAACCCCAAATATGTTTTTAAGAAACAAACCGATCATGATTATCCACAATATTTAATGAACATGTATATTCGTATTTGTTAGAGTCAAATGCTTGTATTGAGTCATAATGAAGTTTTGCAGGATTTTCCAGGAAGTAGGACAAAGTTTTTCCAGAAATTTTCCAGAAACTTAACATAAAGATTTCTGCAGGTCCATTCTGACGGCGTCAGGCAATTGCTCTTGACGGCGTCAGGAGTTAAAAATCTGGAAATTTTACCGGTTTTGTTTTTCTAACGGAGTCTTATGGTTTTTGTGAATTATTAAGTTTTATAATCTCCAGGAAATCTGCAAACTTCATTCCATATCTTATTTTGTTTTCTAGGATTTAATAACTTATATAGGATGCCGCCGATTTTACGCGAGGTTGCCTTGTCTACTTTTGTCAGGATTTACAGGTTATTTGTGACAAGAAGATGATTTATATTCTGGAAGGGAAGCTTTGATTGTTCGTTTTCTTGGAAGAAGATTTAACCTGGCCAACTAAAATCCATACCGAGCGAATCAGGGGAGTATTTGATTTCATTCTCTTTACTTTTTAACTTTTACATTCTTTACATGAACATTGGGGACAATGTTCATCTTAAGTGTAAGGGGAGGGTAAAAAGATGATACCTTACATATGCACTTTCGCTTGAGTTTGTTTTGTTTGATAGTAGATGAGTAATAAAACTATGAGAAATACTTGTTAGTGTAATTTTAGCGCCAAATTTTAAATTTTTTACAACATTTAGGAGTGAAACTTTAGCCATAGCAAGCGTCTCATGGATAGGAGATTGTATGACTAGCACATAACCGTATATTCAGAAAAATTTTCCACCCAAATATGTGAGGTTCGCCTTTAGATTTGATAGGAAAAGCATTCATTATTAGTGCTTATGAGTGTACCGGTAGCATTTAGATTCTAGAACTTGCGTTAGTGATGCATCCCGAGACCACTAGTGAGACTACATTCGTGTGGTAGGATTTACTACATGATAAGAGGCATTAGGATCACCCTTGTGTTAAACCCGTATTATAATTACTTGACCATTTAAGTCATATTACTTGGCTAGTTAAGTCAACTAATTTTTCCCACACCCTTTGCGTTGTACTCATTTTTAGTACACGATACCCCTAGTACACCCCTCCGAGCCTATGTTTTCGTTTCTAACTTTAAGCATTTTACTTAAAGGAAGAATTTGTTACACCCCACTTAAATGTACAACCAAATCGCCTTAGCCTTCCGTGTATGCGCTCATTTTTAGTGCATTATTGTTATTTGTTAAACCCTAAGTTAACTTTCTAATTGATTACATGGTTGCTAAGTCGAGTCATATCCTTGTACATATTGTTTTGGGACGATTGGGACTCATGGGTAAGTACTTATTTTATGGAGTAATGGGGAAGAACATAATATTATTACCCCCATATGTGCGTTAATCTTAAAAGTGCTCCAAGTGTTTTGATTTTCTTAATTCGAGTCATTAGAATAGTTTAATGTAAAGTATGTAAAGATTCAAGTGTAAGGGGAGTGCTCAAACTCCTATGATGTATTATTTTGGATGGAAGGGTAAGAGTGTATGCAAAAAAAAAAAAAAAAAAAAAAAAAAAAAAAAAAAGAAAAAAATAGAAAAATCAAGAAAAAGAAAAAAAAAATAGAAAAAAGAAAAGAAAAAAGAAAGAAAAAACATACGGACTACCATCCCGTTTTCAGTCTATGTTCATTTTATGTTTTTGTTATTTTTCATTTATTAGCTTAAGTCGAGTCTAGTCTTGGCTTAGCAACGCCATCTTGTACATGTAATTTACTAAGATTGTTAACTCGCCACCAGTAAAATTCCCTTTATCCAACAAAACCGTGTAATTCATATCCCTACACCTAATGATATAACCCTTTAAAAGACCTCTTTGATAGTTTATCCTAGGTGCTTACGCCATGTGGTGGAGGTTTGATCCTTTCCCAAGCCTATGGTGTAACACCCCCAAAATACCGCAGCGGAAGACTGTGTCATTGGGATGCTACTTCAGGGCACAAAGTACAAGATATAGAAAACGAACTCTAAATGAGACGTTTTTTTGAAAAGTTACCATTCGAATAGATAAAAGTCATAGTTTACAAACCAAAGATCCCAAAGTAGAATAATACATAAGTTTTTAAAGTGTATCGAATGGTAAACGATAAAAGTGAAAGTCTCCAAAAGCATGCCCTAAGACTCTCAGCTCCACACACCTGCTATCGCCTTTCTAACCTGAGATAAACATGCTTAAAAGTGTCAACACAAAGGTTGGTGAGTTCATAGAGTTTGTCTTAATACAGTTGAAAAGCCTATAAAAAAAATGTTCACACAGCAAAGGCATCGTAAATCCACTCAATTACAAGTCCCGTCATAAGAGACTTGTAACCTGTGTGTTTACAACCCACTGCTACAAAATATTATGATTAAGATATGTATAAGTTCATAACAACAGTTAAGCAATTAGTAGTGAGTCTACACTTCATCTCCGAAGACCTCACTTAAGTATGTATATCTCCATGGTTGTGCCCAGAAACTTAATCTGGGGCCATTGGAAGTATATGTGTCTCCATGGTAGTGCCCAGAACTAAATCTGGGGCCATTGGAAGTATATGTATGTATGTATCCATCACAGTTTAGTATAACACAGTTAAGTATAACACAATCACGTATGTATGACATCAAGTATAATGTAATCAAGTATAATGTTATCAAGTATAATGTTTCCCAAGTATAAATGTTATGTGAATCTGTACAAGTAAGCAAGTAGTAGCATGTATCTCCCCCAAAGAGTTGATAAAACAATTAAAAGAGTAGGGGCTATGACTCACCTCGAAGTAATAGTACAATGCAACGGAAAGTTAAGGACAACAATGCACGGTTATCTGCCGCAACCTAAAATGAATGATGAATGATCTCATTTAGATCACCAAATGATGTTATGAATGTCTATGCTCATGTTTCTATACCACTCTAGTCTTTGGAAAAACACTTGTGTTATCAAAATATATAATCCAAGAATTTGGAAAAATATTGCTATTAGAAAATATAATAAGCTAGTTGTAATATATATATACTTATATATATATAACGTAAGTTTCCATGTTAGCGTTGAAATACTCGGGTTGTAATCCTTGAAATGATGAAAACATACTCGTAATAACTAATACTACATTAGTTATAAAGCTCGGTACTTAATATTATGTCTAGTTCAAAAATGTACTTCGTAGTTTTTGTGCCAAATTTATATAAAAGCTGTCAATTATAAAATGGTTTTAGCCGATATTCAAACGTGTATATCTTTGTCGTTACTTGTCCGTTTTACTTGTTCTTTATGTCCACGGTTACGTCTTAGTATGAAGTAATATATTTTGGAAAGCTCGGCTCCTCCGGGTTACGTCTAAAGTCTCTTTTTGTACAATGAAAAACGTCCAACAGCAACTAAATTTCCAGAAAATACTTTTCGTCAACAATCTTGCAAAAATCATAACTTCTTCGTTATAAGCTCTTTTTAATCCGTTCTTTCGCCTACGGATTCGTTTTTGAAAGTATTTTCTAAAAACTTTGCCAAAGTTTCCTTGGTGTTTACTGCTTTTCCAGATTTTTACAAAACGGGACAGCATGTCTAAAATAGGTTCCAAATCAAGTTTTCAAGGTTTAAAACTAATTTCTACCATCACCAAACCTCTTGTAATCACCACATAGCTAATCTAATCTTACCATACACCTTCTTAGGGTGCCATGGACTCCTAACCAAGTTATTAGAGCAAGGGGATTCATAACTAAAAAGTTAGGGTTTGTATGTTTCTTTTTAGCCAAAATAAAGTGTGGTATAGCTACTTGTACATGGTTTTTAGCATGATACTTATGTAATACATGTAAAAATAGGATGATCCATGAAAAAATAAAGATGAAAACTTACTTGACAAAATGAGATGATTATTGGATGATTATGCTTGATGTTCTTGTGTTTTTGTTGCTTGATTCTTGATTAGGCTTGTAAAATGAACAAGTTTTGTGTTTTACTTTATGGAAAATGATCACTTGATCATGGTGATGATTATGGGTCGTGGGTTTGGAGATGGAAATGGGGAAGATGAGATGAAAAATGTTCTTGGCTTAAAAGGTGAATTATGATTTTGGAAAATTAGTAAAGTTAGGTTATAATGTGTTTATTAGTTAAATAATGATAAGTTAATGCAATAGGTTAAAGGGTGTGTCTTGGGGCCGGTTTTCAAAGGGTAGGAGGGGGGGGGGGTTAGGGTACTTGGGATTTAATTAGGAATCCTTGCATGAATTTGCACTAGTTTGTGTTATTCGTTAAAATCGGGTACCGGGTTTAATAGAAATAAACGTTCACAAAGTTAACCGGGATGAAATAATGTTATAATAATGATAAAAACATATTAAAAATATGTTGGGTACATTTACTGAGTGATCGGGTGATTATTGTTTAGTTTTCACGAAAACCGTCGTTATATTCGTACGCGTACGTTATTAATAAAATAAATTTCCAAAATAATGGGTAACTGAATGTTATAAGTTTTATGATGTTAAAATGGATAAAAAAATATGTCGGGACCATCGTGGGAATATTTAGATATATTCGTCGTGTATAAGCCGGGTGTTAACGTTTACTATAATTACTTATACGTAAAAACGTTAAATGTATCAAATGAATAAATTTGAAAATCCTGAGAGTGGTATAACATGAAAATGCTGTTATGATGATATGCAGACTATCTCCAGTCCGTATGCAGTGTTCTTAACACTAATGAAATGAATTCGCACCTAAACCAATCCGGTTACGCGAATTTGAATACCCGTAAACTAAATTTACGATGAAATGAGTAATGCAAGTGAATGGTGAAAACTTTTCCGAAAATGAATAGTGTTTAGTGAATAGTAAATTTCCCAAATGTTTCTCAGAATATCAAAATGACCTCGAAAATGATGAATAGTAAAACGATGAATAGTGTTTTGATGAATAGTGATTTATGAATAGTTTTTTTCCAAAGTTCCCGAAATGACCTGAAATGACCTGAAATGGTGAGTTGTGACAGTCTTCCCCTCTAAAAAGAACTTCGTCCCGAAGTTCAGTTGATGTTAATCAGTTAAATGTGTCAAAGCTTATGTATGTGGGTTTCTATCCAACTAAGTATGTTCTCGTGGTCAGACTTGATGAGGCAAACCTTCCCAATCCCGAGCATAGTCCTCAAAAGACCTCCTTTAGGTTAATCCTTTAGGTAACCGATTTTCACTTAAGCCCACAACCCAATCAAACAAGAACAGTCATGAGATTAAGCTAAATCGGTTTGAGTGATGACTTTAACTTTTAGCTTGATTTTCGCAACCCAATCAAACAAGAACAGTCACTAGAACCAAACTAAAAATCAAGGTCTGGATTCAACATCCTTGAAAAAGATCTTTTGAAAGATTTGCTCGACTTTGGAATTGCTTACACTAATCAAATTTCTAATGTTAGTATGACTAAGGTTAATGCTGCTAGGTCTCAGATTAGTCAATGTTGTATATAGGTCCTATATTAAGACTTAAGTGCTACTAAAATACGATAGTTGTTCAAGAGAATGTACCCGTTGTGCTACCGCCGACATGTTGGGTGATAGGATTTCCTAAGAAGTAAGCTCTGCCAATTGCGGGTGGAATCTCATTGGCCTCATCTCGTGGCCCTTCAATTGCTGCTGCTAAGTTTGGACGATTGCCCCCTTGGTTAAGATTCCTTTTCAATTTAGGACAGGTGTTCCGAAAGTGATCCGGGCTGTTACACTCATAGCATGTCTTTTGGTTCATCGGTTCTCTACACTGGTTTGCATAATGACCAGACTGTCTGCAATTAGCACACATACGGCAGGGCACAGTCTTTTGGTGATGAAAGTTACATTTCGTACATTTAGGATGCTGGCCTAAATACTCTCTCTGACCAGAATTAGTTGCCGCAAAGGTCCTTGCCCTTTTGTTGTCAGCTATTGTGCCCACTTGCTTGTTTGACTCGCTTGTTCCCTTCCTTTTATCACTGTTCCTCAAGCTTCCATTTCTAACCATCTCATCTGTCAGAGTCCCTGCTCTCAATATTGCACTCTGAATTGTAGAAGGCTCAGTTGTTTTCACAATCCCACGAATTTCTGGAACAAGGCCATATATGTACCTCTCGATCCTCTTGGACTCAGGGGTAACTAGGTGTGGAACTAGTCTGGCTAATTCATGGAATCGATCTGTATAGGCTGCATGACCAGCCCCTATCATAGAGAGATGATAGAGTTCATCCTCCAGCTTTTGCATCTCGTTGTCCGGGCAGTATTCCTCCTTCAGTAATGCCTTAAAATCATCCCATGTCATACCTACAGCTGCCGCTCTACCCCTAGCTTGAATCTGCGTATTCCACCATGTCAATGCCTTTCCTGATAGTAAGCACATGGAATACTTCACCATCTGATGTGCTGCACAGTTACTAATGTCGATCACCGACTCCATCTTTTCAACCCATCGAGTATACACCAACGCGCCTCCTACTCCATCGAAATCAATTGGCTTACATGACGTAAATTCCTTATACGTGCATCCGGTCCTAATGTTGTTGTTGCCATTACCATTCTGGCCTATACCATTGGTGTTGTTAATTCCGCATTCGTGGTTTGCCAAGTTATTCATTTGATCGCCAACTTGAGTGACAATAGTGGGGAGAAAGTTTTCAAGTTGTCGAGCGATGATGGCTTCAAAATCCGTATTTCCACCGTCGTTGTTATCATTGTTTTCAACGCCGTGACCACCTCCTCTACCTCCACGTCCACCAGTTCTTCCACCATCGTTACTTGGGTTACTAGTGTCATGAGCAGCTCCTCTACCTCCTCTACCTCCACGTACACCAGTCCTTCCACCCCTTGGTGTTGCGCCTCCTCGAACAGAGCTACGAGTCACTCTCTTTGGTGCCATGATTTCCTGAGAGGAAGGACATTTAGTGAACGTCAGAGATGAGGGAAAACCGTTGATTAACCAAAGTCTGTACTTCACATCCTCATATATAATACCGTGCTACCAGTTGTTTCCTAAGTTGTGCCAACACCGATCTACATCTGCATAGTCATATGTCCACGTGTGTCGTGAAGCACTTATAATTATGTTGGCCACCACAATTATAAATGTTTCCTTTCACAAGTGTACATATCACCAGGCACACATATCTCAGTGGTAGACGTTGCTTAAATGGGCATCTAGGGAATGTCACGCTTAGTACAAAGGAACAAAGGATTCTCCCTTAAGTGTTAAAGTCACTGGGAAGTCTAGTTTCTAACGGTTTCTACAAAGTATCTAATAGTGTGGGTCCAAAAATAAATAAATTACCAGCAAGCGTAAGTGTATGTAAAGTGCAAGGCGATAGGGAGGAGAGTCTACATGTATGTAGTTATAGTCTAGACTCTAAAACAACCTAGTTCTCTATAACCAAGGCTCTGGTACCAATCTGTAACACCCCCAAAATACCGCAGCGGAAGACTGTGTCATTGGGATGCTACTTCAGGGCACAAAGTACAAGATATAGAAAACGAACTCTAAATGAGACGTTTTTTTGAAAAGTTACCATTCGAATAGATAAAAGTCATAGTTTACAAAACAAAGATCCCAAAGTAGAATAATACATAAGTTTTTAAAGTGTATCGAATGGTAAACGATAAAAGTGAAAGTCTCCAAAAGCATGCCCTAAGACTCTCAGCTCCACACACCTGCTATCGCCTTTCTAACCTGAGATAAACATGCTTAAAAGTGTCAACACAAAGGTTGGTGAGTTCATAGAGTTTGTCTTAATACAGTTGAAAAGCCTATAAAAAAAATGTTCACACAGCAAAGGCATCGTAAATCCACTCAATTACAAGTCCCGTCATAAGAGACTTGTAACCTGTGTGTTTACAACCCACTGCTACAAAATATTATGATTAAGATATGTATAAGTTCATAACAACAGTTAAGCAATTAGTAGTGAGTCTACACTTCATCTCCGAAGACCTCACTTAAGTATGTATATCTCCATGGTTGTGCCCAGAAACTTAATCTGGGGCCATTGGAAGTATATGTGTCTCCATGGTAGTGCCCAGAACTAAATCTGGGGCCATTGGAAGTATATGTATGTATGTATCCATCACAGTTTAGTATAACACAGTTAAGTATAACACAATCACGTATGTATGACATCAAGTATAATGTAATCAAGTATAATGTTATCAAGTATAATGTTTCCCAAGTATAAATGTTATGTGAATCTGTACAAGTAAGCAAGTAGTAGCATGTATCTCCCCCAAAGAGTTGATAAAACAATTAAAAGAGTAGGGGCTATGACTCACCTCGAAGTAATAGTACAATGCAACGGAAAGTTAAGGACAACAATGCACGGTTATCTGCCGCAACCTAAAATGAATGATGAATGATCTCATTTAGATTACCAAATGATGTTATGAATGTCCATGCTCATGTTTCTATACCACTCTAGTCTTTGGAAAAACACTTGTGTTATCAAAATATATAATCCAAGAATTTGGAAAAATATTGCTATTAGAAAATATAATAAGCTAGTTGTAATATATATATACTTATATATATATAACGTAAGTTTCCATGTTAGCGTTGAAATACTCGGGTTGTAATCCTTGAAATGATGAAAACATACTCGTAATAACTAATACTACATTAGTTATAAAGCTCGGTACTTAATATTATGTCTAGTTCAAAAATGTACTTCGTAGTTTTTGTGCCAAATTTATATAAAAGCTGTCAATTATAAAATGGTTTTAGCCGATATTCAAACGTGTATATCTTTGTCGTTACTTGTCCGTTTTACTTGTTCTTTATGTCCACGGTTACGTCTTAGTATGAAGTAATATATTTTGGAAAGCTCGGCTCCTCCGGGTTACGTCTAAAGTCTCTTTTTGTACAATGAAAAACGTCCAACAGCAACTAAATTTCCAGAAAATACTTTTCGTCAACAATCTTGCAAAAATCATAACTTCTTCGTTATAAGCTCTTTTTAATCCGTTCTTTCGCCTACGGATTCGTTTTTGAAAGTATTTTCTAAAAATTTTGCCAAAGTTTCCTTGGTGTTTACTGCTTTTCCAGATTTTTACAAAACGGGACAGCATGTCTAAAATAGGTTCCAAATCAAGTTTTCAAGGTTTAAAACTAATTTCTACCATCACCAAACCTCTTGTAATCACCACATAGCTAATCTAATCTTACCATACACCTTCTTAGGGTGCCATGGACTCCTAACCAAGTTATTAGAGCAAGAGGATTCATAACTAAAAAGTTAGGGTTTGTATGTTTCTTTTTAGCCAAAATAAAGTGTGGTATAGCTACTTGTACATGGTTTTTAGCATGATACTTATGTAATACATGTAAAAATAGGATGATCCATGAAAAAATAAAGATGAAAACTTACTTGACAAAATGAGATGATTATTGGATGATTATGCTTGATGTTCTTGTGTTTTTGTTGCTTGATTCTTGATTAGGCTTGTAAAATGAACAAGTTTTGTGTTTTACTTTATGGAAAATGATCACTTGATCATGGTGATGATTATGGGTCGTGGGTTTGGAGATGGAAATGGGGAAGATGAGATGAAAAATGTTCTTAGCTTAAAAGGTGAATTATGATTTTGGAAAATTAGTAAAGTTAGGTTATAATGTGTTTATTAGTTAAATAATGATAAGTTAATGCAATAGGTTAAAGGGTGTGTCTTGGGGCCGGTTTTCAAAGGGTAGGAGGGGGGGGGGGGGTTAGGGTACTTGGGATTTAATTAGGAATCCTTGCATGAATTTGCACTAGTTTGTGTTATTCGTTAAAATCGGGTACCGGGTTTAATAGAAATAAACGTTCACAAAGTTAACCGGGATGAAATAATGTTATAATAATGATAAAAACATATTAAAAATATGTTGGGTACATTTACTGAGTGATCGGGTGATTATTGTTTAGTTTTCACGAAAACCGTCATTATATTCGTACGCGTACGTTATTAATAAAATAAATTTCCAAAATAATGGGTAACTGAATGTTATAAGTTTTATGATGTTAAAATGGATATAAAAATATGTCGGGACCATCGTGGGAATATTTAGATATATTCGTCGTGTATAAGCCGGGTGTTAACGTTTACTATAATTACTTATACGTAAAAACGTTAAATGTATCAAATGAATAAATTTGAAAATCCTGAGAGTGGTATAACATGAAAATGCTGTTATGATGATATGCAGACTATCTCCAGTCCGTATGCAGTGTTCTTAACACTAATGAAATGAATTCGCACCTAAACCAATCCGGTTACGCGAATTTGAATACCCGTAAACTAAATTTACGATGAAATGAGTAATGCAAGTGAATGGTGAAAACTTTTCCGGAAATGAATAGTGTTTAGTGAATAGTAAATTTCCCAAATGTTTCTCAGAATATCAAAATGACCTCGAAAATGATGAATAGTAAAACGATGAATAGTG
Source organism: Artemisia argyi (assembly GCA_030686995.1). Lineage (NCBI taxonomy): Eukaryota > Viridiplantae > Streptophyta > Magnoliopsida > Asterales > Asteraceae > Artemisia > Artemisia argyi. The sequence goes on along the minus strand of CM060700.1, from coordinate 157,147,864 downwards.
TTTTGATGAATAGTGATTTATGAATAGTGTTTTTCCAAAGTTCCCGAAATGACCTGAAATGACCTGAAATGGTGAGTTGTGACATATGGTAATCTATTTTGCTATGACAGGTAGTGAGAGATATCTTCCATTTCCATAATGTTATATTACTTTATTACACCCGAGAGATGTGAGTATCTAAACACTATTTGTGAGGTGCTTGTGTATGATCTCCGTGCTTGTCTATTGGTCTTTAGTGGAACGATTATTTGTTGTAATTACTTTTATATTAGTGTTAAATGACCCCTAACTTGTCTTTTGAGTAGAATAAAAGCTCATTTGCTTGAGGACAAGCAAATCTCAAGTGTAAGGGTATATGATGAGGCGAAAAATGATCCGTTTTTAGGGGGTCATTTAAGCCCGAATCCGAATTTATTTGATCAAATATTGCCCTAAATCGTTCCTTTTGTGATTTTAGGTGTTTGGAGAGTGAATTCTGGAAAAGAGGCTATTTTGGACGTTTTTTGAGCATAAAGTGAAGAAAACAACAAAGTACCAAAAATCCAAGCTGGAAATACAAGGTGACGGCGTCAAGGGTTTGCTCTTGACGGCGTCAGACATGAAGAATAATTTACCGTAGCTGGTGACGGCGTCAGATGGAGTGATGACGGCGTCAAAGTGGCCAAGATTAATTTACCGAAGGTGGTGACGGCGTCACATAGGCCGTCACGATAGGATCTAGGGCGTCCGAGGAAGTGTATGGCGGCGAGTTGACGGCGTCAGATTTAACTCTTGACGCCGTCAGGACGATTTTCCTATATATAGTTTTCTAGTTTTTTCATTAAGGAAGAGAGAAGTTTTGGTGAAACCCTAAAGACGATTTTGGTGCCTCTTTTACAGGTTTTTCAAGGGTTCCAAACCCTTGAGACCTTGCATTGTAATTGAGATAAGTATATTTTTAATTCAATCAATATGTCTATGTGTTGGTTGTTTATCTTTTGTTCTTATTTTAATTCTACTATGCTAGGCTAGATCTCTCTTGTGTTTGCTTAGATCTAATGAAACCTAGATGTTGATTATGTGTTGATTACTTGTCTATTCTTGTTTTGAATGAATGATTTTATATGTTAGGCTTAAGAAAACTGGCAGATCTCCAAATGGTAACATGCTTGAACGTCTTAAGAAACATGAACCGAGGCGTACTAGGTCTTTATTGGTTGTATTTAATGCATGAGCCACTGTTTACAATCCCTATAGTTGTACTGGGTCATGGTGTAGGAGGAGATAAGAGCTCATAGAGTTGGGGAGTTATGTATGCCACTCCACGAATGGTATTAAGGAATAGAACCCGTCATTCATACAAGTGTAACAAGTAATTAACATGTAAAAGATATCTAGGGAGTAATGAAGTCTAAGTAAACACAATTTCTCCACATACTGCTCACAACCTTAGTTTAATATTAGTTTAATTTTATTTTCATTAGTTTAATTAGTTACAAAGTAGTTTTTGGGTTAGTTGAATAACAACTAATTCCGCCCACTCTTCTAAAAACCGAGATTTTACTTGCTTTCATAAAATATAAAAATACAAAAATAATCATCTCTCACCTCTAGAACTATTAATTAGGTTTTCTAATCCTAGAGACACTATTCCTAAGCTGAACGATCAATCCCCCGGTACTTGTCACTATACTATACTACAACGATCAGGTACACTGCCTGGTGGGGGTTGTAAGCCTCGCGAGATCCCTCGAGAGGTAAAGCAAGGTGCGATTCCCACGCATCACCACAGTATCTCCTAAGTGGAATTTCTTAATGTGTATTCTAAGAAATGTCAATTGATGCGTGGAATTGCACCCTCGCAAAAGGTTTCACCTCTTAAGGGATCTTGAGAAGCTTTTATTCCCCACCAGGAAGTGTACCTGACCGTTGTAGTATAGTATAGTGACAAGTACCGGTGGATTGATCGTTCAACTCAAAGAATAATGTTCTCTAGGGTTAAAACTCAATTGAACTAGGTCTAGAGATGAGGGATGATTCTTTTTGTATTTTTATATTTTAAGGAAGGCAAGTAAAAATCTTGGGTTTTAAAGGAGTGAGTGGAATTATTTGCTAATCAACTAACCCAAGTAACTACAAATGCAATCAAAATAAAATAAAATAAACTTAAACTAATTGTGGCGAAACAATAATGAGAGAAAATGTGTTTACATAGATTTCATTACCCCCTAGCTATCTTTTACCGGTTGATTAGTTTGTTGCAATTGCATAGATGACGGGTTGTATTCCTTAATATCATTCGTAGGGCCGTGTACAATCTTCCCTAACTCTATAAGCTTCTACCTCTTCCTATGTCGAGCCAACTACTAGCTCCTAACAAGGCCTCATTAGTAGTTACCCATGCATTAAATATAACCAATATATCGTAGTACACTTTCGATCATGTTTCTTAAGACGTTTAAGCAAGTTACCAATTTGAAGTCTGCCAGTTTTCTTAAGCCTAACATCGAATTAATTCACCCACAACAATTATAAACAAACAACCAACCAATAATCAATATCTAAGTTTCATTACATCTAAGCAAACACAAAGAAAACCTAGCCTAGCATGTTAAAGAGAAGACAAGCGTAAGATATAATCAAACAACACATAGACATATTGAATGATTTGTTAGAAGACTTATCTTTAATTAAGTGATTCCTCCCGAACCACACGTCTTTTTACTTCTCCGTCACGCGAGCCAACCGCTTGTGACGCGGGTGACCGTAACAGATGATAAAAGGGCGAGAGCCCGGGAGAAACAGCAATGTTAATCCGTGGGAGTGAAGTACAAAAAAAGTACATGAGTACAAAAAAGTACATCCCTGGGTCGTTATGTCCCAACGAGGTGTGAACGTGATAGTACCATGACTTGTAATGTGTTGAAATAATATGTATATAGAAAAATGGGAATCTGAATGACTAACACTGGAGTGTGAATAGTACTAGCTCTGTCACAGCTACATCGTTTAAGAAACGTGCAATCAGAAACCCTAAAATAATAAAGGATTTACAAACGTACGTTTAGGTTTAAATAAACGTAAACGTAACGAATAAAACAAAACTTTCCTAAAGAGAGAATTTGCATGCCTTAACGGCTTAAATGCAAATTAAAAGAAAATAAAATAAATAACTTATCATTACAATCATATTATAATGATAAGAAAACCTAAAAACCTAAAACGCGTACGAATACGTAACATTTACGTAACCGTACCAAAATAAAAAGTGAATTCAGTCAAATATAACTCCCACAAATGTGAAAATTATATTTTTAGAATCCTAAAAGGAAAAGAAAATTATTAGAAAATTAAAACTTATTTTTATACTATGTACTTAATTATTATTAATTAAAAATGAATTAAATGTATTTATTAATAAATTAAATATTAAGAAAATCTAAAATTAACCTAAATAAATGAAATTATGAAATGGAAAAGTCTAATATAACCTAAAATGAATTATAAACTAAGTATGTATTTATTTTACAAGTATATGAATTATTATTAATTATTTACTATCAAATATTACCTAAAAATAAGAAAACTAGAAATAAAGCCTAAATAAATAAAATAAAAATACAGAAAAGTCTAACTAAATATAAAAGAATTTTTGAAACAAAAATTATATTTATTATACATCTATACTATTTATTACTAATTATCTATTATTAAAAAGTATTAAAAACTAAAACTGATTTACTATAAATAGTAAACAGTAAAAGAAAAATCTAAAACTTTTTACATAATTCTAAAATAAATCTAAGAAGCTAAGAAAAATATAAAAATGGTAGCTTATGTACAGAAATAAGCTAATGGGCAAATAGCTTCTTAAATAGAAGCTATCACTTAAGCTTATGGTGGTTCTTTTTGGTTTTTCTGATTTCTGGATTATGTACATACTTATATTATACACATATGATGAAAATGGAACACTATAGACATCAAAATAAGCCAAATGTGAGCTTATGGTGTGAAACAGTTAGGCTATAAGCTTAACAGTTTCACTCAAAGCTTGAACAAGCTAAAAAATAGACTCACAGTGGAAAATGAGGACTGAGTGTGGTATGTAAATGTATAAAGTACAAGTGTGAGTAAAAAGGAACTAAACAAACCTAGAAATAAGCCAATTCATGGGCTTATGATTCATTCAGTTGGGATATTAAGCTCACAGTGGAATCATAAGCTTTGAATAAGCTTGTAAAAAGCTATACAGTGTAAACCAAAGGTAGAAATATATTTGTACAAGTATAAAGAGCTATTATGAACAAGTGTACACAAGCTTGTGTACTGAGTTTAACCCATAAGCTCATTCAAGCTTACAAGTTTTTATCAGATACACATCTATCCAAACACCCCTGCATCCATTTGGTTTGGCAGTTCAAGCTTGTCAAACATGCTTCAAATGCCAATTTAAGAGTTGAGGCTGCAAGTAGGTCTGGTGAGCTTTTCAAAAAGCCCAAGCTCACCTAGTGGGGTCCACCAGGGAGCTTGTGAGGGGATCATGAAAAAGCCTACCAAGTGACTGTATATACAGGTGAACCAGTATATACTTGTGGCTTGGGACAAACAAAAAGCTTCAAGCTAGCTGATGGAATAAGCTAGAAAATGAAGGACAACCACTGAACCTTTGAAATTGGTAGCTTGGCCTTAAGAAAAGCCAAGGATCAGAGTTTCTAGTTCATTGGAGAGCTTTTTGAGTGCTTATCAAAAAGCTAGTCAACACTGGATGACCACTGTTGACTATGGGAATGGACAAAATAAAAGTAGTTTGCAGGCTTATATAATAAGCTGCAAAGTGCAATATTAGTCCTAAGACCTTGAGATGGACACCTTAGCTTCCTGAAAAGGTCATTGTTACAAGCTCAAGTCCTTTGATGTGCTTTTGATAAGCTTATGCAGTTGGGTGATGAGACATGAGTTTGCTGATAAACCAGCAAACCCACTGAATTGGAAAAGTTAAAAGCTTCATTGCAGCCCTAATAAATGAGCTGCAATGTGAAATTGAGACACAGGATCATGTAGATTGGGTAATAAGCTTCACATGGAACTAAATTACATAACCTATAGATCACTAGAGAGTTTTTAAGGAGCTTGAGTAAACAACTCAACCATACAGATAGCAACTGTATGGGAGTTGATGGAACAAAAAGGGTTGTGGAAAACTAGAAGGGGGGGGGGGGTTGAATAGTTTTACGTCCTTTTAAATTTATAAACACAAGTTTTTTTTAAAAAGTTCGATTCTAGTTTATGTGAACTCAATACTTGAACTATATGAACAATTGTACGGTAACTAACTAACAAAGCTAATATAGTAAAGATAAATAAATAAGTAATGAGAAGAGTTAGAAAGATCAAACCACAACACAATGATTTATAGTGGTTCGGCTACAAGGACACCTTCCTTGTTCCTACTCCACTCCCCGAGTCACCTACTCGAGAGTTTTCTTCACTATGTCAACAAACTCCCTTTTGGCGGAGAAAACCTTACACACCAATTTACACACCACACAACTTCACAACTTGATTACAACTTCTACACACCTTCTTCACACCAATATTCTACACACCAATCTTCTTCACAACTATCTTCTACACACCAATCTTCTACTTCACACCTATCTTCACAACTAGCCTACTTCACTACTTATCAACTTCTATTATCTACACAACTTCTATATCTTCTACACAATTAATCACAAGCACAATACAATATTCACAAATGAATATATATACACTATGCACAACTACTCTTCAACACTTCTTGAACTTGGTTGTAGAAAGAGTGTTCTTCTTTTGCACTTTGGATGAGAATGGATGATGAGGGATTGAATCACTTGAAACAAGGATTAATATACAAATGATCAAAGGGTTTTAGAGGATGTTTTAGAGAGTTATAGATCTGAAAATTTCGTGCAAAAGGTGGGGTAAAATTCCTGAATTAAGGTGGTATTTATAAGAGAAGAATTCTGACACTTTCTGACAGAGGAGCGTGGCCGGCCCCCTTAAATCAAGGCCGGCCCCCTTAAAATTATGGGGACCGCCCCTTATAATTAAGGGGGCCGCCCAGCTGTAACGGCCAGAACACTTGTATTTTAGTGGGGAAAGTTTATTTGGTGAAAAACTAACTGATTTTTGGTTAAATATTTGAAATCATATATTTAGTATGATTAAAACATTTTTCTTTATTACCAAAAGTGTTTTTCAAAAAATATATAATATGTTTATATATTTAAATAAACTTTGTATTAGTTAATTAAATATCCCTTTGATCATTAGATGTATTAAGCACATGTTTATCCATACCTTAAGTGATTAAGTTGGATATAGTGATATAAACTAGCTTAATACTTGTTTACGTAGTAATCTTACGTTTGACGAATTTACATTTTGTGATCGTCAAAATATAGAGATATCGAAAAATATAAATAACGTTTTCATACATTATTTATGTCAACAATCTCCCCCTTTTTGATGATTACAAAATTTAAACTCATTAATAAAAAATTAGTATATATTCAAGTATTATTGTGAGTTTATATCACTTCTCCCCCTTTTTGTTAGCATCAAAAAGGTTATCCCATGTTAATGTAAGTTCCCCCTCGAAGTATACTCCCCCTCGTTTTTAGGCCAAAAGGAATCGAGATATGGATATCTTGCAAAAATATTTAGTGGCAAGCAACAAATATATGTACATAGCATGCAAGAGTAAGGACTAAGCATAAGCATAACATTAATAATATGAAAAAGATACATCAAGCATTACAACCATAACAAGTAATGCAACTAACAAAAGCCTTAAAGGCTTAGAATCATCATTAAAATAAAAGACCAAGTCTCAAACATGAGAGTCCTTCTCTAGAGCTTGCCATCCAAAAAGTTTTAACACAAATTTATTTCTAAAACACCAAGCATGTTTAATTGGGAGGAATGAATGGTGAACATGGAGATGGTGATGGTGGAGGTGTGTTTGTTGATGGTGGTGGAGGTGTTGTGTTGTTTGTTGGTGGTGGATGCAACATGTTTTCAATATGAGAAAACATGTATTGGATCTCATCTCTTAATCCGAACACAATTGTTCGGTTGTGAATGCAACAAAGGCAAGTGTCTCCATGAGCTTCAAGTAAGCTCCATGGGACGGGATTATAGGTTGGTGGGTTGATATGAGATGATGAGAAATGTGCATCAAGAGGTGTTAATGGTGATAATGAGAGAGTGAGTGCAAGAGATGTGTTCTCATTGGTAGGTTGTGAAGGTTGATCAATTGTTGGAGGAGATAAGTGGGTGTTGACGTAGTCATTTATGGATGAAGTGGATGGTATGGAGGAAGTGGAGTTTCCATTTGTTGAAGGTGTTTTGGAGGGTGCATTTGGTGCACTAGGAGATAAACATTGAGGTGGTGGAGATGGAGTGATGTTGTCTTCACTTGTAAGATCAATGAAGAGTTGTTTGGGTGGAATGATGACAAGTTTTTGTTTCTTGGCATTGTTTGAAAAGGTGGTTCTTGGTGATGACATGATGATGTTTGATGAATGTTTGAGGATGATGGAATGTGAATTAAACATGCATGGAGATTATATAGTGGGAAAACATGTTTAGAAGTGGAATTAATTTGAAATTGTAATGTTATATTCCAAAATCAGTTTAGTTTTTAAGGGAAATGGTAGCTGGGACTAGCAAAAGGGATCACAAGATGCAAAAGAAAATAGTGTAAAAACTGTTCCAGATGGCCGGTCCCCTTAAATGGAGGCCGGTCCCCTTAATTTTAAGGGGGCCGCCCTTTATGATTTAAGGGGGCCGCCCATCTGACGACTAAGAAATCAAAATTTTCAAAAATTTTCTGGAAAAATGTTATGTTCTGTTTTGTATTTGCAGCAAGCTCTATTTGGACATTTCACATTTGTTTTGGTCTATTAGAAAGCATACATGTCATATAGTTATATAAACATTAACTAATCATGCAAACATATATGTAGATTAAGAGAAGCATGCATTAAAAAATACATATCAAAGACAATCAAGTTAACATCCTAAACAAATATCCAAATAACAAGTACTTCCGAATATACTTCGGACAAATAGCACACAAGATAAATATTGTTTAACAAACATAATCCAAGCATATTATTTCTTTTTCTTCCCGAAGATACCCTTCAAAGTCTTCCCGATAGATTTGAAGCTACCTCTAACTTCTTCGTGCAAGCTCTTTTGTCTTCTAAGCATCTCGGTAGTTCGTTCATGAAGCACTTCTTCAATTTGATCACTTGGAGATGGGGTAGAATAGTTAGGATAGTCAAGATCCTCTAAATCGTCAACGAACTCAGAAAACGAAGGGGTACTAGCATCATGGATGTTTTCCTCCTCATCGTCATCGTCTTGCCTTGAGGATGATCCATGAAAGCTATGACGACGAGGTTTACCCTTGTCACTTCGAGTTCGTCGAGCTTGTTTTAGAGCAAGAGTACGTAGAGTGAGGTAGATGGACTCATAGATACTATTGTCAAGATTGGGGTAGTACTCGATAACATGACGATAGATACGAGTAAGAAACATTCCATATGGAAGGTTGGCTTTGGGAGTTTTTCTAGCACACTCAATCCGTTTGATAAAGAAGCAGGCCAAATTGTACGGCTTTTCGATAGCTATACAATACAACATGTGAGCAAGGCTAGCCGGGAGATGGTCCCGGTGACCTCCAGTACCAAACGCATTCTCACGAATGAGTTCTTCCCAACGCTTCATGTGAGGGCTTAATTCTTTGAGGAGAAGTTGGTACGGAGAGATTTGAACGTTTTTGGATTTTATTTTTCGACTTGTGGTGGCACGATCTATACCAAGGACTTGATGAATTTCGTCGGGATGAGGAATTTCGTCGAGATAGGGACCGAAGGTTGGTCGATAGCGATTAAGAGATTCGAGGTCCCACTCGTTTGAGAAAACGGCTTGACCTCTAAATGGAATTTGGAGGATATGACCAAATTGTTCGAGAGTTAGGGTGATAAATTCATTTTGAATCATGAAAGAGATGGTGATGAAACCAAGATCATTGGTTTGGACGGTGACTTGGCTATAGAAATCCATTATGAAGCGAGGAATGATAGGTTCATTTATTTCATATAGACAATTGAAGTTGATGCTTGAAAACAAGCGATTTATGTACTCGGACTGAGCAAAAGCAAGATCTACTACACGTCCCTCATGAATATTTCTATCTTCAATTTGACGATAGATAAGTCCAATGGAAGGAGATGTGGTAGGGAGTTGAGAAACTTTGGGAATGTAGTTTTTAGTGTGAGAAAGATCTTCGGTAGTTGCTTTGGGCATTTTCACCTAAACACATCAACAATAAAAAAAAAATATAAAGAAAGATAAAAGTATATGTTTATTGTTAAGGCTTATGTTGGAACGTAAACATACTTCGTCACTAATCCTAAGAAGTAGATTACCATGTTCCTTAATATTGTTTTTAGCTCGTTCTAGATATATTTTACGAAGTTTAATGAGTGGTTATGGACAAATCCAAACGCCCCTTTAAACATCTTAATATATCATGAAATTTGCTAGATTTACATTGGATTGTAAAACTAGCTATTTCTTGCGAGTTTCTTATGCATGTGATTTGTTTTTGAAAAAGATGGTTTGTATTTTTACTTAAAAATGTCATTTTTAGTAATAAACCAGACGCTTCCTTAACTAGTGACTTATACCTCTAGTGTGTCAATATATATATGAATTATATATCTTGACGAGTTCGATAAACAATTTTAAGGTTTATAATTATAACAAAGTTTTATAAAAATTATAATGACTATGTTTCGATATTATTTGGACATAATCCAAACACCCCTATATTGTGAACCAATATAATTTTTCTTAGTTGCGAAAATGTAATTTCAAGTTTTACAAGTTACACAAGTATAATGTAATTAGTTTTAACACGTTTTCAAATCATTATTCAACAATAAGTTTACTAAATTTTTTGAAAAGGAGTGTATGAAATTTTTAAAAAATTTTCGACATGATAGTTTATACTAACTAGTTTCTAGTGTTGATCAACCATCCTAATCCTAGGGGAAGCATTTGGTTATGAAGTTTTAAGGCTTAATTCGAAAGAAATTATGAAATTTGACGAATTTTATAAAATATGCATAATCATGAGTATGATCAGATAAGATGAAATTAGATGAAATGTGTTATGAAAAACTTAAAATATGTAATGGTGATTGTTTTAGATGAATTTTCCCTTTGCGAATTAACCCGAATTATGTGATTTGGAAGTGATTTGAGAGGTTTTTTGGGTTTATATTTTCTCACAGCAGAAGCAGTGAAAAGGGGGATGAAAATGTGGAGTGTTTGGCAAAAGGAAAAGAAGAGAAAAACGAAGTTGAACAATCAGATGGCTGGCCCCCTTAAACATTAAGGGGGCCGCCCTTCATTTGGCTGCCGGTCCCCTTAAACATTAAGGGGGCCGCCTTCCAAAAATCGATTTTTGTGATTTTGGGTTCTGGAAGGAGCAGAAAATTATTCATATGTATGTATTAGATTTATATTTAATCAAAAATACGTTGGAGGGTATTCGCACGAAAGGAATTACTTGACACTTTTAATCGACAATTTGCCAATTAAATTTTCTTGATCGTTTTGGATGAAATTTATCAAGTTGTCAAGTACACGAGAACGTTGTGGAAGGTTAATAAGTATATGTATATATATATATATATATATATATATATATATATATATATATATATATATATATATATATATAAATATATATGTATGTAGTATGGGCTTATAAGACGAGAATAAAAGAAGGAGACGAATGCAACGGAAGCCGGGAGTTTGTTTCATCCATAGATTTTTCGACTCATCTCTCTTCATCAGCATGAGTGTTGTTGAACAATTAAGTTCAATAAGGCAAGTGGAGAAAAGAAAAGGTTCGTAAACGAACAATTTCTAGTTCTAGAAAATCAACAAATGAGTTTTCTAGGTTATAAGATCCTAGATATAACTAAGTGTGTGTGTATATATATATATATATATATATATATATATATATATTATAAGTAAATAAGTATATATATATATGTATAGAAGTAAAGACTAGAGAGAATAATGAACCAATCAAAATCACATAAAAGCTAGATACTAAACTAAGCATGTATTTGTTTACAATGAAATAAAAGGAAATGTGTACCTTTCGTCTTCAATGTGTTAAACTTCAAAATCTTCAAAGGAAAGTCCGAACCCGAGGTGACATCAAAGATTTCCATGTATGAGTGGTGAAAGTTTTCACGTTGGTCCCCATGGTCTTATTTGACCAAAGTTGTTTGTCCCGAACATGTTATGTATTTGACTTGGGTGCATATATGGTGGAAACATTCCCCATGGATTGAAGTTCCACATTTGTTGATTATTGTTAAAGTTTTGTCTACTTTGGTTTACTCTTGATTGAGGTGTTTTAGGTTTGGGGTAAGAGTTATTTGGTTTCCTAGGTGGTGGTGTTTTAAATCTTTTTTTAGTTTTGGACGATCCTACTTCTGTTTTTAATGATGGTTTATAAAATGGTTTTATTTCTTCATTACTAGCTAGATGTATTTTCTTATCATTTATGAGTATATACTCAGGATTAGGTTTTGAAGGTTTTAGTTCCTTAAGTTCGCTTTCAAATTTAACGTTTTTAACTTCACTTGTTGAGGCTTCGGTTGAGTTGAAACCTAGACCGGTTTTATCTCCGGATATTCTTTGAAAACTTATAATTTTACTAAGTGAGTTACTACTATTTTCGAATTTATCAAGTTTACAAATTTCTTCCTTAAGTTTGTTGTTTTCACTTCTAAGTACTTGACATGATTTACATTCTTCAAAAGTTTCTTTACCTTTCTCAAGTTGATGTATTTTAATTTTTAGTTCAAGTACTTCATTTTCTAATTGGTTATTTATGTATTTTAGTGATTTGTTTTTAGCCATAACTTGTTGTCCTAGTTTGCATAATCTATTGTATTCACTATCTAAGTCTTTTTCATCTAATGATAAATTTTCATCACTAAAATATTCGGTTTCGGAACGTACCTCACTTGATGTTTTAGCCATGAGACACTTTTCTTCCTTTGTTGTTTCTTTCTCATCTTCATCGCTATCACTCCAGGCACCTCCAACAAACGCTCTTTGATTTTGATCTCTTGTCATCATTGGACATTTTCCAATAAGGTGATTCGGATCACCACACATGAAACATTTTCTTTCATTCTTGCTATACTTGTCATCATTATTCTTTTGAGATGTTCTTCTTTCATCGTGTGGTTGTCTAATGAATCTTCCTCGCCTTTTGAAGAATTTCTTGAAATCTCTTACGGCCATGGCATATTCTTCGTCTTCGCTTTCGGAAGATGAGCTATCTTCGTTGTTAGATTCCTTTCTTGCTTTCAAGGCGATTGACTTGCTTTGCTCTCGTTTCCCTTTAACCATTTCGGAGTCCTTCTTTATTATAGCTTCGTAGACTTTTAAATTACCAATTAATTCATCAAGTTGTAGCGTTGACAAATTCTTCGATTCTTCAATAGCCGTCACTTTAGCTCGCCATTTTGGGTGAAGAGCTCTAAGAAACTTCCTAACAAAATTCTTACTAGAGAAATTCTCATCAAGTGTTTTTAAACTTGTGATTATGGTGTTAAATCTAGCAAAAGCATTATCAATTGATTCCTCTTCCGGAATCGTGAATTGCGCATATTGTTGAACAAGTAGATCTATTTTGTTATCTTTGACTTGATTATTACCTTGGTGGGTTATTAATAAAGAGTTCCAAATTTCTTTTGCGGTTTCACACATAAAGATCCTTTCGTACTCTTTACGTGGTAGCGCATTGTAAATAACCATTTTTGCTTCATTATTTTTAGCAAGTTTTCTTTTTAAATCATCATTTTGTTTTTCAAAAGGTACGATTTCATTTTTCTTAGTTTTGGGATTATTTTGAATAGGTAAAAAATCACCATTGGTAATAATATGCCAAAGATCTAGATCTTTTGATTTCACATAAGTTTCGAATCGATTTTTCCAATATAAAAATCCATCACTTTCAAATAGTGGTGGTCTTTGCATAGATTGCCCTTCTAAATATTTTTCAGATTCCATAGATCGTTACAAGTTTTAAAATACAATATATTTTAAAGATCTTGCTAGACGTGACTCTGATACCAATTGTGGAAAACTAGAAGGGGGGGGGTTGAATAATTTTACGTCCTTTTAAATTTATAAACACAAGTTTGTTTTAAAAAGTTCGATTCTAGTTTATGTGAACTCAATACTTGAACTATATGAACAATTGTATGGTAACTAACTAACAAAGCTAATATAGTAAAGATAAATAAATAAGTAATGAGAAGAGTTAGAATGATCAAACCACAACACAATGATTTATAGTGGTTCGGCTACAAGGACACCTTCCTTGTACCTACTCCACTCCCCGAGTCACCTACTCGAGAGTTTTCTTCACTATGTCAACAAACTCCCTTTTGGCGGAGAAAACCTTACACACCAATTTACACACCACACAACTTCACAACTTGATTACAACTTCTACACACCTTCTTCACACCAATATTCTACACACCAATCTTCTTCACGACTATCTTCTACACACCAATCTTCTACTTCACACCTATCTTCACAACTAGCCTACTTCACTACTTATCAACTTCTATTATCTACACAACTTCTATATCTTCTACACAATTAATCACAAGCACAACACAATATTCACAAATGAATATATATACACTATGCACAACTACTCTTCAACACTTCTTGAACTTGGTTGTAGAAAGAGTGTTCTTCTTTTGCACTTTGGATGAGAATGGATGATGAGGGATTGAATCACTTGAAACAAGGATTAATATACAAATGATCAAAGGGTTTTAGAGGATGTTTTAGAAAGTTATAGATCTGAAAATTTCGTGCAAAAGGTGGGGCAAAATTCCATAATTAAGGTGGTATTTATAAGAGAAGAATTCTGACAGTTTCTGACAGAGGAGCGTGGCCGGCCCCCTTAAATCAAGGCCGGCCCCCTTAAAATTAAGGTGACCGCCCCTTATAATTAAGGGGCCGCCCAGCTGTAACGGCCAGAACACTTGTCTTTTAGTGGGGAAAGTTTATTTGGTGAAAGTAACTGATTTTGGTTAAATATTTGAAATCATATATTTTGTATGATTAAAACATTTTTCTTTATTACCAAAAGTGTTTTTCAAAAAATATATAATATGTTTATATATTTAAATAAACTTTGTATTAGTTAATTAAATATCCCATTGATCATTAGATGTATTAAGCACATGTTTATCCATACCTTAAGTGATTAAGTTGGACATAGTGATATAAACTCGCTTAATACTTGTTTACGTAGTAATCTTACGTTTGACAAGTTTACATTTTGTGATCGTCAAAATATAGAGATATCGAAAAATATAAATAACATTTTCATACATTATTTATGTCAACAAGGGTATGTGAGAATAAGCTATCTAATAAGCAGAAAATGAAAATAAGTAACCACATATAACAGATAAGCCACAAGGGCAACACAATTAAGCCAAAATCTCAGGCACAAGCCCAATATCCAACAAGTAGTGAGCTTGTGAAGTTGGGCTTGTTGCAGTGAGGCAGGGCAAAAACAGGCAAGATTAAGCACATAAATAAGCAGTAAAACATGATTAATAAAAATTCACAAAAATAAAACTAGCAAGATTAGCAACACAGCTACAACATACTAAAAATACAAACTTAGAAACTGAATAACAAAGCTACAACAAAATTCTATATTTTATTCAAAAATAGAAATTAAGAAATTTGACTTTTTAAAGGTTTATGATCAAGTTGACTTAGCTCAACTTTGATCTGAATCTATCAAACAAATATGTTATATAAAGCTACAATAATAAGAAATTAATAAAGCTAAACAACATTTAAACACATAAACATGATTTCAAGTTCTATCAACCTCAAAATTCTCATAATGAGACTGTCAATTGTCAATTGACATTCTACCATGCTAAACTCATTGGTTAAGGTTTTACTGAGTGTAATAGGACATATAAACAGTAACTCAGACAAGAACAACCACAAATACAATCATACACACAGTTTAACCCATAGAACCAAACAACCCTTTAAATGGACTTAATTAAGCTTTTCAAAACAATTCACTGTATAATCCTATTGTTTCAAATCCAGGGGTCATCTTTTGTCAAAAGAGATCTTTTTCAGCTATGAAAAGGTGTCAAACCATTCTTAACCTATGATCATCACTAATTATCATATTGGCAGTAAAACTGAATTTCAAGTATAACACAAATCCAAAACACAAGTACTGATCTTTAAACTAAATAAACATTAAAAATCAACATTTAGACAAGAAAACAAGAAAATAAAGATAATTAAGGAACATGAACAGTAAAGTACAATACGTAGGGGAAATTGCTTACAGGATGGAAAAGACTGAAAACCAAAGAACCCAAGAACCAAATTACTTCCTAACACCTCCCATGAGGTACTACTACCCAGAAACTCCATGATTCACCATCCACCTTGCAGTTTCCACCAATAACAAACTATTTTTATTTTATTTTCTATTTTATCTATTTTTTTTATGATTTTTGAATTTAAAAGATCAAGTTGTTTATTGAGTCCTAAAGGCTTGCATAGCTTGGGATAGCTATGTAGCGTCTATTAAAACCAGGAAACAACCATTATCAAACAGTAATTAAAGACTTGAAAATTAAGAACAATTAAAGTAAAAACATGAAATTAAAGAGAAACTTGTATTAAACCTAAAAGATTGGTTCATTACACTAAATTAAGGACTATTACAACTTTTGAAATGTAAATGACACTTAATTTAAAGAAAGCAGTAAACATTATGCTACGTGACTAATGGCTTAAGGCCAAGAGTAAGTTTTCCTCCTCCTTCTTTCTTCTTTTATAACCAACTGAGTTCCACTTGAGTCATTAGTCAAATCCCACTTTAATTCTTGATCATTGGATAACTGCAATACATCCTAGCCCTTGATAAAACTTTTGGCGGGAAAAGTTGTTTTGGTTGCGTGTAGCCGTTTTTGGTCATTTAATGCCTCATAGGGACTTGTGAGGGTGGTGGCGAGTTGATAGAAGTAGTAGGTGATGAGGTGTGACCAAAACTGTGGGTATTGAGGGTGGTATTGTTTTACAGTCTTGGTGTGAGGAGGAAGGAGGGAAAGGTAAACCAGGGTGGTGTTTGACCCTGGTTTGACCCCGTTTTATTTAAATAACAAATGGGGTGGTTTTGTTGGGCTGGGGGTTAATGGGCTTAGGATTGGATTGGATTTTATTTGGTTGGATTTGTTTTAGTAATAAACTTAGGTCCATTTGGTTTGTATTTGTTTTAGAGCCCAAGGACCTATGTTGCCAAAACTGAAACTTGAGGGACATGTTCTTGCCAACATTCCAAACTTCATATGAGGACCAAACCTGCCATTTAAACATAACACAAGGACCAAAGTTGTATAATTATTTCATTTTAAAACTTTAAGGACCTAAAATGTCATTTTTGGATTTTTTAGGGACTAAAGGTGTAAATTCCCAAAAGTTTATCAAATTGTTCCAAATTGTCAATCATGAATAGTACAAGGGTATTTTGTGTTAAATTCTAAGTTTTGAATACCCAAGGACCATTTTTGCCAATTTTGTAACTTGAGCGGTAAAAGTTGCCATTTTGTGTAAACTTTTATCCAGGGATCATTTGTGAACAAGTTTGACTTCCCAAGGACTAAAGTTGACTTTTCTATCATTTAAAACCTTCAGGGACTAGTTTTGACATTTTGTGAAACTCCAGGGACTGAAACTGACATTTGTGTGAACTTTTGATCAATTTTCACTTGATTTTTCAATCTTTTTGTTCCCGAGTCACATAAAAACACATTTTTATGAATTTGTATCATTTTGTGGGTCATTTGTGTGTTTTTGATCATTTTTGTGGGTTCAAATTGTATAAAAGATATGTGTAAAACGGCACATATCATTAAGTATGGATGAAGCAAGGGTTTGAAACCCTCAAAATTTCAGTACAATTCGTCTATGGTTTCCCCCTATAAAGTTGCACACAATGAATGAAAACTAGAAAAGTATATATTGATTTTACAATCTAACGGCCTCAAGAGTAGGGTCTGATGCCATCAACTCGCCGCCAAAATAATAGTCGTATTGCCTAGATCTACTTCTGACGTCATCATGTACAAACTTGATCTTGGCCATCGTGTGCTATTTACTTTTAATGGCCTTGGTAACGCCGTCATGTACAATTATTCAAAAACCTTTGTGGCGCGTCACGTGTATTTTGATTTATCCACCTCTTTGTCAAGTCTTGACGCCGTCACTAGCAATCTTTGACGCCGTCAGGTACTATTTTCAACATGATTTTGAGATTTTGTCGTTTTCTTCACTTTTTTGCTCCAAAATGCTTCCTTTTGCAAATTTACTCTCAAAGGTACCTAAAATGACAAAAGAAATGATTTAGGGCAATATTTGATCAAATAATCTCAACTTTGGCCTTAAATGACCCCCCAAAAGTGGTACACTTTTCGTCTCATCAAATACCCTTACACTTGTGATTTGCTTGTCCTCAAGCAAATGCGCTTTTATTCTAATCAACATACAAGTTAGGGGTCATTTAACAGTATTATAAAAGTAATTGTAACAAGTAATCGTCCACTTCAACCAAAAACAAGCACAGAAATTATACACTAGCACCTCACAAATAGTGTTTAGATACTTACATCTCTCGGGTGTAATAAAGTATATATCACAATATGGAAATGGAAAACATCTCTCACTACCTGTCATACCAAATAGATTACCATACGCTTGGGAAAGGATCAAACCTTGATGGATGTAACACACGCCTTGTGTTATAGTGATACTTTGAATGATACTAACATATACGCGGAATATACTTATTAATACTTAGAAGATTTGTTGTATGTTTGTTTGTGAGTGAGAACAGTTGTATATAAACACAGAATGTAAACCAAACGTTAAGCTCCAATATTATTAAGAATAATAATAGGAGTGATCTAGCTTATCACTAGGGTTACACCTTGAAGCTTTCTAATTGATACGTGTATAAACCTAAACCTAAGACCTCCTTTTATAGGACACAAGGAGACCTTTACAAGATAAGTATTAACTGAGAATAGTAGAATATACAAAATATCTTTTCTATACTTATTTAAATACACGTTTCCTAACAATTATCCTGCGACAGTGGTAATACAATTTACTAGCAGTGGTAATGAGTTTCCACTGCTAGTGCATTCTTCAGCAGTTGTTTCTTCCATGCTTAACAGTGGTAACTATTAGTGTAATTCCTAACAATCCTCCACTAAACTTAAGATTTCTATGCAAATCAAAAAGTTTCTAGGTTGATGGGGATTCTTCCAAACACTTATCTCCTTCTCTTTAACTCTTTATCAGCTATTACACTTTGATCATATATTCTATGACTTCATTTCTTTCCAAGTATCTTAACTTCACAGAAATCATCACAGTAAGAATACCTGCTCTCAATGGATACTCTTTCTCAGCCTGTATAAACACATCAACATCAGCTTGTGTAGACACATGATGCACAAAACTTGAGTCATAGAACTTCCATAATGTAGTTAAGTTGTCTGCTTCAAATCTCCAATATCTATCAGATGCATCAGGTTCATAAAGTCTTCTGAATTGAACCCACAACTCTTTAGCTTTGACATCAACAAGGTCATTTCTTGAACTGCTTTTGAACTATTCTCCACAAAGTATCCAAGTCTTCTCTGTCACAAGATCTGACAAGGTCTTCAAAATCTCTGCATATACTTGTTATGCCTCCAATTCTGATAATCTTCCATGCATCTCCAAAGTTGTCAGTGTACATCTCCCAACCTATAACTGGATGCTTTGATTGCAAAGGTTCTACATTCAACACATCAATTTCAATAGAGATCACACTTGAGAATTGCTCTTCAGTCAACTTGTCATCTTCTTCTTTAGCTTGAGATGACTACTGAGTCTTAGATCTCTTAACATCTTTGGGTTCAATGTCCACACCTCATCCTTTATATCTCATAGCTTCTGCTTCTGAATGCATAGGAAGAAAGTCTTTATCTCTTCTTTATTCTTGATAATACAATCTTTGGATTTCTTCATAAGCTTTTCCTTTGAGCTGATGCATTTTCCATCCTCGAACATGACACAAGTACTTCTTCATTCCATAATTGACTTGAGCCTAAGATGGTTGTCTTGGTCTTTTCTAATTCTTCTTAATTGTAACCTCCATAGAATCAAATGCTTGATTGTTCTTCATGTTGATGAAGTCAGCTAATTGAGATGATCTTTGTTGAGCTGTTAAACTTGCATCAGCAACAAGCTCAATAGCTTTCTTGTTAATAACTGGATTAGAATCAATCATAAGCTTAATTTCTTCATTAGTGAACTGATGAGCACCTTCTTCTGTGTTTGGAATGGGAACAATATCTTCTTCAGATTCCATCTGATTTTGAATCCTTTGTTGTTCCACGAACCTTGCTACCTCTTCTTCTTCAATCTTTCTTCTCAATTCATAATCCATATCAATCTGAGCTTGTTCACTTTTGGAGATCTTTCGTGGTTGCTCAGTTGATTCTTCAAAAATATGAACTTTCCTCTTTTCTTGCCTTTTTCTTTCATATTCAGCATCAGAAGTGTCCACTGCTTCTTCTTGAGTTTCCACTGCTTCATTTTTCTCTACTTGTTCATCATCCTGATCATCAAGATCTTTAAACTCTTGTTCAAAATCCAACCTGCTCCACTTCAATGTAGCATCAGTTTTCCTCCCCTGTTTGGGAGAATAACCCATATCATCATCTGATGCTTCAAAATCATCATCATGAGGAGTAGATGGGGATGAGATCACAAGCTTGGCAGATCTTTGCTTCTTTAAACCCTGCACTTCATCCTTCAAAGTCTGAATTTCAAATCTCAAATTGTTAATTTCTGTGGCATACTGTTTCTTTGTCTGTGCCAAATCTTTCTCCAAAGTTTGAACTTGTTTGAGTAGCTTGGTACAAAGTTCCATCAATTCAATTGGTTGTCACTACCCTTAACACTTCCAATTGTATTACCTGTTGGGAGAGGTGAATCATAGGGCATTGGTTCAGAATCTTCTCTAGTTGGACTAGATTGAAGCTTGGAACCACCACTGCTTGTTCCTAGACCAAAAGGTTTAGACTCATGCAATGTTGTGATGGGAGGAGGTTGCTGTTATTTCCTCCTCTCATATGTGTGAGTAACTTTTGGGGTGTAATGGATAGGTGAAACTGTAATAGTGGGTGTGTGTTAAGGTACAACTGGGATTGTTGCACCTTCACCCTGTACCCGTGTAATCTTTGCAAACATTTCAGGAAAAAGTTGTTTAAATTCCCCATTCCATCCTTCTGAAGCCTTATTCATATTTTGAAAAACTTTTGGCTTAAGACAGGGGGTTTTATAAACTCTTTTGTGGGGTTGCAGTTGAAATTCATTTAGCACTGCATGCACAAACCTTCGATACATGAACATTTTATAAGTACTCTTTACATTGCCTTTCATACTGTTAAAAATTAGCTTTGAAAAATTGAAAGTCCCATCTGTGGCTAAGCAAACCAAAGGATAAGGCATTGTGGAACTCAATTGTTCATAAGAAGTTTTCTTAGGACTTAGGCAATGCAAAAGAGTATGAATTAAAAATCTCCAATGGGGACAAAAACATCCTTTTCTGAAAGTAACCTTTTTGTCAGATGTATCATACCCCATTGATGAAAGATGTTTATGAATATCCGGATTGGGCAATGTGATGATACCATTAAGATTATCCAACTGGAGAATTCTCCTCAAGGATGATTCAGTAACATCAATAGTTACCCCATCAACTGTGGCTCTAAGAGTATCTACAGTTTCATGTGTGTCTCCTTGTTCAATGGTTATGGACTCTATAGAGTTCCAAAACTGTTTGATTTGAGAGACATGGATTGTGGGATTTAAAGTTAAAGCATACCTAATATGAGTGGTATTGAGAAAGTCCGCAATTTGATGAAAAATAGGGCCACTCTTTTTGTTTGACTTATGCAAGTAGGCCACTTGGTTGTGCCCATCTGCAAAGTTTAATCTTGCCATAGTGTTTTGTGAGAAAAATATAATTGTGTGAGTATGTATTGAATGTGAACACGCCAATTGAGAGAAAAAGAATATATACTCTTAGGGTTTGAGAATTATGCGCAAGAGAGATTATCTTTAAAAGGAATTTATCTTCAAGAAAAGAATAAATTAAAATAGTTAAGTGGAGAATCCCCCAAAAATTCACCCTATTAATATGGAAAAATTGGTTACTCTCAACGGCTAGTAAAAAATATTGTTACTTACACAATAGTTGTAACGGTTAGTTCATCAGTGGTAAAAATTACATTGGCAGTGGTAACTGTGAACTAGCAGTGGAAACTTTTCACAAAAAATTTCCAAGAGCAGTGGTAAAGGTAAAACATATATAGAAATTTAATTGCTCTTTTCATAGTTTTTAGGAAACTATCAGCTATTAACGGATTTAGTATGTCTTTACCATTAGCTGTTTGCTATGGACTAGCCAACTCTTCATCACATGGAATACGATGAGTTGATGACCATATAGTTTTTGGTAAACTATAAACCATTAACGGATTTGTTAAGTCTTTACCAGTAGCCGTTTGCTCTGGACTAGTTGATTCTTATGTGAATTAGACATGGTGAATCAATAACCATTTGTTGTGTGTCTCAGTTACACACCATTTATGATCAACTCTTAGCAAAAATTTGGTTATTTACCTGCACATGTTAGTGTAAAGAAAATAATATGAATAACCAATGTGTCTAACCAAAGTTACTTTTTGACCAATCCACTATTCATAAAAATATATCCTCAAAGTCAACCCGATATACTAAATAATATCCATATTTACTTCCCTAATCTACCAAAATAGATAAGAGTTATTGTTCCTCTTAATTGTCCCTTGGGATTGACTTTGCCTATAAAAAGGGCTTGAATCAACAATAGTCTTCATCAAAAACTTTCTTTATCACAAAATCCTTAATCGCCATGAGCAATTTCCCAAACATTATTTACATCTCTTCTGATTCATCTTCAGAAGAGATAAGCTACATGTCTGACTCTTCAGCAGCATCAGGATGGGGTGATTACTTTCCACCATGTGCTTCAAGGTCAACAACTATGAAGCCAAAAAAGAGGATTTCAACACCTGTTCCATCACTTAAGTTTTACTCCAGCTCTTCTGATGATGATGATGATGAGCCATACACCCTCTCCAAAGAGTTGCCAAAGGCACTGACTCAAGTTCTAGGATCCGAACTAGCAAACATGAAGAGGCATGTTCCAGAGAAGCCTGCAAGTCTCCCAAAGCCTCCAAAACAAGTTCTTGGTCTTGATTGCCCAAGGATGTGGTCAATCTTTGAGAACCATAGGAAAAGTGCTCTAAAGGCTAAGCATAACTACAATAGAAAGGGCAAGAAGCCAATGGGGTAGCTGGTGTAAGGTGTAGGTTGTTAGGATTTTCTGTTTTGATGTGTGGATGTTTTTACTCTCTTTGTTTGTGTAATCTAACTCTTGAATGGTTGGAATGAATAAAGTTACATTGTATTTCCTCTTTCCAGTGTGAGAGCAAAGATTACCACTGTTTGATATATATTCTCCACTGTTTTCTTTATCCGCTGCATAAACGTAACACCCCCATTTTTCACTGATCGCAGCGGATAAAGTGTTTGGGGTATTATTTCATAGAATCACAGATACAGTAATAGAAAATGACTCGAAAAGAGACGTTTTGAAAATTTAGTTATCATTCATAATTATCAGAGTTTTAGTTATAAAATATATTCTTTTATTTTGTTGAGGTCCCAAAAATCTAAGAGTTAGGTTGGTGGGGTTTGAATGATAACCATGAGAAGTCTTCCGAGTTCAGTACCTCCTTCCGCCATAGGTCCATAGAAGTAATAAACCTATAATACATGCTTAAAAAGTCAAAACTAGATGTTGAGTGAGAATCATTGGTTTAGGGGTTAGTGAATACAAGTTCCCTTGGTTCAGTTGTTACACCCATCTGGGAAAATGAAAGTTTTTGTGATAATTGTGATGCAAGCATGATTATCAGGAGTATAGTAGGTTGCACTAAGCTCATTAATCACACCTTAACGATTCGGGTCATGTGGGCTGCAGACCCTACATGACGGGATAGAAGGATAACTTGCCAAAGTTATACATTTAGTGGATTCAAATATAGTACTTATTGGTACCACCTAGTGGGGTGTTAATACCAACGGGAGTTGTCAAACTCCAATAGATCTATCAACTGTATTCACGTTCGATTGGATGAAACCTTCCAAACGATTAGATTCATGAATTTTGTTTATGTAGTGGTGGCTCTTAGTTTACTCGTGCAAACAACCAAAGAAAAAGACTTGTATTCGGTTTTAAGTAAAGCATTTAGCATGTATCCCCCTTACAGGGTTTATAAAAGCATTTAAGAGAAACTTTAAAAAGATGTAAGGCTATGAAGACTCACACGAGTGTAGAGTAATCTAAGTAATGTAAATAGTGACTCGGGAACTAGACCGCCTTACTCACGTGTCCTAGTGTGTTGTTGTTGGTTTTTGTATGTATGTCAAGCTTTTAGTTATCATGTTCTATGTCTCTTAGGTTATTGTTTTTAGGTTTGTTAATGTTTTAGATATAGCATAACACCGTTCAGGCCATTGTAATTCAGAAGTATATGACTCCTCACATGAAGCTCCCTACTATTGTATTATGTTATTAACATAATACCGTTTGGGCCATCATAATTCAGAAGATAATAATCCTCACACAAAGCTCCCTATTATTGAGTTATGTTGTTATTAGGGTTTAGTTCTAATCATATAACCGTTCGGGACATCATATCTCAGAAGTATATGCAATAATCGTTCGAGGAGTCAGGGCACTTTAATTTGTAAACCCAACAAACTCGTCAAAACGAAATATCCACGTAGTACTCCTCGCATGAAGCTCCCTAGTATTTTGTTATGCTTCTAACTTTATTTAGATTTTATACTTATATGATATTTTCACTTTTTACCCTTATAGTTTTTATATTTACGTTTTCTACCCTAAGTTTTATATTACTTATATTACTTATACTAATAACTATCTATATTACACAACTAGTCCCTAGAATTCTATATTAACCTAAGACTCCTAAGTTTTCTGTATTTACCATTTTAGACCTTTAACTTTATACTATTTATGTTTTTAGTCCTTTTAGTTTATATTTATGTTATTATCTATCCTAGGATTTTAATATTATGCAAAACTAATCCTTACTAATAACTTCTAGGAAAGGTCAAAAACAGTCCCTAGACTTTATAATTTCAGGAATTTATGATATATACCCCTATGCATGTAAACTATTGCAAAACTAGTCCTAATATGCATGTAACTTATATTTTATCTAGTATTTAAGCTTTCTAGCATATGTTTTACTTATTTTAAGTTATTTAAGTTATATTTAACTAGTGTATGACCTAATTTAACTACGTATAGCATGCATGCAAGTATATGACTCGATCTAGGGTTTTAAAACGTAAACTAGCAAGTAGAATGGTTCTAAGCTAATGCAAGGTTATCTAAGCTATCTAAGGCATCCTTAATCTATCCTAAGACAATATTAAAGCTATACTAACTAAAAGTAAGACTTACTTGGCCGGGGGGGTATACGTGGGTTAGAACTAGGGTTAGGGTTTTCTAGGGTTTCTTATGCCTCGTACAACTTCAAACCACAACAAAACTCAACCAAAGCCTAGCTACTCGTTCCTAACAGCTCCTAAGGGCTTAGTACTACATAAATATAAGGTAGAGAGGAAGGGGAGAGGTGTGGAGAATAAATGATGGCTGAGGGGTATTTATACCCGCGACATAGGCGGTTTGGGTAAAATGGCTGCCTAGGTGTCACGGAGGGGGAGGGCTGAGTAAGTAGAGCTAGAGGGGGGTTGTGGCAGGTCTAGTGATGACAAGGAAGAGCCAGGGTGGTAGCTAGGGGGCTGGGTAGCCGGTTGTGGTGGAGGTCAGCCGTGAGACGCGGTTCAAGGGTAGCAGCATACAAGGTGCTGATTCACCTCCTTGCTTGGGTGCTTGGAGGTGCTTGTAAGTAGTTTAGGGTGTTTAAGGGTGGTTTAGGGTGATTAGGGGTTATTAGGGGTGGTTTAGTGGTGGATTAGGGAAGGTTTAGGGTGAATTAGTGGTGGATTAGCCAAGTAGGTGATGCACCTACTTGTGTGTGTGCTTAGAGGTGTTAGGGTGTGTGCTTGGGTATGACTAAGGTGTTAGGGTGCTAGGTTGAGGTGTTTAAGATGCTTATGTTTTAGGTTTTACTAAGTTTTAGTTAAGTTTAGACCTAGTTTCTACTTATTATGTGTTTAAGGTTTTACCTAAGGTTTAGTGCCTAAATTAAGTTCCTAAGTGTTCATAGTGACTAATCCTAAGACCTAAAGGGTTTATACTAAGTGTGGGTAACCTATGGGGAAGTTTTGGAAGGTTTGACCTAGTTTTGTAACCTAAATTACCTAAGTAGGTTTAGTGAGAGACTAGGGTTTATCCTATGGTTTTGTGCCTAAGTTAGTGTCCTAAGGGTATCTAATAACTATTCATAAGTTCCTAAAGGCTTATAGTCAGTGGTAGTGAGCTATGGGGAAGTTTTGGGTGGGTTTAGACCGAATTCTAGTTATCTATGTCCTAGTTATGGTTTAGGGCTTAGGGGGTTTATATCTAAGTTCTAAGGGTTCTATTCTATAACCTAATAGTCCTAATATATCCTAATATACCTGAAGATACTCTTACTTAAGCCTTGAACACATTCTTACTAGTTTAACTAAGCATATTGGTTAAGATAAGCACATAATCCTACTTTAGTTTTAGTTTAGCGTTTATTAGGGTTTTGTGTTATGTTTAGTGTTTTAGATTGGTGTATTACTTATTATGGTATTGTTATGAGTTTATGCTTGACATACCTGGGGTTTATAGGATGTGAGTGTTGAGTTATTTGGCTTGTGTAGATAAGTGAGCAGGTCTAGTGAGTTATGCAAGTAATTATGTATATAAAAATCAAAAAATTTAGCTGTGAAATACCTACTATAGGTATTTATAATGGGAATGATAGTAATCGGTGTTTGTGGGTTGTTATAGTCTTACCCCCTTAGAGAAAATCTCATCCCGAGATTTTGACGATTATAGGAGTAGGGGAGAGAATAAGTCGAGAAAGTAGAGAAAGAAAAGGATTTTCGAGGAAAATGATGTGAAACGGAAGAAGATTTTGCACACGCGGAGTAAGAATTGCTTGTACAGATACCAAATACTTAGATTTTTATATCTCATTATTTGCAAATAAAGGCGTCCCAATATTTGAAAACAAGAGTGTATAAACTCTTAACCTATTTGACTTATAACTTTCTCATTAAAATGTAGGAACATCCTAGTTCATTTTAAGAGGATAGTCATTATAAATCATCCTTAAGTAGTATCAGTGGAAAATGAAGAGAGTTTTACCATATTTAAGGATATATGGAAAGGAAATTTTTAGAGACAAGTTTCAACTGATAGTTTTCATATCAGAGAAGAAAAGTTCTAGATACAGTAGAGGAATATTCTAGTCAAGTAAAGACAAGTTCTAGTCATGATAGACACAAGTTCTAGTCATGATAGAGACAAGTTCTAATGTTCTCCGGTTTAGCAACTTGTCACATGGTGGATTCCCATGTTAAGACTAGAATGACAGACGTAGAAGATCTCATTTTAACAATTTCTTGCAAAGCGAGATTTAATATCGTAGTCGAACATAATTAGGATTACAGTTCGATGTAGATATGCTTACAAGTTCTAACTAATAGAAACTTGCGTTATGAAGAGAAATGCAAGTTCTAACTAATAGAGCATTGCGGGATGAGGTATGGAGAGAATATAGAGAGAAGAAAATAGAATGTAAAATGACGGAGAATTAAAAATGAAGGGAAATGGAGTGAAGGATTTATGGGAGTGGAGTGGAGTGAAAAATGGAAAAGAATGAATGGGTGAAGTAGGGGAAATGGAAAACGAAAAAGAATTTTGGAGTGGATTGTGTGGGGAAAAGTATAGGAATGGGGAAAATAGAAAAGTATGGTTTTAATTTGTGGAGTGAGGAAAATGCAGGAAAATGGGATTTTGAAGAATAGGATGAAGTGAGAGGAAAAGATTTAAACGGTAGAAGGAGAGAAATGAAAAGATTAGATTAAACGGAAGAGTAAGAATATAGGATACATGAAGCAGAATATCCTATCGGAGTTTTAGATTTACTAACTATCTTTCCTAGAGTTTTGTTTTCCCCCTAAGGTTCTTCTAACTAATCCTAATTTCTAAGGGTGAGGTGCTTGGTTCCATTGAGGTAGAGGGTTCTAAAGAGGGATTAGGTTTAAGTGTTTTCTTTCCTAAGGGTTGACTAGGTATATCCTTATTTTTAGGTGTTGTTTCAGGTTTACTCTTTTATTTTAGGTTATATATTATTACCATTATTACTATTATTATGATTATTACTATTCCTAGGGATTTGAAACCAGCTAAGGCACTATCCATAGTGTCTCCTAAGTGAAATTTCCTAATGGGTATTCTAAAAATTGTCAAATCCTACGATATAATCTCAAATCCTTAAGTGTATAAGTATGGTTATCCTAAGGGCTAGGTATGGGTATCAATGACCTAAATCTACTTATTCATATGGGGTAAGGGTGTGTATCCAAAACTAAGGTTCTAAAGGCTTAGGATGAGGGTTATCTAATCCTAGGTTTTTCCTAATCTATATTCTAATCCTAAAGTCTTATCCTAGGTCTATTGGGGTAGGGGTTTTTGGTTTCTAATCCTAATGGTCTAAGGTATTCTAATCCTAATGGTCTAAGGTTTTCTAATCCTAAGGTGTTCTAATCCTAATGGTCTAAATCCTAATGGTCTATCTAACCTCATGTATGGAAATCATAACTAAGGTTTTGGGGTTTACTAAAGGGGATTGGGGAAAACTAGCTCCGGTATCATAGTAATCTAAAAGGAATATGCTTATATATGAGAATCATATATTCGCATATGGAATAGTTAGGGGGAGATCTCTAACTAGAATGAAGATAGCTTAAGAAAGCCATAGAAACAAGTGAAGGTTAAGAAATCAGAGGAGAATGAATTCAGATCTGTATGGTGAAGAATGAGGATTCTCACCATCGGTAAAGGGGAAAAAGAGTTGAAAAGGGTTAGAGTAAGAGAAAATTTAAAATAGTTTAGAGATTCTATTTACCTAAGACATCGGGGTAGGTTAGGGGTAAGGGTTGAGGGTAAGGGTTAAGGGTTTTTCCTAAGGGTTTTCTAAGGTGAAGGGTAATCCTAAGTATAGTTATCTAATCTATCCTAATTGAGGGGTACCAGGTAGTTTCTAAATCCTAACTTATTTTATTTATTTCCTATTCTACTTAGCCTAAAGGCTCTAACTATTCAAAGGCATGTCTCCTAGGGTTATTTATCTACATAAGTTTTCTAAAGTTTCCAAATTACCTAATTCCATGTGTTAGTGTTTTCTATGTTTTTCTCGTCCTTATCTATTATCTTTTCTAAACTGCAAATCCTAAAGCGGGCAAAAGCTATTTTATGGTGATGTTTCATTTGGTTTTTCTGTATTTTAGCTATTTTAAAATGGTTTTCTTGTAAATTCTCTCTTAAACTACTATAGTCAAGTTGATAATCTAAGTTATTATTATTATGACCTTTTTATATCTTCTCAAGGAGATCAAGAAAAATTTCATCTATGTTATTTAAAATCTCCTCTAATTGGTTTTCCTCATCTTCTAGAGTCAACCTAGAGGGTTTTTTTTCCAATTTAATCTTTCCAAGATGGAGTGAGAGGGTTTATTATGTAAGGTGTAGGGTTTAAGGTATAGGGTTGCCTAAAGTCAAATCTAGGGGTATAGGTGGGGATAGGGTGTTTAGGTATATATGGTTCTCTCGGGAGAAAGAACCCATGGGGTTCTGTTTTACGGGTAGGAAAAAGTGGATGTATAATAGGGTTTTGGTTAGGTAGGGGAGATGTCTTAGCATAGAAATCTCTTAGGTGTTTTAAATTAGGGTTATCTAGGCTATTCCTAGAGTCTTTTAAGTTATAGGGTTTAGGGGAGTAATCTAGTACATTCGGAGAGGAAAGATCATCTCCGAATGTGGACTAGATGAGATAGGGGTAGAGTAGAAGGGAGTAGACATAACTATATAATAAAGAAAATACTGTAAATCATTTAGCAGTTAAGCAGGCAATAATTATACTTAACTTAGCACATATGGTTATAGAGGATGGCAGAGGTACTGAAGACTTCCTCCGGTTTAGAAAAAATTATTGTAGTTTAGGTTTTGACCTTGTTCTCTACAACTGAAGCTCTGATACCAATCTGTAACACCCCCATTTTTCACTGATCGCAGCAGATAAAGTTTTTGGGGTATTACTTCATAGAATCACAGATACAGTAATAGAAAACGACTCGAAAAGAGACGTTTTGAAAATTTAGTTATCATTCATAATTATCAGAGTTTTAATTATAAAAGATATACTTTTATTTTGTTGAGGTCCCAAAAATCTAAGAGTTAGATTGGTGGTGTTTGAATGATAACCATGAGAAGTCTTCCGAGTTCAGTACCTCCTTCCGCGATAGGTCCATAGAAGTAATAAACCTAGAATACATGCTTAAAAAGTCAAAACTAGATGTTGAGTGAGAATCATAGGTTTAGGGGTTACTGAATACAAGTTCCCTGGGTTCAGTTGTTACACCCATCTGGGAAAATGCAAGTTTTTGTGATAATTGTGATGCAAGTATGATTATCAGGAGTTTAGTAGGTTGCACTAAGCTCAATAATCACACCTTAACGATTCGGGTCATGTGGGCTGCAGACCCTACATGAGAGGATAGAAGGATAACTTGCCAAAGTTATACCTAGAGTGGATTCAAATATAGTACTTATTGGTACCACCTAGTGGGGTGTTAATACCAACAGGAGTTGTCAAACTCCAATAGATCTATCAACTATATTCGCGTTCGATTGGATAAAACCTTCCAAACGATTAGATTCATGAATTTTGTTTATGTAGTGGTGGCTG
Source organism: Artemisia argyi (assembly GCA_030686995.1). NCBI lineage: Eukaryota > Viridiplantae > Streptophyta > Magnoliopsida > Asterales > Asteraceae > Artemisia > Artemisia argyi. The sequence continues at coordinate 157,117,604 of CM060700.1, read as the reverse complement.
TTAGCTTACTCGTGCAAACAACCAAAGAAAAAGACTTGTATTCGGTTTTAAGTAAAGCATTAACATGTACCCCCCTTACAGGGTTTATAAAAGCATTTAGAGAGAAACTTTAAAAAGATGTAAGGCTATGAAGACTCACATGAGTGTAGAGTAATCTAAGTAATGCAAATACTGACTCGGGAACTAGACCTCCTTACTCACGTGTCCTAGTGTGTTGTTGTTGGTTTTTGTATGTATGTCAAGCTTTTAGTTATCATGTTTTATGTCTCTTAAGTTATTGTTTTTAGGTTTGTTAATGTTTTAGATATAACATAACACCGTTCAGGCCATTGTAATTCAGAAGTATATGACTCCTCACATGAAGCTCCCTACTATTGTATTATGTTATTAACATAATACCGTTCTGGCCATCATAATTCAGAAGTTAATAATCCTCACATAAAGCTCCCTATTATTGAGTTATGTTGTTATTAGGGTTTAGTTCTAATCATATCACCGTTCGGGACATCATATCTCAGAAGTATATGCAATAATCGTTCTTGGAGTCAGGGCACTTTAATTTGTAAACCCAACAAATTCGTCAAAATGAAATATCCACATAGTACTCCTCGCATGAAGCTCCCTAGTATTATGTTATGCTTATAACTTTATTTAGATTTTATACTTATATGATATTTTCACTTTTTACCCTTATAGTTTTTATATTCACGTTTTCTACCCTAAGTTTTATATTACTTATATTACTTATACTAATAACAATCTATATTAGACACAACTAGTCCCTAGACTTCTATATTAACCTAAGACTCCTAATTTTTCCATATTTACCATTTTAGACCTTTAACTTTATACTATTTATGTTTTTAGTCCTTTTAGTTTATATTTATGTTATTATATATCCTAGGGTTTTAATATTATGCAACACTAATCGTTACTACTTATAACTTCTAGGAAAGGTCAAAAACAGTCCCTAGACTTTATAATTTTAGGAATTTATGATATATACCCCTATGCATGTAAACTATTGCAAAACTAGTCCTAATATGCATGTAACATATATTTTATCTAGTATTTAAGTTTTCTAGCCTATGTTTTACTTATTTTAAGTTATTTAAGTTATATTTAACTAGGGTTAGGGTTTTCTAGGGTTTCTTATGCCTCGTACGACTTCAAACCACAACACAACTCAACCAAGGCCTAGCTACTCGTTCCAAACAGCTCCTAAGGGCTTAGTACTACAGAAATATAAGGTAGAGAGGATGGGGAGAGGTGTGGATAAGAAATGAGGGCCACTAGCAAGGGTCACTAGCAATAAACTTTTGGCTTTCTGAAAGCTAAGATCTGATCCCTAGGAAGGGTCACTAGCAATAAACTTCTGGCTTTCAAATCATTCTTCTTCTGGAGTCGTTCTACAATTGTAACTAGACCTGTATTCAACTTCTGCACTTCCTTGCCATCAATAGTCTATGTGGAAGTGCCTAGCTTGAAAGAATCACCATACAAAATGATTTCCCAAACTGCATAGTCTTGCACCAAAAAGAAATATTCAATAATTATCATCCACATCTTATAATCATTTAGTTTAAGCTTAGGAAGCTTAGAAGCAATGTTGGACTGACTATTCTCCACCTCCATTAGATCTTGTGAGAATGAGTAAACTTCAGATCTTCTAAATCAAAGTATCTGAAACCTGTCTCTGATACCACTTAATGGATCTAACACACGCCTTGTGTTATAGTGATACTTTGCATGATACTAACATGTACGCGGAAGATACTTATTAATACTTAGAAGATTTGTTTGTATGTTTATTTGTGAGTTTGTTTGTGAGTGAGAACAGTTGTATATAAACACAGGATGTAAACCAAACATTAAGCTCCGACATTATTAAGAATAATAATACGAGTAATCTAGCTTATCACTAGGGTTACACCTTGAAGCTTTCTAATTGATACGTATATAAACCTAAACCTAGGACCTCATTTTATAGGACACAAGGAGTCCTTTACAAGATAAGCATTAACTGAGAATAATAGAATATACACAAGATCTTTTCTATACTTATCTAAATACACGTTTTCTAACAATTATCCTGCAGCATTGGTAATATTATGTACTAGTAGTGGTAATGAGTTTCCACTGCGAGTGCATTCTTCGGCAGTGGTTTCTTCCTTACATAACAGTGGTAACTATTAGTGTAATTCCCAACAAACCTCCACCACTTGGCGTAAGCACCTAGGATAAACTATCAAAGAGGTCTTTTAAAGGGTTATAACATCAGGTGTAGGGATATGATAAACACGGTCTTGTTGGATAAAGGCAATATTTACTGGTGGCGAGTTAATCATCTTGGTCAATTATATGTACAATGTGGCGTTGCTAAGCAAAGACTCGACTCGACTTACGCTAATCGCAAACTAACAAAAACATAAAACAAACATAAAAGGAAACGAGATGGTAGTCCGTATCGTTTTTTCTTTTTCTTTTTTCTTTTTTTTCTTTTTCTTGATTTTTTGTTTTTTATTTATTTATTTATTTATTTCATACACTCTTACCCTACCATCCAAGATAATAGATCATAGGGAATTTACATTCCCCTTACACTTGAACTTTTACATACTTTAGAATTAACTATTCTAATGACTCCAATAAAGATAATCAAAACACTTGGAGTACTTTTTAAGATTAACGCACATATGGGGATAATATATGAAGTTCTTCCCCATTACTCCATAACAATAGTACTTTACCCATGAGTCCCAATCGTCCCAAAACAATATATGCAAGATATGACTCGACTTAGCAACCATGTAATCAATTAGACAATTAACTAAGGGTTTAAACATGTAACAATAAAGCACTAAAGATGAGTGCATACACGGAAGGCTAAGGGGATTTGGTTGCACATTTGGGGTGGATTGTAAACAAATTCTTCCTTTAAGTAAAATGCTTAAAGTTAGAAACAAAAAAGATAGGCTCGGAGGGGTGTACTAGGGGTATCATGTACTAAAAATGAGTACAAGACAAAGATGTGGGAAAATTAATTGACTTTACTAGTCAAGTAATTATGACTTCATTAGTCAAGTAATTATGATAAGGGTTTAACACAAGGGTGATCCTAATGCCTCTTATCATGTAGTAAATCCTAACTACACGAATGTAGTCTTACTAGCAGTCTCGGGATGCATCACTAACGCAAGTTCTAGATTCTAAGTACTACCGGTACACTCATAAGCATCTTTTCCTAACAAATATAGGGGCGAACCTCACATATTTGGGGTGGAAAATTTTGAGTGGTACGGTATTTGTGCTAGTTATACAACACCTATCCATGAGACGCTCATTAAGGCTAAAGCTTTACTCCTAAATGTTGAAAAAAATTTAAATTTGGTGCTAAAATTGCCCTAACAAGTATTTCTCTTAGTTTTATTACACACCTACTATTGAACAAAAAAACTCAAGTGCAATTGTATTCTCTAAGGTATCATCATTTACCCTCCCCTTACACTTAGGCTAAACATTATCCGCAATGTTCAATAAAAAGGATGTAAAAGTAATGAAGGTAAAAGAATCATACAAATACTCCCCTGATTTGTTTGGTGTGGATAAATGGATAACATGGTTAAATCCTCCTCCAAGGAAATGAACGTTGAAAGCTTCCTTCCAGAAATATAAATCATCTTCTTGTCCAATATAACCTGTTAAACCTGAGAAAACAATCATGGCAAACCTCGCCAAAAATCGGTGGCAATCTATATATCTAAGGATATAATGCTTGTGGAATGAATGTTTGCAGATTTCCTGGAGTTTATAAAACTAAAGAATTAACAAAAACTTTAAGACTCCGTTAGAAAAACAAAACTAGCAAAATTTTTCAGAATTTTTACACCTGACGCCGTCAGAATGCTCTAACAGAAATCTCATGTTAAGTTTCCGAAAAATTTCTGGAAAAACTCATGCCTTAATTCCTGGAATTTCTACAAAACATCATTATGACTCGATACAAGCATTTGACTCAAACAAATACTAATATGCATGTTCATTTAATATTGTTGTGGTTCATATCCAATTCAATTGTTAACAAAAACTTTAGATTTCCCTTACACTTAGGTTTTGAGAAATACCTTTTTATGAAATTAAGATAAACAACAAGGTAAAGCATTTTCACAATTTATTTTGAATCATGATCCAAAAACAATAAAAATAAAGCATGCATACGGAAACAAATAAAATCAAACAAACAAACAATCAAACAAAATAAATAAAACAAATAAAACTTGGGTTGCCTCCCAAGAAGCGCTTTTCTTTATTTACGAGTCTTGTAGCTAGACTCAAGGTCACGGGCTACTACGTGACCTCGTCATTGGTCACAGTTCATAGGTCATCCTCAATTTTAGTTTTGTATTACGAACCTAGTTCCAAGCATTCTTTGTAAAAACCAAATATTTTATTCATAACATAGTCTACACCTCTACGTCTATCCTCGTCATTCCTATAGTAAACCGTTGCTTGTGTTCCTTTTCGATGTTTGATAAAAGACGAAATTGTTCAATCTTATAGGGCATTTGTTAAGCTATCTCATCGTTCTTATCCGTAAACCTAACTATCCCATGAGACGGGTCATAATTCATCTTAGAAGTCTCAACAAACGGCTTTCCGAACACTACTTGACTTAGGCAACCATCTATTACCAGGCGAATATTTTCTACAATTAAAAAATCGGTAACATAATGATGCGTGGGAATCACAACAGGCTTTACCTCTCGAGGGATCTCGAGAAGCTTACAACCCCCACCAGGCAGTGTACCTGATCGTTGTATTATAGTATAGTGACAAGTACCGGGGGATTGATCGTTCAGCTTAGGAATAGTGTCGCTAGGATTAGAAAGCCTAAATACTAGTTCTAAAGGTGAGGGGTGATTCTTTTTGTGTTTTTATATTTTTATGAAAGCAAGTAAAATCTCGGGTTTTAGAAGAGTGGGCGGAATTAGTTGCTATTCAACTAACCCAATACTAAAATGCAATCAAAATAAAATAATAAAAATGAAAATAAACTAATTAAACTAAAGTTGTGAGCAGTAATTGGGGAAAATGTGTTTACTTAGATTTCACTACTCCCTAGATATCTTTTACACGTTAATTACTTGTTATAATTGCATGGATGACGGATCGTATTCCTTAATACCATTCATGGGGTGGCACACATAACTCCCCAATTCTATGAGCTCTTATCTCCTCCTACACCATGCCCAGCACAACTATAGGGATTGTAAACAGTGGCTCATGCATTAAATACAACCAATAAAGACCTAGTGCGCCTCGGTTCATGTTTCTTAAGACGTTCAAGCATGTTACCATTTGGAAATCTGCCAGTTTTCTTAAGCCTAACATATAAATCATTCATCCAAGACAAGAATAAACAAGTAATCAACACATAATCAATATCTAGGTTTCATTAGATCTAAGCAAACACAAAAGAGATCTAGCCTAGCATGATAGAATTAAGACAAGAACATGATATAGACAACCAACACATAGACATATTGATTGAATTAGAAGAGCACTTATCTTAATTAATCATGCAAGGTATCAAGGGGTTGGAACCCTTGAAAAACCTGTAAAGTTACACCAAAATCGTACTTAGGGTTTCTCCCAAAACTTCTCTCTTCAAATGAGAAAAATTAGAAAACTATATATAGAAAAATAGGTTTGACGGCGTCAAGAGTAATCTTGTGACGCCGTCACCTCGCCGCCAAAACTCTCCTCGGACTGCCTAGATCCATTTCTGACGCCGTCAAGACTTAAGCACTTCCAGGCCGTCATGACTCTTACTCTTGACGCCCTTCCTACGTGACGCCGTCAAAACTCTTCTGGGTCGTCATGGAAATTTATGAAATTTGCTCTTGACGCCGTCAAGGATTTGCTCTTGACGTCGTCACCTACTGTTCCCGGCTTGGAAAATTAAGACTTTGGCGTTTTCTTCACTTTTATGCTCCAAAAACGTCCGAATTGCTTCCTTTTCCAGATTTCACTCCCAAAGTACCTAAAGTCACAAAAGGAACGATTTAGGGCAATATTTGATCAAATAAATTCGGATTCGGGCTTAAATGACCCCCTAAAAGTGGTTCATTTTTCGCCTCATCATATACCCTTACACTTGAGATTTGCTTGTCCTCAAGCAAATGCGCTTTTATTCTACTCAAAAGACAAGTTAGGGGTCATTTAACACTAATATAAAAGTAATTACAATAAATAATCGTTCCACTAAAGACCAATAGACAAGCACGGAGGTCATACACAAGCACCTCACAAATAGTGTTTAGATACTCACATCTCTCGGGTGTAATAAAGTGTAAATTACAATATGGAAACGGAAGATATCTCTCACTACCTGTCATAGCAAAATAGAGTACCATAGGCTTGGGAAAGGATCAAACCTCCACCACATGGCATAAGCACCTAGGATAAACTATCAAAGAGGTCTTTTAAAGGGTTGTAACGTTAGGTGTAGGGATATGAAATACACGGTTTTGTTGGATAAAGGAAGTTTTACTGGTGGCGAGTTGACAATCTTGGTTAATTACATGTACAAGATGGCGTTGCTAAGCCAAGACTAGACTCGACTTAAGCTAATAAATACAAAATAACAAAAACATAAAATGAACATAGAATGAAAAGGGATGGTAGTCATTATGTTTTTTCTCTTTTTCCTTTTTCTATTTTTTTTTTCTTTTTTTTTTTTGATTTTTTTTATGATTTTTTATTTTTATTTTTTATTTTTATTTTTGTGCATACACTCTTACCCTACCATCCAAAATAATACATCATACGGGATGAATATTCCCCTTACACTTGAATTTTTACATACTTTACAATCAACTAATCTAATGACTCGAATTAAGAAAATCAAAACACTTGGAGCACTTTTAAGATTAACGCACATATGGGGGTAATAATATTATGTTCTTCCCCATTATTCCATAAATAAGTACTTTACCCATGAGTCCCAATCGTCCCAAAACAATATGTACAAGGATATGACTCGACTTAGCAACCATGTAATCAATTAGAAAGTTAACTTAGGGTTTAACAAATAACAATAATGCACTAAAAATGAGCGCATACACAGAAGGCTAAGGCAATTTGGGTGTACATTTAAGTGGGGTGTAACAAATTCTTCCTTTAAGTAAGATGCTTAAAGTTAGAAACGAAAAGATAGGCTCGGAGGGGTGTACTAGGGGTTTCGTGTACTGAAAATGAGTACAACGCTAAGGTGTGGGAAAAATTAGTTGACTTAACTAGCCAAGTAATATGACTTAAATGGTCAAGTAATTATGATACGGGTTTAACACAAGGGTGATCCTAATGCCTCTTATCATGTAGTAAATCATACTACACGAATGTAGTCTCACTAGCGGTCTCGGGATGCATCACTAACGCAAGTTCTAGAATCTAAATGCTACCGGTACACTCATAAACACTAATAATGAATGCTTTTCCTATCAAATCTAAAGGCGAACCTCACATATTTGGGTGGAAAATTTTTCTGAATATACGGTTATGTGCTAGTCATACAATCTCCTATCCATGAGACGCTTGCTATGGCTAAAGTTTCACTCCTAAATGTTGTAAAAAATTTTAAATTTGGGGCTAAAATTGCACTAACAAGTATTTCTCATAGTTTTATTACACATCTACCATTAAACAAAACAAACTCAAGCGAAAGTGCATATGTAAGGTATCATCTTTTTACCCTCCCCTTACACTTAAGATGAACATTGTCCCCAATGTTCATGTAAAAAATGTAAAAGTGAAAAAGTAAAGAGAATGAAATCAAATACTCCCTTGATTCGCTCGGTATGGATAATAGGATGGCCAGGTTAAATCTTCCTCCAAGAAAATGAACAATCAAAGCTTCCCTTCCAGAATATGAATCATCTTCTTGTCATACATAACCTGTAAAACCTGACAAAATAGACAAGACAACCTCGCGTAAAATTGGCGGCATTCTATATAAGTTTCTAAATCCTAGAAAACAAGATAAGATATAATGCTTGTGGAATGAAGTTTGCAGATCTCCTGGAGATTATAAAACTTAATAATTCACAAAAACCATAAGACTCCGTTAGAAAAACAAAACCGGTAAATTTTCCAGATTTTTAACTCCTGACACCGTCAAGAGTAAAACCCTGACGCCGTCAGAATGGACCTGCAGAAATTCTTATGTTAAGTTTCCGGAAAATTTCTGGAGAAACTTGGTCCTACTTCCTGGAGAATCCTGCAAAACTTCATTATGACTCAATACAAGCATTTGACTCTAACAAATACGAATATACATGCTCATTTAATATTGTGGAGAATCATGATCGGTTTGTTTCTTAAAAACATATTTGGGGTTTCCCCTTACACTTATCTTTTGCAAAAATACTTCTAGGTGGAGTTAAGACTAGGTCAAAAAAACAAAGTAAAGTATTTTCACATTTTAATTTAGAAACATGATCAACCAACAATAAAAATAAAGCATGCATACGGAAGCAAATAACAAACAAACAAATAAAATCACACAAAGCATGGGTTGCCTCCCAAGAAGCGCTTTTCTTTATTTACGAGTCTTGTAGCTAGACTCAAGGTCATGGGTTACTATGTGATTTCATCATTGGTTCCACTCTCTAGGTCGTCTTCTAAACCAGTTTTCTATTCCGGACCTAGTTGTAAGCACTATTTGTAGAAACCAAGCATCCTATTTCTAACATACTCTACTCCTCTACGTCTATCCTCCTCATTCCTATAATAAGCCGCTTGCTTGTGTTCCTTTTCGAAATTAGAGAGAAGGCGGTATTGCTCAATCTTGTAGGGCATTTGATAAGCAACCTCATCATTCTCTTTCTTGAATCTAACTATCCCTAAAGTCGGATCATAACTCATCCTAGTGGCCTCAACAAATGGTTTCCCAAATATTATTTGACTTAGGCAAGCATTTATCACCGGACGAGTGTCCTCAACTATCATAAAATCGATCTCATAGGTGAGATTCCCTATAATCACATGCAATCCTTTCACTTTTCCCGCAAAATTACTTATCAGGTTCTTATTAGGCATCATCCTAAAATTAAGTTGCTTCTTCATCACCCAATTGTAATAAGTCCTAGTCATGATGTTCACTGGGGATCTAGGGTCGATGTAAGCTTTCCATATATGCATGTGCCCGATATTACATGGGATGTTAATGTTAGAGGGGTCTCCCATTTTGATAAGGGGGCCGCCAAAGATATATGTTCTCTCGGGACTATCGAATAAATCTTTATGGTATTCCCGTTCTTCCTTGGTTGGCAACTTATCAAAGTATTCTTCTATAGGCTCTATCTCCTCTAATTCCTCTCTATTATCAACCTCAACTTCCCTATTCTCATACTTAGTCTCAGCTTCTATCCTAACTTCATTCTTGTCACTCTCTTCTATCTCCTTATCTATCGGCTTAATAGTGACAACATTAACAAAGTGGACCTGTTTAGATGATGAGGGATCCTTAATTTGGTTTCCGTTATTGGTGTCCCTAGTGTCCTTCCTAGGTGTGACTAATGCTTGGTTGTTGAGGGCTTTCAACAAGTTGTCAATCTTGTTGGTCATCTCCATTTGTTGTTGGTTGAATTCGGTTTCAAACCTAGCTATGCGAGCCTCTTGAGATGCCATAAACTTTGACATCAATCCTTCAAGATTGTTGGTACTACAAAAGTTGTTAGAAAGATTGTTGTTGAAAGTACGGTTGGATGGTGGACCGGTTGGTTGGTAACGGTTAGGCGGATTAGAGGAATTGGGTTGATTTTGTTTCCACCTAAGGTTTGGGTGATTTTTCCATGAGGGGTTGTATGAATCACCGTATGTGTTTGGCTCGGGCTTGAAAGTGTACCACTTAACTCCCGCTTCGTCGGTACGTATAGATGCGTAGTCCGTAAAAGCTGTTTCGGGGAGTTCCACACAATCACGAGTGTCGTGGAGACCACTACATAATTCGCATGAAGAAGTGATTTTGTCCACTTGGCTTGAAGGCTTAGGAGCATCGTAAGATTTCATGAGAAACTTGACTTGGTCCTCAAGTTCCATGATCCTACGGTCGGGAGTGCTAGAATTGTTCGAAGGCAAAGATATTGCCTTGACCGTTTTGTTCAAGTCACGGGGATCGTTCCAACTTTCGTTGTCATAGAGAGCAAGATCTTCTATGAGTTCCCATGATTGTTCCCCACTAAGATCACGTAGCTTACCACCGGCCGATTGGTCAATGGCTCGCCTCGTGGAGATGTCGATATGGTCATAAAAAATTTGGACTTGGAGCCAAAGATCTATGCCTTGATGAGGGAATTTTTGGAGTAAGTCCTTGAAACGAGTCCATGCTTCATAAAGAGATTCATTTTGACGTTGTTGGAACATCAAGATGTCATTTCTAAGCTTAGTAGTTCTCCCCGGTGGGAAAAATTGAGCAAGGAAACGAGTGGTGAGATCATCCCATGTGGTGATGGATCCCGCGGGTAAACGCTCAAGCCATTGACTAGCTTGATCCCGTAGACAGAATTGGAATAGGCGTAAATGGGTAGTCTCTCTAGTTGCAACACCTAGGTCTATGGAATCTACGATTTTGAGGAAGTTCTTAAGATGTTGAATTGGATCTTTGGAATAAAGTCCATGGAATGCACAACCGCTTTGCACCAACCGGATGGTGTCGGATCGCAAGGGGGTCACATTGGCTCCGGTGAGCTCAATGGTGTTTCGGTAGCCTTGATGGCTAGGTCGGGAATACTCTCCTAAGGTTCGGGGCCTAAGGGGTTCTAGTGGTGGGTTTTGTTGTGGTGGGATGACGGGTTCAAAGATGTTCCCGTTGTCCATGGTGTCGGGTGGTAAAGAGTTACGAACAAAAGCACAAAGAAACGAGATAGACTAAAGAAGACCTAAAAATAAAAATAAAATCTTACTAGAAAGGAATCTAGCAAGTAGACCTAATAAAAAGAAATCCTAACCTAGACAATAACTATTCCCCGGCAGCGGCGCCAAAAACTTGATGCGTGGGAATCGCAATAGGCTATACCTCTCGATGGATCTCGAGAAGCTTACAACCCCTACCAGGCAGTGTACCTGATCGTTGTATTATAGTATAGTGACAAGTACCGGGGGATTGATCGTTCAGCTTAGGAATAGTGTTGCTAGGATTAGAAAGCCTAAATACTAGTTCTAAAGGTGAGGGATGATTCTTTTTGTGTTTTTATATTTTTATGAAAGCAAGTAAAATCTCAGGTTTTAGAAGAGTGGGCGGAATTAGTTGTTATTCAACTAACCCAATACTAAAATGCAATCAAAATAAAATAATAAAATTGAAAATAAACTAATTAAACTAAAGTTGTGAACAGTAATTGGAGAAAATGTGTTTACTTAGATTTCACTACTCCCTAGATATCTTTTACACGTTAATTACTTGTTATAATTGCATGGATGACGGATCGTATTCCTTAATACCATTCATGGGGTGGCACACATAACTCCCCAATTCTATGAGCTCTTATCTCCTCCTACACCATGCCCAGCACAACTATAGGGATTGTAAACAGTGGCTCATGCATTAAATACAACCAATAAAGACCTAGTGCGCCTTGGTTCATGTTTCTTAAGACGTTCAAGCATGTTACCATTTGGAGATCTGCCAGTTTTCTTAAGCCTAACATATAAATCATTCATCCAAGACAAGAATAAACAAGTAATCAACACATAATCAATATCTAGGTTTCATTAGATCTAAGCAAACACAAAAGAGATTTAGCCTAGCACGATAGAATTAAGACAAGAACATGATATAGACAACCAACACATAGACATATTGATTGAATTAGAAGAACACTTATCTTAATTAATCATGCAAGGTATCAAGGGGTTGGAACCCTTGAAAAACCTGTAAAGTTACACCAAAATCCTACTTAGGGTTTCTCCCAAAACTTCTCTCTTCAAATGTGAAAAATTAGAAAACTATATATAGAAAAATAGGTTTGACGGCGTCAAGAGTAATCTTGTGACGCCGTCACCTCGCCGCCAAAACTCTCCTCGGACTGCCTAGATCCATTTTTGACGCCGTCAAGACTTAAGCACTTCCAGGCCGTCATGACTCTTACTCTTGACGCCCTTCCTACGTGACGCCGTCAAAACTCTTCTGGGTCGTCATGGAAATTTATGAAATTTGCTCTTGACGCCGTCAAGGATTTGCTGTTGACGCCGTCACCTACTGTTCCCACCTTGGAAAATTAAGACTTTGGTGTAGTTAGCACTTAGTTTCTGAGGGCTTTCAACATATTGCCGATTTTATTGGTCATCTTCGCTTGTTGTTGATTGAATTCGGATTCAAACTTAACTATTCGGGCTTCTTGAGATGCCATAAATTTAGACATCCATCCTTCAAGATTATTGGTACTACCGTAGTTGTTGGAAGGATTGTTGTTGAAAGTACGGTTAGGGGATGTACCGTTTGATTGATAACAATTAGGTGGAGTGGAAGAATTGTTTTGGGGGATGTTTTGGTTCTGTTTCCACCTATGGTTCGGGTGATTTTTCCAAGAAGGGTTGTATGAATCACCGTAAGGGTTTTGCTCGGGTTTAAAAGTGTACCACCTGTCTCCCGCTCTGTCGGTACGCGAGGATGCGTAATCCGCAAAAGCTTGTTCGGGGAGTTCCATGCAATCACGAGTGTCGTGGAGACCACTACATAATTCGCACGAAGAAGTGATTTTGTTAACTTGGCTTCAAGGTTTAGGAGCTTTGTAGGATTTCATAAGAAACTTGACTTGGTCTTCAAGTTCCATGATCCTACGGTCGGGAGTGCTTGAATTGTTCGAAGGCAAAGATATTGCCTTGACCATTTTGTTCAAATCACGGGGATCATTCCAACTTTCGTTGTCATAGAGAGCAATATCTTCTATGAGTTACCATGATTCATCCACACTTAGATCACGAAGCTTGCCACCGGCTGATTGGTCAATGGTTCGCCTTGTGGAGTGATCGATATAGTGATAGAGAATTTGGATTTGGAGCTAAAGATCTATACCATGATGAGGGACTTTTTGGATTAAGTCCTTGAAACGAGTCCATGCTTCATGGAGAGTTTCACCTTGACGTTGTTGGAACATCAAGATGTCATTTCTAAGCTTAGTAGTTCTTCCCGGTGGGAAAAATTAAGATACAAAACGAGTGGCGAGACCATCCCAAGAGGTGATAGATCCCGCGGGTAAACGCTCAAGACATTGACTATCTTGGTCACGTAGAGAGAATTGGAAGAGACGCAATCGGGTCGTCTCTCGAGTTCCAACATCAAGGTCTATGGAATCTATGATTTTGAGGAAATCCTTGAGATGTTGATTAGGATCTTCGGAACAAAGTCCATGGAATGCACATCCGCATTGCACCAACCGGATGGTGTCAGATCGCAAGGGAGACACATTGGCTCCTTGAGTGTGCTCAATGGTGTTTCGATATCCTTGGTGGCTAGGATGAGAGTACTCTCCTAAAGTTCGGGGTCTAGGAGGTTGGTTTGGTTGTCGTGGGTTTTGTGGATGGTTTTGTTTTGGTGGGTTGATGGGATCAAAGAGATTACCACCTTCCATGATGGCGGATGGCAAAGGTTACGAACAAAGGAACGAAGAAAAAGATAAACTAAAGAAATCTATAAAAATAAAAATAAAAATCTTACTAGAAAGGAATCTAGCAAGTAGACCTAATAAAAAGAAATTTCAACCTAGAGAATAACTATTCCCCAGGGTGCGGCGCCAAAAACTTTATGCGTGGAATTGCGCCCTCACAAAAGGTTTTACCTCTCAAGGGATCTTGAGAAGCTTGCAATCCCCACCAGGCAGTGTACCTGACCGTTGTACTATGGTATAGTGACAAGTACCGGGGGATTGATCGTTCAACTCAAAGAATAGTGTTCGCTAGGGTTAAAACTCAATTAAACTAGGTTTAGAGATGAGGGATGATTCTTTTTGTATTTTTATAGTGACAAGTACCGGGGGATTGATCGTTCAACTCTCGGGTTTTGAAGGAGGGGGCGGAATTAGTTTCTAATCAACTAACCAAAATAACTACAAATGCAATCAAAATAAAATAAAATAAACTTAAACTAATTGTGGCGAAAACAATAATGAGAGAAAATATGTTTACTTATATTTCATTACTCCCTAGCTATCTTTTACCGGTTGATTACAATTGCATGGATGATGGGTTATATTCCTTAGTATCATTCGTAGGGCCGTGTATGAGCTTTAACTCTATAAGCTTCTACCTCATCCTAGGTCGAGCCGACTACTAGCTCCTAACATGGCCTCATTAGTAGTTACCTATGCATTAAATATAACCAATAAATCGTTGTACACCTCCGATCACATTTCTTAAGACTTTCAAGAAAGTTACCAATTGGAAGTCTGCCAGTTTTCTTAAGCCTAACATCGAATTCATTCATGCACAACAATTACAAACAAACACCAACCAATAATCAATATTTAAGTTTCATTGCATCTAAGCAAACACAAGGAAAACCTAGCCTAGCATGTTAAAGAGAAGACAAGCGTAAGATATAATCAAACAACACAAAGACACATTGAATGATTTGTTGGAAGACATATCTTCAATTAAGCATGGATGAAACAAGGGTTTGAAACCCTCAAAATTGCAGTAAAATTCGTCTAGGGTTTTCTCCCTTGAAATATTCACATAATGAATGAAAACTAGAAAAGTATATATAGATTTTACAATCTAACGGCGTCAAGAGTAGTGTCTGACCCCGTCAACTCGCCGCCAAAATAATACCCGTATTGCCTAGATCCACTCCTGACGTCGTCATGTACAAACTTGGTCTTAGAATTCATGTGCAATTTACTTTTGATGGCCTTGGTGATGCCGTCATGTACAAATCTTCAAAAACCTCTCTTGCGCGTCATGTGTATTTTGATTTATCCACCTCTTTGTCAAGTCTTGATGCCGTCACTAGCAATCTTTGACGCTGTCAGGTACTATTTTCAACATGATTTTGAGATTTTATCGTTTTCTTCACTTTTTCGCTCCAAAAACGTCCAAAATGCTTCCTTTTGCAAATTTCTTCTCAAAAGTACCTAAAATGACAAAAGGTACGATTTAGGGCAATATTTCATCAAATAATCTCGACTTTGGCCTTAAATGACCCCCCAAAAGCGGTGCACTTTTTATCTCATCACAAATCCTAATATGTAATCTAAATTCTCAATTATATGTGTGGGTATCCTAAGAGACTATGCAAGGGCAATTTTTATCCTAAAACTACTTATTCCTATATGGTAGAAGCTTGCTATATGTCTATCCTAAACTAAGGGTTTAATGGTTTATGATAGAGGTTTTACTATTTAATCATATGTTTTTCCTAATATTTCTAGGTTCTAATCCTAAGGAATTTTCTAAGCTAAGTCCTATCTTATAGGGATGTCTTCCTAATTTTTCTATCTATTGGGGTAGGGATTTTGGTTTCTAACATATAAAACATTAAAGATTCATAATCCTAATTTTCTAATTCCTCAAGGGTTTCTTAAATAGCCTATCTTAGTGATCTAAAGTATTCTATATTTAAGCCTATGTTTTCTAGGGTATCCTAATATTATTTCTACCCTCAAGTACGGGAATCCTAAACATGGTTTGGGTTTTACTAAAGGGATGGGGAAAACTAACTTGGAAAAATCATAGTAATCTTAGGAAATGAAATGGAAAAATGATAGGAATATGCTTGTATATGACTTATCATATCTTTGCATATGGGATAGTTAGGGGTAGAATCTCTAACTAGGAAGGAAATAGCTTAAGAAAGCTAAGGAAGTAGTGAGGGTTTAGAGATTAGAGAAGAAAGAATTCAGATCTCTATGGCGTTTGATAAGGGAGAGTGTTTGAAAGTGACTGGGTTTTAGGGAAGGAGGAAGTATAGGGAGTTTAAAACAGTTTAGAGATTCTATATATCTAAGACGTCGGAGTAGTTTTCCCTAAATTCCTAAGGGTAAGGGTTAAGAGTAGGTCATAACAAGTACATAACTTGTCATATTCTATGGGTTATACCTAGTTTTCCTAAAGGGTTACTATTGGGTTAGGGGTGACCTAAGGTAGTGTGTGAGAGGTATTTTCCAAAGGGGTTTATTTAATTTATCCTAATTAAGGGGTACTAAGTAGTTTCTAAAACCTAACTTATTTTATTGATTTCCTATCTTACATATCCTATAGGTACTAACTATTCTATGGTATAAAAGGCATATTACCTAGGGTGTCTAAGGTTTTCCTAATTCCAAGAGTTTATGTTTTCTAGGTTTGTTTGAAAATTTTCTTCATCGCTATCTATTATCTTTTCTAAAGTGCAAATCATAAAGCGGGCAAAGTGTTTCATTTGGTTTTTCTATATTTTAGCTACTTTAAAATGGTTTTCTTTAAAGTGTTTCTTAAACTACTATAATCAGGTTGAATAATTAAGTTATTATTATTATGACATTTTTATATTTTCGTAGGAAGGTCAATGAAAATCTCATCTAAGTTAATTAAAATTTCCTCTAATTGATTTTCCTCATTTTCTAAAGTTGTCCTAGAGGGTTTTTCTCCAATTTCACCTTTCCAAGATGAAATGGGAGGGTTTACCAAGTAAGGGGTAGGTCCTAAGGTGTAGGTTTGCCTGAGGTCATATCTAGAGGTACAGGTAGGGGTAAGGTTTTTAGGTATATATGGTTCTCTTGGGAGAATGAAACCATAGGGTTCTAATCTAGAGGTGGGGAAAGATGGATGTATAACAGGGTTTAGGGGAGTTAGGGGTGATGTCTTTGTATAGAAATCTCTTATGTGTTTTAAATGAGGGTTATCTAAAGAAAGGGTATATCTTAAGGGTGAAGGTATATCTAAACTATTCCTAGAGTCTTCTAAGTTATTGGGGATATAGGGTTTAGGGGAATAATCTAGTACATTCAGAGAATGAAGATCATTCTCTGAATGTAAGCTAGATGAGACGGGGGTAGGATAGTGGGGAGTAGACATAACTATATAATAGTAAAAATATTGTAAATCATTTAGCAATTAAGAAGGCAATTATTATATAACCTTAGCACGTATAGTTACGGAGGATGGCAGAGGTACTGAGGACTTTTCTCGGGTTTTGGAAAAATAGTTGTAGTTTAGGTTTTGACCTTGTTCTCTACAATTGAAGCTCTGATGCCAATTTGTAACAACCCCATTTTTCACTGATCGCAACAGATCAAGTGTTTGGGGTATTACTTCATAGAATCATAGTTACAGTAATAGAAAATAACTCAAAAAGAGACCCGTTTAAGAAATTTTGTTATCATTCATTTAATTATCAGAGTTTTATTTGTAAAAGATACACTTTTACTTTTGATGAGTACCCAAAAATCTAGGTGTTAGGTTATGTTTGAATGATAACCAGGTTAAAAGTCCTCCGAGCCTAGTGCCACCTTCTACCATATATCCGTAGAAGTAGCATACCTAGAATACATGCTTAAAAAGTCAACACTAGGTGTTGAGTGAGATTCATAGGTTTAAGTGTTAGTGAATCCAAGTTTCCTGGGTTCAGTTGTTACACCCATCTGGGAAAATGTAGTGTGTTTGTGATAATTGTGATGCATGAACACTTATCATGAGTGGGGTATGTTGCACTAAGCTCATGAACCATACGTTAACAATCCGGGTCATGGGGGCTAGAGACCCAACCATGAAGGGATGGGAAGGATAACTTGCCAAAGTTGAACCTTTAGTGGGTTAAAATATAGTACTTATAGGTACAACCCAGAGAGGTGTTTATACCAACGGGAGTTTTCAAACTCCAATAGATCTATCAACTCGCGTTCGCGTGGGCAAAATATCCCAAACGATTAGATTCATGAATTTTGGTTATGCGGTGGTGGCAGTTAGTTTACTCGTGCAACAACCAAAGAAAAAGACTTGTATTCGGTTTTAAGTAAAGTAAGTAGCATGTATCCCCCTCACAGGGTTTGTAAAGAATTTAGAGTGAAAGTTTTAAAAAGAGTATGAGGCTATGGAAACTTACTTGGGCTTAGAGAAATCTTAGTGATGCAAATAGTGACGCGGGAACTAGACTGCCTTACTCACGTATCCTAGTGTGTTGTAGGTTTGGTCGTGTGTCAAGCTTTAGTTATTTTGTTCATGTTTCTTATGTTATTGTTCTTAGGTTTGTTAATGTTTTAAATATAATATAACACCATTTGGGCCATCACAATCCAGAAGTATATGACTCCTCACATGAAGCTCCCTGCTATTGTGTTATGTTATCAACATAATACCGTTCAGGCCATCATAATTCAGAAGTTAATACTCCTCACATGAAGCTCCCAACTATTGAGCTATATTGTTATTAAGTTAAGTTATAATCATAATACAGTTCGGGCCATCATATATCAGAAGTATATGCAATAATCGTTCCAGGAGTCAGGGCACTTTAATTCGTAAACCGAACAAACTAGTCAAAACAAAATATCCAAATAGTACTCCTCGCATGAAGCTCCCTACTATTGTATTATGCTTCTAACTTTATTTAGCTTTTATACTTATATGATATTTTCACTTTATACCCTTATATTTATGTGTCGGGGGGGGGGGGGGAGGTGGAGCAAGCAAAGCAAGAGGGGGGTTGTGGCAGGTCTAGTGGTGACAAGGAAGAGCTAGAAGGTAGCTAGGGGGCTGAGATAGGTCGGTTGTGGTATTGAGAGGCCAAAGGAGGTGGTTTGGGAAAGGTGGTGACAAGGAGGTGATGCACCTCCTAGCTTGGTAGCTTAGAGGTGCTTGTAAGCTGCTTGGGAGGTTTAGTGGTATTTTAGGGTGATTAGTGGTGGATTAGCGGTGGTTTAGTGGTGATTAGTGGTGTTTTAGTGATGGTTTAGTTAAGTAGGTGACAAGTAGGTGATGCACCTACTTGTGTGGGTGCTTGTAAGGTTTTAGGGTGCTATCTTAACTAGGGAGAGGTGTTAGGGAGCTGGGTTGAGGTGTTTGAGGTGCTTATGTTTAGGTTTTACTAGTTTAGGTTAAGTTTAGACCTAGTTTTACTTAGTGAGGGTTTAAGGTTTTTCCTAAGGTTTAGTCCATAGGTTAGGTTCCTAAGAGTGTTTAGTGACTAATCCTAGGTCCTAAAGGGTTTATACTACGTGATAGTAATTTATGGGAAAGATTTGGGAAGGTTTGACCTAGTTTTGTAACCTAAATGGCCTATTTTGTTTAGTGGGTGATTAGGTTTTATCCTAGGGTTTTGTGCCTATATTAGTGTCCTATGAGTTTCGAATAACTAATCCTAGTTTCTAAGAGGCTTATACTAAGTGGTGGTAATCTATTGTGAAGTTTTGGGATAGTCTAGACCTAATTCTAGGAAGTTATGACTTAGTTATAGTTTTGGGCTTAAGGGACTTGTACCTAAGTTTTAAAGGGTTGTACTAATGCCTAATGGTCCTAAGGTATCCTAATGTACCTAAGGTAACTCATACTTAAGCATTGGACACTTTCATACTAGTTAAGTTAAGCATATAGGTTCAAATAAGCACATAGACCTAATTAGGGTTTAGGTAAGGTTTATTAGGATTTTGTGATATATTTAGTGTGTTTGATTGGTAGATTACTTATTATGGTGTTGTGATGATCTTATGCTTGACATATCAGGGGTTTATAGGATGTCAGTGTTTAGTTATTTGGCTTGTGTAGATATATGAGGAGGTCTAGTGAGTCATGCAATTAATAAATGCACATAAAAAGCAAAAGTTTACTTGTGAAATACCTACTATATGTATTTGTAATGGGAATGATAGTAATGAGGTGTTTTGTGGGTTGTTACACCCTTAAGATATACACCTTCCTTAGATAACCCTCATTTAAAACACTTAAGAGATTTCCATGCTAAGGCATCACCTATTCCTTCCCTAAACCCTGTTATACACCCACCATTCCCCACATCTAGATTAGAACCCCATGGTTTCTTTATCCCTAGAGAACCATGTATACCTAGAAATCCTATCCCTAACTATACCCCTAGATATGACCTTAGGCAACCCTACATCTTAGTACCTACCCCTTACTTAGTAAACCCTCCCATTTAATATTGGAAATATGAATTTGAAGAAAACCCCTCTAGGACAACTTTAGAATATGAGGAAAATCAATTAGAGGAAATTTTAAATAATTTAGATGAAATTTTCCTTGACCTTCTTGAGAAGATAGAAAAAGGTCATGACAATAACTTAGGTAATCAACCTGACTATAGTAGTTTAAGAAACACCTTACAAGAAAACCGTTTTAAAGTAGCTAAAATACAGAGAAGCAAAATGAAAAACCACCATAAAATAGCCGTTGCCCGCTTTAGGATTTGTACTTTAAAAGAGATAATACATGATGATGATGAGGAAAATCATCAATCAAACCTAGAAAACACAAACTCTTGGAACTAGGAAAACCTTAGAAACCCTAAGTAATATGCCTTTTATACCCTAGAATAGTTAGTGCCTATAGGATATGTAAGATAGGAAATCAATAAAATAAGTTAGGTTAGAAACTACCTAGTACCCCTCAATTAGGATAAATTAGATAAACTAGATTTAGGTATACCTCTCCCACATTACCTTAGGTCACCCCTAACCGAATAGTAACCCCTTAGGAAAATAGATATAACCCATAGAACATAACAAGTTAGGTACTTGTTATAACCTACCCTTAACCCTTAGCCTTAGGAATATAGGGAAACTACCCCAATGCCTTAGATACATAGGATCTCTAAACTATTTTAAACTCCCCTCATACTTCCTCCTTCAAACACTCTCCTCTATCAATGGTGAGAATTCTTATTCTACACCATCGAGATCTGAATTCTTTCTCCTCTGATCTCTAAACCATCACTACTTCCTTAACTGTCTCAAGCAATTTCCTTCCTAGTTAGAGATTCTACCCCTAACTATCCCATATGCAAATATATGATAATCATATACATGCATATTCCTATCCTTTTTTCTCTTTATTTCCTTAGATTACTATGATTTTTCCAAGTTAGTTTTCCCCATCCCGTTAGGAAAATCCAAACCATATTTAGGATTCACATTATTGAGGTTAGAAGTAAGATTAGGATATCCCTAGGAAATATAAGCCTAAGTATAGAATACCTTAGATCACTAAGATAGGCTATTCAAGAAACCCTCGAGGAATTAGAAAAATAGAATTAGGAATCTTTAAGGTTTGATAGGTTAGAAACTAAACTCCCTACCCCAATAAATAGAAAAATTAGGAAGACATCTCTATAAGATAGGATTTAGCTTAGAAATTCATTAGGACTAGAACCTAGATTAGATATAAGAATATTTAAAAAAAAGAAAAAAAAAAAACATAGGATTAAATAATAAAACCTCTACCATAAACCATTAAACCCCTAGTTCAGAATAAACACATTAGCAAAGCTTCTACCATATAGGAATAAGTAGCTTTAGGATAAAAATTGCCCCTACCTAGTCACTTAGGATACCCAAATATATATTTGAGGATATTAGATTACATCTTAGGATTTGACATTTCTTAGAATACACATTAGGAAATTCCACCTAAGAGATACTATGGATACTGCCCTAGCTGGTTTCAAGTACCTAGGAATAGTACTACTTATAATAATAGTAATAATGGTAGTAATAGACAACTTAAAATAAAAGAGAAAACGGAAACTACACCTAAGAATAAGGATACTCCTAGTAAACCCTTAGGAAAGAAACACCTAAACCTGCTCTCTCTTTAGAACCCTATACTTCAATAGAAACCAACTCATCACCCTTAGAAATTAGGATTAGTTAGGAAAAACTAGAAGAACCTTAGGGGGAAAAACACTATGGAAAAGAATCTAGTTAATCTAAAATTCCATTAGGATACTATCTTTCAGGTATCCTATACTCTTACTCTTCCGTTTGATCCTATTCTTCCGTTTTCTCTCCTTCTACCGTTTAAATCCCATTTAAATCTCATTCTCCCGCATTTTTATCACTCTTCCATTCAAAATACCCTTTTCCCTTCTTTTTACCACTCTCCTATTTAAAATCCTACTCTTTCATTTTCTCGTCATATCACAAGATTTTATTAGTTAGAACTTGTAAGAATATCTACATCGAACTGTAATCCTCATTATGTTCGACTATGATATTAAAGCTCGCTTTACAAGAGTTGCAAAAATGAGATCTTCATCGCCCATCATTTTAGTCATAACATGGGAATTTACCATGTGGCAAGTTGGTAAACTGGAAGACTGTAGAACTTGTCTCTATCATGACTAGAACTTGTCTCTATCGTGACTAGAATTTACCTCTACCATAGTTAGAACATGTCTTCACCGTGACTAGAACTAGTCTTCATCATGGTTGGAACTTGTCTCTAAAATATTCCCGTACCACATTTCCTTAAGTGTGGTAAACTCTCTTCGTTTTCCGCCAATACTACTTAAGGATTATTTATAATGACTATCCTATTAAAATGAATAAGGACGCTCTTTCATTTTAATGAGAAATTTATAAATCAAATGGATTATGAATTTATATGCTCTGATATACAAATTTTGGGATGCCTTTATTTGTAAGTAATGACAGATAAATGAATAAGCCTAAGTATTTGGCAATTGTGCAAGCATTTCCTACTCCGCCTGTGCAAACCTTCCCATCTTTTCATACCACTCTTCTTTGGTATAAAAAATTCTTCACTACAACTGTCTTCTTCTTCTTATCTTTATCGACTTATTCTTTCCCATACTCCTACGATTATCTAAATCTCGGGACGAGATTTCTTATAAGGGGATAAGACTGTAACAACCTACAAAACCTCATTACTATTATTCCCATTACAAATACCTATAATAGGTATTGCATAGGTAAATTTTTGCTTTTTATGTGCATTCATTACTTGCATGACTCTCTAGACCTGCTCACTTATCTACACAAGCCAAATAACTCAACACTCACAGCCTATAAACCCCTGGTATGTCAAGAATAAGATCACCACAACACCATAATAAGTAATCTACCAATCTAACAAACTAAATATATCACAAAACACTAATAAACCTTAATTAAACCCTAATTAGGTCGATGTGCTTACTAAACCCTATATGCTTAACTAAACTAGTTTGAAAGTGTCCAAGGATTAAGTATGAGTTATGTTAGAAACATTAGGATACCTTAAGACCATTAGGCACTAGTCCAACCCCTTAGAACTTTGGTACAAGTCCCTTAATCACAAAACCATAACTAGGTCATAACTTCCTAGAATTAGGTTAAAACTATCCCAAAACTTCACCATAGTTTAGCACCACTTAGTATAAGCCTCTTAGGACCTAGGATTAGTCATTAGGCACTCATAGGACACTAATATAGGAACTAAACCATAGGATAAACCCTAATATCCCACTAAACACAAATAAGTCATTTAGGTCACAAAACTAGGTGAAACCTTCCCAAATCTTTCCTATAAGCTACCATCACTTAGTATAAACCCCTTAGGACTTAGGATTAGTCACTAAATACTCTTAGGAACCTAACCTAGGCACTAAACCTTAGGTAAAACCCTAAACTCTCACTAAGTAAAACTAGGTTTAAACTTAACCTGAACTAGAAAAACCTAAACATAAGCACCTCAAACAGCTCAACCAAGCACCCTAGAACCTCCCCCTAGTTAAGGTAGCACCCTAGCACCTCAAAAGCACCCACATAAGTAGGTGCATCACCTACTTATCACCACCTTGCCCAAAATGCCTCCCTCAGCCTCTCACCACCACAATCGGCCTACCTCAGCCCCCTAGCTACCTCCTAGCTCTTCCTTGTCACCACTAGATCAACCCCCCTCCCCCCCGACACATGGCAGCCCCTTTACTTGGTCACTCCTCCATATGCACCCTATAAATACCCCTTTGTCCCTCCATTTCATTCCACACCTATTTTCCTCTTTACCTCACACACATTAAGTAGTATCAGGTCCCCAGAAGTCGAGTAAAGAAGCTTGAGTAGTGTTGAGTTGTGGTTTTGGCCGAGAGATCCCCTAGAAACCCTAAAACCCTTGTTAACACTTCCCTAGTCACGTAAGCTTTCTAATCTAGTTTCTTTAGCTGTAGTTTAGTAATAGGATACAATTAGGATGCCATAGATCCCCTAGGAACCCTTGCCTAAGCCTTGGTCATAATCATTTGCTAGTTTTCTTTTTAAAACCCTAATTGTAGATAAAACCCTAAATACATGCTATAATCACTTTCATAATCCCTAAGCTAGTTTAGATAACTTAAATAAGCTAATATTAGTTAAACATAAGCTAGGAAAGTTAGTTGTTACATAAAAATATAGTTTACATGCATTTAGGACTAGTTTTGCAAAACTTTACATGCATAAGGGTATATATCATAAATTCCGGAAACTATAAAGTCTAGGGACTGATTTTGACATTTCCTAGAAGTTATAAGTGTAAGGACTCATTTTGCAAAGTATAAAAACCTCATGATAGAGACTACACTAAGTTATAAACTAAAAAAGTCTAGTTATGCAAATATTATAAAGTTAAAGGTCTAAATGGTAAATATAGAAAACTCATGAGTCCAAGGGTTAATTATGTCATTCTCTAAAAATATAGAATTCTAGGGACTAATTGTGTCAAGAATGAATAGTTATTAGTATAAATAATATAAGTATTATAAATTTTGGGTAGAAAATGTAAATATATAAACTATAAGGTTATAAAGTAAAAATATATAAAAATATTAAACTTAATTAAAGTTAGAAGCATAACACAATAGTAGGGAGCTTCATGTGAGGAGTACCACATGGATATTTCATTTTGATGAGTTTGCTGGGTTTACGAATTAAATTGCCCTGGCTCCTCAAACGATTATTGCATGTACTTCCGGATTATGATGGCCCGAACGGTGTTATGGTTATAACTTAACTTAATAACAATATAGCTCAATAGTATGGAGCTTCACATGAGGAGTATTAACTTCTAAATTATGATGGTATGAATGGTATTATTTAATAACATAATACAATAGTATGAAGCTTTATGTGAGGAGACATATACATCTGGATTGTGATGGCCCGAATTGTGTTATATTATATCTAAAACATTAACGAACTTAAGAACAATAACTTAAGAAACTTAAACAAGATAACTAAAACTTGACATACATCCAAACCTACAACACAATAGGATAGGTGAGTAAGGCAGTCTAGTTCCCGAGTCACTTTTTGCATCAATTAGATTTCCCTAAGCCCAGGTGAGTTCATAGCCTCATACTCTTTTTAAAAAACTTTAACTCTAAATGCTTTACAAAACCTGTGAGGGGGATACATGCTACTTCCTTTACTTAAAACTGAATACAAGTCTTCTTCTTTGGTTGTTACATGAGTAAACTAACTTCCACCACTACATAACCAAAATTCATGAATCTAATCGTTTGGGATACTTTACCCATATAAACGCGGATATAGTTGATAGATATATTGGAGTTTGACAACTCCCGTTGGTATTAACATCCTTCTGGATGGTACCAATAAGTACTATATTTGAACCCACTGAAGGATTAACTTTGGCAAGTTATCCTTCCCATCCCCTCATGGTTGGGTCTGCAGCCCCTATGACCCGGATTGTTAACGTGTGGATCATGAGCTTAGTGCAACATACCCCACTCATGATAATTTTGCTTGCATCACAATTATCACACACACTACACTTTGCTTGATGGGTGTAACAACGGAACTCAGGAAACTTGTATTCACTAAAACTTAAACCTATGACTCTCACTCAACACCAAGTGTTGACTTTAAAGCTTGTATTCTAGGTATATTACTTCTACGAAGATATGGCAGAAGGAGGCTCTGAACTCGGAGGACTTTCAAACCAGTTATCATTCAAACATAACCTAACACCTAGACTTTGGGACCTCATCAAAAGTAAAAGTATATCTTTTACTAATAAAACTCTGATAATTAAATGAATGATAACTAAATTTCTAAAACTTCTCTTTTTGAATCGTTTTCTATTACTGTAACTGTGATTCTATGAAGTAATACCCCAAACTCTTAATCCGCTTTGATCTGTAAAAATGGGGGTGTTCAGATTGGTATCAGAGCTTCAGTTGAAGAGAACAAGGTCAAAACCTAAACTACAACTATTTTTCCTAAACCCAAGAAAGTCCTCAGTACCTCAGCCATCCTCCATAACTTTACTTGCCAAGGTTAGTATAATAATTGCCTACTTAACTTCTAAATGATTTACAGTATTTTTACTATTATACAGTTATGTCTACTCCTCATTACTCTACCCGCGTCTCATCTAGTTTACATCCGAAGATTGATGTTCACTCTCTGAATGTACTAGATTGTGCCATACTACTCTACCCCTGTCTCATCTAGTTAAACATAAACTAGGAAA
Source organism: Artemisia argyi (assembly GCA_030686995.1). NCBI lineage: Eukaryota > Viridiplantae > Streptophyta > Magnoliopsida > Asterales > Asteraceae > Artemisia > Artemisia argyi. The sequence goes on along the minus strand of CM060700.1, from coordinate 157,091,144 downwards.
CTTAGTTGTTACAAAAAATATAGTTTACATGCATTTAGGACTAGTTTTGCAAAACTTTACAAGCATAAGGGTATATATCATAAATTTCTGAAACTATAAAGTCTAGGGTCTGTTTTTACATTTCCTAGAAGTTATAAGTGTAAGGACTAATTTTACAAAGTATAAAAACTGTAGGATAGAAACTAAAATAAGTTATAAACTAAAAAGGACTAGTTATGCAAATATTATAAAGTTAAAGGTCTAAATAGTAAATATAGAAAACTTATGAGTCCAAGGGTTAACTATGTCATTTTCTAAAAATATAGAAGTCTAGGGACTAATTGTGTCAAGAATGAATAGTTATAAATATAAATAATTTAAGTATTATAAGTTTAGGGTATAAAATGTAAATATATAAACTATTAGGGAATAAAGTGAAAATATATATAAATATAAAACATAATTAAAGTTTGAAACATAACACAATAGTAGGGAGCTTCATGTGAGAACTACCATGTGGATATTTCGTCTTGACGAGTTTGTTGGGTTTACGAATTAAAGTGCCTTTGCTCCTCAAACGATTACTGCATGTACTTCTGGATTATGATAGCTTGAACGGTGTTATGGTTATAACTTAACTTAATAAGAATATAGCTCAATAGTAGGGAGCTTCTCGTGAGGAGTATTAACATCTGAATTATGATGGCCCGAAAGGTGTTATGTTAATAACATAATACAATAGTAGGGAGCTTCCTGTGAGGAGACATATACTTCTAGATTGTGATGGCCTGAGCGGTGTTATATTATATCTAAAACATTAATGAACTTAAGAAAAATAACTTAAGAAACTTAAACAAGATAACTAATACTTGACATACATCCAAACCTACAACACAATAGGATACGTGAGTAAGGCAGTCTCGTTCCCGAGTCCCTTTTTGCATCAATTAGATTTCCCTAAGCCCAGGTGAGTTCATAGCCTCATACTCTTTTTAAAAAACTTTCACTCTAAATGCTTTACGAAACCTGTGAGGGGGATACACGCTACTTGCTTTACTTAAAACCGAATACAAGTCTTTTTCTTTGATTGTTGCATGAGTAAACTAACTGCCACCAATACATAACCAAAATTCATGAATCTAATCGTTTGGGATACTTTACCCATGCGAACGCGGATATAGTTGATAGATATATTGGAGTTTGACAACTCCCGTTGGTATTAACATCCTTCTGGACGGTACTAATAAGTACTATATATGAACCCACTGAAGGATTAACTTTGGCAAGTTATCCTTCCCATCCCCTCATGGTTGGGTCTGCAGCCCCTTTGACCCGGATTGTTAACGTGTGGTTCATGAGCTTAGTGCGACATACCCCACTCATGATAATTTTGCTTGCATCACAATTATCACACACACTACACTTTCCTAGATGGGTGTAACAACGGAACCCGGGGAACTTGTATTCGCTAAAACTTAAACCTATGACTCTCACTCAACACCTAGTGTTGACTTTAAAGCTTGTATTCTAGGTATATTACTTCTACGAAGATATGGCAGAAGGAGGCACTGAACTCGGAGGACTTTAAAACCAGTTATCATTCAAACATAACCTAACACCTAGACTTTGGGACCTCATCAAAAGTAAAAGTATATCTTTTACGAATAAAACTCTTATAATTACATGAATGATAACTAAATTTCTAAAATGTCTCTTTTCAAATCATTTTCCATTACTGTAACTATGATTCTATAAAGTAATAGCCCAAACTCTTAATCCGCTTCGATCAGTGAAAAATGGGGGTGTTCAGATTGGTATCAGAGCTTCAGTTGAAGAGAACAAGGTCAAAACCTAAACTACAACTATTTTTCCTAAACCCTTGAAAGTCCTCAGTACCTCTGCCATCCTCCATAACTTTACTTGCCAAGGTTAGTATAATAATTGCCTGCTTAACTTCTAAATGATTTACAGTATTTTTACTATTATATAGTTATGTCTACTCCCCACTACTCTACCCGCGTCTCATCTAGTTTACATCTGAAGAATGATGTTCCCTCTCTGAATGTACTAGATTATTCCCTACTACTCTACCCCATCTCATCTAGTTAAACATAAACTAGGAAACTTAGTTGTTACATAAAATATAGTTTACATGCATTTAGGACTAGTTTTGCAAAACTTTACATGCATAAGGGTATATATCATAAATTCCTGAAACTATAAAGTATAGGGACTATTTTTAACATTTCCTAGAAGTTATAAGTGTAAGGACTCATTTAAAAAAGTAAATAAATTGTAGGATAGAAACTAAAATAAGTTATAAACTAAAAAGGACTATTTATGCAAATATTATAAAGTTAAAGGTCTAAATAGTAAATATAGAAAACTTATGAGTCCAAGGGTTAATTATGTCATTTTCTAAAAATATGGAAGTCTAGGGACTAATTATGTCAAGAATGAATAGTTATAAGTGTAAATAATATAAGTATTATAAGTTTAGGGTATAAAATGTAAATATATAAACTATAAGGGTATAAAGTGAATATATATATAAATATAAAACTGAATTAAATTTAGAAGCATAACACAATAGTAGGGAGCTTCATGTGAAAACTACCATTTGGATATTTCGTTTTGATGAGTTTGCCGGGTTTACGAATTAAAGTGCCTTTGCTCCTCAAACGATTATTGCATGTACTTCTGGATTATGATGGCTTGAACGTTGTTATGGTTGTAAGTTAACTTAATAACAATATAAATCAATAGTAGGGAGCTTCACGTGAGGAGTATTAACTTCTGAATTATGATGGCCCGAAAAGTGTTATGTTAATAACATAATACAATAGTTGGGAGCTTCCTGTGAGGAGACATATACTTCTGGATTGTGATGGCTCGAACTGTATTATATTATATCTAAAACATTAATGAACTTAAGAAAAATAGCTTAAGAAACTTAAACAAGATAACTAAAACGTGACATACATCCAAACCTACAACACAATAGGATACGTGAGTAAGGCAGTCTAGTTCCCGGGTCACTTTTTGCATCAATTAGATTTCCCTAAGCCCAGGTGAGTTCATAGCCTCATACTATTTTTAAAAAACTTTCACTCGAAATGCTTTACAAAACCTGTGACGGGGATACATGCCACTTGCTTTACTTAAAACCGAATACAAGTCTTTTTCTTTGGTTGTTGCATGAGTAAACTAACTGCCACCACTACATAACCAAAATTCATGAATCTAATCATTTGGGATATTTTACCCATGCGAACGCGAATATAGTTGCTAGATATATTAGAGTTTGACAACTCCCGTAGGTATTAACATCCTTCTGGATGGTACCAATAAGTGCAATATTTGAACCCACTGAAGGATTAACTTTGGCAAGTTATCCTTCCCATCCCATCATGGTTGGGTCTGCAGCCCCTATGACCCGGATTGTTAACGTGTGGTTCATGAGCTTAGTGCAACATACCCCACTCATGATAATTTTGCTTGCATCACAATTATCACACACACTACACTTTCCTAGATGGGTGTAACAACGGAACCCATGGAACTTGTATTTACTAAAACTTAAACCTATGGCTCTCACTCAATACCTAGTGTTGACTTTAAAGCTTGTATTTTAGGTATATTACTTCTACGAAGATATGGCAGAAGCAGGCACTGAACTCGGAGGACTTTCAAACCAGTTATCATTCAAACATAACCTAACACCTAGACTTTGGGACCTCATCAAAAGTAAAAGTATATCTTTTACTAATAAAACTCTAATAATTAAATGAACGATAGCTAAATGTTGGGAATTATTCTATCAGTTACCACGGCTAGTGAAGATATTACAACTGCAGAAGATTGTACTTGTAGTGGAAACTTATTACCACTGCAAGAACAAATATTACCACTGCTCACTTGTTAACTATTAGAGAAACGCGCTTAGATAAACATAGAAAAGATTTTGTGTATATCTTATTCTATTAGTATTATACTTATCTTGTACAAGAGGACTCCTTGTTGTATAAAAGGAGATCCTAATTCATAGTTAGAATATATCTTTCTAATACGTTTTCTTAGAGCTTCAAGGTGTAACCCTAGTGATATCATAGATCACTCGTATTATTATCATTAATAATATTGGAGCTATTTGTTTTGTTACATACATTGTTCATACATACAATTGTTTTATTTACAATCAATCTTCTAAGTATCATTAAGTAGATTCCGCATACTTAGTGGTATCACTCAAAGTATCATTATTAACACAAGTTCAAGGTGTTCACAATCCAACAATTGGTATCAGAGCCATGGGGCTCGTGATCGTGGGATTAAACAAGGTTTGGTTTGTCGAAAATTGAAGAAAATTCGTAACTGGTTCGTATCTTCAAAACTCACTGTAGAGCAGTTTTCAAACGGCAATATCTCCATCGTTAACCGTTGGATCGGGCTGAAATTTTTATTGGAGCTTCTCAACATATCAAGGAAGAGTTCCACCGGAGGGATCTTCAATCTGAGCTTCCAATAAAAAGATAAAAATTGTTGAAAACTGCTGCTGGGTAAGGTTATGGTTTCAAATTTTAGGGTTTTAGTGACACTAAAAAGTGTCACTAAAGGCTAAAAAGTGTCGTATTTATACTTATGGTTTCCACTGGTTCTGCTATACATGCTTATGAAGATGTACGATTAATAGGGCTCCTGGATCTGCTATACATGCTTCTACTGGTACTTTCATTAGACTTGGTGAGCAGGTTTTAAAACCTGTGATGAACCCTAATGATGATGCTGGAACGAGTTATGATGAACCCTAACGATGCTGAGCTTTAAATTATTATTGTTGTTACTGCTATTGTCACGTACCAATTTATGAAGATGGATCGATACATAGCTTTGTTGTCTAACATATGGTTTCCACTGCAAGTGTTATTTGTTACCACTGAAGCTTCAAAGTTACCACTGCAAGGCTTAAATTTTACACTGCACGCTTATTAGTTACCACTGCATGCTTATACGTTACCACTGAAGCCAAAATAGTTTCCAATGCAGCTTCAATACTTACCACTGCTGCTCGTTTGTTTCCACTGCCGATGATTTAAAGGATACCTCGTACTTCACATGGGTCGGTGATGGATATTTTAATCGATTGATTGTTTGTAAGGGTACTGGTGCAACAAATTACAATTTATGGTTGGTTCCAACACACACACAGGGGAAGACACACACACAAGAAAGATTTTTGGAGTTACGTTATTGTGCTCAGTGATTTTTTGTCAAGAGGTTGCGATCTCCCTATACGTTAAGTATACGTTCGAAGTCAATTTTAGTACAAGATATAAGGCACAAGTTTGGGTGGTTCTACTTCAGCATCAAGTTGGTTATACTTAGTTTTCTTCATCAGTAATCATTACATGGAGCCTACATTCAACAAATGGTTAACATATGGGTTTCAGGGGAAGCTTATTGTTAAAATGATTAACCATTTATGTGCTACATCAAGGTGAAGGTTTTCATGATTATTCGTTGGTATTCTTCCTGAAGATTTGGGATTTTTATGTCTTGAGTTCATTTAATAAGTAAGCGTTTTGGTGTTCTTAATGGTGGGTAATTCAAGACATTAAAGGACTAAATTGGATGTATGGTACTGGTTGGTGATTGTGAAGATCAAGGTTGCTTCCATTTGTCCCCTATTTGATGATGACAAAAAGGGGAAGAAGAATATTTTGAAGATTGCAGCTTGAAGATCCTTGATGATATGCATGGTTTAAGGGGAAGTCACATGTTTCATGACATACTAACTTCAGGGGAAGTTCATGCTTATTGGTTTTGTCATTATCAACTAGGGGAAGATTGTTGGGAATTACAATTAAGTTGATAAGACAAAACATGTGAAATATGAGGGACTTATGGAGACAAAGGAAGAAACTTGCAAAGAAAGAAAAAGATTACTGCATATCTTTTTATTATTCTAGAATATCCTTTGTAACCCTAGTATCTCTATTATATAAAGAGATACAGGGAATTGGTTTTAGAAGGACGTACAAGATGTAAAACCAGAAAAGGTGTGTGTGTGTCTAGGGCATATAGATATTGTAAACGCCTAGACTTGTTGATTAGTGTTAAGCCTCAACTATCTTAGATAGCTGTTAGGATGTAACCGTGCTACACTTGATCACGTAGCATTAGGGCTTTGATGTATGTTAGAGTGGAGATGATGACGAGAAATCTTGTTAGCAATAATAATGATAGTTTTGTTTATTCCGCAGCGTATTGTGTTCATTCATTATTATTGTGTAATCCCAAGATGAGGTTTAAACAACCTCGAGCTATAAACGATCTTATCAATACGTGAGTAAGGCAGTCTAGTTCCCGAGTCACTTTTTGCATCAATTAGATTTCCCTATGCCCAGGTGAGTTCATAGCCTCATATTCTTTTTAAAAAACTTTCACTCTAAATGCTTCACAAAACCTGTGAGGGGGATACATGCTACTTGCCTTACTTAAAACCGAATATAAGTCTTTTTCTTTGGTTGTTGCATGAGTCAACTAACTGCCACCACTACATAACCAAAATTCATGAATCTAATCGTTTGGGATATTTTACCCATGCGAACGGGAATATACTTGATAGATATATTGGAGTTTGACAACTCCCGTCGGTATTAACGTCCTTCTGGATGGTTCCAATAAGTACTATATTTGAACCCACTGAAGGATTAACTTTGGCAAGTTATCCTTCCCATCCCATCATGGTTGGGTCTGCAGCCGTTATGACCCGGATTGTTAACGTGTGGTTCATGAGCTTAGTGCAACATACCCCACTCATGATAATTTTGCTTGCATCACAATTATCACACACACTACACTTTCCTAGATGGGTGTAACAACGGAACCCGGGGAACTTGTATTCACTAAAACTTAAACCTATGACTCTCACTCAACACCTAGTGTTGACTTTAAAGCTTGTATTCTAGGTATATTACTTCTACGAAGGTATGGCAGAAGGAGGCACTGAACTCGAAGGACTTTCAAACCAGTTATCATTCAAACATAACCTAACAACTAGACTTTGGGACCTCATCAAAAGTAAAAGTATATCTTTTACTAATAAAACTCTGATAATTAAATGAGTGACAACTAAATTTCTAAAACGTCTCTTTTCGAATCGTTTTCTATTACTGTAACTGTGATTCTATGAAGCAATACCCCAAACTATTAATACGCTTCGATCAGTGAAAAATGGGGGTGTTCAGATTGGTATTAGAGCTTCAGTTGAAGAGAACAAGGTCAAAATCTAAACTACAACTATTTTTCCTAAACCCGAGAAAGTCCTCAATACCTCTGCCATCCTCCAAAACTTTACTTGCCAAGGTTAGTATAATAATTGTCTGCTTAACTTCTAAATGATTTACAGTATTTTTACTATTATATAGTTATGTCTACTCCCCACTACTCTACCAGCGTCTCATCTAGTTTACATCCGAAGAATGATGTTCCCTCTCTTAATGTAATAGATTATTCCCTACTACTCTACCCCCGTCTCATCTAGTTAAACATAAACTAGGAAACTTAGTTGTTACATAAAATATAGTTTACATGCATTTAGGACGAGTTTTGCAAAACTTTACATGCATAATGTAACACCCCCAAAATACCGCAGCGGAAGACTGTGTCACAGGGGTGCTACTTCATAATACAAAGTACAAGTTATAGAAAACGAACTCTAAATGAGACGTTTTGAAAAGTTACCATTCGATTAATGAATTCAAAGTTACCAACATGAGATTTCAAAGTATGATACATAAATGTATACAAAATGTTTGAATGGTAAATGATAAAAGCGTAAGTCTTCAGAATATGCAGCTTGACTCTAAGTTCCACGCACTAGCTATCGCCTCATAGACCTGAGATAACATGCTAAAGTGTCAACACAATGGTTGGTGAGTTCATAGAGTTTGTCTTAAAATAGTTGAAAAAGCCTTAAAGAATGATCACACAGCAAAGGCATCGTGAATCCACTCAGTTACAAGTCCCGCCATAAGAGACTTGTAACCTGTGTGTTCACAACCCACTGCTAACATATATAGTATGAATAAGACATGTATAAGTTCATCAAGACAATTTAAGCAATTAGAAGTGAGTCTCTACTTCATCTCCGAAGACCTCACTTTTATGATGTATCCAACATTCGCAAATGTTAGGATGTATCAAAGACAACTGGGAGTCAATTCCCAAAGACAACTGGGAGCCACTTCCCAAAGACAACTGGGAGTCAATTCCCAAAGACAACTACTAGTCAATAAATAGAATAACGCAATTAAGTATAACGCAGTCATGTATGTAAGCAATCAAGTATAACACAGTCAAGTATAGACGTTTTGAGTATTTGTACAAGTAAACAAGTAGTTGAGCATGTATCCCCCCCAATAGTTAAAACAAGTACGAAAAGAGTAGGGGCTATGACTCACCTTAAGTCTATGTAATGAGAAATGAAAGTCGAATCGCGAAAGTCTCTAAGAACAGCCTATAATAGAACGTTGCGACTTAGGTTTGGAGTAACGTCTAAGAATACGAAGAATTGCCTATATATGTCTTGCATAATGTTCATGATGTAGTACTTAGTATATAGCGTAAGTCGTTGAATATAAATGGTCTATGAAACATGTATAAGTTGTATATCTCTTACTACCGTTCGGGCCGACATAATTCAGAAGTCATGAAATAAACGTTCGAGGAGCCAGGACACTTTAACTCGTAAATCCACAACTCGTCTCGACGGCTTACTCAATGAACTCCTCACATGAGGCTCCCTACTATTGTAGTTTTTGATAACATATATATATATATATATATATATATATATATATATATATAAGCTTTTTGATCTTTAATAGTTATATGGTCTTTAGCCGTAGCTTTGGCGTGACCTTGGTCATTGTTACCATGATCTTGAGACTCAACCTTGGCTTTAGCCATGGTTGTGGTCTCGGCTTTAGGTCATTAGACCTCTTGGTCTCATCTAATTATAATGATTATATAGTAACTTTGGTCTAAAAATGGGCTGTTAAGAATTTAAAGAAATTTATCACTCAGAAAGCGTTTTCAGGGCTCGAGCTTCTTTACTCTTGAACGAAAACGTCGTTCCGGACAACTTTCGTGTTTTAACTTTTTGATGAATCGGACCAGAAGTGGGACTTTCAAAATCATAATTTGATCAGAATGCTATTTAGGCAGTTTTGCCGTTTTGGTTTCGCTAACTTCAAATGGTCATAACTTTTGACTCGTGTACTCATTTTGGGTGATTCAAATTGCTATGTTTTCCTTGTTAAGTCCTCTTTAACAGTAAGTAAGTGTCAAATATCAAAGTTATACTATTGTGGTCGTGGTTTTCCATAAAAATCACTAGTTTGCTTGTTTACTTGTCATAAGTTAACATATGTATACCATTACTTGTTTTATCCATTTTTAAACATCATGAACACAATACAAAGACCATATATAGCATGAAAGAAACATAATAAGCATGAAATGATATTGAGCAAGAAAGTGTATAAGGGTTTGCTTACAACTTTTGGCTTTCTAAAGAAAGGAAGTCAAGTATAGAACTAGGACACTAAACCTAAGCTTGTAAACCCTTCACCATAACTCTTGTAACCCTTGCTAGCCTTGATCTAACCCTTGTAAAAACCATTTAACTTCAGCCCTAGTAACCTTGTGTAGCTCTTAATTCAACCATGGAATCACCAAACAAACTTAAGAACTAGGTAGAGAATACTAAGACCTTGAACTTTGTAGTGTAACTTGTAGTTTGAAGATCAAAGGATCATGGAGCTAGGGATTGTGTTGTGGCGTTTTATTTATGAAGAAAGGATGGAATGAGCTCTCTATTTATAGCATGAAGAGGAGGTTAGGAAGCTTACTAGGAAACTTACAACACTTGGAGACCAAGGTTAACTTGGAGCCAAAGTTGTAATTAAGTAAAGAATCAATGGTCAAAATTTAACCACAAGTGTGAACCCCCCCCCCTAGTGGCGGTTTGAATGAGGATAAGGTGACTAGATGATGACTCTTGGTCTTTGGATGATAATATCCTAAGTATGTAGCTAGTTTTGGACCCGTAAATTGCTAACCGTAAGTTTTTAGGCCACGAAACGTAAAACCGGGTATCCTAAAAATATGAAACTTATAAATATGGTTAAACATGTCAATATAGTCCATAATAAAATATAAAATGAGTGGTAGGTTCTATCGGGTGCGAAAACCCTGCTAAAAACTGGAAACACGGGTCTAAAACGCGCAATTCGCGTAAAACGCTGAACTGAAAAAGGTAAAATTCCGAAACTTTTGGAGTTGTCCTAAAATGAGAGAAAATCATATTTCTATTGTTTATTATGTTTTATGGACATATCGGGATGCTAGAAGGACGTTTAAACCTAAAAGTAAATCTCGGACACGGCTTTGTGATTTTTGCAGAAATGATCCGACGAGCGTCAAACTCTCGGATTATCGTTAAAATAGTTTAACTTACGAGAATATGAAATAAAAATTTCTGAGATGAATAGTGAAAAGTGAATAGTAAAAAGTGAATAGTAAAAGTGAATAGTAAAAAGTGAATAGTGAAATTTTCGGGAATAAAAGTTAACCTGAAATTGCGAATTGTTACACATAATGGTATATATCATAAATTCCTGAAATTATAAAGTCTAGGGACTATTTTTGACATTTCCTAGAAGTTATAAGTGTAAGGACTCATATTACAAAGTATAAAAACTGTAGGATAGAAACTAAAATAAGTTATAAACTAAAAAGGACTAGTTATGAAAATATTATAAAGTTAAAGGTCTAAATAATAAATTTAGAAAACTTATGTGTCCAAAGGTTAATTATGTCATTTTCTAAAAATATAGAAGTCTAGGGACTAATTGTGTCAAGAATGAATAGTTATAATTATAAATAATATAAGTATTATAAGTTTAGGGTTGAAAATGTAAATATATAACTTATAAGGGTATAAAGTGAAAATATATATAAATATAAAACTTAACTAAAGTTAGAAACATAACACAATAGTAGGGAGCTTCATGTGAGAACTACCATGTGGATATTTCGTTTTAACGAGTTTGCTGGGTTTACGAATTAAAGTGCATTTGCTCCTCAAACGATTATTGCATATACTTCAGGATTATGATGGCTTGAACAGTGTTATCGTTATAACTTAACTTAATAACAATATAGCTCAATAGTAGGGAGCTTCACGTGAGGAGTATTAACTATTGAATTATGATGGCCCGAAAGGTGTTATGTTAATAACATAATACAATAGTAGGGAGCTTCCTGTGAGGAGACATATACTTCTGGATTGTGATGGGCCAAACGGTGTTATATTATATCTAAAACATTAATGAACTTAAGAAAAACAACTTAATAAACTTAAACAAGATAACTAAAGCTTGACATACATCCAAACATACAACACAATAGGATATGTGAGTAAGGCTGTCTAGATTCAGAGTCAATTATATTTCCCTAAGCCCAGGTGAGTTCATAGCCTCATACTCTTTTTTAAAAGCTTTGTTCTAAATGCTTTACAAATCCTGTGAGGGGGATTCATGCTACTTGATTTATTTAAAACCGAATACAAGTCTTTTTCTTTGGTTGTTGTAGGAGTAAACTAACTGCCACCACTACATAACCAAAATTCATGAATCTAATCGTTTGGGATTTTTATCCACGCGAACGCGAATATAGTTGATAGTTCTGTTGGAGTTTGACAACTGTTGTTGTTAACATCTTTCTGGATGGTACCAATAAGTACTATATTTGAACCCCCTGAAGGATTAACTTTGCCAAGTTATCCTTCTCATCCCCTCATGGTTGGATCTGTAGCTCCCATGACCCGGATTGTTAACGTGTGGTTCATGAGCTTAGTGCAACATACCCCACTCATGATAATTGTGCATGCATCACAATTATTACACACACTACACTTTCCTAGATGGGTGTAACAACGGAACCCAGGGAACTTGTATTCACTAACACTTAAACATATGACTCTCACTCAACACCTAGTGTTGACTTTTAATCATGTATTTTAGGTATATTACTTCTAAGGAGATATGGCAGCAGGAGGCACTGAACTCGGAGGACTTTCAAACCAGTTATCATTCAAACATAACCTAACACCTAGACTTTGGGACTTTATCAAAAGTAAAAGTGTATCTTTTACTAATAAAACTCTGATAATTAAATGAATGATAACTAAATTTCTAAACATCTCTTTTCGAGTCATTTTCTATTACTGTAACTGTGATTCTATGAAGTGATACCCCAAAAACTTAATCCAATGCGAATAGTGAAAAATGGGGGTGTTACATCATTTTCCTAGGATAACATGCTTTTAAGTCAACACGAATGATGAGTGAGAGTCATAGGTTTAAGTAGATAGGGTAGTGAATACAAGTTTCACAGGGTTCAGCTTAAACCCTATGTGTGGAAAGGTTTCGTGATAGCAGGTATATTGCACTAAGATGATGAACCACATGTTAAAAGTTTGGGTCATGGGGTCTGCAGACCAAACCATGAGAGGTAGTACCAACGGGAGTTTTCAAACTCCAATAGATCTAGCAAATATATTCGCGTTCACTTGTGTAAAATATCACAAGCGATTAGATTCATGAATTTTGTTGTGTAGGGGTGGCAGATAATTTACTCATGCAACAACCAAAAGAAAAGACTTGTATTCGATTTAAAGCACATATCACCCTCACAGGGTTGTAAAACATTTAAAAGTGAGGCTATGAAAACTCACCTAGGTCTATGGTAAATAAGGTAGGGTTTAGACAGCTCACTCACGTATCCTGGGGTAGTATAGGTGGGTATGTATCCTCACGTTACAACCCTTTGAAAAACCTCTTTGATAGTTTATCCTAGGTGCTTACGCGAAGTGGTGGAGGTTTGATCCATTCCCAAGCCTATGGTAATCTATGTGCAATGACAGGTAGTGAGAGATATTTTTCATTTTCATTTGTGATATATACTTTTATTACACCTGAGAGATGTGAGTATCCAAACACTATTTGTGAGGTGCTAGTGTATAACTTCCACACTTGTTTTCGTTAAAGTGGAACGATCATTTATGGTAATTACTTTTATATTAGTGTTAAATGATCCCTAGCTTGTATTTTAATAAGACAAAAAGCGCCTTTGCTTGAGGACAAGCAAATCTCAAGTGTAAGGGTATTTGATGAGGCAAAAAGTGTTACACTTTTAGGGGGTCATTTAAGCCCTAAGTCGTGATTATTTGATCAAATAGTACCTCAAATCGTTCCTTTTGTCATTTTAGATACTTTGGAGAAGAAATCTGGAAAAACAAGCATTTTGGAGCGAAAAGTAACGAAAATGACAAAGTCTCCAAAATCAAGCTGGAAAAAGTACCTGACGACATCACGCTCTAAAGGTGACGGCGTCATGTGTTGGCAAAGAGGTTGTAGGATATACATAATTATAAGCTCGTATGGTTTTGCATGTATGGATCAAATAGAGTAGTTTTAGAGAGAGAGAGAGATTAGAGAGAGAAAGAGATGACAACCTTGAGAGAAACTAGTAATCTATTAGCTTGTGAATGAAGGTCCAACCCTCTCCCTTGGAGGGAGAGGGGTATTTATAAAAAGAAAAGAAAAATGCCCACACCCGAGCTGTGGATCAGGCATACAGTGGGTAAAGACCCGTCCGTCTTCCACAGTGTTACTTAAACTAAAACTAACTTAATAATAACCTAACTACGAGCTAACTTAATGCTATTACAACATTTAGGTGACCGAGTCTTTTATAGGAATATTTATATTCCTAACAATCTTCCCCTAAGCGAGGTCACCTTTGGAAATTAAGCTCTTTGTTCTTCAAGCATTCTTTAGATCTTGTAGCTCGTAGGATCTGATTCTTCACTTTCACCACACTTTGTACTTCATGCAATGATCTTGTGATTTGTGATTCCTTTGGAATGTCTAATCTTTGAGCTTCTTTGAGATCATCAGCCACAATAAATCTACAAGCTCATCCTTAGTAGTATCGCCTTGATGTGATGTTGTGACATTAACACCATCATGCTCACACCCTTCAGTATTAGGAGACTTTTCATCAGAGTTACGGAAACGTTGTTGGTAGTCTCTCAACATTCAGTGTAGGGAGTCTCTCATCGTTCATGATCATCATTGATAGTGAAGAGGATGTGTGAGCATGAGGTATGGATTGACCCGATTCAGTAGGAAATAGGAAACATCAATGCCATCTTTATACGTGTCCCTGAAACAGTTAGCAATAAAGATAGAGAACGAATATGGCTTTGTCATTCGTTCTGCGAGGATAGACTACCCTCCGATTTTGTGAAAACCGACCTATGATCAGGTAGAGTCTCTTTTAAAAAAGACTCTCCTTGACAGGAATTTCCAGCTTGTAGTAATGAATTTTCCAAAGAATCCACTTCAGAATCTTCATACTAAGCATGTTCTCATACTCGAACGTCTCAAAGCAGACAACACGATAGAGTGAATCAATGAATTGATATTCACGGATTGATGAGAAATAGATTAATAGAAATCACTCGCATGTCACTTGATAAACATTTTTGAGACACAACGAGAGTTTTATACATTGAATCACATTTCCATAAAAAATACTTTTGTTAGAAAGAATGTACACAATTAATGTGCTCGAAAGTGAGATGGTGAGCACACTGAAAGATTTTTGCAAAAGTATCCGTCAATCCATATCTTGGAACAAGTTTGATTCAATCTGGAATCAAACCATCGTTGCTTTCCAGTTGTCACTTGATCATTGATCCAAGATGGATCTCACATGTCACCTACCAAGAGCTTGAATGATGTTCGCTCTAGAAGGATTTCCATCTTCATCATGAAAATTTTCATATCACTCGGATGTTCTAGCAAGGATAATGCATTGGACTCTAAATATTTTATCTTATTTTCCACATTGTGTGAAACAATAAGCATATTTGGAAGTGTGTCCTATTGAGATTTATGGATGATCTCATGGCACTAGACTCAATAGTGCGTTTTGACCCGCTCCTAGAGACTGGGAAGGCGTCTCCTGTTTAGGTCGATACTTTGCACAGGGTTCCCTATGAGAATGAAACAAGCTCTTTTAAGAGAACTTGAGTGGTTGGGAAGTTTGGTGCAGTGCGTCACTGGGTCCATGACGTCTTGTCTTCAATACCAGTGTTACCTTAGTAACCACTAGTAGCATATGAAGTTGAACCCGGTTTCTGCCCTAAGGTTGAATATTTGGAAGGCTATTTCTTTTCACCGTTTTAACATTTCAATTCTTTTTCATTCTTCAACCCCTTCAGTGCTTACCGAGACTTCATCACCAGAACCTGGTTGGGTTTGTTCCAGTCCTAGCTCTATCTCAGTCGGCACTCTTCCCATTCTCACTTTTCTCGTTTTTTTCAATCATTCATAAGGACTTCTAATCTATCTATGGATTGTCCCTGGGAAGATCCTTCTGGTTCTGGTGGATCATGGGAACTCATAACTAACCTTATCCATCCTTATAACTCCATGCATAAAGATAAATGGTCAGTCTTTTGTATTACTTCCACAAATGCGTTTTGCTACCCCTCAATATGTCCATCGATATACGAAAGGGTTTAGCACATATGTGGGAGCCTATTATTGAGTCCAAAAGATCATGTTTGATTATCATATTTCATATTTAAATCACATTCTCTCCCCCGATCAAAAATTTCAAATCTTTTGAGATTTTGGATCTCAATTGATTTAAATAAGTTAGAAAGCATTTGGGAGAGAAATGCGGTCAGTTTTACTATTTTTTGATAAAAAGGAACCTTTTACTGCTCCCCCTCAAACTATAAGGGAGGTTGTTATGTGTCAGAAGTGATGAGTTATACGAAAGATTTGAAGTTTTAATGAAAAGCTCTTTGAAAAATTTTCACGCTGACACATAACCATCACATGTTGTTTTATTGCTTATTATGTACAAAGTGGAGAGTTTTTGACGATACATAAAATTTTGAGAAAATCACTCTCCCCCTCAATCAATGACGAAAGTTAAACCTGAAATAAATTGATGTAATTGATTGAGTGATGAATTTTATGACAAGTTGCAAGTTTGATTGATTTTCAAAAATTTTCATGGTACCACCAAGTTTTGTACAAATACTTTATGGAAGAATCATAAAAGGAAAAGTATTTGTGATAAAAAGAAGAATTCTCTTCTTATACAAGAAATGATGCACTAAAGCGTACATCAGATCGATGAAACATGGATATAAAGTAATCCATGCCAAGGTAAACTTCACCAGGTTAAAAGGAACAACTGTCTTGTTGGAGACGTGTTTTACCCATTTTGAAGCATGGGTTGCTATCTGAAGTAATAGCAAGCCATAATTTTTGAAGTCTGGGTTGCAGCCTAAAATGACTGCAAGCCATAATTTTTGAAGTCCGGGTTGCAGCCTGAAATGACTGGAAGCCATAGTTTTGAAGAATATTTTGAGAAACAACATGTTTTAGAAAAAATCTTTATTTGAAACCGAAAAACTCTTGGTCAAGCATATGTATGTTTCCGTTTCATTTTTGAATGACATTTCTAGAGACGTGCATAATATTGATTACACAAGAGACATGTCGTGAGAAAATGATTTTTCATATTTTTATGGTTTTTATAGGTTTTATATTTTTCTATTTTCTTTTTGTTTTAAGTTATGTACAAAGGATATGAGAAATCAATCCTTCAATCTTGATTCTCTTCCTGGAGTGACTTAAGAGTTTCTGGAGTGAGGCTCTTCATCCCAAGTCGCAGAAGAATGAACTGGAATCCTTCTCGAGAAAGAGCCTTAGTAAATATATCAGCCAGCTGAAACTCTGTCCTCACAAAGTAGAGTTCCACTATCCCTTTCTACACTTGTTCTCTGATGAAGTGATGACGTATGTCAATATGCTTGGCTCTGGAGTGCTGGACATTGTTGCATCACAGGGCAATGGCACTTTTGTTATCACAATACATTGGGATTTTGTTGAAATCATACCCATAATCTGATAGTTGAGATCTCATCCACAAAATTTGAGCACAGCACGAGGACATGGCAATGTATTCAGCCTCTGTGGATGATATCAAAGTGCACATTTGCTTTTTGGATGACCAGCTTACAAGTTTCTCACCCAAAAATTGAGCACCTCCTGATGTACTTCTGCGAGTATCTTGATATCCCGCATGGTCAGCATCTGAGTAACCCGTAAGAGCCATTGCATTGTGCTTAGGGTACCAGAGACCCATGTGAATTGTCCCTTGGAGATACCTGAATATTCTCTTGACTGCTTCCAAGTGCTTTTTGGTAGGCTAGGATTGATATCTGGCACACATGCATACTGCGAATAGAAGATCTGGCCTACTTGCTGTGAGGTACATGAGAGATCCAATCATGCTTCTGTATTTGGTCTGATCAACAGATACTCCTACAGAGTCGTCATCAAGTTTGTATCTTTCAACCATGGGTGTATCAACAGTGTCACTTGAATCAAAACCAAATTTCTTAAGGATGTCACTAGCATATTTAGCTTGATTAATAAAGATGCCGTTTGGGTTTTTTGAGATCTGTAACCCTAAGAAGAAAGAAATATGTCCCATCATAGACATTTGAAACTTGGAACTCATTTCCTTTGCAAAACGATCACATTCATTGGAATCAGACGACGCAAAGATAATATCATCTACATAAATTTAAACGTGAAGTAGGTTGTTTCCAGTCTTCCTAGTGAACAAGGAAGGATCAACAAGACTCTTGGTAAATTGATTTGCAAGGAGAAACTTGGATAGTGTGTCATACCAAGATCTTGGAGCTTGTTTAAGACCATGTAGTGTCTTCTTTAAACGATATACATGATTTGGTCTTTCCGGATCCACGAAATCTTCAGGCTGAGTTACATAGACCACCTCTTTTAATTCTCCATTCAGGAAGGCAATCTTAACATCCATTTGATAAACAATCATGTTACTGCTGGAAGCATTGGCAAGAAAGATTCTAATGTCCTCGATATGAGCAACATGTGCAAACGATTCTTCAAAGTCATTACCCTCTTGATGACGGTATCCTTTAGCTACTAGTCGAGCCTTGTTTTTCAACACATCACCATGCTCATCAAGTGTTACTGCTGGCAGCATTTGTGTCATGAGGTGCATTTACAGCCATAATATTAGGTTCAGCAGCCGGCTGTACCGGTTCATGAGGTGGCTGTGACTCAAAGTACTCATTAAACATAGGGTCAAATAATGTCATTAATTATTCACAAGTGGGAGGAACATAGGGACTGACATGGTTGGAGTTCTATACAAGTCCCGAACTTATTGGTCCAGGAGATAAAAGATTATGTGAGGGTCCAAAACTGGTGTGTCGTGAAGCCGTATGCTCTGTCAGCTCATCAAACGTGACATGGATTGTTTCCATGATTTTTTGGGTTCTTTTGTTTTAGATTCGGTACCCTTTTCGATCTGGCGCATAGCCCACGAATACCCCAATATCCGACTTAGCTTTGAGCTTACCTAAGTCTTCACTGTCTTGGTTGGATAGCACAGGGCTCTAAACACCCAAAGAAAGGAGAGATTGGGCTTTTTGAGATGCACCAACTCATAAGGTGTTTTGTGTGAAGAGGAATTAATGACCAATTTTGAGTATAACATGCAGTAGTGATGGCTTCAGCCCATAGAAACATTGGTGTCTTAGAAAATATCAGCATAGTGCGAGCAAATTCAACTAATGTGCGATTCCGTCTTTCCACAACTCCATTTTGCTGAGGAGTTCGAGGGATACTCTTTTTGATGACTGATGCCGATACTTTTATAAAATTGAGTGAGTTGTTGGTTAACAAACTCAGTTCGATTGTCAGTGCGAATGATTCTTACGGTCTTCTTAAGCCTAACTTGCAACTGCTTGATGATTTTGATTATGATATCGGGAGTTTCATCCTTGGATCTTAAAAACTTCATCCATGTAAATCTTGAGTAATCATCCACAATAACAAGAATATATCTTTTCCCATTGAAGCTTTGCACTCTCATGGGTCCGCAAAGATCCATGTGAAGGGTATGGAGCACTTCTGTGTTGGAGTTGGTGGGTTTTGGTTTGTGAGTTTGCTTCTTGCTTTTACACAATTGACATGATGATCAAAGATGGTCTTTTTCATACTTCAATATGGGCATGCCTCGTACAAGATCTTTGCGAGAAATTTCATTAATGGTGCCGAAGTTATAGTGGTTCAAACGACCGTGCCATAACCATGATTTGCTCTTTGAGGCCTTAGAGAGCAAGCAAATAGGAGAGGACCGCATCATGTCTTCGATAGAGATAGTATACAAATTACTACCTCGACTTCCCATAAGAAGATCAACTTCATCCAATTCTCTAACAAAAGATGTGTGCTTTCTGAAGGCCACTTCGAGATCGGAATCACAAAATTGTCCAACAGATAATAGATTGTGCCCAAGTCCATCCACATAGTAAACTCTAGAGATCACGCTGTCACCGAACACATAATCACCATACCCCATAATGGCTCCAAAGTGGTCGTTTCTGAATCTAACTGTCCCGATAAACTTTTTCACGAAATTTCTGAGCTGAGAGCAATCCCCAGTCATATGTTTTGAGCAGCCTGAGTCCAAATACCATAGGACGATTTGTACGACCTGCATTTGAAACCAGACAGATATAGATAACTGAAAAACATGGATCCCCAAGTGTAACCGGGATCAAATTGGTTAGAACAAGCATACTTAAGAGAGGCAGGATTAGTATCTACAATGGCTTTCTCAAAGGAAACGATACTTGTGGCTGCTACTAACCTATTTTCAAGGCATTGAGTCACTAAAGGGAGTTTTCTACCAATTTCCTTCCAATTCTTATCCCTCATGACTTGGGATCGGGCACATTAGTCAATGGACATTGGTTTCCTAAAGTAAACTTTCTTCCAATAGGTTTCCACTAATATCCTACATTGGTAAAAACCTTTCTTGTCGCTTTCCAAGTATGGTTTTCCAGTTTACACGTATTAGCAAACTTAACTGAGGATTTTTAAGAAGATTTTAAAAATGACACAACATAATCATCATGATTACTAGAAATTAAACAACAATTACAAGTCTTACAAGTAGCATTAGAATTCGAATTAAATACAGTACGCTTAAAGCAAATACTAGAATCAACACGATTCCTTTCACTCAAATCATTCTTATTGTTCCTAAGGTGGGCTTCTACTTTCTTCCCTTGAGCACTCATAGCTGGCGAAATCCTATCATTCCTTTTATTGCCTTTAGGCATTGTCCCGCTAGCTTTAGTGTCATTGCTTACTCCTGTAGAATGGACGATGGGAACATTAGATTGTTGTATAGTTGTTTGGTTTCTAGATGGTGATGTGCTATGATAAGAATATTGTCACACCCCCAATTTACCTGACTTGCAGCGGAATGGAATACCTGGGGGTGTCTGTCATAGCACCACAGTTACAGTTACATTGAACGACCTAAAGTGTCGTTTGGAAAATACTGCATTTGATCATTGAAATAATTCAGAGTTTACAAAATGAGGTCCCCAAAATGTGTTACATGTTCATGAAAAACAAGCCATACTAGATCAAATGTTTACATAAGTGCATGAAATAATGATGAGACGCGTCGACTGCGCGACTCCATGAAGGTCCAAATGCATGTCACATGAGCTACCTTAGTAACCTGAAATACATTGCTAAAACGTCAACACGAATGTTGGTGAATTCCATAGGTTTGTAAAATGTACTGATGTACGGCCACCACAAGTAAAAGTGCAAGATAAAAATCTCGTGAAAATTGTACAATAGCCTTAAGCTCATGACACCGAAGCTATGACTGATGAAATTCTATGCCCCTCCCGAATGTTCTGCCGAAACATTCAAATGTAAAAGACATGACATGCATCCGCTTACTGTTGGTATCCACTACCACGGATGGAGGCGTCACCCTCGATAGATCTATCCACTCACTCTCGCTTAGTACTTGAAATTAACGGTTCATGATGTTACAGGGGACTTAGCACTTGGCAAGGTAACTTAAGCTATGTACATGTTTGAATACTTGGGCTCGTACTGAAATAATTGATGCAATGTATTCCCCCCGTGGGATTTGAAAACAATCAAAAATGTTGAATTGAAAACGGGGCTATGAAAACTCACCTCAACTGATGAAACCGTGATGAAATGAAATGAACACCAATGAACAATTTGCTGTCGTAACCCAATATGATGGTACCATGAACATGTACTGAGCTGAAAAACAAGGCGCGCATACTAGCCGCAACCTAATATGAATGATGTACGATCTACTTTAGATCATGAAATGATGTTATGAATGTCCATGCACATGTTTACTATACCACTCTACTCTTTGAAAAAAAACACTTGTTGTTACCAAAAGTATATATTCCAAGACTTAGGAAAATATTGCTATTAGAAAATATAAATGGCTAGTTATAATATATATACTTATATATATATAACGTAAGTTTCCATGTTAGCGTTGAAATACTCGGGTTGTAATCCTTGAAATGATGAAAACATACTCGTAATAACTAATACTACGTTAGTTATAAAGCTCGGTACTTGATATTATGTTTAGCTTGAAAATGCACTTCGTAGTTTTTGCGCCAAATATATTAAAAGCTGTCAATTAATAAAGGGTTTTAGCCGATATTCAAACGAGTATATCTTTGTCGTTACTTGTCCGTTTTACTTGTTCTTTATATCCACGGTTTCGTCTTAGTATGTAGTAATATATTTTGGAAAGCTCGGCTCCTCCGGGTTACGTTTAAAGCCTCTTTTTGTCCAATGAAAAACGTCCAACAGCAAACATTTTCTGAAAAATACTTTTCGTCTACAATCTTGCAAAAATCATAACTCCTTCGTTATAGACTCT
Organism: Artemisia argyi; assembly: GCA_030686995.1. Classification (NCBI taxonomy): domain Eukaryota; kingdom Viridiplantae; phylum Streptophyta; class Magnoliopsida; order Asterales; family Asteraceae; genus Artemisia; species Artemisia argyi. Next base: position 157,069,199 of record CM060700.1, on the reverse strand, counting down.
TTTTAATCCGTTCTTTCGCCTACGGATTCGTTTTTGAAAGTATTTTCTAAAAATTTTGCCAAAGTTTCCTTGGTGTTTACTGATTTTCCAGATTTTTACAAAATGGGACAGCATGTCTAAAATAGGTTCCAAATCAAGTTTCCAAGGTTAAAAACCAATTTCTACCATCACCAATCCTCTTGTAATCACCACATGACTAATCTAATCTTACCATACACCTTCTTAGGGTGCCATGGACTCCTAACCAAGTTATTAGAGCTAGGGGATTCATAACAAGAAAGTTAGGGTTTGTATGTTTCATTTTAGCAAAAATAAAGTATAGTATAGCTACTTATACATGGTTTTTAGCATGATTCTTATGTAATACATGTAAAAATAGGATGATTCATGAAAAAATAAAGATGAAAACTTACTTGATAAAATGAGGTGATTATTGGATGATTAAACTTGATATTCTTGTGTTTTTGTTACTTGTATCTTGATTAGACTTGTAAAATGAACAACTTTTGTGTTTTACTTCATGAAAAATGATCACTTGATCATGGAGTTTGATTTGAGGTCGTGGGTTTGAGAAGAGAGCAAGAAGAAATGATGAACTTTGATCTTGAAGAAAAGTGATATTATGATTTGTAATTTAGTAAAGTTAAGTGTTTAAGAGGTTTATTAGTATAATAACTTAGGAAATAAATGCCAAGGGTTAAAATATGGGGCACATGGCCGGTTTTACAAAGGGGTGAAGGGGGGGGGGGGGGGGGGGGTTAGGGTACTTAGTAGTTAATTAGAAACCTTGTAAGAAATTTGCACTAGTTAGCGTTTTAAGTTACGATCGGGTATCGGTTTTATTAGAAATAAATATTCACGAAGTATACCGGGATGAAATTAGTTATAATAATGTTAAAAACATATTAAAAATATGTTGGGTACATTTACTGAGTGATCGGGTGATTATTGTTTAGTTTTAACGAAAACCGTCGTTAAATTCATACGCGTACGTTAAAAATAAAATAAATTTCCAAAATACTGGGTCACTGAATGTTATAACTTTTATGATGTTAAAATGGATATAAAAATATGTCGGGACCATTGTGGGAGTATTTAGATATATTCGTCGTGTATAAACCGGGTGTTAACGTTTACTATAATTACTTATACGTAAAAACGTTAAATGTACTGAATATGGAAATTTGAAAATCCTGAGAGTGGTATAACATGAAAATGCTGTTATGATGATATGCAGACTATCTCCAGTCCGTATGCAGTGTTCTCAACACTAATGAAATGAATTCGCACCTAACCCAATCCGGTTACGTGAATTTGAATATCCGTAAACTAAATTTACGATGAAATGTGTAATGCACGTGAATGATGAAATCTTTTCCCGCAATGAATAGTGTTCCGTGAATAGTAAAATTTCTGAATGCTTCTCGGAATGTCAAACTGACACCAAAAATGATGAATAGTAAACTGATGAATAGTGTTTGATGAATAGTGTTTTTCCAAAGTTCGGGAAATGACCTGAAATGATCTGAAATGGTGAGTTGTGACAGTCTTCCCCTCTAAATGGAACTTCATCCCGAAGTTCAGTTTATGTTGGTCTCTGAAAACATATTGGTGAATAGGTGATGATATTCGAGAATTCCAGCGAACTCTAACGATAGGAATTCAACTCTGTTTCAACTGTTTGACCACACGGTCCATGATTTCTGTTGGTTCTCTTACAAGGTCTGAGATTGTCATTTGTGTTGGATCCCTTCCAATGGAATCATGAGTGACTCATCTGTAAGTCATTTCTGGGGATCGGAAAATGTGAAATATGTTCGTGTAATCCTGTTGTTCTCTTGCAATGTTCAAATCTGACGGCCACTAGGCCTACCCTGTCTGAAATATAAATGGTCCAGTGTATATTGGTGTAACTTTCCAAGTTTTCTGAATGATAACATGCCTTTCCTAGGCAGAACTTTCTGCTAACTCTGCAGAACTTGAAGTTTTAATGGTTTATGACTTATTGAACTTGTAACTGATTCTTGACTTGTAGAAAATTTCTGGTTATCTCATGAATGCCTACTGAACTAATGAGTTGAGCTTTTTCCAAGTTTGGCCAATCAATAGATGGTTTGCGCTTCTTAATGTTTTAAATGTAATACTGGTAATATATACTGCTGAATTATGCCAGAACTCAAGTTTGTATGCTAGTTGGTCGATTCTAAAATGAATCTTAAATAGTCCAATATGCTAAAGGTTCAACCTTTCTTGTTATCCAATTTGTATCGTGCCAATCCAAGGCAATGCTTTTAACTTAGTTTGTTCTCCTACCTGAATCTGGTTGGTTTGTAATTCAGGATACCCAATCCAAATGATGTGTGTTATGTACCAACCTAACTTCTGCCAGTTTCTCGCTGTTGGTGTGATAACTATTGTTGTAGATGAATTTGATTTATGTTAAGTGCTTAGTCCAACCATTTCTAAGGTCAATCACTCATGCTCTGAGCATACTTTCCTATGTTTGAATTGTTCTCTCGCTTTGACCATCGTTCTGAGGATGATAGGTGATGTTCACATCTAAATGGGTTTCTGAAGGAAATCCTGAAATGAATACCTGAGGTCCAAGTTGAATCGGTTTCCTTAACAGGAAATACTGAAATGGGTACAATAAACCTTTGTGACTAATTTCCTAACGTTCGGTCCTTCGAACTTGGCGTTATCTGAAGGGATAGAATATAGGTAACAATTTGATTCCTTGTGTTTTGTTCCAACGGATGATAAGACATATGTCCTTCTTTGTCTATTGAGTTTGGTCTCCACTACTGAAGTTCGTGATTAATTTTTGATGTCCTCCTAATTCCTTCACCACATATACCAAATATTCTCTATTGTCCAATCACAAATCCTAAATGCATAAGCGATGTTGTAGAGAAATTGGTTCTGGAAATTTGTCTCGCGATTGTGAGTTTTAGTTGAAATCCTTTTCTGAATAAACGAATTTAGAAAAATGGAGCAATGATTTACTAAGTAATATTTTTCCTGATGATTCAAAATTTCAGTAGTTATGAAGTAGAAAAATGTTTTCAAACATGTTGTGATTAAGACTGCTTACCAAAGTTTGATGTTTATGTATATTTCTCATTGTACAATAGTGTTGCTAAAGATTGACCAAAAAGGATTGTACTTGTTCAAAATAGGAATTTCAGGAATCATTTTTCCACAAGGTATGTGATTTATGTAAACGCATCAACTTTATTTAAAAGTGAAAACACTGAAAAGGATAAAATGATAGAATAGGAAATGTTCGCTTAAATGCATAGATGTCTAACACTTAGTTCCTGAGGTTGGATAATGTCTATTGATGGTTATCTGACATAACTACAAGCATAGGTATTTAGACTAACTTAAGTCTTGAAATAGTTTATCGTTGTAATTGGCAAGACGAAGGTATCACTTGATGTTGTGTCGATGAATGTCTATTCTGTTTTCCCATGTAGATGAGGAGATATGTTCCGGTTTGATCCCTTGCTTGGTATGAAGGTGAGGTTATCTGAAATTTCTAGACATAATGCCTTAGAGGAATCTACATTGTTATTCTTGTTTCAAACAATTGTCCTTTGTGAAAACTTACTGTGGGAAAGTTTATGTATGGATGAGGCCATGTTCAAATGAAATGCTCTACAGTCTCAATTAGAAGCTTGGTTTATTTCTATTGTGTTGTCCTACGGACATTTATATTGAGTCCAATCCTGTAGCTCAGTCTAGCTAGTACCCTTGAATAATCACATTGGACAACTAGGTTAAAGATGGTGATTCAGATGGTCTCGCAGTATCTTAGAATTTGTTGTTGAGTTATGAATTCTCTCACTATATGCTTCTAGTCCTGGTTAGTAGTTCTGTAATCCTTTCGTTGCTTTTATTGTATAAAGGAATCCTGCATGTAATTGATATGGAAAGTCTCTTCTAGGAAAATCAATGGGAAAATCCAACTTAATGGCTAAGTGAGTGACAGGTAGGGTAAGTATCCAGGGATAGTTCGGCAAAATGGATGTTTATGAATGAGTTCCTTTGTTTACAAAACTTTTGGATGAAGATTGTTATCAACAATCCTTTGAAAAGGTAATTATTTCCTTCATGGCATAATCCTTCCTGAATTTTACATAGGTGATCAGGCTATGTATAATTGAGGACTAATGATGCGATGTTGGATTTTGTCAAAATATCATAACTTTTCTCAAAAGTTTTAGATGGTGTTCAACGCATTGTTATAAAAATGGTGTCCTGATTTTTCCTTTCAAGTAACATGAAAATTGCTTCGCGTAATAATAGTAAATACTTGGTGTAATGACAGAAAATCAATTTATAGGATGGAAATAAAATAGCTTACTTCAGAAATTTTTCTGTAAAACAATTTCCCATATGATAGTAAAATAACTTGAATGGTGTATTGGATACGTGGGTGAATCTTGTCGAATGGTAATAGTCTACTAATTTGTCAAATACGAAATCAACCTAATACCTGATGAGACAATGCTAAAATGTTGCGAAATGATTGAAGTCTGAGCAAATGGGAATGGAAAAGGAAATGACAATGATGGTACTAGTGAATGGAATACTACCCTCTTTCGCGCTACCTCGCGACATCCAAAAGGTAAAACTAAAGTACACACTGTGGGAAGGCCAATAGTGTAATAATTAACTGATGGTGGTGATAGTACCTGAGTAGTAAATGCCCTACTAGTGATGGAAAGAAAACACACTATCTTCCTTGCAATAAGCATCCTAATAAGTCCATTAAGATTAATTCTGAATACACTACCAAAAGGCATTCTATGTACGGGCTGAATGATAGGAAGACTCTGTTCCTATGGCAAATCAATAGTACTAATGGTGGTGTAAGTGCAACTGATGGTATAATGGTAGTGGAAGATGACAAGGCATCTTCAATGTCGGAATCCGATAAAAGGATGTCAGGGTGAGTATCTGAAGACATGTCATTTGTGAACCAGGTCAATAAAATGATATACATATACGGATATGAGTATAAATAACTCGCACAGGGGATGTATAAAACAACATGTATCATGATTATGCACTTATGATGAAATGATGAGATGCTATGCTGATGTGGTTATAGTCTAGGGTCCAAGATACATCCTAGTTCGCTATAACCTTAGCTCTGATGCCAATCTGTCACACCCCCAATTTACCTGACTTGCAGCGGAATGGAATACCTGGGGGTGTCTGTCATAGCACCACAGTTACAGTTACATTGAACGACCTAAAGTGTCGTTTGGAAAATACTGCATTTGATCATTGAAATAATTCAGAGTTTACAAAATGAGGTCCCCAAAATGTGTTACATGTTCATGAAAAACAAGCCATACTAGATCAAATGTTTACATAAGTGCATGAAATAATGATGAGACGCGTCGACTCCGCGACTCCATGAAGGTCCAAATGCATGTCACATGAGCTACCTTAGTAACCTGAAATACATTGCTAAAACGTCAACACGAATGTTGGTGAATTCCATAGGTTTGTAAAATGTACTGATGTACGGCCACCACAAGTAAAAGTGCAAGATAAAAATCTCGTGAAAATTGTACAATAGCCTTAAGCTCATGACACCGAAGCTATGACTGATGAAATTCTATGCCCCTCCCGAATGTTCTGCCGAAACATTCAAATGTAAAAGACATGACATGCATCCGCTTACTGTTGGTATCCACTACCACGGATGGAGGCGTCACCCTCGATAGATCTATCCACTCACTCTCGCTTAGTACTTGAAATTAACGGTTCATGATGTTACAGGGGACTTAGCACTTGGCAAGGTAACTTAAGCTATGTACATGTTTGAATACTTGGGCTCGTACTGAAATAATTGATGCAATGTATTCCCCCCGTGGGATTTGAAAACAATCAAAAATGTTGAATTGAAAACGGGGCTATGAAAACTCACCTCAACTGATGAAACCGTGATGAAATGAAATGAACACCAATGAACAATTTGCTGTCGTAACCCAATATGATGGTACCATGAACATGTACTGAGCTGAAAAACAAGGCGCGCATACTAGCCGCAACCTAATATGAATGATGTACGATCTACTTTAGATCATGAAATGATGTTATGAATGTCCATGCACATGTTTACTATACCACTCTACTCTTTGAAAAAAAACACTTGTTGTTACCAAAAGTATATATTCCAAGACTTAGGAAAATATTGCTATTAGAAAATATAAATGGCTAGTTATAATATATATACTTATATATATATAACGTAAGTTTCCATGTTAGCGTTGAAATACTCGGGTTGTAATCCTTGAAATGATGAAAACATACTCGTAATAACTAATACTACGTTAGTTATAAAGCTCGGTACTTGATATTATGTTTAGCTTGAAAATGCACTTCGTAGTTTTTGCGCCAAATATATTAAAAGCTGTCAATTAATAAAGGGTTTTAGCCGATATTCAAACGAGTATATCTTTGTCGTTACTTGTCCGTTTTACTTGTTCTTTATATCCACGGTTTCGTCTTAGTATGTAGTAATATATTTTGGAAAGCTCGGCTCCTCCGGGTTACGTTTAAAGCCTCTTTTTGTCCAATGAAAAACGTCCAACAGCAAACATTTTCTGAAAAATACTTTTCGTCTACAATCTTGCAAAAATCATAACTCCTTCGTTATAGACTCTTTTTAATCCGTTCTTTCGCCTACGGATTCGTTTTTGAAAGTATTTTCTAAAAATTTTGCCAAAGTTTCCTTGGTGTTTACTGATTTTCCAGATTTTTACAAAATGGGACAGCATGTCTAAAATAGGTTCCAAATCAAGTTTCCAAGGTTAAAAACCAATTTCTACCATCACCAATCTTCTTGTAATCACCACATGACTAATCTAATCTTACCATACACCTTCTTAGGGTGCCATGGACTCCTAACCAAGTTATTAGAGCTAGGGGATTCATAACAAGAAAGTTAGGGTTTGTATGTTTCATTTTAGCAAAAATAAAGTATAGTATAGCTACTTATACATGGTTTTTAGCATGATTCTTATGTAATACATGTAAAAATAGGATGATTCATGAAAAAATAAAGATGAAAACTTACTTGATAAAATGAGGTGATTATTGGATGATTAAACTTGATATTCTTGTGTTTTTGTTACTTGTATCTTGATTAGACTTGTAAAATGAACAACTTTTGTGTTTTACTTCATGAAAAATGATCACTTGATCATGGAGTTTGATTTGAGGTCGTGGGTTTGAGAAGAGAGCAAGAAGAAATGATGAACTTTGATCTTGAAGAAAAGTGATATTATGATTTGTAATTTAGTAAAGTTAAGTGTTTAAGAGGTTTATTAGTATAATAACTTAGGAAATAAATGCCAAGGGTTAAAATATGGGGCACATGGCCGGTTTTACAAAGGGGTGAAGGGGGGGGGGGTTAGGGTACTTAGTAGTTAATTAGAAACCTTGTAAGAAATTTGCACTAGTTAGCGTTTTAAGTTACGATCGGGTATCGGTTTTATTAGAAATAAATATTCACGAAGTATACCGGGATGAAATTAGTTATAATAATGTTAAAAACATATTAAAAATATGTTGGGTACATTTACTGAGTGATCGGGTGATTATTGTTTAGTTTTAACGAAAACCGTCGTTAAATTCATACGCGTACGTTAAAAATAAAATAAATTTCCAAAATACTGGGTCACTGAATGTTATAACTTTTATGATGTTAAAATGGATATAAAAATATGTCGGGACCATTGTGGGAGTATTTAGATATATTCGTCGTGTATAAACCGGGTGTTAACGTTTACTATAATTACTTATACGTAAAAACGTTAAATGTACTGAATATGGAAATTTGAAAATCCTGAGAGTGGTATAACATGAAAATGCTGTTATGATGATATGCAGACTATCTCCAGTCCGTATGCAGTGTTCTCAACACTAATAAAATGAATTCGCACCTAACCCAATCCGGTTACGCGAATTTGAATATCCGTAAACTAAATTTACGATGAAATGTGTAATGCACGTGAATGATGAAATCTTTTCCCGCAATGAATAGTGTTCCGTGAATAGTAAAATTTCTGAATGCTTCTCGGAATGTCAAACTGACACCAAAAATGATGAATAGTAAACTAATGAATAGTGTTTGATGAATAGTATTTGATGAATAGTGTTTTTCCAAAGTTCGGGAAATGACCTGAAATGATCTGAAATGGTGAGTTGTGACAAATATGCCGAAGGTAGATCAAAGGTAACATGCTTTTTCAAATTCCTAGATGAGGATGTGCCCTTTCAATCTTGCATGTTGTGAATCTTGGGACACGTACCTATGGCATATTCTAACAATTCTTATGACCGTTTGGTGAGAAAGCAAATATCAGATAGGGTGTTATCAGATGGTCTCACCAGTCTATCTTCTTCAATGGTCTCACGGGTCATGTCAAGGAAATTCTTAAGATGTCTAAGATAATCACTATGGATGTCACACCCCAAAAATAACTATCTTAGCAGCGGAATGGAATACATGGGGGTGACTGCCATAGCATCACAGTGATAGTTATATTGAACGACCTAAAGTGTCGTCTTGAAAATACATCGTATGATCATTAAAACATTCAGAGTTTACAAAAATAGGTCCCAAAATGGTGTTGCAAATTTAAGTAAAATAAGTTCAACAAGATCAAACATTTCATAAGTGCAGAAAATATATGTAAAGTGAGACGCGTCGGCTCTGCGACTCCAGGTAGGTCCAAATGCATGCCACATGAGCTACCTTAATTACCTGAAAATACATTGCTAAAATGGTCAACAATAATGTTGGTGAGATCCATAGGTTTATAAAATGAAATGTTGTGCGGTAACCTCAAGTATAAAGTGCATGACAAAATTTCACATAATTAATAAAATTGTACATTGGCTCATAAGCTCATGACCCCGAAGCTAGACTGATGAAGTATATGCCCCTCCAGAGTGTCCTGCCAAACACTCTAATATGACAGAAATGAAATGCATCTGTTTGACTGTTGGTATAACTACCACAGATGGAGGCGTCGCCCTCAATAGATCTATCCACTCACTCTCGCTTATGCATAATTAATGCTCCATGATAAATAAATAGGGTACTTTAACAAGGAAGCTAGGTAACTTAAGCAATGTACATATGATTTGATACTTAGGCCCGTATAAAAATGATGATGCAATGTATTCTCCCCGGTCGGATTTGAAATCAGAATATTGAATTGAAAACGGGGCTATGAAAACTCACCTGATATAATGGAACAATGAGTGTGTATTGGATGTGGCAACAAGGCGCGAACACTAGCCGCAACCTAATGTGAATGAATATGATTCTACTGTAAGCAATGAAATGATGCTACACATGAAAATACGTATGTTATCGGTACCACTCGAGAAATTTGAAAATAATATTTATCGTCGAAAAATATATTTTTGACGTCTCGTTAAGTTAATAAACACTTTTCATGTAAATATGTTGAAACTGTACTCCACGATCCTCATTTGGTGTTTTATTGGTAAATATAATGTTTTCATCCTAAAATGACATTTTTCATACCTTGAAAATATGACCAAAATGGCCTCACAAAACTAGTTGCAAAATATTGTACGTTAAGTGTTAGTGATGAAACTCGACGCTTTTGAAAACCTTGCAACAATGTCTGGTAGTCGTATCATTTAACTTTTGAATACGGGTCTTGATCAATGAGAAAATAGGCTCGCAACATGATTACATGCAAAAACAGTTTTTCTATACTTAAAAGTAATTTGCTATTAGAAGCTGTGAAAATAAATAGAGTTCGTCGGGTTTCAAACGTGTATATCTTGGTCGTTATGAGCTCGTTTTCTACGTTCTTTATATCCCCGGAATCGTGAGGCAACATACTAACATATTTTTGATAAGTTGGGATGGCTAGACTATGGATAACGCCTCAGGTTTGCCCTTGAAAATCGTGGGACAGCAAATATATTTTTCAGAAAATAGTTTTTCGTCGTTAAAATTTGAAATATCATATCTTCTTCGTTATAAGCTCGTTTTTCTTCGTTCCAAAGCCCGCGGTTTTGTTTTTTAATGTATTCTCTAAATCTTTAAGCCAAAAAGACCCCAGGTCTACTGATTTTCCCACATTTTACAAAATGGACAGATCCCTTTCTATTGTTGAAAAGTCGATGTTTAAGGTGACTAGTTCAAAACTTAACCAAACTACTTCAAATCAACTCCACAAGTACTCAATCCTACCATACACCTTCTTAGGGTGTCATGGGGTCCTAAACATCACCAACCTTGGTGGATCTCTTGAAGTTACTAATAAAAATTATAGATCTAAGATTAAAGAGTATTATTGTACAAAGTGGTATATATAACATATATATTTGCATGATCTACTACTATGACTTGAAAATACATCAAATGGAAGGATAAAAGATTAGAAAATTTGTGTCGACACTTACTTGAAGAGTTAATGATTTTTGAGAAAGAACACTTAATAATCTTGAGGTTTTTATTTCAAAACCCTTACTAGGAGTACAATTAAGACTTGGTTATAACTTGATCTTCAATAGGCGTGAAATGGGGGAGGGTAGGAAGAGTTTGTGGGCTAATTAAAGATTTGGTCTACTAGTGTAACTATTAGTTTGTTTTTGTTGGGTATTAGGTGTTACCGGGGTACCGAGTTTACTAGAAATAAATCGTGACGAGATGAAATAAAATATAATGAAGTTGTAAAAGTTGGAAAATCATATTCCTTGCAAGAATTAGGTTTTAGAATAGTTTTCGGATTGAAATATCGCCAACCGGCGGAGTTATAAGCTCCAAACGGAAAATGTAGTAGTTAATTTAAAAACACCGGGTAAATTAATAATATAAATTTTATATTATTGTAATGAGTATCAAAATATATTAGGATTGTAGACGGGAGTATCGGCTATATATTAGTAGTAAAAACTGAGTGGTAACGATTATTAAATATTTAAATATACGTATATTGAAATAATGCATATCCGTGTATGGCCTAATATACCGATGATGTTACTGATGATATGTAGGCTACTCTAGTCTATATGACATGTCCTTACTGATGATGCATGAGTTCGCAGCTAAACCACACTGGTTACACGAATTTGAATACCCGTAAACTAGGTTTACGATGAAATGAATGATATTCATGAATAGTGTTTTTCTTTCCGGAATGAATAGTGCCACATGAATAGTAAAATTTTTGAACATTTCTCAAAATCTCAAACTGATTCCGAAAATGATGAATAGTAAAATGATGAATAGTGATCGGTGAATAGTAAATGATGAATAGTAACTGGTGAATAATAAAATTGTCGAAGTTTGAAAAAGGACCTGAAATTACGAGTTGTGACAATCTTCCCCTCTAAAAGGAACTTCGTCCCGAAGTTCAGTTTCTGTTGGTCTCTGGAGTGTACTCGGTGAAGAGATGATGATATTTTAGTCACATCCGGTCTTCCCGCTCCCAAGTGAACTCGGGATTTCTTTGGGAATTCAGCAAACTTTCCCAATAGGAATTCAACTCTGTTTCATTGTCTGAACTTACGATCCACGATTTCTATTGGTTCCCCTACAAGGTTTAAGCGTGTCATAGGTTGGATTCATTCCAATGGAATCATGAGTGACTCATCTGAAAGGTATTTCTTGGGATTTGGAATTGTGAAACATGTTTGTGTAACCTACTGTTTTCTGACAGGGCTCAAGTCTGAAGGCCACTGGCCTACCCTGTCTGATATATTGAATGGTCCAGTGTATATCGAGTTTAACTTCCCGCATTTTTCTGAATAGTATCATGCCTTTCCTAGGCGGAACTTTCAACATAATCCTGTCACCAACTTGAAATTATAATGGTTTACATCTTATTGAACTTGTAACTGATTCTTGATTTGTAAGAAATTCCTGGGTATTTCATGAATACGTACTGGACCAGTAAGTTGGGCTTTTCCAATTTCGGTCTGTCAATGGATGTTGGCACTTTGCCTATAGAGTGCTTCAAATGGTATAGTCTCTATACTCGTGTGATAACTATGGTTGCAAAGGAATTTGACTTATGGCAAATGGTTAGTACAACCATTTCTAGAGTCAATCACTCAAGCTCTGAGCAAATACTTCCTATGTTAAAATTGTCCTTTCGCTTTGACCATTGATCTGAGGATGGTAGGCGGTCTTTACATCTAAATGGGATCCCGAAGAAAATCTTAAAATGATAGCTAGGAGTCTGAGGTGATTCGATTACCTTCATCAGGGATAATTGAAATGGGTACAATGAATCTTGTGACTAATTTCACAACGTTATGCCTTTTGAAAAAGGTGTTATTTGAAGAAGATAGAATATGGTTTACAGTTTTGATTCCTTGTGTTTTGTTCTAACGGATGCTAAGACATGTGTCTTTCTTTGCCTATGGTGCCTGGTCTCCATTACTGAAGTTTGAAATTGATTGATGATGTCCCTACTAATTTCCTTCATCACATATACCAAGGTTCTTTGTTGTCAAATGACAAAACCTTAAATGCATAAGCGATGTAGTATGGTGATTGGTTTTCAAAATTTGTCTCGCGATTTTGAGTTTTGTTCGTAATCTTTTTCTGAGTAAACGAATTTTGAAAATTGAGAAAAAGGTTTACTAAGTAATATTTTTCTTGATGATTCAAAATTCAGTAGTTATTGTGGTCCTTTCTCTCTCTTCTCTCTGGCGATTGTGGCGAAATCCCCAAACCCTAGAAACAATAATTTGATCTATTAGCAATTTAGGATCAATTGTTGTGTCTCTTTTCCGTTATTCCTTTTGATTCCTTTTCTTCTCTTTCATCATTGTGATGCCACCGGATCCACCTAAACCCCCTGATTCCATTCTTGAGGAGTTTTGTACTCTTACAGGGATGAATTCTAAGGGTTTGAACCACAAACCCGTTGTTCCATCTGATGTTAATCGTCCTCCTAAGCTACGTAGTAGGCCTAAGGGGACTAAAAATCATTTTAGAAGAGTGAAGGTTAAGGTTCCATCCCCTGGTTCTGCTTTAGCTAGGGCTGGAGCTATTCTTAAACGACTCAGAAGCTCAAAGATTGATGGTAAGGGCCGTAGTCGTAGTGTTGTTTCTTCTATGGAGGATAAAAATGGTAAGCGTTTTAAGGCTAGTAATGCTCTTATTGATGATGCTTTATCTAAAGTTTTAGATAGAATAAATTATGATAAAAATGTTCATGATAATATGGTTTTTACGGAAGGTGTTAGTGATAAGGTTAAGGATTATTGTATGAAGCCTAGTAAGGGTGACTGTTTGATTAATGGTAATGATGGATCTTTCCTTAATAAGCCTTTAGAGCCTATTTCTTCTGATATAAATGATAGTAATGATTATATGGAGTATAAGGAGGGTGGAGTAGATGATGTTGTAGATCCCTGTTCAGCTAGTAATGATACTGGTAAGACCAAAGTGGCTGATGGAGAGCATTTTGGGTATGACGGTGTTAGGAAAACTAATGGGGATGGTTTGAATGGTGGAAAAGATGATTCTGCTTTTGTTTTTGGTAAAATGCAGAGTAGTAAGGGTATTCTTAAGAAGCCACCTATAGGATTGACTAGTGTTCAATTTGGACCTAGTTTGTTTTATAAGGCTGGTAATGCTTGGTCATCTTATAAAGCTGGTGTTAATGTTTTGAAATCTGATGGTTCTGTTAACATTGAATATTTTGCGGAAAAAATGAAGAAAGGTGTTGAAGATAGAGAATTACAAATGAATTTTTCTCCTTAATGTGTTTCTAAAAGTAGTGATGGGGCTTGAAGAGTGGCTATTTCAGTGGAGGATATTAAGAATGGTAGTGAGGCTTGTGCTCTACAACTCTATGGATACTTTGTTGGTACTTCCATGGATTATAGAGTTGTCAACGCTAATTTAAGTAAAATGTGGAGGGCTTATGGGATTTCTGATATTACTAAGACTAATGCTGGTTTGTTCTATTTTAAGTTTAAGAATGAAGAAGGTATGAAAAGTTTGTTAGAAAGTGGTCCTTGGATGGTTAATAATATCCCGTTGGTGTTAAATGTGTGGGAGCCTGGGATTTGGCTTGAGAAATTTGAACCTAGTACCATTCCTATTTGGGTATGTATCTACGGTATTCCATTGGAGTTATGTAATGGTAATGGGATTGGGAAGATTTTTAGTGGAGTGGGTAGGCCCATGCTTATGGATAGATTAACAAAAGATAGGTGTTTAAAGAAGGCGGGGAAACTTGATTTTGCTAGAGTGTTGGTTGAAGTTTCTGCTATTGAAGATTTACCAAATTTTATTGAGATTGAGTATCCTCAATTTGGGAATAGACCTGCTAGAGTGGGTAAGTTAGAGATTAAATATCAATGGAAACCGCCTTTGTGTATTAGGCCTAGGACAGAAGAGGAGATTGCTGCAAAGGTCATTTCTGATGCTCTAAAGGTTAATGTGAATGTGTCTGCTATTGTCGATGTTGGTAAGGCTGATGATGATGGTTTCACTACTGTTGGCAGAAATAATAAACCTATTGTTAATCAAAGTATAGTTAAGCAAAAGGATATGAAGTATAGGAATTATGGTAATAGTAATAAGTAGGTTTTCTATAAACAAGGGCCTAATCAGCAATTTAGAGTGGGGAATTCTAATTCTCAAGCCATGGGAGTCAAGAGTAATGGTAAGTTGAGCAACACTAATAATAGTAATAAGGGTGGTTCTGGTAATAAGATTAATTCTGTCAAGAGTGCTAAGGATGTGGTTTCTTTGAATTCTGGGTTAGTTCAGAAGCCTGCTCTGAGTACCAAATATAATGAAAAGTTTAAGCCTCATGTCTTGGTTAGGGGATCTGGATCCAATGCTAAGAATGCTAGTGTGGAAGATATTCCTATTGCTAATTCTTACCAAGCTTTTGAAGACCATGATATGATTGATAAGGAAGAAGCTTTTAATGATGTAGCTAATAAGGAGTATGATAATACTGTTTGGCCAAAGTTAATATCTGATGTTGATGAGGTTATGAAATCTGGGGTGTATCCTTCTATGAATGTAAGGACTGAATGGTCTTTATCACAACTTGACTACTTTTATATGAATTGTTCAAGTTATGGAATGGAGCCTTATGTTGATGACGAGGATGTGGAATCAGAAAATTAGGGTATGGCGGATGTTATGAAGCCTGAGAAGTTAGCTGATAATGGTCCTGATACAGTGAATGATAGGACCACCAAAACAGCTGTTAATGATGAATGCTAAGGCTTTTTCTTGGAATGTGAGAGGTCTTAACAATGATGATAGCCAGAAGCAAGTTATGGATTTGATTAGGAGTTCTAATTTTAGTTTTTGTGGGTTATTGGAAACTAGAGTTAAAAAGAATAAGTTCTTGAAGATTTGTTCTAAAGTTTTAGGGTGATGGGAATGGATGTCTAATGCTGCTGCTTGTGAGGGTGGGACTGGTATTGTCATTGGTTGGGATCCATTTGCTGTGAGAATTATGCTTCACAGTTTTACATCCCAATTTATGAATGTGTTTATTGAATCTGTCAATGGTAGCCATAATTTTTTTTGCTCTTTTATCTATGCTCAAGTAACTTGCAGTGGTAGGAAGGAACTTTGGAAGGATTTGGTCAAGCATAGTCAGGCTATCAATGATGCTCCTTGGGTTTTGTTGGGAGATTTCAACGTTATTTTATATCCTTGTGAAAGGTCTGTGGGTTCATCTTCAGTTACTGCTGGTATGGATGATTTTAGAGAGTGCCTTTTCAAGATTGAGGTGAGTGATATTTTGATGTCGGGTCTTCAATATACTTGGAATAAAAGTCCCGAAAACACTAATGGTTTGCTCAAGAAGTTGGATAGAGTGATGAGTAATGTGGCTTTTTTAGATAAATTTCCAAATGCTAATGCTCAATTCTTGCCTTTTGTTGTTTCTGATCATTCCCCTGCTATTCTTAATTTTCCGGGTATCTCTGGTGCAAAACCTAAGCCTTTCAAGTTTGCTAACTTTTTAACTTCTAAACCGGAGTTTTTTCCTTCAGTTAGTAATGTACGGGATAGTCATATTCCTGGTTTTTCAATGTTTTCTGTGGTTTCTAAGTTCAAATTGTTAAAGAAGCCTTTGAGGAAAATGAAATATGCTCAAGGAGATTTGGCTGCTAATACGTTGAAGTGTAAGGAGGAGTTGAGAAATGCTGAAGTGACTGCTCTTAATGCTTATAAGTTAGCTGCTAGGGATGAAGAACTTTTTCTCAAATAAAGGGCGTAGGTTAATTGGTTGAGTGAAGGTGATTTTAATACCAAGTATTTTCATAATGTTATGAAAGAAAGAAGAAACAGGAACATGATTGATTATGTGGAAGATTTGGAAGGAAATTACTTTTCTGGTTCTGATGTTGGGAAGCAATTTGTTAGACATTTTGAAAATATTATGGGGAGGAAGGTGGATGTTAATACTATTTCGGATTCGGGTAACTTATTCTTAAATAAGTTGTCCGTTTTGGATGCTGATTTGTTGGTGAGGCCAATATCAGATGACGAAAGTAAGTTTGCTTTATTTAGTATGGAGGATGACAAAGCTCCTGGACCAGATGGTTTTTCTTCCAAAATTTTCAAATCATCTTGGTCTATTGTGGGAGCTGAGGTTACTAAGGCTATTCAAGATTTCTTCCATAACGGTAAACTATTAAAAGAAGTAAATGCTACTGTGATTGCTTTAGTTCCAAAGGTCAAAACTCCTAGCAAGGCATCTGATTTTAGACCCATTTCTTGCTGTAGCGTGTTATATAAATTTATTAGCAAAGTTATTGCTAATAGATAGAAAGGGGTCCTTGGTTCTATTGTTAGTAATGCTCAATGTGCTTTACCATAGGAGAACGGGCCCTTCTAAAGTAGCGTTTAAGATTGATATTAATAAGGCTTATGATACTGTTTACTGGGGTTTTCTTAGATAGTGCTTAATTCATTACGGGTTTCCATCTAAAATGGTTTGCTGGATTATGAGTTGCATATCATCCCCCTCGTTTACGATTAGTCTCAATGGTGATCATATTGGTTATTTTAAAGGTATGAGAGGTCTAAGACAGGGTGACTCTTTATCGCCTTATCTTTTTACGCTTGTTATGGAAGTTTTTACTTTAATGATCAATAGGAAGATTGGGCAGAGTAATAAGTTTAAATACCATTGGAGGTGCAGCAAATTCAATCTCTCGCATCTCTGCTTTGCTGACGATTTGATGTTATTTTCTAACGGTGATGTGGGTTCTGTAACAATCTTAAAAGATGCCCTTTTTGAATTTAGTGGAGTTTCTGGTTTTACGCCTAATATGGAGAAAAGTTTGGTTTTCTTTGGTAATGTTCAGGCTCATACTAGATCCGCTATTCTCAATATCATGCCCTTTACTGTTGGCTCTTTGCCTATTAGGTATTTAGGGGTTCCGTTGATATCCTCTAGACTGTATAAAAAGCATTTTTATCCATTAATTGATAGAGTGAAGAATAGGCTTCATAATTGGAAGAATAAAGCGTTATCTTTTGCTGGTAGACTTCAACTCATTAAGTCTGTCATTTGCTCTATGCAAGTTTTCTGGTCTTCGGTTTTTATCCTTCCTGTTCATGTTTCTCAATCCATTGAATAGCTTATGAGGGGCTTCATTTGGTCTCCAGGGGAATTACAGAGAGGAAAGGATAAGGTGAAATGGGATGATGTTTGTGGATTGAAAATTCAAGGCGGTCTTGGGATTAAGTCGTTACAATGTTGGAACACAGCTTTGATGTCTAAACATGTTTGGAATATTGTTTCTAAAAAGGATTCTATGTGGGTAAAGTGGGTTAATGCTTACAGGATTTGTGATAGGAATAAGTGTGCTAGGAGTTTTTGGGATATTCCGATTCAGAATGATGTGTGTTGGGGCTGGAAGAAGATTTTGCAGATTAGGGATGTTTTAAGAAGTCATATAGTGAATAGAATTGGTAATGGTTGTGATACTTTTGTCTGGTTTGACAACTGGTGTTTTCTTGGTCCTTTGTGCAACTTTATTTCTAAAAGAGATATTTATGAGGCTGGATTATCTCTCTACTGCAAGATTGCTGATGTGGTGCATAATGGAGAATGGAATTGGCCTACGTGTTAAACAAATAAGTTCTCTTTTCTTCTTCATCTTCCTCCTCCTGTTTTATTTCATGATAGAAGAGATTTTGTGCTGTGGAAAATAAATGGTGATATTGTAAAGGGTTTTTCTGTGAAGACTGTTTGGAATGACCTTATACCTGTTAAACCCATTGTTCCCTGGTATAAGGTTGTCCGGTTTAGTCAAAATATCCCTAGGAACTCTTTTGTCATGTGGCTTGCTATTAAGAAGAAGCTTAAAACCCAGGATAAGCTTGCTTCTTGGGCTAATGTAGATAATTTGGTTTGTTCCCTGTGTAATATGACTCAGGATAATCATCATCACTTGTTCTTCAGCTGTCCTTTTTCATCTAAAGTTTTGAATCACTTCAAAGCTTTTATGAATTTTGATCCTGGATCTGATGGCCTTTATGAGATTATTGATTTATTACTGGCCAGACCTTTGGGTAAGTCTATATGGAGTATCATTCAATGGTTGGTCCTTGGGGCACTAGTGTATTTTTTATGGCAAGAACGTAACCTAAGGCTTTTTCATGGTAAGATTTGTAATGTGGAGAGTCTATGTTGTGTTATTAAAGAGCAGGTTAGATTGAGAATTATGAGCCTTAAAGTTAAGTGCTCTGTTCATGTTCTCAAGGCAGCTAAAATATGGAATGTTAATGTTATGAATAGTAATAAGTCCAAATGCTTCTTTGTTCCATGATGGGTGAAGCTGATAGCTGGTTTTGGGTGTCGGAAAAGTATAATATGTGTTTGAAGTTTGCTGGCTGCATTGTATGGAGTGAAGTGTACTGGTCTTGTGGTTATTCCTTCTGTTATGACAATTGGCTTTGTGTGCTTCATTATCATTTTGATATAATCTGGTGCAATATTAAGCGAATGATGTTGTTGGAGTATAAGGGGTTGATTGTTTGGTTTGAAGTGTTATGGGTTAAGTCTTCTTCTTCTATGCATGGGCTCAATTGGTTAGTTGGACTTTATGCTATTTGGGCTGTTCAGTTTTATTCTATATCTGGGATGATGATTATGCTTATGGGCTTCTTTTTCAAGGAGTTGGTCCCTTTTCTTATTTGGAATGATGGGTTGTGGGAGTTACAGTATTTTGTGCTTATTTGGAGTCAATTTGGTTTCAGCTTCCATATGTGTATGTTATTCTCAAGTTTTGAAGATTTGAAGGCCAATTGCATATTGGTTGGAGTCCTAAGTGAGAGTTGTTCTCTTTTTCCTTGCCCGGGGTTTATCCCGATGGGTTTTACTCGGGAAGGTTTTTCAAGGAGGCAATCTCATTTGGTGAAATGCTCCATTGGTTATCTTATTGTGATGGTTCAGGTATTGAAGATGAAGATATTTTCCTCGGCATTTAAGTTGAATTTCATGGTTTCTTATGTGGTTTGGATGTGGGAGGCTATTGTCATTTGGATGTCTGATTATTTTAGTTGTTATTTTGTTTGTAATAAGTCTAGTTATATGAGTAATTTATTATTGCTTGTAATGTTCCGAAAACATGTTCTGGGAATTTCATTTGATCATGCTTATATGGGTATGTCCATATAAGTTGTTTGTAATTTTTTGAGTGTTTTATATATTTTGTCGGGGAGGGTCCCTTTTTCCCAAAAAAAAAAAAAAATAGTAGTTATTTAATGTGAAACTATTTTCAAACATGTTGTGAATAGGGCTGTTTATCAAAGTTTGATGTTTATAATTTTCTCATTGTACGATGGTTTTCCTAAATATTGACTAAAAAGGATCGTACTTGTCCCAATAGGTACTTCAAAAATTATTTTCTGCGAGATATGTGCTTTGTATAAACATAATTTTTAAATCAACTTCATTTAAAAGTGAAAGCACTAACAAGGATAAAATGGGAGGATAGGTAATGTTCGCATAAGTGCATAGATGTCTAACGTTTAGTTCCTGATGTTGGATAATGCCTATTGGTGGTATCAGGCAAAACTACAAGCCTAGGTATTCAAACTAACTTATGTCCTGAAATGGTATATCGTTGAAATTGTCATCATGTTGGCCAAATGAAGGTATCAACTGGTACTATGTCGATGAATGTCTGTTCGGTTTTCACATTTAGATGAGGAGATATGTTCGGGTCTGATCCCTTTCGCGGTATGAAAGTGAGGTTATCTAGAACTTCTAGAGAACACAATGATTTAGGGGAACTTATATCGATATCCTTAATTCAACTCAATTATCCTTGGTGAAAACTCATTGTAGTGAAGTTTACGTTTGGATGAGGCCATGTTTAATTGAAATGCTCTACAGTATCAGTTAGGAGGCTTGGTTTATTTCTATAGTGTTGCTTAGCGTACATTCACATTGTGTTCTATCCTGTAACTCAGTCTAGCTAGTAACCTTGAATGATAGAATTTGACAACTAGGTCAGAGATGGTGATTCGGAGGGTCTCATGGTATCTTAGGATTGTTGTTAAGTTATGAATTGTCTTACTGTATACTTCTAGTCCAGCTTATTGGTTCTATAATCCTTTCATCATTTTTCTTGTATCAAGGAATCCTCCTTGTAAATGATATGGAAAGTCTTTCCTATAGAAGTCAATGGAAAAATCCAACTTAATGGCTGCGTGAGTGACAGGTGGGGTAAGTATCCAGGGAGGGTTTGTCAAAAAAGAGATGTTTATGAAAGACTTTATTTTTTACAAAGCTTTTAAATGAAGATTGTTATTAACATTTTTTTAAAAAGGTAATTATTTTCTTTATGGCATAATCCTTCCTGAATTATACATAGGTGATCAGGCTACGTATAGTTGAGGACTAATGATGCGATGCTTGATTTAGTCAAAATAGCATTACTTTTCTCAGAAGTTTTAGATGATGTTCAACGTATTGTCATGAAAATGGTATCCTAGATATTTCCTTTCAATGGTAACATGAAAATTGTTTCGCGTAATAATAGCAAATACTTGCCGTAATGACGGAAAAATCAATTTATAGGGTGGCAAAGAAATACCTTATTTTAAAATTCTGTAAAACAATTTCCCCATATGGTAGTAAAATATCTTGGAATAAAATTCGTTGAATGGTTTATTGGATACATGGGTGAATCTTATGGAATGGTAATAGTCTACTACATTATTTAAAGAATGCAAATATCTTAGTTCATAACAGGGTAGTGGTTTATGATTATGAAGTGGTCGAGAATATGGTAGTGATATTGTGAGCGTGAAAGATGAACGTGTCGTTAAGGCATCTACAGTTAACTGAAGAGGATAGTCTATGTGTTACAGGATATAGGGCAGAAATTGGTGCCAATGATTTGAAGTATTCGAGAATTTATACTAGGTAAAGCTCGGAGGTTCAAATGCTTAATCCCTCTAGGCATGACTAAGGTGTATAAAGAATGGAAATTGTTGTACGGGTGGTCTGAGTCAAGTAGGTACCACATCGAATGATGTTTAATTTTCCATAAATGAAAGCTAAATGCCTTATGGTCAGGTGAAACTTCTCGATATCCTTTCATGAAAATGAGGTCTTGTCCCAATGTGACTAATCTATATCGATCTCCGAAAAGAATATAAATTTTGTTGAGTAATTGTACCTTGATCTTTTAATCCAACGAACTTATACTAGCGTGAGGGTCTTATCATATCGAATGAGTGAGAAAGTTGTAATTTGAAGCAGTAGTGTTGAAGCATGGTGTATCAATGTTAACAATCTCCTGCAGAGGTTTGACTATCGTTTCTAAGATTAAACAGTAAGTAGGTTACTGTTTGCTTTCGAGATTCGTTCATGAGTTACGCGTGTTCCTTCTTGGAGATATGGTTTCTGAAATTTGTCAACAATTATTTATTTGAGTGAAACATTGTGAAAATTTGATCATAAATGTATTTTGGAGTGACTTTATTTGAAGTTTGTAGTGAGTATAGTCATGTAAAAGATGTGACTACGAAATATTTTGTACTTTGATAAAAACACTATCTCACATATATGTCTTTGGAAAAAGGGAATTCAAGAAGATTGTTACTTAAACAAAATGAGTTTTAATCCAACCATTGAGAATCAATAATTTGTCTTACTTCGTAAGGTTTGCAAGAAATCTTTTTGTTTGTACAAAAATTTAATTAGACTTTGACTTACTTGAATTGTGATTATCTATGAAACACGAAAACTAGGGTAGTCATTGTTATCTTGGTCAACATGACCATTAATCGTAAAAACATCCTCGTCTTTATTGATCCTATTGTCTTACTTGCATCTTTCCAGAGTTGCAAATATATGTCAAAACTACTAATATGGCCACATTGGTCGGTGGAGTGTTGCTAGAGTGACTAATGATGTAATCATCGGCTTAGAATGTGGTGAAATCAAACTTGATAATGAAGGGAGAGTTGTGATGAGTTCTATCATGATGGTATAATACCTTTCGAAGCATCTTGTTGGTTTATTGTGTCATGGAGGTATGAGTCGATCATATCTTAGATAGTATAGAGTCCTTGTGATAGATGCCACCCTTGGGTGATTTGTTGCAGTTCTTATTGTGTCTATGGGGCTTGTTGTATTATTCGGAGTGTATCGTCCAAACACTCGTGTGTAATCTCAAATAATTAGAGGTCATCGTTTAACGATGAAGAGTAGTAGGTTGTCAAGCAGTAGAGGCTCTGAAACTCTCACCAACCTCAAACCTATAAGGTGGTGTAACGTGTGGTAGATGGTAATGGTATGTCAAATAGTGGGCACTTCTTAAGCGGCATGTCATATATGTGTGTAGGGTCTCTGAGGTGTGATGGTGCTGGTGGTGCTCTAGATGATGAGAATGAAATTGATGACGATGAGATCCTAATGGTGAGTTAGGAGATGATAGTGATAATAGTGAATGGAATACTACCCTATTTCGCGCTATCTCGCAACATCTAAGTGGTAAAAATGAAGTATGGACTATGGGACGATCAATAGTGTTATAAGTAGCTGATGGTGGTGGTAGTACATGAGTAGTGAGTACCCTACTAGTGAGGGAAAGAAAACATACTATCTTCCTTGCAATAAACATCCTAATAGGTCCATTAAGATTAAGTCTGAATACCCTACCAAACAGCACTCTATGTATGGGCTGAATGATAGGAAAACCCTATTCCCATGACAAATCAATGGTGCTAATGGTGGTGTAAGTGCAACTGGTGGTTGCGTAGGTGTATTAATGGATGAAAAAGCATCCTCGATATCCGAGTCTGTTATGATGATCACAGGGTGATTGGGTGAAGACATGTCACTTGTGCACCAGGTCAAAATAATTATAGTCGAGTATAAGTATAAATAACTCGCATAGGGTGTGCATGAAACAACATGTGTAGTGAATATTCACTTATGATGAAATGATGAGATGCTATGATGATGTGGTTATAGTCTAGGGTCCAAGATACAACCTAGTTCACTATAACCTTATCTCTGATACCAATCTATCACACCCCCAGAATACCTGTTTTAGCAGCGGAATGGAATACCTGGGGGTGACTGCCATAGCATCACTGTTACAGTTATATTGAACGACCTAAAGTGTCGTTTTGAAAATACATCGTTTGATCAGTAAAACATTCAGAGTTTACAAAAATAGGTCCCAAAATGGTGTTGCAAATTTAAGTAAAATAAGTTCAACAAGATCAAACGTTTCATAAGTGTAGAAAATATATGTAAAGTGAGACGTGTCGGCTCTGCGACTCCAGTTAGGTCCAAATGCATGCCACATGAGCTACCTTAATTACCTGAAAATACATTGCTAAAACGGTCAACAATAATGTTGGTGAGATCCATAGGTTTATAAAATGAAATGTTGTGCGGTAACCTCAAGTATAAAGTACATGAAAAAATGTCACATAATTAATAAAATTGTACATTGGCTCTTACGCTCATGACCCCGAAGCTAGACTGATGAAGTATATGCCCCTCCAGAGTGTCCTGCCAAACACTCTAATATGACAGAAATGAAATGCATCCGTTTGACTGTTGGTATAACTGATTGGCTCTAAACGGTCAACCTAAACTGACCAAGGAAATCGTCAACAAGGTCAAACTGCCTAGAGTCAATGCTCCGTGGAAGTATAGGGGTTTCCCCAGGTCGTTATGTCCCGACGAGGTGTGATGGTTATAAAACGGGTCTGTGATCGGGTGAATCTGGATGGGAAAGGGGTTTGAGATTGATTAAACTAAGGAATCTACAATGAAATAGCTTAAACAAGCTATATGAATAAGACTGGAAGCTAGGAAAAACCATAGACGTTTAAAACTAAAAACGCGTATGTTATATTTAAATTTACGTTAACGTACGAGATAAAACACGAGTTTTGGTAAAATAAAATACTTACAAAAATGAAAATCACATTTTTACAATCCTAGTAATAAAATAAACTTTTTAGAAAATTAAAATTAGTTTTTATACTATTTATATAATTATTATTAATTAATTACTATTTTCTAATTACTTATAATTATTTAAATTAACCTAAATTATAACTAAATATGAAATTACACTAAAAATATGAAAAATAAATTTGGAAAAATCTAAAATATTATAAAACTAATTTTCAAACTTAAAATATATTTTTCCTACTTTTTAAATAATTACTATTAATTAAAAACTAATTATAACTATTTAAAAATACATTAATTAATAGGAAAATGTAAAGTAAGCCTAGAAAAATAAAATTAAAACTTAGAAAAATCTAAAATAATATAAAACTAATTTTAAAATAGAAAATATATTTTTAAGACTATTTAAATAATTATTATTATTTATTAACTAATTATTAATTAATAAAAACTAATATTCATTATTAAAAATACTAAATTAAAAGAGAAAAATATGAAAAAATTACAGAAATTATTTCAAGATATAAGGAACCTAAGAAAAATCTAAAATTACAAAGTGCTTAAGGAAAAAGCATACAAATAAGCTAATAAGCTTAAACTTCTTAAATAGAAGCTATCACTTATTGTAAAATTTATCTTTTTCTGGTTTTTTTCTTTTTCAAATCTATTTATAAACTAAAACAACAAACTTTTAAAAAGGAACAATGTTTGAATCTCAGAAACAAGCACTACAAGTGCTTATTAGCTTGACAGTTGACTTTGGTTAACTGTCAAAGCTAAAAGCTTTGAGATAAGCTTTTAAGCTGAGACCAGGGGTTGTTTTAGATACACACAAGTGATATCAACTGAAACTAATCTAGAACAAAGAGAAAAATCTACTAAATAAGCTTAAGCATGAAAATAAAATAAGCAATTCCAAGGGTTGGTTCAACAAGCAGGCCTGCAATGACTTTGATGGCTAAGTAAGCTTATGAGATAAGCTGGTAAGCACAAGTAAATGACTAAAATGGCAAGATGAGCTGGTGGGTGTTCCAAAAAGCCAAGGCTCAAGGTTTGGGACCCACAAATAAGCATTTGAGAAGCCTTGGAACTTTGGCTTATTGCGCTGATTCACTCAGTGTATAAATGTGATCAGGCAACCTTCAAGGGTGAAATAAGCTACGAGCAGAACTTTCTCAGGCAAAAATAAGCATAAATCTAGTAAGAAGGATTGAAAAGCTTCTCAAAAAGCTAAAATGAAAAGAATAGGGCCCACTTACAAGCTCATAATGAGCTTACGAAATCAACCCTGTGGAACAGACCATGGTGCAGGGCATACCCTTGCCCTGCAGGGTACTTTAAACCAAGGAAATAAGCACTAGAAAAAATATTAAAAATAACCTGAGTGTGAAAATCAAGAGTTTAGCTGGGAGACAATACACCCAAGAAATTTCACCTCCTAGTTCCAAGCACAAAAATCATATAAAATCTTGCAAGTTTGGGAAAACTTGAGAAATTGAACATTTGACTTTTTAACAAAAACTAATTTTTGACTTTGTTGAGTTTAGATCCTACTTTTACTGATTAAATAAGATGTAATAGACTGAATTGAAACCAAATTAGGATAAACTTGCAACTTTTAAGCTAAAGTGATGATTTGTGGGGTTCAAATCCCTCACAGTTAACTGTGAGGGTACCTAAACTAGTATTTTGACTTTAGGTAGTTTGAACCCTGAATTTTATGGTTAATAACACTTATATAGACCTAGAATGACATGTAGGAGACAATGTTAAACAACAATGACAACTGAGAGTTGGGTGAACAGTCTAAACCAAACACCCCTGAATGAACCTGTATTGTACTAGAACTATGAAATTGAAAACTAATGCTACTAATTTTGAGATCAAAACAAATTCACTACACTAAATAGGGATTAATTGATCACTAAATTACCACTAACAACTAGAACCACAATGCTATGCAAAAATCAGACTTAGTACTTATAGATGATTCCAAGATATGGGCACTGAGCAAAGAATTATAACCCAAGGACACTAAACTTCTCCTACACCTCCCCTGAGGTCAATAAACCATACACATCCATATTCCACAAGGAATCTTGCCTCAATCAACCACCACAGTTATTTTTGTATTTGTGGACTAACTTCTTTGATTTTCGAGATGTTGAGCTCAACAAATCCTTAGACTTTGTACCCTTTTAAAAACTTGTGAATGAGCTTAGAAGGACTTGATTAAACACTGATTACCAACTTTACTGCATAGGACATAAAATGGAATTTTTGACTTAAAATTGCAACTTTGATAATTTAAACTACAAACTTGAATTCAAAAGCTAGAATGTATTACAAGTATACTGAGAATGATTTACACATTGATTTGGACTAGAAAATACAACTTAAAATTAAACTACTCTAAATACGACACTAAACTATACTAAATTAACTACTACTCTTCATCTCTGGCTTCATTCTTGACTTTATAGATGCCCTGAGGATATTCTCTTTCTTTCCCACTCAATTGCAGCCGTTAGATGGTTATAATTGATCTCAGCCGTTCAAATTAGGTTTTGGCGGGAAATATTGGATTGGCAGTTGTAGTGGAGTTGGTGTTGATAGATAGGATTATTAATGAGGGGGAGGGTTGGTTTGGTGTATTAATTGAGGTTTGGTGGGGAATTGGTGGGTGATTGGAGAGGAGGGGGGAGACAGTGATGCAGAAAACATGGAGGTTGGGGGTGAGTGAACAGTGGTCGGGGTGTTGACCATTTGACCCTGTGGCTTTTTATTATTTTGGGATTCGGCCAGTTTTTGTTGGGCTTGGTGTGTTCATGGATCAGGCCAAGGAATTGGGTTTGGTTTGTTTGTTTATTTTTAATATCAAGGGTCCATTTGGTAATTAGTGAATAACAAGGACCATACATCTAAATATCCGAAACTTGTGGGCTGAACCTGTAAATTTTCCAAAGTTGTAATAAGGACCAATTTTGCCAACTTGTACTTTCCCAAGGATTTGAAATTTAATTTTTCACATATAAACACCCAGGGACCATTTTTGCAAAATTCCAAACTCTGGGGACTAAACTTGTAATTTTCACAAACATTTTACCCAAGGACCAAAAATGACTTTTGTGACTTCCCAAGGACCAAAATTGATATTTAATCCAAAAATAGCCCACCAGGGACTAATTCTGCCAAAGTTTGAAACTCCAGGGACTAATTTTGTAATTTTCCAAAACTTTTCCAAATTTTCACCAAAGGACTAAATATGACAATTTATGATTTCAAAATGACCTTTGGTGATAAATTTCCATATTTTGAATATCCAGGGACTAGTTTTGACAATTTTTGAAAGTTGAGGGACTGAAAGTACCAATTATGCAAACTTTGTACGTTTTTCATTTGTTTTTGCTCATTTTGCATCTAAAACATATAAAACACAATTTTGAAATATTTTTAGTATTTTGATGCATTTCTGAGTGTTTTTGTATGTTTTGCAATTCAGATTTAACCAAAAATGATGAGTGTTTGAGCACTCATCACTCCCCCACACTAAAATATTGCTAGTCCTTAGCAATAACTGTTTTGAAAACTTGATGGATTTTAAACTCATTACCAAAAGCCATCACTTCTGGAGTAGCCAGATGTAAGAAATGTGGTACACCTGATAACCGTGTGATTTTGAGCAAACCACCAGCTGTCAACGGATTTGATTAGTCTTTACCAAAAGTCGTTTGCTTCTGGACTAGCCAACTCTTGATGGAATAGTCAACATCTTGGTGAGCTGATTACTGATTGAGCCCGAACCACCTAACTTATATTGACCAAGGAATGGTCAACAAAGTCAGACAGCCTAGATCAATGCTCCGCGGAAGTATAAGGTTTCCCCGGGTCGTTATGTCCCGATGAG
Source organism: Artemisia argyi (assembly GCA_030686995.1). Classification (NCBI taxonomy): domain Eukaryota; kingdom Viridiplantae; phylum Streptophyta; class Magnoliopsida; order Asterales; family Asteraceae; genus Artemisia; species Artemisia argyi. The sequence goes on along the minus strand of CM060700.1, from coordinate 157,040,819 downwards.
GTGTGAATTGTAAACAAACGGTTATGTGATCGGGTGAATTTGGATGAGAAAAAGGTTTGTGTGTGATTGAACTAAGGAATCTACAATGAAATAGCTTAAACAAGCTATTAGAATAAGACGGGAAGCTAAGAAAAACCAGAAACGATTTAAACCTAAAAACGCGTACGTAACGTATAAATAAAACGTAAACGTACAAAATAAAACGTAAAAACGGAAATCTGGAAACACCTAGGGGGTGAAAAAGACTTTTATACAAACTTAAAAGTAAAAGAAATTTTTTAGAAAATTAAAATAAATTTTAAAACTAATTAATTATTTAATATTAATTAATTACTAATTATTACTAATTATTAATATTTAAAACATTTAAATATAATACAATATTATTTAAATACTAAAAAGTTAAAATAAAATTTCTAAAATTATAAAATAACTAAAAATAAGTTTTAAAATTAAAAATAAATATTTTTGTCTTTTTGTGTTTTTTTAATTAATTAACTACTAATTAAACATTAATTACCTAATTACACTATTTTAAATTAAGAAAAATACTAAATGAACAGTAAAAATTCTAATAAAATTTCTAAAATTATTTTATAGCATATAAAAGCTATAAAAAATATAAAAACTTGATTTTACTTAATAAAAACTAATTATGCTATTTTAAACTTAATATTAATTAATTATTAATAAAACTAAGATTAATTCTAATTAATACTAAATGACAAAATAAAAATCTGAGAAAATTACTATAAATACCTTAATATAATAGGAATTTAAGAAAAATATAAAATTGCTATGTTCTTAACAATAATATAAAAATGAAAATTAAAATTAAATTACATTAAATAGAAACTATCACTTAAAAATTAAATTGGATTTTTGGAATTTTTCTTTTAGAAACTTATTACACTACTGAAAATAACAAACTTTTACAAAAACAACTTTCTTGAAGCTTAAAAATAAGCAAAGCAAGTGCTTATTATGGTGACAGTTGACTTTGGTCAACTGTCAAGAGCAAAAGCTGATGTGGACTACTAGGGGGCCCACAATGGTGAAACAAGATGGCAATAAGCTGTATGAACTAAAATAAGCTGGAAGGAACAAGTACAAGCTTTGAATAAGCCAAATAAGCTAGTTAAGCAAATCCAAAAACTTTCAAACTGCTCAGAAATGAGACAACCTTGAGGTGTGGTTCCAGGTGGGTCCCAGAGGTCCTTAGGTCAAAACAATTGTCAACTTGTGATCCCTGGTAGGAGGGGGGTTGAGAGGAACCAAGTAATGGCCATGGAACCCACTGAGGTGGTCAGAAAACCACCACCAAGTGGTAGTGGTGGATTGATAACTGTTGGTGCAGGGCACACAGCCCCCCTGCAAGTGACTTTTGGGGGTTGTGGGGCCCAGATAAAAATTTGAAAAAATCAAGGAGCCATAGAAACATGAAATTGAGATGGTAGAGAACAAATACAAACAAGTTTCACAGCCTGAAAGCAAATACAAAAATCACAACAATTACTTGAACTTTTATAAAAACCTGAGATGCATGCACAATTGACTTTTGAGATTAACTTGAAAATTGACTTTTATGAATTTAAATCCTAATCTAAGAAATGATATGGGTATATTATGGTATAATGAGACTGAAAGAGGTAAAGTTACATGATCCTAAGCCTACATGGTGGGTTTGGAATCACAACTGTCCAACAGTGGACTGCAATTGAAGGATATATGTGATCTTGACTTTTTCACTAATGAGACTTCAATTTTTCACTACTTACTACTCTAATATTACCCTAGAAGTGTGAACAAACTAAAATTGACCCATAATAATCATCATAACTCAGTAAGTAGACTGAACCAAACACTCCCTTACTAAACTGTTTTGACAGAATTATGAAGCAATTCAAAGATGTAATCAACAAACTGAAAAGTAAACCTACTCTAAGCTAAGATAAACATAAATGAATGTAAACAAGCAACAATTAACACCAATAACTAGAGAGAACAGATTATGGTTGAAATTTCTAAAAGATTTTACAAATTTCTCCAATGTAAGAGCTAAGGTGCACAAGAACCAATGACCATCCCAGCACCTCACCAAAGATTTCTAAAACCACAAGCATCAACAATTAACCTTGACCCTTTGTTACTTCTTCCTTCTCACTGCTTTTTATATTTTTACTCTATTTTTTTTTATTTTTGGATATTTATGCTTTTCTTGTCCAAATTAAAGTATGTGAATTGAAAACCTAAGAAAACTTAAAGTTGATCTTAAACAGGCTTAAACAAACAGAAAGCAATAGGTTTTAACACTTAAACAAGAGTTTAGAATTTTTACTTAAAACTGCAAATTGGAATTTTAAACCTGAAAACTTTGCAATAAATGTTAACAAACTCTGAAATTGAACTAAGAAAGTTGATTACAACAGATTTAAACAAGAGATTACAACTGAGTTTTGAAATTAAACTAAGGCATAAAAACTAAATTACACTAAAACTAAAACTACTCTAACTACTCACTCTTTCTTCTCTTTTCTTTTCTTTTTATAGTCCCTGAAGTCCACAAAGATATTCCCACTTGCTTATGAGCCGTTGGATGAGCTTATTTGATCCCCACCGTTCAAATGTAAAATGGCGGGAAAATTGGTAAAAGGCAGGGTAGTGGGTTTGGTGTGGTATTAATGAGGGTAGGAGGGGAAGGTGAGGGGAGTTATTGATAGTTGGTGAGTTGGTGGAAAAGTGGAGGAGGGGGGGACATGGAAGCTTGAAACCAGGGAAGTGTGGGGGAGATGAACAGTGTTCTGTGTTGGGGGTGTGGGTATTGACCATGGTCAACATACGGGGTGTATTAAAATGGTGGATGGGCCGGGTTTTATTTCTTGGGCTTGGGGTGATGGTTACTGGATCAGAGGGTATTGTTTTGGTTTTGGGTTTTTATTTTTGGACTTTTACAAGTTGTGTCCGTTTGGTTTATAACTAGTAACATAGGGATCAAACTTGTATTTTCTGAAAATGAAGGATTGAAAGTGAAACTTCTCCAAAGTAGTCATAAGGATGAAAACTTGCCAAGCTTAATAACCCAAGGACCATTTTTGCAATTTTTAGAACTCCAGGGACTATAACTGCCAAAACTGAAAGTTGAAGGACTAAACTTGAAATTTTCTGAAAGTTTTACCCAAGCTTTATTTTTGATAACTTTTTATTTTAAAAGGACTTGGGTTGACTTTTCTTAAAAAATAAATGCTCAAGGACTAGTTTTGTCAATTTTTGAAAGTTGAGGGACTGAAACTGCCAATTTTGCAAACTTTGTTCGTTTTTCCTCTGTTTTTAAACATTTTGCATCTAAAACATATAAAACACAATTTTGAAATATTTTTAGTATTTTGATGCATTTCTGAGTGTTTTTGTATGTTTTGCAGTTCAGATTTGACCAAAAATGATGAGTGTTTGAGCACTCATCAATCCCCCACACTAAACTATTGCTAGTCCCTAGCAATAACTGTTTTGAAAACTTGACGGATTTGAAAAACTCTTTACCAAAAGCCATCACTTCTAGAGTAGCCAGGTGTAAGAACTGTGGCACACCTGATAACCGTGTGATTTTGAGCAAACCACCAGCTGTCAACGGATTTGATTTGTCTTTACCAGGAGCCGTTTGCTCCTGGACTAGCCAGCTCTTTTTGGAATAGTCAACATCTTGGTGAGCTGATTACCAATTATGGATTTTCCACGGCCTTTACCACAAGCCATAATCTTGCGGGCTTGCCAACTCATTTGTTTTTGGGGAGTTGAGGAACTGTACAATTTTGGGCAAATTGCAAGCCGTAAACGGATTTGAGATGTCTTTACCAAGAGTCGTTTGCTCCTGGACTAGCCAATCCCTTTTGTCACTTATACAAGGCAGACTGATTACCACAAAAAAATTTTGAAGCACCAGTGAAAAATTTTTGAAAATTTTGAAATTTTGGCTAAAACGGGGGTATTATATAGTAAAATGTGATAAAATTCGCTAGAATAGCGAATACCCCCCACACTAAGCATGAATATTGTCCTCAATATTCAAAATCCCGGCTATTATGCCGACATTTTGAATGTAAGAGGGCAACATTACAAGCTAAGCGTGGAAAACACCATTTTGTATTTTCACTCTTGTAACCATAGCATGGGGGACTCCCCCACGCTTAGGGTGAAAACCCTATAAACATGCTACTATTTTTGTTTACCGAGTCGCTAGCTTGACTCGACCCCTAATTTATTTGTCATTGGGGCAGCATGATGTGGAAGAAACGATCTCAATCGGACTTTCATTCAAGATGTTTGGACAAACATTTGAAGCACGTGAAAGTTCCACACCGATGAGATAACTACCCGGCTCAAGATAATGATACATGAAAATGCCGGGATCAAATATAGTGTCCTCACTCCCGAAGGAGTGAAGAAGAGGAGAAATCATCTGGTAGGTGAAGGAAAGAAGAGAGATCTGAATAGCAATTAAGATAAGGACTTCCTCCTCAAGAAATGTATATTCAAGTGGAGGAGGCAAGTCCTTAAGCTTGATCTCAGGAAATTTATCAGTTTCCTCAACTTATTTGATTTCCTCATTATGAAGTGGTTTGGGTGGGAGAGGGGGGAATGGATCTTCGTTTAACAAACTTTCTAGAAAAAGAATGTCCCCCTCAAGATCAAGATAATTATCATCAATTTCATATGAAATTGAACTATCTTCAGTAAAAAAAGCCTCGAATTCGTCCAGATCATTTTCACTTTTCGGAGGAAGTGGATTGATCTGAGTAAGTTCAATCGAAGGATCACGAGTAAGTAAGAATTCTAACTCTCTCAAATCCGCTTCAAAGTCAAAGACTTCATTTTCATCCCTTGGTGGGATGGGATCCATATGAGAGAGTTCATCAGCGAACTCTTCAAGAAGAAAGTCAACATCAGGGTGGAGAAGTGATGCATCAACAAATTCAATGTCTCCATAAGATAAACAATCATCACTGGAATCAGAGACAGTCTCAATTTGATCATTTGGATTATTAGGGGGTGAAGGAATATCACACACATGATCCAAAGTCCCCTGTGACTCTCCTGGGATTGGGACAAGGATCTCAACACTAGACTTTATTAATTCGTCCGATTCCTTATCAGGAACAGTGCTAAGATGCTCATCCCCCATAATCAGAGAGTGAGTGTGAACTCCGGGTGTGATAACAACAGACTGAGGGAGTTGAGAAGGACTAGAAGACAGGGGTTTTATAAATTTCATTTGTTCTTCTGCTAGTAATTCTATCATAGTCTTTTCTCCCTGATTTTCCGAGGAAGGAATTGCTATAGATGAAAGTGATGAACCCTTACAGAATTGAGAAAAATCAAGGGTGACTTCATCATCACTATCATCGTCGTAAAGCGCAGCATTACGAAATATGGCACGTGTTTTAGCTGCATGTTCTAATATTAGCAATTCTTCCTTGCTCAATTCGCTTCTAGCTGCTCGTTCTTCCGCAAGTAATTCTGCCATAGATTTCTCACGAGAGCTTTGAAATGATGAAGTAGCCAACTCCTCCTTAAGCTCTTTCAATATATCAAGAGCCTCTATTAAAATGTCTTGCTCAGTAACTAGAGGAGTTGCTTGGGTCATTTGGTACTGTGGAGGTGGGTCTGAATACGAATAGTCGTAATTGTTATAAGGAAACGGATTCCCTGTTTGACAATCAGAGTTAGTGTGTGGACCTCCACAATACTCACAACAGTAAAACTGATGTGGCTGTGAGTCGTGTGTGCTGTAGTCATAATTGTTATCAGAAAACTACTCATAGACAAGCGTGTTTCCTGATTGACAATCAGAACTGTAGTGGGAACCACCACAGTACTCACAACAATGAAACTGTTGAGTCTGGCTTGGTGTATCTTGATACAAAGCATCATTGAAATTTGGGTAATATGATTCTTGCTCGTATGAATGCGATGGGTAATCAAAAAAATTTGAAGAGTCGTTGAATGAGTTTTGATTAGGATCATAAGCAAATGAATTACTCGACCCACAAAACAAACAACTCCCGTTTTGAATATCATTACCACATTGCACACATGTACACCAGCGACATGGCAAACCAAAAAGTGGCTCACCACAACCAACACAAGGAATAAAAGCCGGAGGTGGGTCAAGTGGTGTGCTCTTAGAGCTAGCAATTTCCACCACTTCCGTTATGGTCTCGGGTTTTGGTTCTTGATAAACGTGAAGGTTGGGCAAGTCGTGCTTTTCAGTCACTGCCCTAAGCTCAACATGTTTGCTTGACAAACTTTTAACCGTAAACCGTGAAAGGTTAGGATCAATTCTTGAAGGTTTGTCATTAATAGCACGTATCTCGGGCTGTGAAGGGCAGTTGGAAGAATTTGGTGAATCATTAAGAGAATTTGGACTTATGAACAGATTGCACAAAACACAAAATCTGTCACTACAATTATTGCCACATTTCTCACAAATACACTGGAGACAACGAAAGTCGTTCTCAATCGGGCTTTTACAGTGAAAACACGTGTAGCCGAGAGACGCCATAAGAATTATACATGAGATGGGTATAAGAAGGTAGAATCAAATGGATAGAGGGTAAGGAAAAATATTTTTGGGTTTTTATGAAAAGATATGAACAAGGATGGATAAATATACAGTGGATGTATATCCCGATTCACCAATACGCAAAACCGTTTAGAATAGCGCGCACACCTCCCCGGCAGCGGCGCCAAATTTTGATTGAGCCTGAACCACCTAACTTATATTGACCAAGGAATGGTCAACAAAGTCAGACAGCCTAGATCAATGCTCCGCGGAAGTATAAGGTTTCCCCGGGTCGTTATGTCCCGACGAGGTGTGAATTGTAAACAAACGGTTATGTGATCGGGTGAATTTGGATGAGAAAAAGGTTTGTGTGTGATTGAACTAAGGAATCTACAATGAAATAGCTTAAACAAGCTATTAGAATAAGACGGGAAGCTAAGAAAAACAAGAAACGATTTAAACCTAAAAACGCGTACGTAACGTTTAAATAAAACGTAAACGTACAAAATAAAACGTAAAAACGGAAATCTGGAAACACCCAAGGGGTGAAAATGACTTTTATACAAACTTAAAAGTAAAAGAAAATTTTTAGAAAATTAAAATAAATTTTAACACTAATTAATTATTTAATATTAATTAATTACTAATTATTACTTATTATTAATATTTAAAACACTTAAATATAATACAATATTATTTAAATACTAAAAAGTGAAAATAAAATTTCTAAAATTATAAAATAACTAAAAATAAGTTTTAAAATTAAAAATAAATATTTTTGTCTTTTTGTGGTTTTTTAATTAATTAACTACTAATTAAACATTAATTACCTAATTACACTATTTTAAATTAAGAAAAATACTAAATGAACAGTAAAAATTCTAATAAAATTTCTAAAATTATTTTATTGCATATAAAAGCTATAAAAAATATAAAAACTAGATTTTACTTAATAAAAACTAATTATGCTATTTTAAACTTACTATTAATTAATTATTAATAAACTAAGATTAATTCTAATTAATACTAAATGACAAAATAAAAATCTGAGAAAATTACTATAAATACTTTAATATAGTAGGAATTTAAGAAAAATATAAAATTGCTAAGTTCTTAACAAAAATATAAAAATGAAAATTAAAATTAAATTACATTAAATAGAAACTATCACTTAAAAATTAAATTGGATTTTTGGAATTTTTCTTTTAGAAACTTATTACACTACTGAAAATAACAAACTTTTACAAAAACAACTTTCTTGGAGCTTAAAAATAAGCAAAGCAAGTGCTTATTATGGTGACAGTTGACTTTGGTCAACTGTCAAGAGCAAAAGCTGATGTGGACTACTAGGGGGCCCACAATGGTGAAACAAGATGGCAATAAGTTGTATGAACTAAAATAAGCTGGAAGGAACAAGTACAAGCTTTGAATAAGCCGAATAAGCTAGTTAAGCAAATCCAAAAACTTTCAAACTGCTCAGAAATGGGACAACCTTGAGGTGTGGTTCCAGGTGGGTCCCAGAGGTCCTTAGGTCAAAACAATGGTCAACTTGTGATCCCTGGTTGGAGGGGGGTTGAGAGGAACCAAGTAATGGCCATGGAACCCACTGAGGTGGTCAGAAAACCACCACCAAGTGGTGGTGGTGGGTTGATAACTGCTGGTGCAGGGCACACAGCCCCCTGCAAGTGACTTTTGGGGGTTGTGGGGCCCAGATAAAAATTTGCAAAAATCAAGGAGCCATAGAAACATGAAATTGAGATGGTAGAGAACAAATACAAACAAGTTTCACAGCCTGAAAGCAAATATAAAAATCACAACAATTACTTGAACTTTTATAAAAACCTGAGATGCATGCACAATTGACTTTTGAGATTAACTTGAAAATTGACTTTTATGAATTTAAATCCTAATCTAAGAAATGAGATGGGTATATTATGGTATAATGAGACTGAAAGAGGTAAAGTTACATGATCCAACAGTGGACTGCAATTGAAAGATATATGTGATCTTGACTTTTTCACTAATGAGACTTCAATTTTACACTACTTACTACTCTAATATTACCCTAGAAGTGTGAACAAACTAAAATTGACCCATAATAATCATCATAACTCAGTAAGTAGACTGAACCAAACACTCCCTTACTAAACTGTTTTGACAGAATTATTAAGCAATTCAAAGATGTAATCAACAAACTGAAAAGTAAACCTACTCTAAGCTAAGATAAACATAAATGAATGTAAACAAGCAACAATTAACACCAATAACTAGAGAGAACAGATTATGGTTGAAATTTCTAAAAGATCTTACAAATTTCTCCAATGTAAGAGCTAAGGTGCACAAGAACCAATGACCATCCCAGCACCTCACCAAAGATTTCTAAAACCACAAGCATCAACAATTAACCTTGACCCTTTGTTACTTCTTCCTTTTCACTGCTTTTTATATTTTTACTCTATTTTTTTTATTTTTGGATATTTATGCTTTTCTTGTCCAAATTGAAGTATGTGAATTGAAAACCTAAGAAAACTTAAAGTTGATCTTAAACAGGCTTAAACAAACAGAAAGCAATAGGTTTTAACACTTAAACAAGAGTTTAGAATTTTTACTTAAAACTGCAAATTGGAATTTTAAACCTGAAAACTTTGCAATAAATGTTAACAAACTCTGAAATTGAACTAAGAAAGTTGATTACAACAGATTTAAACAAGAGATTACAACTGAGTTTTGAAATTAAACTAAGACATAAAAACTAAATTACGCTAAAACTAAAACTACTCTAACTACTCACTCTTTCTTCTCTTTTCTTTTCTTTTTATAGTCCCTGAGGTCCACAAAGATATTCCCACTTGGTTATGAGCCGTTGGATGAGCTTATTTGATCCCCACCGTTCAAATGTAAAATGGCGGGAAAATTGGTAAAAGGCAGGGTAGTGGGTTTGGTGTGGTATTAATGAGGGTAGGAGAGGGAAGGTGAGGGGAGTTATTGATAGTTGGTGAGTTGGTGGAAAAGTGGAGGAGGGGGGACATGGAAGCTTGAAACCAGGGAAGTGTGGGGGAGATGAACAGTGTTCTGTGTTGGGGGTGTGGGTGTTGACCATGGTCAACATACGGGGTGTATTAAAATGGTGGATGGGCCGGGTTTTATTTCTTGGGCTTGGGGTGATGGTTACTGGATCAGAGGGTATTGTTTTGGTTTTGGGTTTTTATTTTTAGACTTTTACAAGTTGTATCCGTTTGGTTTATAACTAGTAACATAGGGATCAAACTTGTATTTCTGAAAATGAAGGATTGAAAGTGAAACTTCTCCAAAGTAGTCATAAGGATGAAAACTTGCCAAGCTTAATAACCCAAGGACCGTTTTTGCAATTTTCAGAACTCCAGGGACTATAACTGCCAAAACTGAAAGTTGAAGGACTAAACTTGAAATTTTCTGAAAGTTTTACCCAAGCTTTATTTTTGATAACTTTTTATTTTAAAAGGACTTGGGTTGACTTTTCTTACAAAATAAATGCTCAAGGACTAGTTTTGTCAATTTTTGAAAGTTGAGGGACTGAAACTGCCAATTTTGCAAACTTTGTTCATTTTTCCTCTATTTTTAAACATTTTGAATCTAAAACATATAAAACACAATTTTGAAATATTTTCAGTATTTTGATGCATTTCTGAGTATTTTTGTATGTTTTGCAGTTCAGATTTGACCAAAAATGATGAGTGTTTGAGCACTCATCAATTACCAATTATAGATTTTCCACTGCCTTTACCACAAGCCATAATCTTGCGGGCTAGCCAACTCATTCACTTTATGGGATATGGCGAGTTGAGGTACCATACAATTTTGGGCAAATTGCAAGCCATAAACGGATTTGATATATCTTTACCAAGAGCCGTTTCTCCTGGATTAGCCAATCCCTTTTGTCGGTTAGACATGGCGGACTGATAACCACAAAAATTTTGAAACTTTAGTGAAAATTTTTTTAAAATTTTTGAAATTTTGGCCAAAAACGGGGGTATAAGATAGTAAAATGTGATAAAATTCGCTAGAATAGCGAAATACCCCCTACATTTAGAATGAATATTGTCCTCAATATTCATTTTCCCGACTATTATGCCGACATTTTGAACGTAAAAGGGCAACATTACAAGCTAAGCATGGAAAACACCATTTTGTATTTTCACTTCATAAGTAACCATAGCATGGGTGACTCCCCCGCACTTAGGGTGAAAACCCTATAAGCATGCTACTGTTTTTGTTTACCGAGTCGCTAGCTTGACTCGACCCCGAATTCATTTGTCCTTGGGGAAGCATGATGTGGAAGAAACAATCTCCATCGGACTTTCATTCAAGATGTTTGGACAAACATTTGAAGCACGTGAAAGTTCCACACCGATGAGATAAGTATCCGGCTCAAGATAATAATACATGAAAATGCCAGGGTCAAACATAGTGTCTTCATTCCCGAAGGAGTGAAGAAGAGAGGAAGGCACCTCGAGAACAGGCTCATTAGCCTGAGTTTGGATTTCAAGGGTTAAGCTCAAAAACATCCCAGGAGGGTAGGTGGGAATTTGCAAATCCTCATGCTTGAGTGCATCTCCCCCCGGGTTATCAAACTCCGGAGGAGTCATGATAAGGTGATCAATGATGGGCTCAGAAGATATTTCATCAATATCACTGATGTCTCCATAAGATAAAGACTTTTCATTAGTGGGTGAATCACTAAGCCTGATATTGAGATAGGAATTGAGTGATGGATCATCATCATTCAATAAGCTTTCAAGGAAAAGAATATCCCCCTCAGAATCAAGATAGTTATCATCAACTTCATACGAAGTTGAACTATCTAGGGCAAGGAATGCTTCGACTTCTTCTAGATCATCTTTGGGATCAAAGAGATCATCATCACATCCTGATGGAAGTGGATTGGTGTGAGTGAGTTCATCGGTGAACTCCTCGAGAAGAAAGTCAACATTAGAGTGGGGAAGGGATGCATCAACATACGCAATGTATCCATAAGATAAACAATCATCACTAGAATCAGAGACAGTCTCAATTTGATCATTTGGATTATCAGGGGGTGAAGGAATATCACACACTTGATCAAAAGTCCCCTGTGACTCTCTCGGGATTGGGACAAGGAACTCAACACTAGACTTTATTAATTCGTCCGATTCCTTATTAGGAACAGTGCTAAGATGCTCATCCCCCATGTTTAGAGAGTGAGTGTGAACTTCGGGTGTGATAACAACAGACTGAGGGAGATGAGAGGAGCTAGCATTCATGGATTGTACAAGTTCCATTTGATCTTCTACTAGTAATTTCTCCATCTCATTATTTTCTCCCTGATTTTCAATGGGAGGAATCATAAATGATGAATCTGACGAACGCTTATAAAATTGAAGGATATCAAGGGTGTCTTCATTATCACTATCATCATCACAGTCTAGAAGAGCAGCTTGACGAAATTTGGCATGTGTTATAGTTGCTTGTTCTAAGACAAGTAATTCTTCCATGCTCAATTCGTTTCTAGCGTCTCGTTCTTCAGCAAGTAACTCTGCCATAGATTTCTCACGAGAGTTTTGAAACGATGTAGTAACCAACTCCTCCTTAAGTTCTTTCAATAAATCAAGAGCCTTTAGTAAAAGGTCTTGCTCAGTATCATGAGGAGTTGTGTGAATCATTTGGTACTGTAGAGGTGGGTCTGAAAACGAATAGTCGTAATTGTTACAAGGAAATGGATTCCTTGTTTGACAATCCGAGCTAGAATGTGGACCTCCACAATAATCACAACAGTAAAATTGATGTGGCTGTGGGTTGTATGTGCTTGAGTTATAATTGTTATCAGGAAACTGCTCATAGACAAGCGTGTTTCCCGATTGACAATCAGAACTGTAATGTGAACCACCACAGTACTCACAACAGTAAAACTGCTGAGTATCATAGTGTGGTAACTGATGGAATGAATCAGTCTTGTCATGGTAGGAATAGGGATTCTGGTTATAGACAGACCCGTTTCCTGACTCTACCATGCCACAGCTGGGGCAATTGCCACCATTATAAGGATTACCACACCATTAGCAAACCAGAAAGTGTGGATGAGACATAGAAAGAATCAAAATGCTAGGGAGGGGTAGGGATGAAGAATCAAAGATGTGAGAGGGTAAAGGAGAATGTTTTTGGATTTTTGGATAGACATTTTGTACAAATGATAAAGAAAATCTTTTTGTGTTTTTTGTGTTCGTTGAAAACTGAGTTTAAAAAGTTTTCGTGAACAGTTTTGTTTTTATATGAAAATAAGTAGATAATATGAACAAGGGTGGTAAATATAAAATGAATGTATATCCCGATTCACTAATACGCAAAACCGTTTAGAATAGCGCGCACACCTCCCCGGTAGCGGCGCCAAAATTTGATTGGCTCTAAATGGTCAACCTAAACTGACCAACGAAATGGTCAACAAGGTCAAACTGGCTAGAGTCAATACTCCGTGGAAGTATAAGGGTTTCCCCGGGTCGTTATGTCCCGACGAGGTGTGATGGTTATAAAACGGGTCTGTGATCGGGTGAATCTGGATGGGAAAGGGGTTTGAGATTGATTAAACTAAGGAATCTACAATGAAATAGCTTAAACAAGCTATATGAATAAGACTGGAAGCTAGGAAAAACCAGAAACGTTTAAAACTAAAAACGCGTACGTTATATTTAAATTTACGTTAACGTACGAGATAAACACACGAGTTTTGGGAAAATAAAATACTTACAAAAATGAAAATCACATTTTTACAATCCTAGTAAGAAAATACCCTTTTTAGAAAATTAAAATTAGTTTTTATACTATTTATATAATTAATATTAATTAATTACTATTTTCTAATTACTTATAATTATTTAAATTAACCTAAATTATAACTAAATATGAAATTACACTAAAATATGAAAAATTAATTTGGAAAAATCTAAAATATTATAAAACTAATTTTCAAACTTAAAAAATATTTTTCCTACTTTTTAAATAATTACTATTAATTAAAAACTAATTATAACTATTTAAAAATACATTAATTAATAGGAAAATGTAAAATAAGCCTAGAAAAATAAAATTAAAACTTAGAAAAATCTAAAATAATATAAAATTAATTTTAAAAATAGAAAATATATTTTAAGACTATTTAAATAATTATTATTATTTATTAACTAATTATTAATTAATAAAAACTAATATTAATTATTAAAAATACTAAATGAAAAGAGAAAAATATGAAAAAATTACAGAAATTATTTTAAGATATAAGGAACCTAAGAAAAATCTAAAATCACAAAGTGCTTAAGGAAAAAGCATAAAAATAAGCTAATAAGCTTAAACTTCTTAAATAGAAGCTATCACTTATTGTAAAATTTGTTTTTTTCTGGTTTTTTTCTTTTTTATATCTATTTATAAACTAAAACAACAAACTTTTAAAAAGGAACAATGTTTGAATCTCAGAAATAAGCAATACAAGTGCTTATTAGCTTGACAGTTGACTTTGGTCAACTATCAAAGCTAAAAGCTTTGAGATAAGCTTTTAAGCTGAGACCAGGGGTTGTTTTAGATACACACATGTGATATCAACTGAAACTAAGCTAGAACAAAGAGAAAAATCTACTAAATAAGCTTAAGCATGAAAATAAGCAATTCCAAGGGTTGGTTCAACATGCAGGCCTGCAGTGAATTTGATGGCTAAATAAGCTTATGAGATAAGCTGGTAAGCACAAGTAAATGACTAAAATGGCAAGCTGAGCTGGTGGGTGTTCCAAAAAGCCAAGGCTCAAGGTGTGGGACCCACAAATAAGCATTTGAGAAGCCTTGGAACTTTGGCTTATTGCACTGATTCACTCAGTGTATAAGTGTGATCAGGCAACCTTCAAGGGTTAAATAGGCAATGAACAGAACTTTCTCAGACAAAAATAAGCACAAATCTAGTAAGAAGGATTGAAAAGCTTCTCAAAAAGCTAAAATGAAAAGAATAGGGCCCACTTACAAGCTCATAATGAGCTTATGAAATCCGCCCTGTGGAACAGACCATGGTGCAGGGCATACCCTTGCCCTGCAGGGTTCTTTAAACCAAGGAAATAAGCACTAGAAAAAATATTAAAAATAAGCTGAGTGTGAAAATCAAGAGTTTAGCTGGGAGACAATACACCCAAGAAATTTCACCTCCTAGTTCCAAGCACAAAAATCATATAAAATCTTGCAAGTTTGGGAAAACTTGAGAAATTGAATATTTGACTTTCTAACAAAAACTAATTTTTGACTTTTTTGAGTTTAGATCCTACTTTTACTGATTAAATAAGATGTAATAGACTGAATTGAAACCAAATTAGGATAAACTTGCAACTTTTAAGCTAAAGTGATGATTTGTGGGGTTCAAATCCCTCACAGTTAACTGTGAGGGTACCTAAACTAGTATTTTGACTTTAGGTAGTTTGAACCCTGAATTTTATGGTTAATAACACTTATATAGACCTAGAATGACAAGTAGGAGACAATGTTAAACAACAATGACAACTGAGAGTTGGGTGAACTGTCTAAACCAAACACCCCTGAATGAACCTGTATTGTACTACAACTATGAAATTGAAAACTAATGCTACTGATTTTCAGGTCAAAACAGATTCACTAAACTAAATAGGGATTAATTGATCACTAAATTACCACTAACAACTACAACCACAATGCTATGCAAAAATCAGACTTAGTACTTACAGATGATTCCAAGAGATGGGCACTGAGCAAAGAATTATAACCCAAGGACACTAAACTTCTCCTACACCTCCCCTGAGGTCAATAAACCATACACATCGATATTCCACAAGGAATCTTGCCTCAATCATCCACCACAGTTATTTTTGTATTTGTGGACTAACTTCTTTGATTTTTGAGATGTTGAGCTCAACTAATCCTTAGACTTTGTACCCTTTTAAAAACTTGTGAATGAGCTTAAAAGGACTTGATTAAACACTGATTACCAACTTTACTACATAGGACATAAAATGGAATTTTTGACTTAAAATTGCAACTTTGATAATTTAAACTACAAACTTGAATTCAAAAGCTAGAATGTATTACAAGTACACCGAGAATGATTAACACATTGATTTGGACTAGAAAATACAACTAAAAATTAAACTACTCTAAATACGACACTAAACTATACTAAATTAACTACTACTCTTCATCTCTGGCTTCTTTCTTGACTTTATAGATGCCTTGAGGATATTCTCTTTCTTTCCCACTCAATTGCAGCTGTTAGATGGTTATAATTGATCTCAGCCGTTCAAATTAGGTTTTGGCAGGAAATATTGTGTTGGGTCACTGAATTCCTCAATCTTTCTCTAACAAGGATTTGAACGTAAAATCCCCTAAGTGTAAACAAGTCACTGAGTGAACAGTAACTCAGTGAGTCACCTTCTGGATGCTAAGACCGAGCCTAAGAAGAAAGGTTCTCCATTTAGTGAGGCGGAACTCAGTGAAGTGTTATCTAAGCCAAGAAGAAGGTGATGGGTTCAGTGAGGAAGACAATAACTCACTGAACTCCATGACTCCTCAACAACTTCATAGTACTGATGACTGGTGACAAGAAGACTGAAGTTTTGGCGGGACTGGGCGGGAAAGTCTGAGTTGCATTATTAAAGTGCTTTATCACTTTAATGTCAAACTTTCCCAAAATGGTTAAAACCATTCTGTCATCAGAAAGTGCCTTTTGGACTTAACTCAATGAAGGTTCCTTGCCAAAAGAATAATGTCTTTCAAGATATTGTTAAGGAAGCTTTATGTCCAATGTATAATTAGTTGTTCTATACTTGTGTATAAATAGGAAGCATATGTGAGGAGTAAAAGTTGACAAGTTTGTGTAATTAATGCAAAGCATTCACAAACCACTTTTACTCCTCCAAAGAACAGCACAACCCCTGAGATAGGTCAGTGGGTCTTTAAAGTTGTCACTCAACTTAGATTGAGTTTAGTGAGGAGTCCATACAATACTTGTCGTTTTCAATCCCAAGTGTTATTCCGCAAACACTTGGGTACGATTCTTTTTGATTAACTTCTAATAAAGAATTAAACGTTGGAAAATATTGTCTCTTATATTTACGTTACTTTATTGTTAATCATTTTATACATCTTTGTTTAAAGTCATACAACTTGGTTACTTTAGCTTCTTAGTTATTGATAACCAAGTAAAAGGGACCAACAAGTGGTATCAGAGCCTCTGATTTGTAAAACTTAAACCTGTTTTCAAAACTTAAGAGTGCTCAAAGTTTTTAAAATCAAGATCCCACTATGACTGACATAGATGTTCCCCAGCTTGTCGACAAAAAGGGTGGAAGTTATTCAGCAACTGCCCCTCGACTAGAAGCTGGCAAATTTAATAAGTGGAAAAAGCGAATGCTTTCCTACTTAACTGGGATGGAACCATATTACATTAAGTTGATTAATGATGGTCCATATGTCCCAACAACTGCCTAAGGTTTAATTAAACCTGAAGCTCAGTGGACCCCAGATGAAAGGAGGGTGGTCAATCAAGACCAGCGCCTGAAAAGCATCATTATATCATGCCTTCCTGATGATATAATGGAATCAGTGATCAACTGTCCCACTACCCAGCAGACATAGACTGACCTGGTTCATAGCTATGAAAGGCCTTCTGATACCAAAGAGAATACAATCATGGACCTGAAGCTTGAATTCAATACCTTCAGGGCCAAGGATTCTGAAAGTCTCTCTGAGACTTATACTCGGTATAAGACCCTCCTGAATGAGCTGACCAATGATGGTGTTATACTGTCAAAACATGAGATCAATGTTGGTTTTGTCAACAGTCTCCCTGAGAAGTGGTTAAACTTCTCTCAAGGATTGAGAAATGCAAACCACATTCAGAACCTTGAGCTCCCTGCCATCTATGGGAAGTTTGTCTATGAAGAAAATCTTATCACAAGGAGATACCCTGGTAAAGCTCAGGAGACCAAAAAGACCTTGACAATTTCACCCATATCAACTGCTTTCTATTCAAAAGGTGTTGTGCAGGATTTTCAGGATGGATCTGATGATGAGGTTGACCAAAGAACTAGTGAATAGTATCTTAATGATCTTCAAATTGAATTTCATGAAAGAGCACTTCTCGCTAATTCAAAAAGGTTCTTTAAGAAAAACAAATTTCCTTCTAAAGCAAATGACAACACTGAATGCTTTAAATGTGGCAAAATGGGGCATTTTGCTAAAGATTGTTTTTCAAAAACAACCTCAGAACCATCTTTCAAATTTTCAGGAAATAACACTTTTTCAGGCCCCAGCAAATTTCAACCAAAAATGCTTCAGTCCAGTCAAAGATTTGAAAAAGTCCCTCGAATTGACTTTGAAGCCAAGTACAGAAAGGCAAAAGTTAAACTTGCCCTTCTTGAATCATCCTCAACAGTCTCTCAGCCTCCTCAGGCTCCAAAGCCTACTCAAGCCAAGATCAAAGGGCTTGTTGCTGAAACTTATGACTGGGATGAGGTTGAAGTGTCCTCTGACGATGATGAAGTTCACATCAGTTCCCTGATGGCTCTGTCAGATGACAACAAACTTGCTGTGGGGAAGAGTCATGCAAGAAATGGTGAATGGGTTAACATCACTATGAGGAAGGTAAATCTTTTACTTTCTATGGATGATAATGATGATTGGAAATCTTACTTAGATTATATTAATGTTGATCTTAAGTATGTTGAAGAGCAAAGACTTAATTTGTTTTCAAAATTTAACAAACTGAGTTTTGAATTAAATCATTGTATAGATGAATTACTTGCCTTAAAACAAGCCAAGCTTGAAAGTGTTACACTTCAAATTCAAAACTCTGAACTTGTAAAACAAAATCAAGCTCTTTAGGAAGAACTTAAGAAAGAAAAGGAAATTATTTGGAAATGGACTCAGAAAAACCCCAAAACTTTATGAAACACTGAGTCTCTCACCCAGCCCTAGTAAAGCTGGTCTGGGTGATGATCAACTCACTAAAGTTTCTGGGGAGAGTAGCCATTCTACCACTTTTCTATTAACCAACATACTCTCTAGCAAAGAACTTGCTCCCAAACCCAGTGATTGGATTGAAAGAAAAAATCCTGATAGTAAATTGCCTAATTTTAACACTGGAAGAATCCTGGAGCCTGAAAGTCGGGCTATAAAGGAGCTGCTAGGAGTCACTGATGAACTTAGTCCTACTGAGTCCATCACTGAGTCTAAGTCTGATTCACCACTCCCTCTACTGAAACAACTTCAGGGAGCAGAACCCAATTCTGACCTTGCACCATTAGTCTTTCAACCACATTCTCCTAAAAAGAAATCAGGGTTAGGAAGGACTATTCTGAAAAGACCTACTCCTGTACCCACTGAACACCAAAAACCTTCAGTAAAAACTGAAGTGAAGCCTGAAAGCACTGATTCAAAGGTTGATCAGCTTGCTGAACTTGTCAGGATGCTGAGTGAGAAAATTGAGTCTACTAAGAAAAACTCTGACTCAAAATCAACAAAGCCCTCGGTATCCTCAGGTTTTTCCAAACCAAAAACCACACCCAGACCCTCAGGGAGATGTGAGCTGTGCAATTATCCAAATCACAGCACTGATAAATGCTACAGAGCCTTGTTTTGTATGATATGCAAACAAGAGGACCACAGAACTTGTGATCACATCCCTCACACTGCTTCTTTAAAAGCAAGGGGTCTATACAAAACCCAAGGCTATTAGTATGCCACACCTTCCAAACAAAGACTAAGCCCACTAGAAAGTTTTTCTTAAGAAAGTCTTCAAATAGTAAGTTGAGGATTAAGCCAACCAGAAAGTGGGTCAACAAGAAAAACTAACCCAGTTTACTGTTTGTGCAGAAATACATCAAGGATCCTACTTGGCATCTAGACAGTGGGTGCTCCAGAAGTATGACTGGTGTGAAAAGTTTTCTGCACAAATATGTGGAAGAACCAGGACCCAAAGTAGTATTTGGTGATAACTCATCAGCTCCCACTGAAGGTTATGGTTCAGTAAACTGTAATGGTATAGTTTTTACAAGAATAGCTTATGTTAATGGTCTCAAGTACAACCAGATAAGTGTTTCCCAACTATGTGATGCCAAATACATAGTTCAAGTTTGATGACAAGAGAGGGACCATCTTTAATGCCAATAAGGAAGTTGTGTTGATTGCCCACAGGAGGGATGATGCATATGTCCTTGACATGTCATCCCTGACTCAGAATGGGACTTGCCTATTCTCAAAGGCAAGTGAGACAATCAACTGGCTATGGCATAGGAGACTCTCTCATCTCAACTTCAAGAGCATCAACAACTTGGCCAAACAGAACAAAGTTCTGGGCCTTCCATCCCTTGTGTATACCAAAGACAAGCCATGTTCTGCTTGTGAAAAAGGAAAACACCACAGGGCATCATTCAAAACTAAACAAACCTTTTCCATCAAAAGCTGCCTACATCTTCTTTATATGGACCTTTTTGGACCTGTCAGTCCAATGTCCATTCACCATGAGAAGTATACTCTGGTCATAGTGGATGAATACTCAAGATATACTTGGGTTTACTTCCTGACCAAAAAGAGTCAGGCAACTGAGACAATCATGTCATTTGTCAGAAACATTGAAAATCAAAATGATGTCAAAGTTAAAAAGATCAGAACTGACAATGGCACTGAATTCAAAAACCAAGACCTTAAGTGTTTTTGTGATGAGAAAGGAATTTCTCAAAATTTCACTTCTCCCTATACTCCTGAACAAAATGGAGTAGCTGAAAGGAGAAATAGAACACTCATTGAGGCAGCAAGAACAATGTTAAATGGCTCAGTCCTCTCAAAACATTTTTGGACTGAGGCAGTTAAAACAGCCTGCTACACTCAAAACAGGTCAATCATTGTGAAAAGGCATAATAAGACTCCTTATGAGATATTCAAAGGAAGGATTCCTGACATCAGCTATTTTCATGTATTTGGGTGTTCTCTGTTTATACATAATCACAAGGATCACTTGGATAAATTTGATGCCAAAGCTGATGATTGATACTTCCTGGGATATTCCCTGGTTTCTAAAGCCTTCAGGGTGTTCAACACCAGGAGACAACAAACTGAGGAAACTTATCACATTACTGTTGATGAGAGCACTGAATCCATCAGATTCTCAAATTCCTCAGTAGAAGAAATTGGTATTGATGACTCATCAAGATATCCTCCTGATGAGTATCATCCTGAGAACAATCCCTCAACCCAATACCAAGCTGATGCTGATGTCTCCTATTACATCATCCCTCACAACCTACCCCAACAACCTATCAGTGAGTTCATAGAAACTCAGCATGTCTCAAATGAGACTGACACCACTGAACAAATTGTACAGGAACCCTCAGAACAAATTGTTCCTACAGTAGTCATTGAAGCACATATTCATGAGTTACCTCATGTTCCTGAGTCTGAACCTAATCAGGCTTCTACAAGCTCAAATTCCTATCCCAAACCCCAGGATAGCTGGACTAGATCCAAAATCATTGAGCTTGTGAACATCATTGGTGAACCCACTGAAGGCATGCTCACAAGAAGCAAGGCTGTTAAACTCAAGGCTGCCACTGCCAATATATGCCTTTATGCTGACTATCTCTCAGAGATTGAGCCTAAAAATGTCAAAGAAGCCTTGACTTATGAAAGTTGGGTTCAGGCCATGAGAGATGAATTGGAACAATTTGATAGAAATGATGTCATGACACTTGTTGAATGCCCCCAGGGTGTTTTAATCATTGGTATGAAATGGGTCTTCAAGAACAAGACCGATGAAAATGGCACAGTCATCAAAAACAAAGCAAGACTGGTTGCCAAAGGATATAATCAATAGGAAGGTATAGACTATGAGGAAACCTTTGCACCTGTTGCAAGAATGGAAGCAATCAGGATCTTCCTTGCCTATGCAACTTACATGAACTTTAAAGTTTATCAAATGGATGTTAAAAGTGCATTCCTGAATGGTAACATCAAAGAAGATGTTTATGTGCAACAGCCTCCTAGTTTCGAAAGTAGTGAATACCCCAACCATGTCTATAAGCTTAACAAAGCCCTTTATGGACTGAAACAAGCACCCAGGGCATGGTATGAAACTCTTTCAGCCTTCCTGATCCAAAACAAGTTTGTCAGAGGAAGAATTGACAACACACTGTTCATTTACAGAACAAAGGATGATGTCATTCTTGTTCAAGTATACGTTGATGACATCATCTTTGGCTCAACAAGTTACAAACTTTGCAAACAGTTTGAGAAACTGATGACCACAAAGTTTGAAATGAGCATGATGGGTGAACTCACATACTTTCTTGGACTCCAAATTAAACAAACTGATAAAGGAATATCCATTTGCCAAGAAAAATACCTCAGGAACCTACTGAAGAAGTATGAGCTCACTGACTGCTCTTCAGTAAAAACTCCTATGGTTCATCCAAATAACCTTGGCCCTGATCTCTCTGGAAAATCAGTGAATCAAACCCAATACAGAGGAATGATTGGCTCCCTGATGTACTTACTTGCCTCAAGGCCTGATATCCAATTCTCAATCTGCCTGTGTGCCACATACCAGGCTGACCCTAAAGAATCACATCTCACTGCTGTCAAGAGAATCATCAGGTACCTGAAGGGTACTCCAAACCTTGGTTTGTATTATCCAAAATGTTCAGGATTTGATCTCAAAGGGTACACTGACTCTGACTATGCAGGATGTAACATGGATAGGAAAAGTACTTCAGGTTCCTGCCAATTTCTTGGTTGTAAACTTGTGTGTTGGAGATCAATGTTGGTTTTGTCAACAGTCTCCCTGAGAAGTGGTTAAACTTCTCTCAGGGATTGAGAAATGCAAACCACATTCAGAACCTTGAGCTCCCTGCCATCTATGGGAAGTTTGTCTATGAAGAAAATCTTATCACCAGGAGATACCCTGGTAAAGCTCAGGAGACCAAAAAGACCTTGACAATTTCACCCATATCAACTGCTTTCTATTCAAAAGGTGTTGTGCAGGATTTTCAGGATGGATCTGATGATGAGGTTGACCAAAGAACCAGTGAGGAGTATCTTAATGATCTTCAAATTGAATTCCATGAAAGAGCACTTCTCGCTAATTCAAAAAGGTTCTTTAAGAAAAACAAATTTCCTTCTAAAGCAAATGACAACACTGAATGCTTTAAATGTGGCAAAATGGGGCATTTTGCTAAAGATTGTTTTTCAAAAACAACCTCAGAACCATCTTTCAAATTTTCAGGAAATAACTCTTTTTCACGCCCCAGCAAATTTTAACCAAAAATGCTTTAGTCCAGTCAAAGATTTGAAAGAGTCCCTCAAATTGACTTTGAAGCCAAGTACAGAAAGGCAAAAGCTAAACTTGCCCTTCTTGAATCATCCTCAACAGTCTCTCAGCCTCCTCAGGCTCCAAAGCCTACTCAAGCCAAGATCAAAGGGCTTGTTGCTGAAACTTATGACCGGGATGAGGTTGAAGTGCCCTCTGACGATGATGAAGTTCACATCAGTGCCCTGATGGCTCTGTCTGATGACAACAAACTTGCTGTGGGGAAGAGTCATGCAAGAAATGGTGAATGGGTTAACATCACTATGAGGAAGGTAAATCTTTTACTTTCTATGGATGATAATTATGATTGGAAATCTTACTTAGATTATATTAATGTTGATCTTAAGTATGTTGAAGAACAAAGACTTAATTTGTTTTCAAAATTTAACAAACTGAGTTTTGAATTAAATCATTGTATAGATGAATTACTTGCCTTAAAACAAGCCAAGCTTGAAAGTGTTACACTTCAAATTCAAAACTCTGAACTTGTAAAACAAAATCAAGCTCTTCAGGAAGAACTTAAGAAAGAAAAGGAAATTATTTGGAAATGGACTTAGAAAAACCCCAAAACTTTATGAAACACTGAGTCTCTCACCCAGCCCCAGTAAGGCTGGTCTGGATGATGATCAACTCACTGAAGTTTCTGGGGAGAGTAGCCATTCTACCACTTTTCTATTAACCAACATACTCTCTAGCAAAGAACTTGCTCCCAAACCCAGTGATTGGATTGAAAGAAACAATCCTGATAGTAAATTGCCTAATTTTAACACTGGAAGAATCCTGGAGCCTGAAAGTCAGGCTATAAAGGAGCTGCTAGGAGTCACTGATGAACTTAGTCCTACTGAGTCCATCACTGAGTCTAAGTCTGATTCACCACTCCCTCCACTGAAACAACTTCAGGGAGCAGAACCCAATTCTAACCTTGCACCATTAGTCTTTCAACCACATTCTCCTAAAGAGAAATCAGGGTTAGGAAGGACTATTCTGAAAAGACCTACTCCTGTACCCACTGAACACCAAAAACCTTCAGTAAAAACTGAAGTGAAGACTGAAAGCACTGATTCAAAGGTTGATCAGCTTGCTGAACTTGTCAGGATGCTGAGTGAGAAAATTGAGTCTACTGAGAAAAACTCTGACTCAAAATCAACAAAGCCCTCAGTATCCTCAGGTTCTTCCAAACCAAAAACCACACCCAGACCCTCAGGGAGATGTGAGCTGTGCAATTATCCAAGTCACATCACTGATAAATGCTACAGAGTCTTGTTTTGTATGATATGCAAACAAGAGGACCACAGAACTTGTGATCACATCCCTCACACTGCTTTTTTAAAAGCAAGGGGTCTATACAAAACCCAAGGCTATCAGTATGCCACACCTTCCAAACAAAGACTAAGCCCACTAGAAAGTTTTTCTTCAGAAAGTCTTCAAACAGTAAGTTGAGGACTAAGCCCATTAGAAAGTGGGTCAACAAGAAAAACTAACCCAGTTTACTGTTTTTGCAGAAACACATCAAGGATCCTACTTGGCATCTAGACAGTGGGTGCTCCAGAAGTATGACTGGTGTGTAAAGTTTTCTGCACAAATATGTGGAAGAACCAGGACCCAAAGTAGTATTTGGTGATAACTCATCAGCTCCCACTGAAGGTTATGGTTCAGTAAACTGTAATGGTATAGTTTTTACAAGAATAGCTTATGTTAATGGTCTCAAGTACAACCTGATAAGTGTTTCCCAACTATGTGATGCCAAATACATAGTTCAAGTTTGATGACAAGAGAGGGACCATCTTTAATGCCAATAAGGAAGTTGTGTTGATTGCCCACATGAGGGATGATGCATATGTCCTTGACATGTCATCCCTGACTCTGAATGGGACTTGCCTATTCTCAAAGGCAAGTGGGACAATCAACTGGCTACGGCATAGGAGACTCTCTCATCTCAACTTCAAGAGCATCAACAACTTGGCCAAACAGAACAAAGTTCTGGGCCTTCCATCCCTTGTGTATACCAAAGACAAGCCATGTTCTGCTTGTGAAAAAGGAAAACACCACAGGGCATCATTCAAAACTAAACAAACCTTTTCCATCAAAAGCTGCCTACATCTTCTTTATATGGACCTTTTTGGACCTGTCAGTCCAATGTCCATTCACCATGAGAAGTATACTCTGGTCATAGTGGATGAATACTCATGATATACTTGGGTTTACTTCCTGACCAAAAAGAGTCAGGCAGCTGAGACAATCATGTCATTTATCAGAAACATTGAAAATCAAAATGATGTCAAAGTTAAACAGATCAGAACTGACAATGGCACTGAATTAAAAAACCAAGACCTTAAGTGTTTTTGTGATGAGAAAGGAATTTCTCAAAATTTCACTTCTCCCTATACTCCTGAACAAAATGGAGTAGCTGAAAGGAGAAATAGAACACTCATTGAGGCAGCAAGAACAATGTTAAATGGCTCAGTCCTCTCAAAACATTTTTGGACTGAGGCAGTTAAAACAGTCTGCTACACTCAAAACAGGTCAATCATTGTGAAAAGGCATAATAAGACTCCTTATGAGATATTCAAAGGAAGGATTCCTGACATCAGCTATTTTCATGTATTTGGGTGTCCTGTGTTTATACATAATCACAAGGATCACTTGGGTAAATTTGATGCCAAAGCTGATGATGGATACTTCCTGGGATATTCCCTGGTTTCTAAAGCCTTCAGGGTGTTCAACACAAGGAGACAACAAACTGAGGAAACTTATCACATTATTGTTGATGAGAGCACTGAATCCATCAGGTTCTCAAATTCCTCAGTAGAAGAAATTGGTATTGATGACTCATCAAGATATCCTCCTGATGAGTATCATCCTGAGAACAATCCCTCAACCCAATACCAAGCTGATGCTGATGTCTCCTATTACATCATCCCTCACAACCTACCCCAACTACCTATCAATGAGTTCATAGAAACTCAGCCTGTCTCAAATGAGACTGACACCACTGAACAAATTGTTCAGGAACCCTCAGAACAAATTGTTCCTACAGTAGTCACTGAAGCACATATTGATGAGTTACCTCATGTTCCCGAGTCTGAACCTAATCAGGCTTCTACAAGCTCAAATTCCTATCCCAAACCCCAGGATAACTGGACTAGATCCAAAATCATTGAGCTTGTGAACATCATTGGTGAACCCACTGAAGGCATGCTCACAAGAAGCAAGGCTGCTAAACTCAAGGCTGCCACTGCCAATATATGCCTTTATGCTGACTATCTCTCAGAGATTGAGCTTAAAAATGTCAAAGAAGCCCTGACTTATGAAAGTTGGGTTCAGGCCATGAGAGATGAATTGGAACAATTTGACAGAAATGATGTCATGCCCTTGTTGAATGCCCCCAGAGTGTTTTAGTCATTCGTATGAAATGGGTCTTCAAGAACAAGACCGATGAAAATGGCACAATCATCAAAAACAAAGCAAGACTGGTTGCCAAAGGATATAATCAATAGGAAGGTATAGACTATGAGGAAACCTTTGCACCTGTTGCAAGAATGGAAGCAATCAGGATCTTCCTTGCCTATGCAACTTACATGAACTTTAAAGTTTATCAAATGGATGTTAAAAGTGCATTCCTGAATGGTAACATCAAAGAAGATGTTTATGTGCAACAGCCTCCTGGTTTCGAAAGTAGTGAATACCCCAACCATGTCTACAAGCTTAACAAAGCCCTTTATGGACTGAAACAAGCACCCAGGGCATGGTATGAAACTCTTTCAGCCTTCCTGATCCAAAACAAGTTTGTCAGAGGAAGAATTGACAACACACTGTTCATTTACAGAACAAATGATGATGTCATTCTTGTTCAAGTATACGTTGATGACATCATCTTTGGCTCAACAAGTTACAAACTTTGCAAATAGTTTGAGAAACTGATGACCACAAAGTTTGAAATGAGCATGATGGGTGAACTCACATACTTTCTCGGACTCCAAATTAAACAAACTGATAAAGGAATATCCATTTGCCAAGAAAAATACCTCAGGAACCTACTGAAGAAGTATGAGCTCACTGACTGCTCTTCAGTAAAAACTCCTATGGTTCCTCCAAACAACCTTGGCCCTGATCTCACTGGAAAATCAGTGAATCAAACCCAATACAGAGGAATGATTGGCTCCCTGATGTACTTACTTGCCTCAAGGCCTGATATCCAATTCTCAATCTGCCTGTGTGCCAGATACCAGGCTGACCCTAAAGAATCACATCTCTCTACTGTCAAGAGAATCATCTGGTACCTGAAGGGTACTCCAAACCTTGGTTTGTATTATCCAAAATGTTCAGGATTTGATCTCAAAGGGTACGCTGACTCTGACTATGCAGGATGTAACATGGATAGGAAAAGTACTTCAGGTTCCTGCCAATTTCTTGGTGGTAAACTTGTGTGTTGGAGTACAAAGAAACAACAGTCACTGGCCATGTCCTCAGCTGAAGCTGAATATATGGCTGCTGTAGGATGTTGTGCAAATGTACTATGGATGAAGAGCAAACTGAGTGACTATGGCATTCAGTATAAGATGGTACGTATCTTTTGTCATAATACAAGTGCCATAGCCATCTCAAACAATCCAGTACTTCATCAAAGAACCAAAGACATTGACATCAGATACCACTTCATCAGGGACCATATCTCTAATGGAGAAATTGAACTACATTTCATCCCCACTGAGTATCAGCAAGCTGATATCTTCACTAAACCTTTGGATGAACCCACTTTCACAAGATCGAAAGCTGAACTGGGCATGTTGGACATAGAATCAGGGAACTGATCAAAAAATGTTCCAACATGATGTAAATTCTCTAGGTCCCTGATCACACCCTTCCTGAAAATTTTTTTTGAATGATAATTCATTCAGGGGGCTCATGATGAAAAATGGCATTGAATACTTAACTAAATGCTCTAAGTATTTAGTTAGTTAACGTCCCAGGTAGGTAACTGAATCCTATTAAATATAGGAATATATGTCACTTACACAACTGGCATCCACTCCTTGGGCCCCCACATCTCTCTCACCAAACACCACTTAGCATTAAATGCTCCCTCACACACAAAAGTTGTGATAATTTCTACTCTGCAAAAGTGCATTATTTGCAGAGCCGCACAACTGTTCATCCACGATGTGAGAGAAAATAGGGTAATGGGAATCGTGATACTCAATGCGGATATCAAACCAAAATTATTATGCCGTTTCGATTAATAAATTAACCTTTGGTATCCGCAACATCACTACCCTAATTCTCACCCTATAAATACCCTCACAAAAAGGGAACACACACACACGCTTTTAAAATTATAACAAAACTCTTGTAAATCATTTTCAAAACTGCGTGTATTTCCCTCACTGATACCCATTTTTCAAAAAACAAAAAAAAAACAGGCTTTCATCTAAACCAAATGGCTTCTTCTAAGGTCATAAAATACGCACCCAATGTGGATTTCCAAATGGAAAGCGTAGACCTTACCAAGAACAATGTGGTGGGGAACTTTGCCTACCCTGAAGGGTAACCTGAATACAGGGATGTGGTGAAGTTCCTTCAGAACTGCTTCCTGACCACCTCATTCACAAAAACTCCCTCAGTCATCTATCATGACTATTTGAGGGAATTTTGGTGCACAGCGGTGGTTGAAAACCCTGATGCGCCAAAAGAGGCTAAGATAAAGTTTACAGTCAAGAATGGAACCAAGTCCCTAACTCTTGACTATAAAACTTTTGTCAAAGCCACAGGCCTTGACTACACCACGACCTTCACTGCCCAACCCTCTGAGAAAGAGGTGAAGGAGGTCTTATTGGAACTGGGACCCTATGACAAAAATCACCCTGAGGTGACACCAGGGTCCCTATTATCCAAAGCCCCAATAATAAAGAGCTGGTTCCCAGCCCCCTGGAGGATTCTAATGACTTTTGTCATTCAGGTTCTCTGGGGAAATAAATCCTCTACTGAGCAATTGAACACTACTCAGGCAATGATAGTGTTCGGTCTCATTGAGGGTACAATGATTGACCTTGGAGAAATCATCTTCAGGGACCTCATAGCAAAGTTAGGGAGGAAGTCTAGGCAAAAACACATGTCATATCCTAGATTCGTTTCCTGTGCCCTACAAGACTTGCTTGGGTCTGAGTATGTTAAGCCTGACATAACAGGTTTTGAGCCTGATGTCCTACACAAGGCAAATTACTCTCGTGACCCTCTTGAGGTTACACCTGTCACCCTGACAATGTATATGCGTTCTGCTATCCAGGGTAACAATAAAGTTTCACCAGTCCCTTCTCCCACCAAAAAGGTAAAGAGGAAGAAGGGACAGGGGTCCAGGAAGGTGGCTCAACCCAAGCCACTCGACACTGAGACCTGTGATCCCAAGCCTACCATAAGGAGGCAACCACAACCACCCTTGACTGCTGACACCATGAGAATAATAACCCAGTCACTAGGCCTGCAACAAAAGCCAACGGAGGGCACAGAGACATCACACTCAGTGTCCTCGGGCATACCCGTTCCCAAAGACTCTACTGTCATAAACAAGACAGTGGAGCCGGAACAAACCAAACCTTCACATCCTGCTAAAGGCTCTGGAAAATCACAACCAGAGTCTCAGGGAGTAAGGGATCCTAAATCCTCGGTGGGGCAGCACTACTCCACTGAGAAGGGGGTCCAAAAACAATCACATCCTGCTAAACGCTTGGGTCAATCACAACCCAAGCATCAGGGAGTTCACGTTCCTAAATCTTCGACAGGCCAGAACAAGCCTGTTGGAAAGGGGGACATAACCACTCAGGTGCCTGATGAGGACATTCGCAAAACAACGCTTTTGTTCGAGGGCACAAAAACTCATCCCAAAGACTCAGAAGGAAACATACAACCCGCTGATAGGGACACAACATTCACGATTCCTCAGGATGAAACTGAGCAAAACCCATCAGTGTCTGAAGGGGTCACGAGGGACAAAGATTCAGAGGGATATAAACCACCCGCTGATATGGAACCCATAACCACTCCCGGAGATGCGCATTACTTGGGAACTGGCCTTAAAGACCACGTAGGTAAAGCCCAACCTACCGGATTTCAGGGGTCAGGACCTGGCCAAAACGAAGGCAAATCTTCTTATGAAGAGGAGCCGGATAACCTCCACTTGTTGCAGATTACCTCCCTGGCAGATGCTCAGGCTGTCTTATTTTCTGATGATGAATTTAACAGTGACGAGGAAGTCTTCACGGCCGGAGATGATATGGAGGTTGAGGAGACAGTCCCTGAACCTGTTACTCAGTCTCCTCAAACCTCTAACCATGATGAAGATGAAACACATTCCGAGCCGGAAACCTCAGGAGACGCTCAAACTCCTCTCACTGAAAAAGCCTTCAAAAGATTCATCAAGAAAATGACCAATGTTTTGTACAGGGGGGTCATTGATGAGGTGTTTGACATGTATACTGAGCAAGCAGTCCACTATCACCTACTCAAAGATGTTGTTGAAGAATACAATGATGATGTCAGGGGGCAAAATTCCAGTGTCACCTACTCCCTGACACAAATGACTTCGCACATCAACTCATTTTTGGAATCCCTTAAAGAATTGACTACCGGGGTTAAGTCGGTTCAAGAATCAGTCAAGGATGATCCTGAGCTCAACAAGAAACTTCTTCAGGCATCTGAGATGTACCAGGTAAATACGGTGGCTCTTACTGAGTTACTTGGTTTGATAAAGGGTTCCAATGTTCAGAATCTCAGCTCTACGGTGGAGTCTCTCAAGTCTTCCTTCACACAGTTGGAAGCATCAGTGACAGCTCAATCCATGAAGTCCACTTCTCTGGCATGGACCATGGGATCCAGAATGACTGCCTTTGAAAGCTCTCAGGCTGCACTTGAATCCAAGGTATCTATCATCCATCAGGATACTGCGGAGATCAAGTCAATGATGACGGAGATGTTTCAAGTCTTCAAGGGTACCTCTACTTCATCTTCAGTAACTCCAACACTTGCCATCACTACAGTTCCGACAATTTTTGAAGGGTAGAATGTTCCTGAAACCCTTATTACTGATGAACAAGAAGCTGGACAGCCCTCTCACACTGAGGGGAAGTATGTCACTGAAGCCACACCAATCACCGAAGTTCCACCACAAGAGGAACCAGTCTCCTACACTCTCATTCAGGACAGAGGAAAAAGTATTGCCACCACCTCTGAACCTACAACTGTGCTCCAGCTTGCCTCCACAATGATCAGAGTTGATCCTGATGAACCAGTCAGGGTCCCTTATATAATCAATGGACAAGTCTATCAACTCACCCACGACCAAATACAAGCCCATATGGAAAGAGTTGAGAAACTGGCAAAGGTAGCTGAAGAAGAGAGATTGAGCAAGCCTGAACTGATACAGGTTGTTCATGAGGAAGCTGAAAAGATTGGTCTGGATGCTGAGGCACTAGCTACTGAGCAAGCTAGTGCAGCCTTTAAAAAGGCTCAAGAAGAAGAGATGAATGCTCTTAAAAGGGAAAGGGAAGCAAAGCTGAAAAGAGATGCTCAAATCAGAAAGACCAGGGTTGAAAGATATCATTGGGTGATGAAGGAAAAGTTGAAGCCTGAAACCATCACAGACATTAAAATCCACAGGAACACCAAACCCGCAATGGTCACAGTCCTCAGGGGGGCTGATAAAAGAGTTATTGACATTCATAACCCATTCAAATTTGCTGACTTTGGGATTACTGAACTTGATGAACTCCGTCCCATCATTGCCAAGAAAAACAATGTTGTCGTACACGACCTTCTCAAGTCTCTGAAGGAAAGGTATGACAGAATGAGCGCAATGCCTGAAGCTCTCAATATTCCCTCCCTTCTTCCTGCTCCAACAACAGGAACTGCTCCATCAAAAGCCACTAGGAGAAAAAGGAAGCACGTTGAATTCGAGCCTGAGATCAAGGCCCCAGGATTGGATTGTGATACGTCCGTTCCTGAAGGAATCACCTTAGTAAAAAACGTTGTGCTTGAACACCCTGAAAGAGGTCTATGCTTTATGGATGAATATGGAAACCCTGCTTCCCAAAGATGGTCCGATATGGACAGGGCAGGGGTCAAGGAAATGTTAATGTACCTGATGTTAGCTTCTCCTGTAAGATGTGCTGGAAACCAAAGGTTCTGTCAGGACCTTAGGGCTATGATTGAGGGGCATCCTGAGAAACACCTGCTGAGATCAAAGAAAGCTAAGATAGAGGGACTTGGCTATCATCTGAACATCTGATCTGCAACAACTATCTTTATTTTGTTTGTAATTTGTAGGAAAATGTAATAGGTATGAATAAACTAATGTTTTGTTTAAAAAGTTATGTCCTACTTACAATTTCAACAAACATTCAGCAAGAGAAGAAGTACCCTGAGAACTCATGCTGAATCAAGTAACACTTAGGCTATTTGTATGTTCAAATAGGGGGAGATTGTTGGGTCACTGAATTCCTCAATCTTTCTCTAACAAGGATTTGAACATAAAATCCCCTAAGTGTAAACAAGTCACTGAGTGAACAATAACTCAGTGAGTCACCTTCTGGATGTTAAGACCGAGCCTAAGAAGAAAGGTTCTCCATTCAGTGAGGCGGAACTCAGTGAAGTGTGATCTAAGCCAAGAAGAAGGTGATGGGTTCAGTGAGGATGACAATAACTCACTGAACCCCATGACTCCTCAACAACTTCATAGTACTGATGACTGATGACAAGAAGACTGAAGTTTTAGCGGGACTGGGCGGGAAAGTCTGAGCTGCATTATTAAAGTGCTTTATCACTTTAATGTCAAACTTTCCCAAAATGGTTAAAACCAGTCTGTCATCAGAAAGTGCCTTTTGGACTTAACTCAATGAAGGTTCCTTGCCAGAAGAATAATATCTTTCAAGATATTGTTTAGGAAGCTTTATGTCCAATGTATAATTAGTTGTTCTATACTTGTGTATAAATAGGAAGCATATGTGAGGAGTAAAAGTTGAGAAGTTTGTGCAATTAATGCAAAGCATTCACAAACCACTTTTACTCCTCTAAAGAACAATACAACCCCTGAGATAGCTCAGTGGGTCTTGAAAGTTGTCACTCAACTTAGATTGAGTTTAGTGAGGAGTCCATATAATACTTGTCGTTTTCAATCCCAAGTGTTATTCCGCAAACACTTGGGTATGATTCTTTTTGATTAACTTCCAATAAAGAATTAAACGTTGGAAAATATTGTCTCTTATATTTACGTTACTTATTGTTAATCATTTTATACATCTTTGTTTAAAGTCATACAACTTGGTTACTTTAGCTTCTTAGTTATTGATAACCAAGTAAAAGGGACCAACATATTGGATTGGCAGTTGTAGTGGAGTTGGTGTTGGTAGATGGGATTATTAATGAGGGGAGGGTTGGTTTGGTGTATTAATTGAGGTTTGGTGAGGAATTGGTGGGTGATTGGAGAGGAGGGGGGAGACAGTGATGCAGAAAACATGGAGGTTGGGGGTGAGTGAAAAGTGGTCGGGGTGTTGACCGTTTGACCCTGTGGCTTTTTATTATTTTGGGATTGGGCCAGTTTTTGTTGGGCTTGGGGTGTTCATGGATCAGGCCAAGGAATTGGGTTTGGTTTGTTTGTTTATTTTTAATATCAAGGGTCCATTTGTTAATTAGTAAACAACAAGGACCATACATGTAAATATCCGAAACTTGTGGGCTGAACCTGTAAATTTTCCAAAGTTGTAATAAAGACCAATTTTGCCAACTAGTACTATCCCAAGGATTTGAAATTTAATTTTTCACATATAAACACCCAGGGACCATTTTTGCAAAATTCCAAACTCCGGGGACTAAACTTGTAATTTTCACAAACATTTTACCCAAGGATCAAAAATGACTTTTGTGACTTCCCAAGGACCAAAATTGATTTTTCATCCAAAAATATCCCACCAGGGACTAATTCTACCAAAGTTTGAAACTCCAGGCACTAATTTTGTAATTTTCCAAAACTTTTTCAATTTTTCACCAAAGGACTAAATATGACAATTTATGATTTCAAAATGACCTTTGGTGATAAATTTCCATATTTTGAATATCCAGGGACTAGTTTTGACAATTTTTGAGAGTTGAGGGACTGAAACTGCCAATTATGCATACTTTGTACGTTTTTCATTTGTTTTTGCTCATTTTGCATCTAAAACATATAAAACACAATTTTGAAATATTTTTAGTATTTTGATGCATTTCTGAGTGTTTTTGTATGTTTTGTAGTTCAGATTTGACCAAAAATGATGAGTGTTTGAGCACTCATTAATAACTACCACGGATGGAGGCGTCACCCTCAATAGATCTATCCACTCACTCTCGCTTACGCATAATTAACGGTCCATGATAAATATATAGGGGACTTTAACAAGGCAGCTAGGTAACGTAAGCAATGTACATATGATTTGATACTTAGGCCCGTAAAAAAATGATGATGCAATGTATTCTCCCCCGTGGGATTTGAAATCAAAATATTGAATTGAAAACGGGGCTATGAAAACTTACCAGATATGATGGAACAATGAGTGTGTAATGGATGTGGCAACAAGGCGGGAACACTAGACGCAACCTAATGTGAATGAATATGACTCTACTGTAAGCAATGAAATGATGCTACACATGCAAATACGTATGTTATCGATACCACTCGTGAAATTTGAAAATAATGTTTATCGTTGAAAAATATATTTTTGACGTCTCGTTAAGTTAATAAACACTTTTCATGTAAATATGTTGAAACGGTACTCCACGATCCTCGTTTGGTGTTTTATTGGTAAATATAATGTTTTCATCATAAAATGACATTTTTCATACCTTGAAAATATGACCAAAATGGCCTCACAAAACTAGTTGCGAAATATTGTACGTTAAGTGTTAGTGATGAAACTCGACGCTTTTGAAAACCTTGCAACAATGTCTGGTAGTCGTATCATTTAACTTTTGACCATACGGGTCTTGATCAATGAGAAAATCGGCTCGCAACATGATTACTTGCAAAAACAGTTATCTATACTTAGAAGTATTTTGCTATTAGAAGTGATGCGTGGGAATCACAACAGGCTTTACCTCTTGAGGGATCTCGAGAAGCTTACAACCCCCACCAGGCAGTGTACCTGATCGTTGTAGTAAAGTATAGTGACAAGTACCGAGGGATTGATCGTTCAGCTTAGGAATAGTGTCGCTAGGATTAGAAAACCTAATTACTAGTGCTAAAGGTGAGGGATGACTCTTTTGATATTTTTATAATTTTATGAAAGCAAGTAAAATCTCGGGGTTTGAAGGATTTGGGCGGAATTAGTTGCTAATCAACTAACCCAATGCTAAGATGCAATCGAAATAAAATACTAAAAAAAGAAAATAAACTAATTATACTAAAGTTGTGAGCAGTAATTGGAGAAAATGTGTTTACTTAGATTTCACTACTCCCTAGATATCTTTTACACGTTAATTACTTGTTATAATTGCATGGATGACGGATCGTATTCCTTAATACCATTCATGGGGTGGCACAGATAACTCCCCAATTCTATGAGCTTTTATCTCCTCCTACACCATGCCCAACACAACTATAGGGATTCTAAACAGTAGCTCATGCATTAAATATAACCAATAAAGACCTAGTGCGCCTCGGTTCACGTTTCTTAAGACGTTCAAGCATGTTACCAAGTGGAGATCTGCCAGTTTTCTTAAGCCTAACATATAAATCATTCATCCAAGAAAAGAATAAACAAGTAATCAACACATAATTAACATCTATGTTTCATTAAATCTAAGCAAACATAAGATAGATCTAGCCTAGCATGATAGACTTGAGACAAGAACAAGATATAGACAACCAACACATAGACATATTGATTGAATTAGAAGAGCACTTATCTCAATTACAATGCAAGGTATCAAGGGTTTGGAACCCTTGAAAAACCTGTAAAAGTTGCACCAAAATCGTACTTAGGGTATCTCCAAAACTTCTCTCTTTTAATGTGTGAAAATTAGAAAACTATATATAGAAAAATAGGTCTGACGGCGTCAAGACAAAGCTTGTGATGCCGTCACCTCGCCGCCAAAACTATTCTCGGACTGCCTTGATCTACATTTGATGCCGTCAAGACTTAAACAATTCCAAGCCGTCATGACTATTTTACTCCTGAAGCCCTTCCTTCGTGACGCCGTCAAATCTGTACTGGGTCGTCATGGACTTCTGCTATTGACGCCGTCAGAGGATTGCTCTTGACGCCGTCACCTACTGTTCCCAGCATGGAAAATTAAGACTTTGGCGTTTTTTTCACTTTTATGCTCCAAAAACATCCGAATTGCTTCCTTTTCCAGATTTCTCTACCGAAGTACCTAAAATCACTAAAGGAACGATTTAGGGCAATATTTGATCAAATAAATTCGGATTCGGGCTTAAATGACCCCCTAAAAACGGATCATTTTTCGCCTCATCATATACCCTTACACTTGAGATTTGCTTGTCCTCAAGCAAATGCGCTTTTATTCTACTCAAAAGACAAGATTGGGGTCATTTAACACTAACATAAAAGTAATTACAACAAATAATCGTTCCACAAAAGACTAATAGACAAGCACGGAGGTCATACACAAGCACCTCACAAATAGTGTTTAGATACTCACATTTCTCGGGTGTAATAAAGTGTAAATTACAATATGGACACGGAAGATATCTCTCACTACCTGTCATAGCAAAATAGATTACCATAGGCTTGGGGAAGGATCAAACCTCCACCACATGGCGTAAGCACCTAGGATAAACTATCAAAGAGGTCTTTTAAAGGGTTGTAACGTTAGGTGTAGGGATATGAAATACACGGTTTTGTTGGATAAAGGAAGTTTTACTGGTGGCGAGTTAACAATCTTAGTCAATTACATGTACAATATGGCGTTGCTAAGCCAAGACTAGACCCGACTTAAGCTAATAAATGAAAAATAACAAAAACATAAAATGAACATAGAATAAAAAGGGATGGTAGTCCGTATGTTTTTTTCTCTTTTCCTTTTTCTATTTTTTCTTCTTGATTTTTTTTTTTATTTTTTTTTAATTTTTTTTTTTTGCATACACTCTTACCCTACCATCCAAAATAATACATCATAGGAGATTGAGCATTCCCCTTACACTTGAATCTTTACATACTTTACAATTAACTAATCTAATGACTCGA
The DNA here is from genome assembly GCA_030686995.1 of Artemisia argyi. Classification (NCBI taxonomy): domain Eukaryota; kingdom Viridiplantae; phylum Streptophyta; class Magnoliopsida; order Asterales; family Asteraceae; genus Artemisia; species Artemisia argyi. The sequence continues at coordinate 157,003,663 of CM060700.1, read as the reverse complement.
ATTAAGAAAATCAAAACACTTGGAGCACTTTTAAGATTAATGTACATATGGGAGTAATAAATGATGTTCTTCCCCATTACTCCATAAAATAAGTACTTACCCATGAGTCCCAACCGTCCTAAAACAATATGTACAAGGATATGACTCGACTTACCAACCATGTAATCAATTAGATAGTTAACTTAGGGTTTAACAAATAACAATAATGCACTAAAAATGAGCGCATACACGGAAGGCTAAGGCGATTTGGTTGTACATTTAAGTGGGGTGTAACAAATTCTTCCTTTAAGTAAGATGCTTAAAGTTAGAAACGAAAATATAGGCTCGGAGGGGTGTACTAGGGGTTTCGTGTACTAAAAATGAGTACAACGCTAAGGGTGTGGGAAAAATTAGTTGACTTAACTAGCCAAGTAATATGACTTAAACGGTCAAGTAATTATAATACGGGTTTAACACAAGGGTGATCCTAAAGCCTCTTATCATGTAGTAAATCCTACCACACGAATGTAGTCTCACTAGCGGTCTCGGGATGCATCACTAACGCAAGTTCTAGAATCTAAATGCTACCGGTACACTCATAAGCACTAATAGTAAATGCTTTTCCTATCAAATCTAAAGGCGAACCTCACATATTTGGGTGGAAAATTTTTCTGAATATACGGTTATGTGCTAGTCATATAATCTCCTATCCATGAGACGCTTGCTATGGCTAAAGTTTCACTCCTAAATGTTGTAAAAAAATTTAAATTTGGCGCTAAAGTTGCACTAACAAGTATTTCTCATAGTTTTATTACACATCTACCAATAAACAAAACAAACTCAAGCGAAAGTGCAAATGTAAGGTATCATCTTTTTACCCTCCCCTTACACTTAAGATGAACATTGTTCCCAATGTTCAAGTAAAGAATGTAAAAGTGAAAAAGTAAAAAGAATGAAATCAAATACTCCCCTGATTCGCTCGGTATGGATAATAAGGTGGCAAGGTTAAATCTTCCTCCAAGAAAATGAACAATCAAAGCTTCTCTTCCAGAATGTAAATCATCTTCTTGTCGTACATAACCTGTAAAACCTGATAAAATAGACAAGACAACCTCGCGTAAAATCGGCAGCATCCTATATAAGTTACTAAATCCTAGAAAACAAGATAAGATATAATGCTTGTGGAATGAAGTTTGCAGATTTCCTGGAGATTGTAAAACTTAATAATTCACAAAAACCATAAGACTCCGTTACAAAAACAAAACCGGTAAAATTTCCAGATTTTTACACCTGACGCCGTCAAGAGCAAACTCCTGACGCCGTCAGAATTCACCTGCAGAAATCCTTATGTTAAGTTTCCGGAAAATTTCTGGAAAAACTTGGTCCTACTTCCTGGAAAATCCTGCAAAACTTCATTATGACTCAATACAAGCATTTGACTCTAACAAATACGAATACACATGTTCATTTAATATTGTAGAGAATCATGATCGGTTTGTTTCTTTAAAACATATTTGGGGGTTCCCCTTACACTTATCTTTTGCAAAAATACTTTTAGGTGGAGTTAATACTAGGCCAAAACAACAAAGTAAAGTATTTCCACTATTTAGTTTAGAAACATGATCTACCAACAATAAAAATTAAGCATGCATACGGAAGCAAATAACAAACAAACAAATAAAATCACACAAAACATGGGTTGCCTCCCAAGAAGCGCTTTTCTTTATTTACGAGTCTTGTAGCTAGACTAAAGGTCATGGGTTACTACGTGATATGGGTGAGTTCCTCATTGAGGACATCTTTGGGATCAAACTTAGGTTTCAACTTCCTATCGGTTTCCTTAGTATGGTATGACCTTTCAAACTTTTCTCCATCCGGATCATACAAAGTCATCCTCATATGCCATGTTCCGTCACCTTCTTTAGGTGGCTTGTCCCACCTCCATTTACACTTGTCTCCCTCTCTTTTCCACTTATTCCTTTCTATATTGATGGGCATTACGCTTAAGAACTCAATCATCTTCCTAAAGACTAAGGGGTCCTCAAAGGGGTCTAGCTCTTCATCTCTAGCTATGAGTTGTTCTACCGAATGTGTCTTTTCTACGAAATCTTTCTCTAGATAAAATGGGCATTGAGGTCCTATGAAGTTCCTTTCTATCCAAGGACCATATCTAGATGGTCTCCTATTCATCTCTACCCAATGCGGTGTCGGTTCATCATCACAATCATAACTATGCTTCTTTACATCGTACACCGACCAAGTATCGCCTTCACCTACCACTATCTTAGACTCCTTACAATCTATCATGGCGCTAGCGGTTGCTAAAAATCCTCTTCCTACCAATAATGGGCATGTAGTGTCACTAACCATGTCTAGGACGTGAAAATCCGCTAATATAGTTAACTTTCCTACGTGAACAACTACATCCTTAATCATTCCAACCGAGTGGGCAATACTCCCATCTGCTAGCCCTATCAATACCTCCGTTTCCTCTAACTTTCCTAGCTTAAGAGCGGTGAATAAGGATAAGGGAATCAAGTTGAGGCTTGACCCTAAATCGGCTAGTATGTCGAAAGCTTCGGATCTTCCTTTCTTACAAGGCAAAACAAATATACCCGGATCATCAAGCTTTTTAGGCAACTTGTTTTGAATGAAGGCGGTCCCATTTTTACCTAGTTTAAACTTCTCATATTTTTCTAGGAGGGCGCTATAGTAAGGAGCACGCGCTAAGACATCAATGACGGGGCGTTCAAGGTGAAGTTCCTTGAATTCATCGTCAAGGTCTTGCGTATGAGGTGTTTCAACTATACTTTTGACCGGCTCTATATTGGGTGTTTTATTTGATTGGTCCTTTTGAAGAACTTGGTTTTGTTTGAAACACGTGCTCGTTGATTTAACCGAGTAGTATTGTGGACACGAAGTGGGTGACGAAACTGAAGATATAGAATTAACGTTTAGTTTCGGATTCTTGATTGTGTCGCTTGGGAGTGCTCCCATTTCTCGGTCATTGAGAACTATCAACAATGCGTCAATTCTAGTGGTCATCTCGCTTTGCTTGTGTTTGAAATCGGCTTCAAACTTAGATATGCGAGCTTCTTGAGATGCCATAAACTTTGACATCAATCCTTCAAGATTGTTGGTACTACCAAAGTTGTTAGAAGGATTGTTGTTGAAAGTACGGTTGGATGGTGGACCGTTTGGTTGGTAACGATTAGGCGGATTGGAAGAATTAGGTTGATTTTGTTTCCACCTAAGGTTTGGGTGATTTTTCCAAGAGGGGTTGTATGAATCACCGTATGTGTTTGGCTCGGGCTTGAAAGTGTACCACTTATCTCCCGCTTCGTCGGTACGCGTGGATGCATAGTCCGCAAAAGCTGTTCCGGGGAGTTCCACACAATCACGAGTGTCGTGGGGACCACTACATAATTCGCATGAAGAAGTGATTTTGTTCACTTGGCTTGAAGGCTTAGGAGCTTCGTAAGATTTCATGAGAAACTTGACTTGGTCCTCAAGTTACATGATCCTACGGTCGGGAGTGCTAGAATTGTTTGAAGGCAAATATATTGCCTTGACCGTTTTGTTCAAGTCACGGGGATCATTCCAACTTTCGTTGTCATAGAGAGCAAGATCTTCTATGAGTTCAAATGATTGTTCCGCACTTAGATCACGTAGCTTACCACCGGCCGATTGGTCAATGGCTCGCCTCGTTGAGATGTTGATATGGTCATAAAAAATTTGGACTTGGAGCCAAAGATCTATGCCATGATGAGGGACTTTTTGGAGTAAGTCCTTGAAACGAGTCCATGCTTCATAAAGAGATTCATTTTGACGTTGTTGAAACATCAAGATGTCATTTCTAAGCTTAGTAGTTCTCCCCGGTGGGAAAAATTGAGCAAGGAAACGAGTGGTGAGATCATCCCATGTGGTGATGGATCCCGCGGGTAAACGCTCAAGCCATTGACTAGCTTGATCCCGTAGAGAGAATTGGAATAGGCGTAAATGGGTAGTCTCTCTAGTTGCAACATCTAGGTCAATGGAATCTACGATTTTGAGGAAGTCCTTCAGATGTTGGTTTGGATCTTCAGAACGAAGTCCATGGAATGCACATCTGCTTTGCACAAACCGGATGGTGTCAGATCGCAAGGGGGTCACATTGGCTCCGATGAGCTCAACGGTGTTTCGGTAGCCTTGATGGCTAGGTCGGGAATACACTCCTAAGGTTCGGGGCCTAAGGGGTTCTAATGGTGGGTTTTGTTGTGGTGGGATGACGGGCTCAAAGATGTTCCCGTTGTCCATGATGTCGGGTGGTTACGAACAAAGGCACAAAGAAATAGATAGACTAAAGAAACCTAAAAATAAAAATAAAATATTGCTAGAAAGGAATCTAGCAAGTAGACCTAATAAAAAGAAATTCTAACCTAGACAATAACTATTTCCCCGGGCTGTGGTGCCAAAAACTTGATGCGTGGGAATCGCAACAGGCTTTACCTCTCGAGGGATCTCGAGAAGCTTACAACCCCCACCAGGCAGTGTACATGATCGTTGTAGTTGATGCGTGGGAATCGCAACAGGCTTTACCTCTCGAGGGATCTCGAGAAGGTTACAACCCCCACCAGGCAGTGTACCTGATCGTTGTAGTATAGTATAGTGACAAGTACCGGGGGATTGATCGTTCAGCTTAGGAATAGTGTCGCTAGGATTAGAAAGCCTAAATACTAGTTCTAAGGGTGAGGGTTGATTATTTTTGTATTTTTATATTTTTATGAAAGCAAGTAAATATCTCGGGTTTGAAGGATTTGGGCGGAATTAGTTGCTATTCAACTAATCCAATACTAAGATGCAATCAAAATAAAATACTAAAAATGAAATAAAGCTAAATAAACTAAGGTTGTGAGCAGTAATTGGAGAAAATGTGTTTACTTAGATTTCACTACTCCCTAGACATCTTTTACACGTTAATTACTTGTTATAATTGCATGGATGATGGATCGTATTCCTTAATACCATTCATGGGGTGGCACACATAACTCCCCAATTCTATGAGCTCTTATCTCCTCCTACACCATGCCCAGCACAACTATAGGGATTGTAAACAGTGGCTCATGCATTAAATACAACCAATAAAGACCTAGTGCGCCTCGGTTCATATTTCTTAAGACGTTCAAGCATTTTACCAAGTGGAGATCTGCCAGTTTTCTTAAGCCTAACATATAAATCACTCATCCAAGACAAAGATAAACAAGTAATCAACACATAATTAACATCTAGGTTTCATTAGATCTAAGCAAACACAAGATAGATCTAGCCTAGCATAATGGAATTGAGACAAGAACAAGATATAGACAACCAACACATAGACATATTGATTGAATTAAAGGAACACTTATTTCAATTACAATGCAAGGTATCAAGGGTTTGGAACCCTTGAAAAACCTGTAAAAGTTGCACCAAAATCGTACTTAGGGTTTCTCCCAAAACTTCCCTTTTTTAATGTGTGAAAATTAGAAAACTATATATACAAAAATAGGTCTGACGGCGTCAAGAATAAACTTGTGACGCCGTCACCTCGCCGCCAAAACTCTCCTCAGACTGCCTAGATCTACTTCTGACGCCGTCAAGACTTATACACTTCCAGGCCGTCATGACTCTTTTACTTTTGACGCCCTTCCAACGTGACGCCGTCAAATCTGTTCTGGGTCGTCATGGAAATTCATGAAATTTGCTCTTGACGCCGTCAAGATTTTGCTCTTGACGCCGTCACCTACTGTTCCCAGCATGGAAAATTAAGACTTTGGCGTTTTCTTCACTTTTATGCTCCAAAAACGTCCGAATTGCTTCGTTTTCCAGATTTCTCTCCCAAAGTACCTAAAATCACAAAAGGAACGATTTAGGGCAATATTTGATCAAATAAATTCGGATTCGGGCTTAAATGACCCCCTAAAAACGGATCATTTTTCCCCTCATCATATACCCTTACACTTGAGATTTGCTTGTCCTCAAGCAAATGCGCTTTTATTCTACTCAAAAGACAAGTTTGGGGTCATTTAACACTAACATAAAAGTAATTACAGCAAATAATCGTTCCACAAAAGACTAATAGACAAGCACGGAGGTCATATACAAGCACCTCACAAATAGTGTTTAGATACTCACATTTCTCGGGTGTAATAAAGTGTAAATTACAATATGGATACGGAAGATATCTCTCACTACCTGTCATAGCAAAATAGATTACCATAGGCTTGGGAAAGGATCAAACCTCCACCACATGGCGTAAGCACCTAGGATAAACTATCAAAGAGGTCTTTTAAAGGATTGTAACGTTAGGTGTAGGGATATGAAATACACGGTTTTGTTGGATAAAGGAAGTTTTACTGGTGGCGAGTTAACAATCTTGGTTAATTACATGTACAATATGGCGTTGCTAAGCCAAGACTAGACTCGACTTAAGCTAATAAATGAAAAATAACAAAAACATAAAATGAACATAAAATAAAAAGGGATGGTAGTCCGTATGTTTTTTCTCTTTTTTTCTTTTTCTATTTTTTTTTCTTTTTCTTGATTTTTCGAATTTTTTTTTTTTTTTTTTTTTTTTTTTTTTTTTTTTTTTTTTTTTTTTGCATACACTCTTACCCTACCATCCAAAATAATACATCATAGGGAATGAACATTTCCCTTACACTTGAATCTTTACATACTTTACATTTAACTAATCTAATAACTCGAATTAAGAAAATCAAAACACTTGGAGCACTTTTAAGATTAACGTACATATGGGGGTAATAAATGATGTTCTTCCCCATTACTCCATTAAATAAGTACTTACCCATGAGTCCCAATCGTCCCAAACCAATATGTACAAGGATATGACTCGACTTAGCAACCATGTAATCAATTAGAAAGTTAACTTAGGGTTTAACAAATAACAATAATGCACTAAAAATGAGCGCATACACGGAAGGCTTAGGCGATTTGGGTGTACATTTAAGTGGGGTGTAACAAATTCTTCCTTTAAGTAAGATGCTTAAAGTTAGAAACGAAAAGATAGGCTTGGAGGGGTGTACTAGGGGTTTCGTGTACTAAAAATGAGTACAACGCTAAGGGTGTGGGAAAAATTAGTTGACTTAACTAGCCAAGTAATATGACTTAAATGGTCAAGTAATTATGATACGGGTTTAACACAAGGGTTATCCTAATGCCTCTTATCATGTAGTAAATCCTACTTCATGAATGTAGTCTCACTAGCGGTCTCGGGATGCATCACTAACGCAAGTTCTAGAATCTAAATGCTACCGGTACACTCATAAGCACTAATAATGAATGCTTTTCCTATTAAATCTAAAGGCGAACCTCACATATTTAGGTGGAAAATTTTTCTGAATATACGGTTATGTGCTAGTCATAAAATCTCCTATCCATGAGACGCTTGCTATGGCTAAAGTTTCACTCCTAAATGTTGTAAAAAATTTTAAATTTGGCGCTAAAATTGCACTAACATGTATTTCTCCTAGTTTTATTACACATCTACCATCAAACAAAACAAACTCAAGCGAAAGTGCATATGTAAGGTATCATCTTTTTACCCTCCCCTTACACTTAAGATGAACATTGTCCCCAATGTTCGAGTAAAGAATGTAAAAGTGAAAAAGTAAAGAGAATGAAATCAAATACACCCCTGATTCGCTCGGTATGGATAATAGGGTGGCTAGGTTAAATCTTCCTCCAAGAAAACGAACAATCAAAGCTTCCCTTCCAGAATATAAATCATCTTCTTGTCATACATAACCTGTAAAACCTGACAAAATAGACAAGACAACCTCGCGTAAAATCGGCGGCATTCTATATAAGTTACTAAATCCTAGAAAACAAGATAAGATATAATGCTTGTGGAATGAAGTTTGTAGATCTCCTGGAGATTATAAAACTTAATAATTCACAAAAACCATAAGACTCCGTTAGAAAAACAAAACCGTTAAAATTTCCCAAATATTATTTGACTTAGGCAAGCATTTATCACCGGACGAGTGTCCTCAACTATCATAAAATCGATCTCATAGGTGAGATTCCTTATAATCACATGCAATTTTTTCACTCTTCCCGCAAAATTACTTATCAGTTTCTTATTAGGCATCATCCTAAAATTAAGTTGCTTCTTCATCACCCAATTGTAGTAAGTCCTAGTCATGATGTTCATGGGGGATCTAGGGTCGATGTAAGCTTTCCATATATGCATGTGCCCGATATTGCATGGGATGTTAATGTTAGAGGGGTCTCCCATTTTGATAAGGGGGTCGCCAAAGATATATGTTCTCTCGGGACTATCGAATAAATCCTTATGGTATTCCCGTTCTTCCTTGGTTGGCAACTTATCAAAGTATTCTTCTATAGGCTCTACCTCCTCTAATTCCTCTCTACTATCAACCTCAACTTCCCTACTCTCATCCTTAGTCTCGGCTTCTATCCTAACTTCATTCTTGTCACTTTCTTCTATCTCCTTATCTATTGGCTTAATAGTGACAACATTAACAAATTGGACCTGTTTAGATGATGAGGGATCCTTAATATGGTTTCCGTTATGGGTGTCCCTAGTGTCCTTCCTAGGTGTGACTAATGCTTGGTTGTTGAGGGCTTTCAACAAGTTGTCAATCTTGTTGGTCATCTCCGTTTGTTGTTGGTTGAATTCGGTTTCAAACCTTGCTATGCGAGCCTCTGGAGATGCCATAAACTTTGACATCAATCCTTCAAGATTGTTGGTACTACCATAGTTGTTAGAAGGATTGTTGTTGAAAGTACGGTTGGATGGTGGACCGGTTGGTTGGTAACAGTTAGGCGGATTGGAAGAATTGGGTTGATTTTGTTTCCACCTAAGGTTTGGGTGATTTTTCCATGAGGGGTTGTATGAATCAACGTATGTGTTTGGCTCGGGCTTGAAAGTGTACCACTTATCTCCCGCTTCGTCGGTACGCGTGGATGCGTAGTCCGCAAAAGCTGTTCCGGGGAGTTTCACATAATCACGAGTGTCGTGGGGACCACTACATAATTCGCATGAAGAAGTGATTTTGTTCACATGGCTTGAAGGTTTAGGAGCTTCGTAAGATTTCATGAGAAACTTGACTTGGTCCTCAAGTTCCATGATCCTACGGTCGGGAGTGCAAGAATTGTTCGAAGGCAAAGATATTGCCTTGACCGTTTTGTTCAAGTCACGGGGATCATTCCAACTTTCGTTGTCATAGAGAGCAAGATCTTCTATGAGTTCCCATGATTGTTCCGCACTTAGATCACGCAGCTTACCACCGGCCGATTGGTCAATGGCTCGCCTCGTGGAGATGTCGATATGGTCATAAAAAATTTGGACTTGGAGCCAAAGATCTATGCCATGATGAGGGACTTTTTGGAGTAAGTCCTTGAAACGAGTCCATGCTTCATAAAGAGATTCATTTTGACGTTGTTGGAACATCAAGATGTCATTTCTAAGCTTAGTAGTTCTCCCCGGTGGGAAAAATTGAGCAAGGAAATGAGTGGTGAGATCATCCCATGTGGTGATGGATCCCGCGGGTAAACGCTCAAGCCATTGACTAGCTTGATCCCGTAGAGAGAATTGGAATAGGCATAAACGGGTAGTCTCTCTAGTTTCAACACCTAGGTCTATGGAATCTACGATTTTGAGGAAGTCCTTAAGATGTTGGTTTGGATCTTCGGAACGAAGTCCATGGAATGCACATCTGCTTTGCACCAATCGGATGGTGTCGGATCGCAAGGGGGTCACATTGGCTCCGGTGAGCTCAATGGTGTTTCGGTAGCCTTGGTGGCTAGGTCGGGAATACTCTCCTAAGGTTCGGGGCCTAAGTGGTTCTAATGGTGGGTTTTGTTGTGGTGGGATGACGGGTTCAAAGATGTTCCCATTGTCCATGGTGTCGGGTGGTTACGAACAAAGGCACAAAGAAATAAGATAGACTAAAGAGAACCTAAAAATAAAAATAAAATCTTACTAGAAAGGAATCTAGCAAGTAGACCTAATAAAAATAAATTCTAACCTAGACAATAACTATTCCCCGGGCTGCGGTGCCAAAAACTTGATGCATGGGAATCGCAACAGGCTTTACCTCTCGAGGGATCTCGAGAAGCTTACAACCCCCACCAGGCAGTGTACCTGATCGTTGTAGTATAGTATAGTGACAAGTACCGGGGGATTGATCGTTCAGCTTAGGAATAGTGTCGCTAGGATTAGAAAGCCTAAATACTAGTTCTAAGGGTGAGGGATGATTATTTTTGTATTTTTATATTTTTATGAAAGCAAGTAAATATCTCGGGTTTGAAGGATTTGGGCGGAATTAGTTGCTATTCAACTAACCCAATACTAAGATGCAATCAAAATAAAATACTAAAAATGAAATTAAGCTAAATAAACTAAGGTTGTGAGTTGTAATTGGAGAAAATGTGTTTACTTAGATTTCACTACTCCCTAGACATCTTTTACACGTTAATTACTTGTTATAATTGCATGGATGACGGATCGTATTCCTTAATACCATTCATGGGGTGGCACACATAACTCCCCAATTCTATGAGCTCTTATCTCCTCCTACACCATGCCCAACACAACTATAGGGATTGTAAACAGTGGCTCATGCATTAAATACAACCAATAAAGACCTAGTGCACCTCGGTTCATGTTTCTTAAGACGTTCAAGCATGTTACCGAGTGGAGATCTGCCAGTTTTCTTAAGCCTAACATATAAATCATTCATCCAAGACAAGAATAAACAAGTAATCAACACATAATTAACATCTAGGTTTCATTAAATCTAAGCAAACACAAGATAGATCTAGCCTAGCATGATAGAATTAAGACAAGAACAAGATATAGACAACCAACACATAGACATATTGATTGAATTAGAAGAGCACTTATCTCAATTACAATGCAAGGTATCAAGGGTTTGGAACCCTTGAAAAACCTGTAAAAGTTGCACCAAAATCGTACTTAGGGTATCTCCAAAACTTCTCTCTTTTAATGTGTGAAAATTAGAAAACTATATATAGAAAAATAGGTCTGACGGCGTCAAGACAAAGCTTGTGATGCCGTCACCTCGCCGCCAAAACTATTCTCGGACTGCCTTGATCTACATTTGACGCCGTCAAGACTTAAACAATTCCAGGCCGTCATGACTATTTTACTCCTGACGCCCTTCCTTCGTGACGCCGTCAAATCTGTACTGGGTCGTCATGGACTTCTGCTATTGACGCCGTCAGAGGATTGCTCTTGACGCCGTCACCTACTGTTCCCAGCATGGAAAATTAACACTATGGCATTTTCTTCACTTTTATGCTCCAAAAATGTCCGAATTGCTTCCTTTTCCAGATTTCTCTTCCAAAGTACCTAAAATCACAAAAGGAACGATTTAGGGCAATATTTGATCAAATAAATTCGAATTCGGGCTTAAATGACCCCCTAAAAACGGATCATTTTTCGCCTCATCAAGAAGCTGTCAAAATAAATAGAGTTCGTCGGGTTTCAAACGTGTATATCTTGGTCGTTATGATCTCGTTTTCTACGTTCTATATATCCCCGGAATCGTGAGGCAATATACTAAAATATTTTTGATAAGTTGGGATGGCTAGATTACGGCTAATGCCTTAGGTTTGCCCTTGAAAATCATGGGACAGCAAGTATATTTTTAAGAAAATAGTTTTTCGTCGTTAAACTTAGAAATATCATATCTCCTTCGTTATAAGGTCGTTTTTGTTCATTCTAAAGCCCGCGGTTTCGTTTTTGAATGTATTTACTAAATCTTTAAGCCAAAAAGACCCTAGGTCTACTGATTTTCCCAAATGTTACAAAAATGGACAGATCCCTTTCTATTGTTGAAAAGTTGATGTTTAAGGTTCGAGACTAGTTCAAAACTTAACCAAACTACTTCAAATAAACTCCAAAAGTACTCAATCCTACCATACACCTTCTTAGGGTGTCATGGGATAACATCACCAACCTTGGTGGATCTATTGAAGTTACTAATAAAAATTATAGATCTAAGATTAAAGAGTATTATTGTACAAAGTGGTATATATAACATATATATTTGCATGATCTACTACTATGACTTGAAAATATATCAAATGGAAGGATAAAAGATTACAAAATTTGTGTAGACACCTACTTGAAGAGTTAATGATTTGTGAGCAAGAAAACCTAATAATCTTGAGGTTTTTTATTTCAAAACCCTTACTAGGAGTACAATTAAGACTTGATTATAACTTGATCTTCACAAAATAATGGTTTCTTCTTGGTTTCTTTTCTTTGGCCGAGCAAGTGAAGAGGAGAGAAAGAGATGTGAAATTTTCTTTTAGCTAGTTGTTTTGGTACCAAAAAGGAAGTATTACATGTATAAGATGTAGATATTTTTGTAAGTCTTGGTCAAGGAAAATCAAAAGCTATCTTGGACCTAGGGAGGGGGCAATAGGCGTGAAATAGGGGAGGGTAGGAAGAGTTTGTGGGCTAATTAAAGATTTGGTTTATTAGTGTAAGTATTAGTTTGTTTTTGTTGGGTATTAGGTGTTATCGGGTACCGAGTTTACTAGAAATAAATCGTGACGATATGAAATAAAATCTAACGAAGTTGTAAAAGTTGGAAAATCATATTCCTTGCATGAATTGGGTTTTAGAATAATTATCGGATTGAAATATCGCAAACCGTCGGAGTTATCTAAACAGAAAATGTAGTAGTTAATTTAAAAACACCGGGTAAATTAATAATATAAATTTTATATTATTGTAATACGTATCATAATATATTAGGATCGTAGACGGGAGTATCGGGTATATATTAGTAGTAAAAACTGAGTGGTAACGTTTATTAAATATTTAAACATACGTATATTGAAATAATGCATATCTGTGCATGGCCTAATAAACTGATGATGTAACTGATGATATATAGACTACTCTAGTCTATATGACATGTCCTTACTGATGATGCATGAATTCGCAGCTAAACCACACTGGTTACACGAATTTGAATACCCGTAAACTTGGTTTATGATGAAATGAATGATATTCATGAATAGTGTTTTCCTTCCGGGAATGAATAGTGCCACATGAATAGTAAAATTTTTGAACGATTCTCAAAATCTCAAACTGACTCCGAAAATGATGAATAGTAAAATGAGGAATAATGATCGGTGAATAGTAAATAATGAATAGTAACTGGTGAATAGTAAATTGTCGAGGTTTGAAAAAGGACCAGAAATTAGGAGTTGTGACAATGGACTAGCTCATTGTTCTTAAGGGGAAGAGGAATAAGAACAGCCTCACATGCATATTTTTTACATTCACAGACCTTTGAATTGATATTGTCACTTGCAATGACCGGCATCTTCCCTTTCACCTTTGTCTTTAGATTCTCAATTTCATTAAGCAAAGAGGTTATCTTTTCATTGGTTTTATCATGAGTGATCTTAATAAAATCATATAACTCTTTGTAATTTTGTTTTACTTTAGATTTTTTAGCTTGAAAACAATCATTTTCATGTCTAAGTTTGTTGATTATGTTTTGAAGTTGAAAATTCTGAGAATCTCCGGACATTGGTTTATGGGTGTCGATCACAACATTCATGGGAGATTTCAATTCGGAAATTTGAGCCCTCATTAACCGGATCGTGTTCGTGTGAGCTTGAATTTTTTCATCCCTTTTTGCTAATTCAAAATATGCACAAATTCTGGAACATCAGAAGATGTCTTAGCCTTTGATATTTTTATTTTTTCTTCTAAATGTTGATATTTCAATTGTAAGTTAAGATTATCAACTTCTAGTTTAGAAAAGCACTTGTCCATGTTGTCATGATCATCTTTTTGAATTTTTTCATGCAATTTCAAATTCTCCCCCTCAAGCTCAACAACACGATTTTGAAGGTTATTCAAAGCAATAGACATTTCATGAAATTGACAAGCATTTAATGAAGAATCTGTAGCAGTATAGAACACATCTTGTGTAATACATTTAGCAATCAAATTGTCATTCATGATGAGAATATTTTTCCTGGCTATTTCACTATGCTGAAGATCTATTGCAATTTGTTTACTCTTACTTTCCACATTTTTAAACACCTCTTTCATTTCTTTTTGCTCAACATCAACGGATTGTCGTAAACCCTCAAAGTGTTCTTTGATTAGTTTAAAAAGTGGGATGACTTCAGTTAAGTAACACTCTTTAGTAAGCTCAAATCCCCTTTCACCCTCAGTAATTCCTGTTGGTGTGATTCTCTTTTTGCATGTTTGATCAAAATTAGTGAACATTTGACAAAGGACATATATGCTAATAAGAGTTTTACATTGCGTGGGAAGTGACAACTGAACTAAGTGCATTGGTGTATTGGGGGGATACACCGTTGGGGCAGCTAACTTTTGAGGCGTCTTGGCCTTAATTTCCTCAGCTTTCATTTTTTTAACATCTAATAGCCAAAATACTTGTTCTGGTGTTAACTTAGTTGGAGGTGCAAACACAGTCACTCGGTTTTGTTCATAATAATCATGGGGCTTAACAATGACACGATGTTTAATGCACTTAGAGTCCTTCATTTTATTATCAAATCTTTCTCTATTGGCAGACTCAAGATCATCTAATTCTTTATCAGACCAACTATTTGGAGGGTCATGATTAGGTGTAAGCATAACCTTAGCATCATAGAGGGCAGGTTGAGAGGCTCTAACGCTCTTAAGGAAGTTAGTTTTAGGCATCCCTAAGTCTTTATCACTATGCTTATCTCGTAGTTTAGTGTGTTTTTCAATCATTTGAGTTGTTTGACTGGTTTGGCCTTGGATGTACAACTTGTTTTCAAGTTTGTTCTTCAACTGCTTAAGGTTGGAAAATTCATTTAACAGTTTAGTTTCCTTTTCCTGAAATTCACTTTTTATAACATTTAAACTATCCTAAATTTCTTGTTTTTCCTTAACAGCATGATCAAGTTGATTTTGAACAGATTTTATCTCTTGTTTAAGGGCCTCTACCTTTAAGTTTTATTCAATTATGTATGCTTGCATTTGCCAATCCATTTTTTGTTCACGTTCGGTTAGCTCAAATTTTGAACGTAGTTCATAACACCTAACTTGATCCTTAAGAATATTAATCCTAGTGGTCAGAGTGTCATCGGGTGCAACAACAGTATATTCATAAAGTTTACACACATAGTCATAAACAGTAGATATATCACTAGAAACAACAGAGTCGACGTTGTGCTTTACATATTGTTCATATGGGACGAAATTTCTATTTCCTATATTAGCAATATCTAATTCTACAACATTTGTTTGTTGTTCTTCGTTATATATCTTTTGTTAATGAATCACTGATGAGTGCTCAAACACTAATCATTTTTTATCAGATCTGAACTGCAAAACAATCAAAAGTCATCCAAATACTTAAATTATCCCAGGGATTGTGTTTTACGTGTTTTAAATGCGAAATAAGCAAAAACAAATGAAAAATGATCAAAGTTTGCAATATTGGCAGTTTTAGTCCCCCAAGTTTCAAAACTTGTCAAAAATAGTCCCTATGCATTTATTTTGAATGAAAAGTCAACCCAAGTCTTTTGGAAAGTCAAATATCACAAAATATAATACTTGGGTCAAAAAGTTTCAAAATTTACATGTTTGGTCCCTAAGATTTCAAATCTGGCAAAAATGGTCCATAGGAATTTTGAAAAGTGGAAAAATGCAAAATTGGTCCTTGTATTATTAGAGATTGGCATCATTGGTCCTTGAGAGTACTTTGGAGAAATTTCAACTTCAGCCCTCATAATTGGTGAAATTGCAAAAATGGTCCTTGTGATAATATAATACCAAACGAACCCTTTTATTATTATTACACAAAACCAAATCCAATACCTAATCCACACAAACACAAGCCCAAACATACCCCAGCCCCATTCCATCCCCAGCCCACCCCCTTTTTATAATTACCCCAGGGTCAAACCACGGTCAAACAAACCGTCTTCCCCACCAAAACTCCCCCGTTTTCAGGCACTGTGTCTCCCCCCCCCCCCCCTCCACCTTTTCACCAAACCAATCCGCCACAATAAATACTCCTCAACTACCCAACCAAACAAACCCTCCACAATTAATGCCCCTCAACCATCCCACTAATATTGTCTCGTTTTATTTTTTGGCGGCAAAACCACAATCAAGAGCTAGGATGCATCAATCCTCAAATCAATGGTGGGGATTTAGTCAAGGGTCAACAAGAAGCTCTTTGGGACTACCAAAAGTGAATAGAAGGCATACATGGGCAAAGGGTTGCCTCTTTGGCATTTATAGTATAAGTATTAGTATTTTGTTAGTCTCAAGTGTGTAATTTTTATGTAACCTAGTTAATTTAGAACTTATTTTTCATCATGTAATCTGTTTTTACAGTAATGTAAAGTTTCTTTTAAGTTATTTCTTATTTCCAAGTTTAAGTTCATTTGAATATATTCAATTGTTAGTTAAAAGTTCATCAGTGAATATAAGCTACTTGTGAGTTTAAAATTTAAGTTTTAGAAGCTTTACAAGCTTATGCAAACTTTCTATTCTCAGTTTTATAAAATCACTTAAAAATATAAGTTAAATAAAAAAAAATCACTGAGAATGAAGAATGAAGAATGGAGAAGAGCTTATCTTGGATGCTTATGGTTGTAGTGCCTCAGGGGAAGCTATAGGATAAGTTCTTGTTTCTATGTTCCATGTTTCAGTTTGAAAGCAGTTGTAAGCAATTCTAATTTTTTACTAAATTAGTTTCTGATTGTTTCTTTGATGTTGTTTTTGTTCCAATAGCTTCTATTAAGTTCCCTTAATCTGTTTTAGCCTTAAAATCATCAGTAGTAGTTTAAATTTTGCAAGCTGTAGTTTAAATATAATTTTAAGAGGGTGTTTGGTTCAGTTGAGTTCAGTGTATTCTACCTTGGTTTGCTCATTGCATTTGGTCAAAACATGTTGAAGTAGGTTATATCGGAACATTAGAACCATAAAAACCAGCTCTTATTAGCAAAAAGTCAAGATAACCTTGTAATCCATCATACTTGTTATCTGTTACAACTCTTGGTTCCATAATCCTAATATTAGTTTGAAATTTGATTACCTAGCATAATTTCATATCTCGGTAGCTTAAACTAACATAATCAGTGGTACAATTTGATTCAAATTTCATTTTAGTCAAAGTAGGAGTATAATTTAAAAAGTCAAATTTCAGCTTGGGTAGTTTTTGAATAAACTTTAGAATTTCGTGTAGGGTTTGATTTTAGGAATTAAAACTTGCGCTTGCTAGATCTTGTAATTTTGCTGCTTAACTTGTTGCTTGTATTTTTTATAATTTTTAGTTTGCTTGGTAAACTGCTTAATTTTAGCTTGTTAATTAGCACTTTTCTTGGAACTTACCCTGCTCACAGCTTGGCATACCACTTTCATGAGCTTGTGAAATCTTTGTTAATTGGCTTAAGCTTGTGTAATTTGTTGCTATTTATAGCTTATCTGGCTAAGTTGTTATATGTGCTTTTGCTTTTCTTTAAAGTGCTTATTGTCACTGCTTAACTTGCTTGCCATGTACCACCAAATCATCTCACTACACTGAGCAATCAGTTTAGTTGATCTCTTTTACAAGCTCAATCATAAGCACATTTCTGAGCTTCTGCTTGTCAACCTTGGCTTGTTGGGAAGCTTAGCATGCCATTTCCAAGTTTTTTCAAGCTTGTTTACTAGGGCTGCAAGCAGTCCCTAGTTTGCCCCATTTGCTTGTGTGTAATGGATACTCAGTACATACACAGCTTTTTCATAAGCTCATCCAGAGCTCAATAGTGGGCCCCATTGTGATATTTTTAGCTTTTTGGGAACCCTAACAAGCCAGCTTCTCACTTCAAGACTCATTTTCAGTTTGTGTCTCTTTGCCCCTAGCTTAAATTGGCCTAGAAAATCTTGTAGGCCTGCTTATTTGACAGGGGTGAATCAAAGTGCTTATTAGCTTATCAAAGCTTATTCAGTGCTAAACCCTTGTTCCTTTTTACTCATTTCCATTCACATCTGTAGTTTGCAACTTATTTTTCCATTGGTTCCAGCTAAGAAGCTTATTTGAAGCTTATGGCTTGACAGTTTGACCAAAGTCAACTATCAAGGCATTAAGCACTTGAAGTGCTTATTCACTTGGTCCCAATCAAACTTCCTTCACAAAAGTTGCTTAAAATTAGTTAATACTCAGTTGTGAAAAAGAAAATTCCAAAAAATCCAAATTTAATAAAAGTGATAGCTTTTATTTAAGCCAATTGGCTTATTACCTCAGCTTATTTATAAGCTAATCTCTTTTTTATATTTTTCCTAGGCTTCTGGTAGCTAAAAATAATTTTAGTAATTTTCTCAGATTTTTCTTGCATCATTTGGTATTTTCTTAATTTAAATTAGTTTTTAATAATTATTAAATAGTTAATAATTAATATTAATTAATTAGAAAATCAAAAAAATATAAATTTAATTTTAAAATTAGTTTTTAGTTGTTTTTAATTTTTCAAATTTTATTTTCAATTTTATAGTGTAATTTCATAATTAATTAGAATTTAGGTTAATTTAAATAATTAAAAAGTAATTAATAATTAGTTAATAATTAGTAATAATTAATTAAAAAGTCCTAAAAATATATTTTCAGTTCTAAAATTAATTTTATAGTATTTTAGATTTTTCTAAGTTTAAATTTTATTTTTCTAGGTTAATTTCATAATTATTTGTATTTTAGGTTAAGTTAATTAATTAAAAGTAAATAGGAAATTAGTATTTAATTAATAATAATTATAAAAATAGTGTAAAAATTAATTTTAATTTTCCAAAAATTTTCTATAATCATTAGGTTTGTAAAAATATCATTTTTATACCAGTAGCTGATGCGTGGGAATCGCAACAGGCTTTACCTCTCGAGGGATCTCGAGAAGCTTACAACCCCCACCAGGCAGTATACCTGATCGTTGTAGTATAGTATAGTGACAAGTACTGGGGATTGATCGTTCAACTTAGGAATAGTGTCGCTAGGATTAGAAAGCCTACATACTAGTTCTAAAGGTGAGGGATGATTATTTTTGTGTTTTTATATTTTTATGAAAGCTAGTAAAATCTCGGAGTTTGAAGGATTTGGGCGGAATTAATTGCTATTCAACTAACCCAATACTAAGATGCAATCAAAATAAAATAATAAAAATGAAAATAAACTAATTAAACTAAGGTTGTGAGCATTAATTGGAGAGAATGTGTTTACTTAGATTTCACTACTCCCTAGATATCTTCTACACGTTAATTACTTGTTATAATTGCATGGATGACGGATCGTATTCCTTAATACCATTCAAGGGGTAGCACATATAACTCCCCAATTCTATGAGCTCTTATCTCCTCCTACACCATGCCCAGCACAACTATAGGCATTGTAAACAGTGGCTCATGCATTAAATACAACCAATAAAGACCTAGTGCGCCTCGGTTCATGTTTCTTAAGACGTTCAAGCATGTTACCATTTGGAGATCTGCCAGTTTTCTTAAGCCTAACATATAAATCATTCATCCAAAACAAGAATAAACAAGTAATCAACACATAATCAATATCTAGGTTTCATTAGATCTAAGCAAACACAAAAGAGATCTAGCCTAGCATGATAGAATTAAGACAAGAACATGATATAGACAACCAACACATAGACATATTGATTGAATTAGAAGAACACTTATCTTAATTAATCATGCAAGGTATTAAGGGGTTGGAACCCTTGAAAAACCTGTAAAGTTACACCAAAATCGTACTTAGGGTTTCTCCCAAAACTTCTCTCTTTAAATTTGAAAAACTAGAAAACTATATATAGAAAAATAGGTTTGACAGCGTCAAGAGTAATCTTGTGACGCCGTCACCTCGCCGCCAAAACTCTCCTCGGACTGCCTAGATCCACTTCTGACTCCGTCAAGACTTAAGCACTTCCAGGCCGTCATGACTCTTTTACTCTTGACGCCCTTCCTACGTGACGCCGTCAAAACTCTTCTGGGTCATCATGGAAATTTATGAAATTTGCTCTTGACGCCGTCAAGGATTTGCTCTTGACGCCGTCACCTACTGTTCCCAGCTTGGAAAATTAAGACTTTGGCGTTTTCTTCACTTTTATGCTCCAAAAACGTCCGAATTGCTTCCTTTTCCAGATTTCACTCCCAAAGTACCTAAAATCACAAAAGGAACGATTTAGGGCAATATTTGATCAAATAAATTCGGATTCGGGCTTAAATGACCCCCTAAAAGTGGTTCAGTTTTCGCCTCATCATATACCCTTACACTTAAGATTTGCTTGTCCTCAAGCAAATGCGCTTTTATTCTACTCAAAATACAAGTTAGGGGTCATTTAACACTAATATAAAAGTAATTACAACAAATAATCGTTCCACTAAAGACCAATAGACAAGCACGGAGGTCATACACAAGCACCTCACAAATAGTGTTTAGATACTCACATCTCTCGGGTGTAATAAAGTGTAAATTACAATATGAAAACGGAAGATATCTCTCACTACCTGTCATAGCAAAATAGATTAGCATAGGCTTGGGAAATGATCAAACCTCCACCACATGGCGTAAGCACCTAGGATAAACTATCAAAGAGGTCTTTTAAAGGGTTGTAACGTTAGGTGTAGGGATATGAAATACACGGTTTTGTTGGATAAAGGAAGTTTTTACTGGTGGCAAGTTAACAATCTTGGTTAATTACATGTACAATATGGCGTTGCTAAGCCAAGACTAGACTCGACTTAAGCTAATAAATGAAAAATAACAAAAACATAAAATGAACATAAAATAAAAAGGGATGGTAGTTCGTATGTTTTTTCACTTTTTCCTTTTTCTATTTTTTTTTTCTTTTCTTTTTCGATTTTTTTTCTTTTTTTTTTTTTTCTTTTTTTTTTTTTTTTTTGCATACACTCTTACCCAACCATCCAAAATAATACATCATAGGGGATGAAAATTCCCCTTACACCTGAATCTTTACATACTTTACAATAAACTATTCTAATGACTCGAATTAAGAAAATCAAAACACTTGGAGCACTTTTAAGATTAACGTACATATAGGGGTAATAAATGATGTTCTTCCCCTTTACTCCATAAAATAAGTACTTACCCATGAGTCCCAATCGTCCCAAAACAATATGTACAAGGATATGACTCGACTTAGCAATCATGTAATCAATTAGAAAGTTAACTTAGGGTTTAACAAATAACAATAATGCACTAAAAATGAGCGCATACACTGTGGTAGCAGCCTCTATACCTTAGGTAGGGGTATGGTTGTCTACGTCTCAACCTCCCCCATACACCGTGGAAGACGGTATTGGGACCCATAACCCGTGGAAGACGGTATTGGGAGTTGCTTTACTTTACTTTACTTTACTAAAAATGAGCGCATACACGGAAGGCTAAGGCGATTTGGTTGTACATTTAAGTGGGGTGTAACAAATTCTTCCTTTAAGTAAAATGCTTAAAGTTAGAAACGAAAAGATAGGCTCGGAGGGGTGTACTAGGGGTTTCGTGTACTAAAAATGAGTACAACACTAAGGGTGTGGGAAAAATTAGTTGACTTAACTAGCCAAGTAATATGACTTAAATGGTCAAGTAATTATAATACGGGTTTAACACAAGGGTGATCCTAATGCCTCTTATCATGTAGTAAATCCTACCACACGAATGTAGTCTCACTAGTGGTCTCGGGATGCATCACTAACGCAAGTTCTAGAAGCTAAATGCTACCGGTACACTCATAAGCACTAATAGTAAATGCTTTTCCTATCAAATCTAAAGGCGAACCTCACATATTTGGGTGGAAAATTTTTCTGAATATACGGTTATGTGCTAGTCATACAATCTCCTATCCATGAGACGCTTGCTATGGCTAAAGTTTCACTCCTAAATGTTGTAAAAAATTTTAAATTTGGCGCTAAAATTGCACTAACAAGTATTTCTCATAGTTTTATTACACATCTACTATCAAACAAAACAAACTCAAGCGAAAGTGCATATGTAAGGTATCATCTTTTTACCCTCCCCTTACACTTAAGATGAACATTGTCCCCAATGTTCAAGTAAAGAATGTAAAAGTGAAAAAGTAAAGAGAATGAAATCAAATACTCCCCTGATTCGCTCGGTATGGATAATAAGGTGGCCAGGTTAAATCTTCCTCCAAGAAAATGAACAATCAAAGCTTCCCTTCCAGAATATAAATCATCTTCTTGTCATACATAACCTGTAAAACCTGACAAAATAGACAAGACAACCTCGCGTAAAATCGGCAGCATTCTTTATAAGTTTCTAAATCCTAGAGAACAAGATAAGATATAATGCTTGTGGAATGAAGTTTGCAGATCTCCTGGAGATTATAAAACTTAATAATTCACGAAAACCATAAGACTCCGTTAGAAAAACAAAACCGGTAAAATTTCCAGATTTTTAACTCCTGACGCTGTCAAGAGTAAACCCCTGACGCCGTCAGAATGGACCTGCAGAAATTCTTATGTTAAGTTTCCGGAAAATTTCTGGAAAAACTTGGTCCTACTTCCTGGAAAATCCTGCAAAACTTCATTATGACTCAATACAAGCATTTGACTCTAACAAGTACTAATACACATGTCCATTTATTATTGTTGTGGTTCATGCTCAATTTCGTTCTTATAAACAAATTTGGATCTCCCTTACACTTATCTTTTGCAAAATACCTTTATATGCAATTAATACGAAGTTAAAAACAAAATAAAGCATTTTCACAATTTACTTTGAAACATGAGCCACAAACAATAAAAATAAAACATGCATACGGAAACAAATAAAATCAAACAAACAAACAAATAAACAAATGAAAACACACAAAACATGGGTTGCCTCCCAAGAAGCGCTTGTTTTTGTTCGAGTCACGAGCCTGACTCTACCCTTAGTTAACGGAAATAGGGGAGGTTTTCCCTACACTTTGAATTAAGTGCGGGTGGAAGTAGCGATACACACCCCTAGGGTGGAAATATGCCTCGTAAGGAAAGAGTGGTGGATGAATTATATGCTCAAAGGGGTGTGCTCCTATCATCATAACCTTACCTAATTCAATCGGGTTAATGGGTGGATTAAGATTTTCTCCCAGAAAGGGATCATTTTCAATCAACTTCAAGAGATTACTAGTTGGGGATCCAGCTTGACCTAATAAACCCGGTTTAAACCCATAATGTTTCTTGTGATCAAACATAAATGGGTGATGTAAGCATGTAAGGTCATTTTCAACTCCTATATTAGCTTCCTCTCTACATGGCTTAGAGTCCACTACCTTTATCCTAAGACTACCCGGACTACATGGGTTGATGGGTGGGTCAGCTCCTCTTTTGTCTCCTAGATGTATATCTAAGGATGAAAAGTTGTGTGAAGATTGAGGTTCCGGTTCATCAACACTAGGTAATTCCCTAGAACTAAGAGTAAAGTTATCACTAGAAGTATTCAAACCTATATCCTCTAGTGGTTTTTAGTACAAGGGCTCTACCTCTATTCGGGCTCCTATAGTCTCTTCTACATCTTTCGGGTATGTCATGGGTGGTGTGTATTCCTCAAGTGATGATGGGAGTTATGGGGTACTTTGTAGGTTTGTGTTATTTACCTCATCCTTCTTTATCTCAATATCATCTATATCCTCATCATATGTTCCTTGAGATTCCAAGTCATTGATCATAAAACCTAGGTCTTTTTGCTCAATATGATCATGCTCGGCTAAATCCTCCATAATTGTTTCTTCAAGTTGTGATGTATACAAATCCATCAATTCATTGAACTCATGGTTCACTGTTAGGAGGCTTTCCTCAAAATTTTTCCAAAGGGTCTTACTAAAAGGAATTGATCCTAACAATGATTGTTTAATATAGGCCACACATGCGCATAACTCATCAAACCTATCAAACTTTACACCTATCTCTTTTTGTATATATCTAAGATCACTTAAAAATTCATTGGAACAACAGGAAGCAAATCTATCCGAGTAAACTAATTGTTCCTCTATAGTTAATGATCTAAATAGAATTTCATCCGCCATGAAGACAAATGAAAATGGTTTTACAAACAAAGGGCACAAAGAAAAAGATAGACTAAAGAGAACCTAAAAATAAAAATAAAACCTTACTAGAAAGGAATCTAGCAAGTAGACCTAATAAAAAGAAATTCTAACCTAGACAATAACTATTCCCCGGCAGCGGCGCCAAAAACTTCATGCGTGAGAATCGCAACAGGCTTTACCTCTCGAGGGATCTCGAGAAGCTTACAACCCCCACCAGGCAGTGTACCTGATCGTTGTAGTATAGTATAGTGACAAGTACCGGGGGATTGATCGTTCAGCTTAGGAATAGTGTCGCTAGGATTAGAAAGCCTAAATACTAGTTCTAAAGGTGAGGGATGATTATTTTTGTGTTTTTATATTTTTATGAAAGCAAGTAAAATCTCGGAGTTTGAAGGATTTGGGCGGAATTAGTTGCTATTCAACTAACCCAATACTAAGATGCAATCAAAATAAAATAATAAAAATGAAAATAAACTAATTAAACTAAGGTTGTGAGCAGTAATTGGAGAGAATGTATTTATTTAGATTTCACTACTCCCTAGATATCTTTTACACGTTAATTACTTGTTATAATTTCATGGATGACGGATCGTATTCCTTAATACCATTCATGGGGTGGCACACATAACTCCCCAATTCTATGAGCTCTTATCTCCTCCTACACCATGCCCAGCACAACTATATGGATTGTAAACAGTGGCTCATGCATTAAATACAACCAATAAAGACCTAGTGCGCCTCGGTTCATGTTTCTTAAGACGTTTAATCATGTTACCATTTGGAGATCTGCCAGTTTTCTTAAGCCTAACATATAAATCATTCATCCAAAACAAGAATAAACAAGTAATCAACACATAATCAATATCTAGGTTTCATTAGATCTAGGCAAACACAAAAGAGATCTAGCCTAGCATGTTAGAATTAAGACAAGAACATGATATAGACAACTAACACATAGACATATTGATTGAATTAGAAGAACACTTATCTTAATTAATCATGCAAGGTATCAAGGGGTTGGAACCCTTGAAAAACCTGTAAAGTTACACCAAAATCGTACTTAGGGTTTCTCCCAAAACTTCTCTCTTTAAATGTCAAAAATTAGAAAACTATATACAGAAAAATAGGATTGACGGCGTCAAGAGTAATCTTGTGACGCCGTCACCTCGCCGCCAAAACTCTCCTCGGACTGCCTAGATCCACTTCTGACTCCGTCAAGACTTAAGCACTTCCAGGCCGTCATGACTCTTTTACTCTTGACGCCCTTCCTACGTGACGCCGTCAAAACTCTTCTGGGTCGTCATGGAAATTTATGAAATTTGCTCTTGACGCCGTCAAGGATTTGCTCTTGACGCCGTCACCTACTGTTCCCAGCTTGGAAAATTAAGACTTTGGCGTTTTCTTCACTTTTATGCTCCCAAAGTACCTAAAATCACAAAAGGAACGATTTAGGGCAATATTTGATCAAATAAATTCGGATTCGGGTTTAAATGACCCCCTAAAAGTGGTTCATTTTTCGCCTCATCAGTAGCCTTTTCAGATAATCCCACTCACTTTCATTTACGTACGTTTGTTCCCGTTTTCAGCAAACGTACAGTTTTTAGGTTTTAGCTCGTTTCTTCTTAATCCAAATTCTAGTAATCAATCATATAGCTTTCCTAAGCTATTTCTTTTTATAATTTTCAAATAATTCTCATTACCACCCTTTTTTGTGAATAATCACCCGATCAAAAACGCGCTCAGATACAATTCACACCTCGTCGGGGTATAACGACCTGGTGATTTCCTATATTACCCCGAGATTGACTCTAGGCTATTTGACTTTGTTGACCATTCTTTGGTCAATATAAGTTGACTGTTTAGGGCCAATCAAATTTTGGCGCCGTTGCCGGGGAGGTGTGCGCGTTTCTATAGCGTCTTTTGAGAATAGTGTTATTTCACCCTCATCACTATACAAATACCATCACTTTTGTAAATTCTAAATCAAAACATAAAAAAGTCATTAACACTTTTCCTAAAGTGTTAAAACACCAAAAAAAAACAACAAAACAGATCGTTACGATTTCTATATTGTGTTTCTTTTAAGGTGATTCTTAAAGAGATACGATTTTGGTAAACAAAACGATACCAAAAATATTGTCCAAAAGTTTTTCACCCATACACAAAAACCCAAAAACATCCGTCTTTTCTTGTGAATAATAATAAATACATAAAAACTAACCGTCGCAAACCAAGACAGAACACCTACCAACTGGGGTGTGGACATAATAAGTTCCCAAACCAAAGATTTAAAACTTACCTTTGTATCCCTGTGAGTGGTGTACCTTTCTTAAAGAAGCCACTTGCTTGTGATTATTGGTTTAAGTTCATTGTGGATTTGCCTCGATTTTGTTTTGATTGGTTTTTATCTCTAGTGCATGCGCACTCGTTCTTCAAGGTCCACGAGCCCATTACGTGAGCTTGTCAGGAAACCTCGAAGACCTCGTAGACATTCAGTACCAACAGTCAGATCTGAGATCCGTACTGTTGCCACACCCACTGTCACCATGGTGGAAGACCGCCACATGTGTGAGCTTCTCCAAGCACCCATCGAGGGTTACGGAGATGCCATTGTTGTTCCAGCCATCGTGGCTGATAATTTTGAGCTCAAAACCGGGTTACTCAATCTTGTAACCTCAAGTCAATTCTACGGTTTTAAGAGGGACGATCCTCATGCTCACATTCGATGGTTCAATAAAATCACATCGACTGTCAAGTACAAGAATGTCCCTTGTGAAGCAATCAAACTTCTTCTCTTCCCATTCTCATTGGAGGGACAAGCCCGGATTTGGCTTGAAAAACAACCTCCTTGATCAATTGAGACATGGGAAGATCTTGTGAAAAAATTTGTGAATGAATTCTTCCCACCTTCCAAGACCATGAGTCTTCAGAACGAAATCTCCAAGTTCACTCAGAAATATGATGAATCTTTTGGTGAAGCGTGGGATCGTTTCAAAGAATTATTTCGCAAGTGTCCACGTCATGGTTTCTCAGAGTTGATGCAACTCGATACTATTTACAATGGCGTGAGCCAAGTTGATCAGGATTCTCTCAATGCCTCCGCGGGAGGTAATTTCTTGAGTAGAACCACAAAAGAAGCTTTGCAAATCATAGAAAACAAGTCCAAGGTCCGCTCTACGCGAAGCAAACCGATTGTTTCTCAAATCAATGCGGGTCCTTCCACTTCATCTTCTGTGGGTCAATTTAGCATGGATGCTAAGCTTGACAAGCTCATTGAAGCGATTCAAGCTTTGGTTCTCGCCCAAACAAAGAAAGTTTCATTTCCACAAAATCCTCCACCTGCTGAGGTTAAAAAAGTGAAAGTCTGTGTGATTTCTGGTGGGCCGCATGCCTACTACAATTGCACAGCTAATGATGGTACTTCATATGAATCTCATGCTGTTGTTGGGCCCCAAAATCAAGGAGGCAATCAATACCGCCCTCCTATGGACCCGAACTATCGTTCTCACCATTATCCTGGACCTCCTGGTTTTAATCAAAACCGAATTGTACAAAATCGTGGCCAAAATCAAATTATAGTGAACCAAGGTTTTCAAAACCAAGGTAACTTCAATCAGGGTCACGGTTTCCAAAATCAAAACCAAGGTTTCCAACACCAAAATCAAGGAAACTTTAACCGGAACCAAGGTCAGGGTAATTTCAATCCCGGGAATTTTCATGGAAATAACCACCAGAATCAAGGGAATCTCCATCATCAAAATCAAGGAAATTTCAACCAAGGTCCCTACCCGAACAATCGAGCTCAAAATTTTCCTAATCAGAATCAAGCCATTGTTCCAACAGGGCCTTCATCTGATGAGTTGTTAAAACAATTCATGAAGTCCCAAGAAGAGTTGAACAAGTTGCTGGTCAGCCAGATTTCTGATATCAAGAAGTCTTTAAATTATCAACCCTCGGGCTTAGGTACTACTTTACCGAGCAACACGATCGCTAACCCAAGGGGCGATGCTAAGGCGATCACAACACGAAGTGGTGCTTCATATGATGAACCCGCGATTCCTACTACCTCTTCTTCCTCTCCTCCAAAGGTAGTGGAACGTGAACCTGAGGTAACAAAGGACAAGGTGCAAATTCCTAGATCACGAAGTACAGCACACGTCCAACCTCAGGTTATTCCAGAAACCAGATATAAGCCTGGAGTTGTCTTTAACCACCAGAAACTCCAGTGGACAACCCTAAATCCAAAACTTCTATTCCTTATCCATCACGTCTCAATGAACAAAAGCTTCGCGAAAAGGCTAGTTACCAAATGGATAAATTTTTCCAAATCATCCAAGAATTGCACTTTGACATTAGCTTCGCGGACGCTATTCTCTTGATGCCCAAGTTCGCATCAACAATTAAAAATCTGTTAAGTAATAAGGAAAAACTCTTCGAGATGGCAAGAACTCCTCTGAATGAGCACTGCTTAGCAGTTCTCTTGAAAAATCTTCCTGAAAAGCTTGGAGACCCCGGGAAATTTCTCATTCCTTGTACTTTCCCGTGTATGGTTGAATGCTTCGCCTTAGCTGATTTAGGTGCTAGCATTAACCTGATGCCATATTCTGTGTGGAAGAAACTCTCTTCCTGAACTTACTCCCACGTGCGTGACTTTAGAGCTTGCCGATCGTTCGATTTCTCGTCCTCTTGGCATTACCGAGGACTTATTCGTTAAAGTGGGAAAGTTCCATTTTTCGGCAGATTTTGTGATTGTTGACTTTGATGCCGATTCAAGGGTCCCTCTCATTCTTGGAAGGGGATTCCTTAGAACTGGGCGTGTTCTTATCGATGTATTTGAGCATGAGATCACATTGCGTGTTGGAACGGAAGCCATCACCTTCAACCTGAATGAAACTTCGAGATACTCCTCCAATAATGACTCAGAATCGGTGAACCAAATAGATGTCATCGATATTGCTGCTGAGGAGTATGCCCAAGAGATTTTAGGTTTCGTTGATGATTCTTCGAGTGAAAACCTCACTCATTCTTCTCAACCCATCATTGCCAATTCATCTCCATCCCTCACTCCGTTTGAGGGAAGTGACTTCATCTTAGAAGAAATTGAGGCCTTTCTCAAAAGTGATTCGATTCCCGATGGAATCGATAACCAAGAGATTGACCCCGAGAGGGATATTCTCCTGCTTTAGAAGTTATTAAATGAAGATCCCTCTCCTCTTCCTGTTCTACCACAAACACTTCATAAGGAGGAAGTCAAAAGTGTTGAAAAAACTGATGACTTTCCCGAGATTGAACTGAAGGACTTGCCGCCTCATCTTGAATATGCATTTCTGGAGGGTGATGATAAATTACCCGTCATAATTTCCAAAGATATAAGCGTTGAAGAAAAAGCTGCTCTCATAAAGGTTTTGATGTCACATAAACAAGCAATTGCTTGGCGACTCTCCGACATCAAGGGCATTGACTCTGAATTTTGTACCTACAAGATTTTAATGGAGGATGACTTCAAACCAGCAGTCCAACAACAAAGAAGGGTGAATCCAAAAATTCATGAGGTAATCAAACAAGAAGTCTTAAAACTTCTTGATGCCGGATTGATTTACCCTATCTCGGACAGTCCTTGGGTTAGCCCAATTCATTGTGTTCCAAAAAAGGGTGGCATTACTGTTGTTACAAACGAGGAAAATGAGTTGATTCCAACTCGTTTGGTTAAGGGTTGGCGTGTCTTTATTGACTATCGCAAGTTAAATGACGCCACCTGTAAAGACCATTTTCCTCTACCCTTTATGGATCAGATGCTCGAGAGATTAACGGGGAATGAGTACTATTGTTTCCTCGATGGTTTCTCGGGTTACTTTCAGATTCCCATTGATCCGCAGGATCAGGAAAAGACCACTTTCACGTGCCCCTATGGAACTTTTGCGTATAAACGTATGCCATTTGGTTTATCTAATGCTCCGGGCACGTTTCAAAGATGTATGATGGCCATATTTTCCGACATGATCGGGAAAACTATGGAGGTCTTTATGGAGGATTTTTCGGTCATTGGGGATTCAGTCCAATCATGTCTCTCCCATTTAGACAACATGCTCAAACGTTGTGAAGACACAAAGTTATGTCTAAATTGGGAGAAGAGTCACTTTATGGTCAAAGAGGGCATTGTCCTCGGCCATAAAATTTCAAAGAACGGGATTGAGGTTGACAGAGCCAAAGTGGACGGCATTGCAAAATTACCTCATCCGACAACCGTAAAAGGTGTTAGGAGCTTTTTGACTCATGCCGGTTTCTATCGTAGGTTTATTCAAGATTTTTCTAAAATCGCCGGGCCTATGACCCATCTCCTCGAGAAGGAAGCTCCTTTTATCTTCTCCCCCGAGTGCATTGAAGATTTTGAAACATTAAAGAAAAAGCTTACTGAGGCACCGATTCTTGTTGCCCCCGATTGGGACTTGCCCTTCGAGCTCATGTGTGATGCTAGTGATTATGCGATAGGGGCAGTGTTGGGGCAACGAAAAACAAAACATTTTCAGCCTATACACTATGCCAGCAAAACTATGACCGAGGCTCAAAGCCATTACACCACCCCTGAAAAAGAATTATTAGCTGTGGTGTTTGCTTTTGAAAAATTCCGGCCATACTTGATATTGACCAAGAGCATAGTGTATACGGATCACTCGGCTTTGAAGTATCTCTTTGCAAAACAAGATTCAAAGCCGAGACTACTCCGTTGGGTTCTCCTCTTGCAAGAATTTGATGTCATTATTCATGATAAAAAAGGAGCTGAGAACCTAGCTGCCGATCATCTCTCCCATCTTGAAAACCCTCACCATGATGCTTTCGAGAAAAAGGAAATAAACGAAACATTTCCTCTCGAAACCCTCAATGCAGTTTCTTTTCGTGGAGACTTGATTACCCCATGGTTTGCCGACTTTGCAAATTACCATGCGGGTAACTTTGTTGTGAAAGGGATGTCGTCCCAAAAAAAAAAAAAATTCAAAGATGTAAAACACTATTTTTGGGACGACCCCTATCTTTTCAAAATTTTCGCGGATCAAGTCATCCGGCGGTGTGTGTATGGTCAAGAAGCCACTGAAATTTTAAAGGCTTGCCATGCTGGTCCCACGGGGGGCCACTACAATCCCAACTACACCGCCAAAAAGGTGTTTGATTCCAGCTTTTATTGGCCCACAATCTACAAGGATGCCCAAGAATTGGTGTATGGGGCATAGACTTTATGGGGCCATTTCCGTCTTCTCATGGCAACAAATACATACTCGTGGCTGTTGACTACTTTTCAAAATCAAGAACCGCATTTTTAACATTGGTGATCAAGTCCTTCTTTTCAACTCTAGACTCAAGATCTTCTCGGGAAAGCTAAAAACCCGTTGGACTGGTCCATTCACTATCGCAAAGTTTTATCCTTATGGCACCGTCGAATTATCTCAAAATGACGGTCCGAATTTCAAAGTGAATGGACATCGGTTGAAGCATTACATTGGAGAGGACATACCATCAATGGTTGTCTTGGATCTCCAAACTTTCCCCAAGGACAATTGAATTCAGGGATCGAGTCAAGCTAGCGACTCGATGAACAAAAACAATAGCACAATACGGGTTTTCACCCGTATCTCTGATTTCTTTCTACTTTCTACCATCTTAGTGTGGGGGAATGGCCACCCCCTGCTATTTGAAATGTATATAAGGTTTCAAAAAAAATAAAAAAATAAAAAAATAAAAAAATAAAAATAAAAAGTAAGTATGTATAGAAATAAAGTGAAATATGGTGTTTCCATAGTTAGATTCGAATATTGTCTTTTTCCGTTCAAAGAGTCGGCACAATAGCCGGGACTTTGAATATTGAGGACAATATTCATTTCTAAGTGTGGGCGGGAGGGGGAATTATAGCGAATTTTATCACAATATATCTTCTAGTACCCCCGTTTTTGGCCAAAATTTTCAAAATTTTTTCACTTTATTTCAAAATTTTTATGGTTATCAGTCCGCCATGTGTAACCGACAAAGGGATTGGCTAATCCAGGAGCAAACGGCTCTTGGTAAATATAACACAAATCCATTGACGGCTTGCAATTTGCCCAAAATTGTATGGTATCTCAACTCGCCATATCCTAAAAAGTGAAAGAGTTGGCTAGCCCGCAAGATTATGGCTTGTGGTAAACTGTAACAATTCGCAATTTCAGGTTAACTTTTATTCCCGAAAATTTCACTATTCACTTTTACTATTCACATCCAAAATTTTTATTTCATATTCTCGTAAGTTAAACTATTTTAATGATAATCCGAGAATTTCACACTCGTCGGATCATTTCTTCAAAAATCACAAAGCCGTGTCCGAGATTTACTTTTAGGTTTAAACGTCATTCTAGCATCCCGATATGTCCATAAAACACTATAAACAATAGAAATATGATTTTCTCTCATTTTAGGACAATTCCAAAAGTTTTGGAATTTTACGTTTTTCAGTTCAGCGTTTTACACGAATTACGCGTTTTAGACCCGTGTTTCCAGTTTTTAGCAGGGTTTTAGCACCCAATAGAACCTACCACTCATTTTATATTATATTATGGAGTATATTGACATGTTTAACCATACTTTCAATTTTCATATTTTTAGGATACCCGGTTTTACGTTTCGTGACTTAACAACTTACGGTTAGCAATTTACGGGTCCAAAACTAGCTACATAAGTAGGATAATACCAAGTTTTTGCATCTAGTCATCCTATCCACCATATGGCCGACTATAAGGAGGCTTCACCATGCCTTGGTGGATTATGATAAGCCTTGGACTTTAGGATACTTGTATATTAAGCAAACTTGGTCACCAAGGGTTCATTAGATCATTACAAGTGTACAACTTGGCCTCCAAATTTAGGCAACTTCCTAACACCTTCCTAACCTCCTCAACTCACTATAAAAACCCCCTCTCCTTTCTTTGTATGCCACAACACACACCAACACCCTTCCATTTGCTAGTTTACTTCCTAGTTTCATGCAAGAATCAAGTGCAACATCAAACATAGAAACCCTAGCTTGGTTTTAGGTAATCAAACTACTTCCAATCCTTAGAAACTCTTCGTGATTCTATTGAGTTTAGATCCACTCAAGTCATCTAAACCTTCATCACAAGCATTCAAGAATACAAGGGTAGAAGGGTTGCTAAAGTGGAGGAAAGCATATTCAATCAAAGTCCTAGTTCCTAGTTCTTGTCCTAGTTTCCCTTTTCATTAAGGCCAAAAGTTGTAAGAACCCTATTACACTTTCTTGCTCAATATCATTTTCATACTTATTATGTTTCTTTCATGCTATATATGGTCTTTGTATTATGTTCATGATGTATAAAAACTAGTAAAACAAGTTATGGTATATATATGTTAACCTATGTTATTCAAACAAGGAAACTAGTGACTTATATTGAGAACCATGACCAAAATAAAGTAACCATGACATGAAACACTTACTTACTGTTTTAGATGACTTAAAAAGGAAAACATAGCAATTTGAATCACCTAAAACGAGTACACGAGTCAAAAGATACGGCCATAAGAAGCTAGCGAAACCAAAACGGCAAAACTGCCTATGCAAACTGTTTTGCATTCTGCCAAATTTGAAAGTCACCCTTCTGGTCCTATTCATCAAAAAGTTAAAACACGAAAGTTTTCTGGAACGACGTTTTCGTTCAGGTATAAAGAAGCTCGAGCCCTGAAAACGCTTTCTGAGTGATAATTTTCTTCAAATTCTTAACAGCCCATTTTTAGACCAAAGTCACTATATAATAGTTATGATTTACTAAGACCAAAAGGTCTAATGACCTGAAGCCAAGACCACAACCATGGCTAAAGCCAAGGTTGAGTCTCAAGACCATGGTAACAATGACCAAGGTCACGGCAAAGCCACGGCTAAAGACCATATAACTTTTAAAGATCAAAACTTATATATATATATATATATATATATATATATATATATATATATATATATATATATATATGTTATCAAATACTACAATAGTAGGGAGCCTCATGTGAGGAGTTCATTAAGTAAGCCGTCGAGATGAGTTGTGGATTTACGAATTAAAGTGTCCTGGCTCCTCGAACATTTACTCAATGACTTCTGAATTATGTCGGCCCGAACAGTAGCAAGACATATACAACCTATACATGTTTCATAAACCATTTATATTCAAAGACTTACACTATATACTAAGTACTACATCATGAACATTATTCAAGACATATATAGGCAATTCTTCGTATTCTTAGACGTTACTCCAAAACCTAAGTCGCAACGTTCTATTATAGGCTGCTCTTAGAGACTTTCGCAATTCGACTACCACTATCACTTTTCATCACTTAAGCCAAAGGTGAGTCATAGCCCCTAATTTTTCATACTTGTTTTAACTCTTTGGGGGGGATACATGCACAACTACTTGCTTACTTGTACAAATACTCAAAACATTTATACTTGATTGTGTTATACTTGATTGGCATTATACTTGAATGCGTTATACATGATAATTATACTTGATTGCATTATACATACTTGTTACACTGTACTTGCTTAATTTAAATACAAGATTTGTATTTACGTACATATACAATACTCTATGCTGTCAAAGGAGAGGTATTAATAGTACTAGTATGGGCCTACACCCCCCACCCAAGTCCAAGATTCGAGACGTTGGGTGACATGTACTATTTGGGATGGTGGTTACCAGCCTATGGGTCCAAAATGACGTGACCATGGGTGAATATAATCCTGAGAAACTATATATTAGCAGTGGGTTGTAAACACACAGGTTACAAGTCTCTTATGGCGGGACTTGTAACTGAGTGGATTCACGATGCCTTTGCTGTGTGAACATTCTTTTAAGACTTTTCAACTGTTTTAAGACAAACTCTATGAACTCACCAACCATTGTGTTGACACTTTAGCATGTTTATCTCAGGTTAGTAAGGCGATACCTAGTGCGTGGAACTTAGAGTCAAGCTGCATATTCTGAAGACTTACGCTTTTATCATTTACCATTCAACATTTTGTATACATTTATGTATCATACTTTGGAATCTCATGTTTGTAACTTTGAATTCTTTAATCGAATGGTAACTTTTCAAAACGTCTCATTTAGAGTTCGTTTTTTATAACTTGTACTTTGTATTATGAAGTAGCACACCTATGACACAGTCTTCCGCTGCGGTATTTTGGGGGTGTTACATAAAGGCAGTGGAAAAACCATAATTGGTAATCAGCTCACCAAGATGTCGACTGTGTCCATCAAGAGTTGGCTTGTCCAGGAGAAAACGGCTCTTGGTAAAGACAAATCAAAACCGTTGAAAGCTGGTGGTTTGCTCAAAATCATACGGTCATCGGTGGACCATGGTTTTTACTTGAGCTAAAAACATTTGGCTATTCCATAAGTGATGGATTTTGGTAAAGAGATTTCAAATCCATCAAGTTTTCTAAAAAGATTGCTAGGGACTAGCAATAGTTTAGTGTGGGGGATTGATGAGTGCTCAAACACTCATCATTTTTCATCAAATCTGAACTGCAAAACAAATAAAAACAATCAAAAATCATCAAAATACTTAAATTATCCCAGGGATTGTGTTTTATGTGTTTTAAATGCAAAATAAGCAAAAACAAATGAAAAATGATCAAAGTTTGCAATATTGGCAGTTTCAGTCCCCCAAGTTTCAAAACATGTCAAAAATAGTCCGTATGCATTTATTTTCAATGAAAATTCAACCCAAGTCTTTTGGAAAGTCAAATATCACAAAATATAATACTTGGGTCAAAAAGTTTCAAAATTTACATGTTTGGTCCCTAAGATTTCAAATCTGGCAAAAATGGTCCCTGGGAATTTCAAAAAGTGGAAAAATGCAAAATTGGTCCTTGTATTATTGGAGATTGGCATCATTGTTCCTTGAGAGTACTTTGGAGAATTTTCAACTTCAGCCCTCATAATTGGTGAAATTGCAGAATTGGTCCTTGTAATAATATAATACCAAACGGACCCTTTTATTATTATTACACAAAACCAAATCCAATACCCAATCCACACAAACACAAGCCCAAACATACCCCAGGCCGATTCTATCCCCCGCCCACCCCCTTTTTATCATTACCCCACGGTCAAACCATGGTCAAACAGACCGTCTTCCCTACCAAAACTCCCCCGTTTTCAGGCACTGTGTCTCCCCCCCCCCCTCCAGCTTTTCACCAAACTAATCCCCCACAATAAATACTCCTCAACTACACAACCAAACAAACCCTCCACAATTAATGCCCCTCAACCATCCCACTAATATTGTCCCGTTTTATTTTTGGCGGCAAAACCACAATCAAGAGCTAGGATGCATCAATCCTCAAATCAATGGTGGGGATTTAGTCAAGGGTCAACAATGTAACAATTCGCATTTTCAGATTAATTACTATTCCCGGAAAATTTTACTATTCACTTTTCACTATTCATCTCAGAAATTTTTATTTCATATTCTCGTAAGTTAAACTATTTTAACGATAATCCGAGAGTTTGACGCTCGTCGGATCATTTCTGCAAAAATCACAAAGCCGTGTCCGAGATTTACTTTTAGGTTTAAACGTCCTTCCAGCATCCCGATATATCCATAAAACATTATAAACAATAGAAATATGATTTTCTTTCATTTTATAACAATTCCAAAAGTTTTGGAATTTTACGTTTTCCAGTTCAGCGTTTTACGCGAATTACGCGTTTTAGACCCGTGTTTCCAGTTTTTAGCAGGGTTTTAGCACCCGATAGAACCTACCACTCATTTTATATTTTATTATGGAGTATATTGACATGTTTAACAATACTTTCAAGTTTCATATTTTTACGATACCCGGTTTTACGTTTTCAGGCTTAATCATTTACGGTTAGCATTTCCCGGAGTCAAAACTAACCAAGTATCTAGAATAATATCATCAAAAGTCCACACCTTGTTCTCCAAGTTCATGAACCTCCAATATGGGGGGGGGGGGAGTCACCATGTGTGGCTTGATCTTGACCATTGATTCTTTAGATCATTACAAGTGTCTAAACTAACCATGGTTAAATTCTAACCCAATATATGGTTAACTATTTTTCCTACCCTATAAATACCAAGCTAAAACACATAGAAAACTTGCACCACACCTTCTTATAACCTTCAAGTTCTAAAACCTAAGGCACTTTTCTTATATTTTGTAAGAAAGTTAACTAGTTTTTGAAAGAAAACTAGTGTTTGATCTTCAATCTTGGAAATTTTCTAAGAAAAGTTGTTATAACTTTAAAGTCTCCAAAAAGACGTCGTTATAATCTTCAAATAGCTTTGGACTTCAAGGAGGCGTCGTTATAATCTTCAAATAACCTCGGTTTATCATAGATTGCAAAGGGTGAAGCTTAAGTCTATCAAAGTCCGTACCTTACTAGTTACTTACCATTCTTTTAGAAAGCCTCAAGTTGTAAGCAAACCCTAACATACTTTCTTGCTTAATTATCATTTTCATGCTCTTTGTGTTCCTTTCATGCTATATATGTTCTTGTTATTGTGTTCATGATGTTTAAAAATGGATAAAACAAGTATTGGTATACATATGTTAACTTATGACAAGTAAACAAGCAAACTAGTAAATTTTATGGAGAACCACGACCAAAATAGTATAACTTTGATATTTGAAACATACTTACTGTTAAATAGGACTTAATAAGGAAAACATAGCAATTTGAATCACCCAAAACGAGTACCCGAGTCAAAAGTTATGGCCATAAGAAGTTAGCGAAACCAAAACGGCAAAACTGCCTATACCTACTGTTTTTGCATTCTGCCATTATGAAAGTCACCCTTCTGGTCCGATTCATCAAAAAGTTAAAACACGAAAGTTGTCCGGAACGACGTTTTCGTTCAGGAACAAAGAAGCTCGAGCCCTGAAAACGCTTTCCGTGTGATAATTTTCTTCAAAATCTTAACAGCCCATTTTAGACCAAAGTCACCATATTATAGTTATGATTTACTAAGACCAAGAGGTCTAATGACCTAAAGCCAAGACCACAACCATGGATAAAGCCAAGGTTGAGTCTCAAGACCATGGAAAAATGACCAAGGTCACGGCAAAACCATGACTAAATGACCATATAAACTTACTTAGGCGAAAACATGAAACAAGGAGTTGACGATAACTTGAACAAACAATTTGGATCTACTCCACCTAAAGAACCATGAGATACAAGTTATAATAAACTTACCCTAATAACAATCTTCATGTAAAAATAGACTTTCCTAAGTTTATTCAAATATTGGACATGTAACTTTTCGGATCAAAACTTATACATTTGTTATCAAATACTACAACAGTAGGGATCCTCATGTGAGGAGTTCATTCAGTAAGCCGTCGAGATGAGTTGTGGATTTACGAATTAAAGTGTCCTGGCTCCTCGAACGTTTACTCCATGACTTCTGAATTATGTCGGCCCGAACGGTAGTAAGAGATATACAACCTATACATGTTTCATAAACCATTTATATTCAAAGACTTACACTATATACTAAGTACTACATCATGAACATTATGCAAGACATATATAGGCAATTCTTCGTATTCTTAGACGTTACTCCAAACCTAAGTCGCAACGTTCTATTATAGGCTGCTCTTAGTGACTTTTGCGATTCGACTACCACTTTCATTTCACATCACTTAAGCTTAAGGTGAGTCATAACCCCTACTCTTTTCATACTTGTCTTAACTCTTTGGGGGAGACACATGCTCAACTACTTGTTTACTTGTACAAATACTCAAAACATTTTTACTTGACTGTGTTATACTGGATTGCTTACATACATGACTGCGTTATACTAAATTGCGTTATTCTATTTATTGACTAGTAGTTGTCTTTGGGAAGTGGCTCCCAGTTGTCTTTGGGAAGTGGCTCCCAGTTGTCTTTCGGAATTGACTCCCAGTTGTCTTTGGGAATTAGCTCCCAAAGTGAGGTCTTCGGAGATGAAGTATAGACTCACTTCTAATTGCTTAAATTGTCTTGATGAACTTATACATGTCTTATTCATACTATATATGTTAGCAGTGGGTTGTGAACACACAGGTTGCATGTCTCTTATGGCGGCACTTGCAACTGAGTGGATTCACGATGCCTTTGCTGTGTGAACATTCTCTTAAGGCTTTTCAATTATTTTAAGACAAACTCTATGAACTCACCAACCATTGTCTTGACACTTTAGCATGTTTGTCTCAGGTCTGTAAGATGATAAGCTGTTGCATGGAGCATAGAGTCGCTTGGCATGTTTTGAAGACTTATGCTTTTATCTTTACCATTCGATATGTCTTAAAACTCTTATGTATTGTATTATGGAACTCAAGTTTGTAACTCGGAATTTATTAATCGAATGGTAACTTTTCAAAACGTCTCATTTAGAGTTCGTTTTCTATACCTTGTACTTTGTATTATGAAGTAGCACCCCTATGACACAGTCTTCCGCTGCGGTATTTTGGGGGTGTTACAGATTGGTACCAGAGCCTTGGTTATAGAGAACTAGGTTGCATATACTACCTAGAGTATAACTGCTATAAACATTAAGACTCTCCTCTTTATTTTGCCTTACACACACTTCATGCGCATATGCTTATTGCTAATTGTTTGTTTAAGAGAAACCCCAGACAATAGTCAAGTCATCAAAAATTTAGAGCTAAGTAATAATTGTTTAATTAACTTAATCTTGTGACAGTTCTTGTTTGATAAGACATAAGATTAAGTTAAATATAGGTTATTAGTTTCCTGTAGAGATTTGATGATTTGTCTTATACTTACTTTATATGATTCTAATACCTAGAAGTGGTTCATAAGTCCTAGTACGACACTCAAACCTTTCTACAAGCGCGACTAGTCCATTTCGTCATATCACCTTCTCTAGATGCCCAGACTACGTTACCCTTTCACAACTTAAAGAGCAGATGATAGAAAGTCTACTCAATTATGTAGTATCAATTGTTGAGATATGTGTGCCTGGTAATATGTATACGTGTGAAAGGAAGCAATTATAATTATGGTGGCCAACATGATTAAAAATGCATCACGACTCACGTAGACATATGTGACCATGCTTACATTAATCAACGATTGACTCAAATTGACAAGATTTAAGACTAAGTGGTCTAGGAATATCACCTCATATCTGACGTCGACAAAATATCCCTCCTTGTAGATATCATGGCACCAAAGAGAGTAACTCATAGCACTAGCCGAGGTGGTGCAACACCAAGAGGTGGAAGAACTGGTGGTCGTGGAGGTAGAAGAGCTACTCACGACACTAGTAATGATAGTGGAAGAACTGGTGGACGTGGAGGTAGAGGAGATGCTCACGACACTAGTAACCCTAGTAACGATGGTGGAAATCCAGATGTCTCCACCATTATCGCCCAACAACTACAAAACCTACTTCCCAATATAGTCACACAAGTTGGCAATCACATGAACAATTCGGGAAACCACGGAAGCATAAATGACGCTACAAATGATGGAGGAAGGAATAACAACAACAACAACAACAACAACCATAGGACTGGATGAACGTATAAGGAATTTACGTCATGCAAACCAATTGAGTTTAATGGCAAAGGAGGTGCATTGGCATATACACGATGGGTCGAGAAGATGGAGTCAGTGATTGACATCAGTAACTGTGCAATCCACCAGAGAGTGAAATATTCTGCATGCTTGCTATCAGAAAAGGCATTGACATGGTGGAACATGCGGATTCAAGCAAGGACTAGAGAAGCAGCTGTAGGCATGACATGGGACGACTTTAAGGGACTACTGAAGGAAGAATACTGCCCGGTTAATGAAATACAAAAACTAGAAGACGAGTTTTGGCATCACTCTATGGTAGGGGCTGGTCATGCAACCTACACAGATCGGTTTCATGAACTAGCTAAACTAGTTCCTCATCTGGTTACCCCTGAATCCAAAAGGATTGAGAGGTACATCTATGGCCTTGTTCCTGAGATTCGTGGGACAGTGAAAACAACCGAACCTCACAATTCAAAGTGCAATATTAAGAGCAGGGACCCTAACAGATGAGATGGTTAGGAATGGAACTTTGAAGACTAGTGATAAAAGGAAGGGAGCAGGTGAATCAAGCGAGCAAAAGGGTACAATGGTTGATAATAAGAGAGCAAGAGGATCTGCAGCAACAATTTATGATCAGAAAAAGTATGAGGGTCCACATCCTAAGTGTACTAAATGTGCTTATCATCATCAGAGGTCTGAGCCATGCCCTATGTGTTATAATTGCAAGAAGTCTGGCCACTTTGCAAGTCAGTGTAAATCA
The DNA here is from genome assembly GCA_030686995.1 of Artemisia argyi. Taxonomy (NCBI): domain Eukaryota; kingdom Viridiplantae; phylum Streptophyta; class Magnoliopsida; order Asterales; family Asteraceae; genus Artemisia; species Artemisia argyi. The sequence goes on along the minus strand of CM060700.1, from coordinate 156,962,224 downwards.
ATTACAAGGCAGGCGAATGCGGACAATATAGGAAACAACCAAAAGACATGCCACGAGTGCAACAGCCCAAACCACTTCCGAAATACTTGTCCTAAGTTGAATAGGGCACAGGGACAAGTACTGGATAACCCGACTCTAGCAGTAATGCTTGAAGAAAATAACCCAAACCGTGGATACAATGTTAGTTCACCTCGGGGTCGAGCATACTATTTGGGTGCTAAGGAAGCCCGCAATGCTTAACGGGTACGTACCTTTTCCTACCATATTATTCTATTCTAAATCTAGCTTTATTATGCCGCTATTAAGATAAGAGACCTAGACACACTAAACTTCGGGACGAAGTTTCCTGAAGGGGTAGAGACTGTAACAATTCGCATTTTCAGATTAATTACTATTCCCGGAAAATTTTACTATTCACTTTTCACTATTCATCTCAGAAATTTTTATTTCATATTCTTGTAAGTTAAACTATTTTAACGATAATCCGAGAGTTTGACGCTCGTCGGATCATTTCTGCAAAAATCACAAAGCCGTGTCCGAGATTTACTTTTAGGTTTAAACATCCTTCCAGCATCCCGATATATCCATAAAACATTATAAACAATAGAAATATGATTTTCTTTCATTTTATAACAATTCCAAAAGTTTTGGAATTTTACGTTTTCCAGTTCAGCGTTTTACGCGAATTACGCGTTTTAGACCCGTGTTTCCAGTTTTTAGCAGGGTTTTAGCACCCGATAGAACCTACCACTCATTTTATATTTTATTATGGAGTATATTGACATGTTTAACAATACTTTCAAGTTTCATATTTTTACGATACCCGGTTTTACGTTTTCAGGCTTAATCATTTACGGTTAGCATTTCCCGGAGTCAAAACTAAGCAAGTATCTAGGATAATATCATCAAAAGTCCACACCTTGTTCTCCAAGTTCATGAACCGCCAATATGGGGGGGGGGAGTCACCATGTGTGGCTTGATCTTGACCATTGATTCTTTAGATCATTACAAGTGTCTAAACTAACCATGGTTAAATTCTAACCCAATATATGGTTAACTATTTTTCCTACCCTATAAATACCAAGCTAAAACACATAGAAAACTTGCACCACACCTTCTTATAACCTTCAAGTCCTAAAACCTAAGGCACTTTTCTTATATTTTGTAAGAAAGTTAACTAGTTTTTGAAAGAAAACTAGTGTTTGATCTTCAATCTTGGAAATTTTCTAAGAAAAGTTGTTATAACTTTAAAGTCTCCAAAAAGACGTCGTTATAATCTTCAAATAGCTTTGGACTTCAAGGAGGCGTCGTTATAATCTTCAAATAACCTCGGTTTATCACAGATTGCAAAGGGTGAAGCTTAAGTCTATCAAAGTCCGTACCTTACTAGTTACTTACCTTTCTTTTAGAAAGCCTCAAGTTGTAAGCAAACCCTAACATACTTTCTTGCTTAATTATCATTTTCATGCTCTTTGTGTTCCTTTCATGCTATATATGTTCTTGTTATTGTGTTCATGATGTTTAAAAATGGATAAAACAAGTATTGGTATACATATGTTAACTTATGACAAGTAAACAAGCAAACTAGTAAATTTTATGGAGAACCACGACCAAAATAGTATAACTTTGATATTTGACACTTATTTACTGTTAAATAGGACTTAACAAGGAAAACATAGCAATTTGAATCACCCAAAACGAGTACCCGAGTCAAAAGTTATGGCAATAAGAAGTTAGCGAAACAAAAACGGCAAAACTGCCTATACCTACTGTTTTTGCATTCTGCCATTTTGAAAGTCACCCTTCTGTTCCGATTCATCAAAAAGTTAAAACATGAAAGTTTTCCGGAACGACGTTTTCGTTCAGGTTTAAAGAAGCTCGAGCCCTGAAAACGCTTTCCGAGTAATAATTTTCTTCAAAATCTTAACAGCCCATTTTAGACCAAAGTCACCATATTATAGTTATGATTTACTAAGACCAAGAGGTCTAATGACCTAAAGCCAAGACCACAACCATGGCTAAAGCCAAGGTTGAGTCTCAAGACCATGGAAAAATGACCAAGGTCACGGCGAAACCATGACTAAATGACCATATAAACTTACTTAGGTGAAAACATGAAACAAGGAGTTGACGATAACTTGAACAAACAATTTGGATCTACTCCACCAAAAGAACCATGAGATACAAGTTATAATAAACTTACCCTAATAACAATCTTCATGTAAAAATAGACTTTCCTATGTTTATTCAAATATTGGACATGTAACTTTTCGGATCAAAACTTATACATTTGTTATCAAATACTACAATAGTAGGGAGCCTCATGTGAGGAGTTCATTAAGTAAGCCATCGAGATGAGTTGTGGATTTATGAATTAAAGTGTCCTGGCTCCTCGAACGTTTACTCCATGACTTTTGAATTATATCGGCCCGAACGGTAGTAAGAGATATACAACCTATACATGTTTCATAAACCATCTATATTCAAAGACTTACACTATATACTAAGTACTACATCATGAACATTATGCAAGACATATATAGGCAATTCTTCGTATTCTTAGACATTACTCCAAACCTAAGTCGCAACGTTCTATTATAGGCTGCTCTTAGTGACTTTTGCGATTCGACTACCACTTTCATTTCACATCACTTAAGCTTAAGGTGAGTCATAGCCCCTACTCTTTTCATACTTGTCTTAACTCTTTGGGGGAGACACATGCTCAACTACTTGTTTACTTGTACAAATACTCAAAACGTTTATATTTGATTGTGTTATACTTGATTGCTTACATACATGACTGCGTTATACTTAATTGCGTTATTCTATTTATTGACTAGTAGTTGTCTTTGGGAAGTGGCTCCCAGTTGTCTTTGGGAAGTGGCTCCCAGTTGTCTTTGGGAATTGACTCCCAGTTGTCTTTGGGAATTAGCTCCCAAAGTGAGGTCTTCGGAGATGAAGTATAGACTCACTTCTAATTGCTTAAATTGTCTTGATGAACTTATACATGTCTTATTCATACTATATATGTTAGCAGTGGGTTGTGAACACACAGGTTGCAAGTCTCTTATGGCGGGACTTGCAACTAAGTGGATTCACGATGCCTTTGCTGTGTGAACATTCTCTTAAGGCTTTTCAATTATTTTAAGACAAACTCTATGAACTCACCAACCATTGTGTTGACACTTTAGCATGCTTGTCTCAGGTCTGTAAGATGATAAGCTGTTGCATGGAGCATAGAGTCGCTTGGCATGTTTTGAAGACTTATGCTTTTATCTTTACCATTCGATATGTCTTAAAACTCTTATGTATTGTATTATGGAACTCAAGTTTGTAACTCGGAATTTAATAATCGAATGGTAACTTTTCAAAACGTCTCATTTAGAGTTCGTTTTCTATACCTTGTACTTTGTTTTATGAAGTAGCACCCCTATGACACAGTCTTCCGCTGCGGTATTTTGGGGGTGTTACAAACAAGAACCTCTTTGGGACTGCCAAAGGTGAACAGAAGGCACACATGGGCAAAGGGTTGCCTCTTTGGCATTTTTAGAATAAGTATTAGTATTTTGTTAGTCTCAAGTGTGTAATTTTTATGCAACCTAGTTAATTTAGAACTTATTTTTCATCCTGTAATCTGTTTTTCCATTAATGAAAAGTTTCTTTTAAGTTATTTCTAATTTCCAAGTTTAAGTTCATTTGAATATATTCAATTGTTAGTTAAAAGTTCATCAGTGATTATAAGCTACTTGTGAGCTTAAAATTTAAGTTTTAGAAGGTTTACAAGCTTATGCAAACTTTCTATTCTCAGTTTCTTAAAATCACTTAAAAATATAAGATAAATAAAAAAAATCACTGAGAAGGAAGAATGAAGAATGGAGAAGAGCTTATCTTGGATGCTTACGGTTGTAGTGCCTCAGGAGAGGCTATAGGATAAGTTCTTGGTTCTATGTTCTAGGTTTCAGTTTGAAAGCAGTTGTAAGCAATTCCAATTTTTGACTAAATTAGTTTCTGGTTGTTTCTTTGATGTTGTTTTTGTTCCAATAGCTTCTATTAAGTTCCCTTAATCTGTTTTAGTCTTAAAATCATCAGTAGTAGTTTAAATTTTGCAAGTTGTAGTTTAAATATAATTTTAAGAGGGTGTTTGGTTCAGTTGAGTTAAGGGTATTCTACCTAGTTTTGCTCATTGCATTTGGTCAAAACATGATGCAGTAGGTTATATTGGAACATTTGAACCATAAAAACCAGCTTTTATTTGCAAAAAGTCAAAATAACCTTGTAATGCATCATACTTGTTATCTGTTACAACTCTTGGTTCCATAATCCTAATATTGGTTTGAAATTTGATCATCTAGCATAATTTCATATCTTAGTAGCTTAAAGTAACATAATCAGTGGTACAATTTGATTCAAAGTTCATTTCAGTCAAAGTAGGAGTATAATTAAAAAGTCAAATTTCAGCTTGGGTAGTTTTTGAATAAACTTTAGAATTTCGTGTAGGGTTTGATTTTAGGAATTAAAACTTGTGCTTTCTAGATCTTGTAATTTTGCTGCTCAACTTGTTGCTTGTATTTTTTATAATTTATAGTTTGCTTGGTAAACTACTTAATTTTAGCTTGTGAACTTACCCTGCTCACAGCTTGGCATACCACTTTCATGAGCTTGTGAAATCTTTGTTAATTGGCTTAAGCTTGTATAATTTGTTGCTATTTATAGCTTATCTGGCTAAGTTGTTATATGTGCTTTTGCTTTTCTTTAAAGTGCTTATTTTCACTACTTAACTTGCTTGCCATGTACCAACAAATCATCTCACTACACTGAGCAATCGGTGTAGTTGAGCTCTTTCACAAGCTCAATCATAAGCTCATTTCTGAGCTTCTGCTTACGAACCTTGGCTTGTTGGGAAGCATAGCAAGCCATTTTCAAGTTCCAATCTTGTTTAAGCTTTTTCAAGCTTGTTTACTAGGGCTGCAAGCAGTCCCTAGGTTGTCCTATTTGCTTGTGTGTACTGGATACTCAGTACATACATATCTTTTTCATAAGCTCATCCAGAACTTAATAGTGGGCCCCATTGTGAGATTTTTAGCTTCTTGGGAACCCCAACAAGCCAACTTCTCACTTCAAGGCTCATTTTCAGTTTGTGTCTTTGCCCCTTGCTTAAATTGACCTACAAAATCTTGAAGGCCTGCTTATTTGACATGGGTGAATCAAAGTGCTTATTAGCTTATCAAAGCTTATTCAGTGCTAAACCCTTGTTCCTTTTTACTCATTTCCAGTCACATTTGTAGTTTGCATCTCATTTCCAGTCACATTTGTAGTTTCCAGTCACAAAAGTTGCTTAAAATTAGTTAATACTCAGTTGTGAAAAAGAAAATTCCAAAAAATTCAAATTTAATAGACGTGATAACTTCTATTTAAGCCAATTGGCTTATTACCTCAGCTTATTTATAAGCTAATCTCATTTTTATATTTTTCCTAGGCTTCAGGTAGCTAAAAATAATTTTAATAATTTTCTCAGATTTTTCTTGCATAATTTGGTATTTTTCTTAATTTAAATTAGTTTTTAATAATTATTAAATAGTTAATAATTAATATTAATTAATTAGAAAATCAGAAAAATATAAATTTAATTTTAAAATTAGTTTTTAGTTATTTTTAATTTTTCCAAATTTTATTTTCAGTTTTCTATTGTAATTTCATAATTAAGTAGAATTTAGGTTAATTTAAATAATTAAAAAGTAATTAATAATTAGTTAATAATTAGTAATAATTAATTAAAAAGTCTTAAAAATATATTTTCAGTTCTAAAATTAATTTTATAGTATTTTAGATTTTTCTAACTTTAAATTTTATTTTTCTAGGTTAATTTCATAATTATTTGTATTTTAGGTTAAGTTAATTAATTAAAAGTAAATAGGAAATTAGTATTTAATTAATAATAATTATAAAAATAGTGTAAAAATTAATTTTAATTTTCAAGAAATTTTCTTTAATCATTAGGTTTGTAAAAATATCATTTTTATACCAGTAGCCTTTTCAGATAATCCCACTCACTTTTATTTACGTACGTTTGTTCCTGTTTTCAGCAAACGTACAGTTTTTAGGTTTTAGCTCGTTTCTTCTTAATCCAAATTCCAGTAATCAATCATATAGCTTTGCTAAGCTATTTATTTTTATAATTTTCAAATTATTCTCATTACCACCCTTTTCTGTGAATAATCACCCGATCACAAACGCGCTCAGATACAATTCACACCTCGTCGGGGTATAACGACCTGGTGATTTCCTATATTACCCGGAGATTGAGTCTAGGCTATTTGACTTTGTTTACCATTCTTTGATCAATATAAGTTGAATGTTTAGGGCCAATCAATCACATCATTATCACATATAACAGAAGACATTCCACAAGATACGTCAGAATCACTGTTGTGATCCGAATGTTGTTCATTTGGAAGAACATTAATGTTTTCCAATTTTATCACATTTGGTTCAACAACATTATTTTGTCGTATATTGTTGAAGGTTTTTTGTTCATGATTAACAACACATTAATCATATAACTTCAGTACCTCAGATATGATGGATGATTTGGAGGGACCAGAATGTTGTGATGGTGAGACAACAGATGATAAATTGGCCATGAAGATTGTCTGAGCAGTGGGTTCGTCATCAAATTCTGAGTCAAAAGCGTCACAATTTTCAGCTTGGAAGATGTTTGGATCATTAAGAGCTAAGTCCTGAACAAGTTGCTCATCCACATCATCATCAAACGTCTTTCCATCATCCCCAGCAATAAAAGCCAATTCTTCCTCATTTAGAATAACTCCATTCTCTTGGGCTTGCATGAGCAACATTTTCTCTTTGAAGTAGTCTGAGTTCTGAGGACGCTTTGGCTGAGTGCAGTTCCTGGCGATTTGACCTAAACCCCCGCAGTTGTAACATTTTGGTTGCCTTCCTTGTCCCTGATTCACATTTCCAACCCTGTTTTGCAAGTTACCCCATGCAGCATTCCTTTGATTCACATTTTGTCTTCCCTGAACATTCTGCACCATCACTCTTCCATCTTCCATAACAGCCTGATTACGTGGGTTTGAGGAAGCTCTGAGTTGATTGTTGGTTGGTGGAAGAGCAGCTTTGAAGTGTTGAACAAGTAGAGACACTTGGTTGGAAAGGTTGTCAATCATCTTGTCAGTATGAGAATACCCTGAGTCGAGATGGGTATTCATGGCATTAGGTGACTGTAGAGATGAGTGATCCACTGAAGACACAGGTTGAGTAGTTGGTAACATAATTGTCATGAATGCAAGTGAGTCATTGGTAGCGGTTGGATTGAGCTTCTCTCTTAATTGTCGATCAAAAGCTGCATGCTTCTCATGTTGTTGTAAATATGCAAACAACTGTTCATAATTTGTATTTCTCTATCCTTTGTTGAGCTTTATTGCAGCCACAAAACGATCCCACTCAGGTGACATGTTGTTAACAAACCTAGAATTGAGTTGGATGTTTGGCATTGTCATTCGGATCATTCTAATGTCATTAACCAACTTGTGAAATCTGACATAGTAGTCGGTAATGTTTTCACCAGGATTCATTTTGAAATTCTCAAACTCATCATACAGCTGAGACTCATGGTCTTCTTTGGTCAACTCTGATCCAGACAGAATCATTTTGACATTGTCCCAAATAGCTTTAGCATCGGTATTGAAATTGATTAGCTTGTACACATCTTTGGGTAACCCTTGTATCACAATGTTGGAGGCTCGAATATCTGCATCATAACACTTCTCTTCAACATCACTGAGGTCATTGTAAGTACGTGGCCTGTCAATTCCATGGGTGACAGATCCATCCTCTGCTGTGGAGATAACATCTCTGGTAGTACCCATCTGCCTAGGACCTTCATCAATTGATCGCAGAATGTTCTCACCATTTTCTTTACCTAAGCAATACAATCTGATTCTTTGTGCCCACGATTCATAATCAGTCCTATCTAGCATAGGAGGTCGGGTATCGGACCCAGCAGCTTGAATGTCATCCGAAACAGTTGCCATAACAAAATCTTCAAACGGGATTTTACAACTCTTGTGACTTAAACCGAGAAATCAAATCTTTCCCGGGATTTTACTAAAGTCAACAACAGAAACTGGGAGATTTACTTAGCAAGCTAAACTTAGAGAAAGGTACCGGATGAGTCACAGTTTGCACTAAGTGTCAAGTTGCGACAAGTCAAGTTACAATATATCCAATTGAGATTAGTCAAGTCGTAAGAATTAACTCACAATGTCAGATCACAATTAGATTAATCGAAACGACTTAAGTTTCAAAAATTCACCAAATACATGTGATTAACCCATCACAAGTACCTTGCCACTTAGTTAATTGCCAACAATGATGAGAAACTCGCTAACAAAGAGAGCAAACCGCTAAGTAAGGTAACCGCAATTCAGAGTAAAACGCAGTGATGAGTAAAACGCAAGACCAGAAGAGGTAACCGCAATAAGGAGCAAACCTCATGATGAAGTAACCGTTAGTGAGATAAACACTATTCACGGCAAACCTCAAGATAGTTAAACACTAAACAAAGTAACCGCAGGAGTAAACCGCAAAAACTTAAACCGCAAATAGCAACATGCTAGTCACAACAGTCCAAAATAGTCACTATCTTGCGTTTTCTCCTTATACCCAAAATAGTACTCGTTATCAAGCAAACCACAAGATTCAGTAGCAAACCGCAACAAGGAAATGAAATAGTATAGCAAACCGCAACCAAGCACAACGACCCAAAATCAATCCAATCTTCAAATAGACGTATGATATAGCATAACCAACTAAAAAACAATGTAGTACTAACACCAATGATCATAAAAGTACACCCCTAAGATGTCAAATAACACTAGAAGAATCAAACCATGATGTTTTCAAAGAAAAACACTGATAACACGTAAATTATACATGTTTTAGGTGTGTTTTATGCATCATATTTGGCCTTATTTGTACGTATTTGTTACTTAATCATGGAAAAGTGTTTGTACAAGCAAATATAGCAAAAAACAAGAAAAAGTTATAAAAAGATGAAGAAATGAAGTAAGGGTGCATAATTGGAGATTTTCGAGAAAAAAACAAGTGAAGAATCACACAAGGACTCAAGGATTTGATAGATTCAAGATTTCTACGTTCATATGTCAAGATAATATCAAGTTCTATGAAAGGATTAGCACCAAAGTGGAATAGAATGCATGCGACGAAGAACGATAATGAAAAAGACAAAAGTTGGTTACAATTTCAATCCAACCGATCGGTTGGAGCCCGCAACCGAATCGGTTGGAATGAACCTGAAGAACCAACCGATCGGTTGGAACAAATACCGATTGGTTGGAAGGTGGTTGTTTTTACAAGATTGCATTTATTGACGTTTTTACTCCTCATTATCATGGATGGCTAATCATTTCTCACTAATAACTTCTTAAGGGACGTTTTTACTTGAGAATTAAGTGATTGGAGGCTATATAATGACATCTAGGCTTGCAACCAAAGTTTACCCAAAAATCTTAAGTAATAACTTACACCAAGTTATGAGTTTATTGGGATAATATCTAATCTTGCTTAATTCGTTGATAAAAACATCTTTGGGGAATATTGGCCGAAAGGGTTTTCTAAATGTTTTTATTCCAAAAAGTTATTGCATGAATTAGTATGGGATATGGAGTATGACGAGCATCATGTTTAGTCTTTAAAATGGATTTGAGAAGATTTCATCACGAAATTAGGCCGAAAGGATTCGTAAGAATTCATAAGTAAAGAATTGCTTTTTAAACAACATTGTGTTAATGGAATTATTATTCTAGTTGTCTTAGGCCGAAAAGAAGTAACTAGATGGTTGAATTCTAGTTATGGTTTAACATGATAAACACCATTGATTGTTAGTCATTCATATAAAAGTTGTGCATCATAACAAGTTTACACCAAGCTTATCATGAATACTCTAATTGATTGATTGTGGCATTTCACACAAGTATATGTTTTAGTTTTATTGTTTCTTGAATATTTGCATTTTCGATAATAATGGATTGACAACCCTTTTATACAAACTAGTTTTCTAATACTTTGATCCATAAATCCCTTGGGATGACCTCGACTTACCCACCTTTACTAAAACGGACGAGTATACTTGCTCGTATGTCTTAAATAGTTAATCGGTAATCGTGTTTATAAATTTTAAAACTTGTACACACCGTGAGCACATCAAGTTTTTGACGCCATTGCCGGGGATTTAATTAGATTTAATTGGATTTCTTAGTTTTTAGTTCGTTTTTCATAAAATTCGATTTGGTAAAGTTAAAAAGTAAGAAAAAAAAAGTAAAAATTTTTGGTTGTTCAATCCAACCGATCGGTTAAAATTCCAACCCAATGGTTGGATGAATCGGTAAACTTACTTTTTTTACTTTTTTTTTGTTTTATTGTTTTAGTTATTAGTTATTTAATGTTAGTTAATTTAGGTATGATTAGTTTTAATGGTTTAAGTTAATTTTCATTTATTAAAAGTTTTAATTAAGTTTTATTATTAGTAATTAATGTTTTTACAAATAAATAATTAAGTTAATTAATTTAGTTTATGTCATTAAAGTTAGGATAATGAAAAGTTTTTATAATTAAGTTTCTTTTATGTTTATTTTAAGATTTTATAATATAATAAATATAGTTTAAGTTTAATTGAGTGATTAGAATAAAAGTTATTTTTAATTCTAATTTTAGATTTTAAGTTAAAAAAAATTGTTTCAGGTTTAAAGAAACCGATCGGTTACAGCCCGTAACCGATCGGCTGCTTTTGGTGTTTGATCTAACCGATCGTTTAGAGTAGAAACCGAACGGTTTCTCACCTCGGATTTAATTTTTTGGAATTTTTATTTTGAGTTGTTTTTGTGTTTTTATAGCTTTAGCTTGTTAATTTATTAGGTATTGTTTCATTTTAAGTTTATTTTGATTATGACTAATCCCAATGCTAATGATTTGGTTGTTTTGTTGATGGTTATGTTATAGTTAGTAATTTGCTTTAGTGAAATGGAGAGTTTAAGTCAAATTTCAGAGTACTTAAGGAATTTGGAGGATATGTTCAAAGATTCGGGTGATTCTTTGGAGAAATTGGAAAGCATGTTGGAGAAAGCGAAAAAGGATTTGAAAAATGGAGAAGTAGTTGGGGAGAACGATATTTGTTTCCCTAAGGAACTTAAGAAAAGGGTGGTTGTTTTCACAAGAGCTCCTTATAAGAAGTATGATGCCCCACACATGAGGTATTCTACACCTTGTGCGGTGGAGGGGATCAAAGCTATGGATGCGGAACTTAATATAGAGTATGGGGACAACTATATAACGGAAGATGTTCTAGACAAGCTCAGTTTTGTTCGACTTGACTATGAGGATTATGGTAGAAAGAAGGTTAAGGATGTGAAAGTGAATATTCATGGACACATTTTTAAGGTTGGCTTTGTTGTTCTTGATTATTGCAATTCTGATGAACCGGAGATAGTTTTTGGTAGAGAATTTCTTGTGACTACCAAGTGTACGGTGGACTTTGCACTTAGTGAGTTAAGGATTAATATAGCTGATTTGGAGGAAGAAAAAGAAGTGGATGTTATGATAGCGGAGTTATGTGAAGGTATGGAAAAGAAAAAAGAAGGAAAGAATGAGGTTTGTAAGAGGGGAAAAACGAATAAGAAGAAATGAACACTAAACAAACTTACCCCACCCTCCAACCCAAAAGTAACTAATTCCACATCGTCATCATCATCACTACCTAGTACACCACCAAATTCACCAAAAGTTACTCAACCTTTAAGTAATGAACAAAAAGAAGCGATATTGGAGAATTTAGAAGAGAAGATTCATGAACTCATGGAGAAGAAACCGGTTATTGAGGTTTTGAATGATTACATGACCTATAGGAAGAAGTTGGATTCGGTCATGATGGCAAGGTCAAGGTTGGAAGATACAACATTTGATGAAGTTGAAAGAGAAAGGACAGTAGAAATTGGGCTTCCTAAGAAGATGAGTGACCCGGGAAAATTTATCTTACCAATTAAAGTGAACGGGACTACTCCAATGTATGCGTTGGCCGATACAGGGTCAAGTGTTAGTGTGATGCCTTATCCGTTGTACCAAAGGTTAGGACTTTGTAACCCACAACCTAACCATTCAAATATTACAATGGCGGATAATTCGAAAGCAAAGGCTATGGGAGAAGTTAAGAATGTACGTGTTCAAATTGGCCACCATGCATTTTTGTGTGATTTTCTTGTGCTAAACATTCTGGTTGATAAGGCGTTACCAATTTTGTTGGGGAGACCTTTCTTAAGAACATGTGGGACAATAATAGATATGGGGCATGGAACCATGACCATTAATGATGGAATTCTTAAGCATACTTATTATCCTAAGCCTAGGAGAGGAAAGAGAGATAGTATTGATGAAGAAATAGAAGATTACTTTGTTTGTTTTGAAGCTGGAAGAGATGAAGAGGGTAGGCCAAAGTATGGGCCATTGACACCTAGTTTCTTTGATATAGAGGATGAAATGGAAAGAGCTCTTGCTATGGAGGCTCTCTTTAACCCGTTTAAAAATATTTTTGTGTTTAATAAACATACAGATTTTCTTGGATCATTACCGGTTTCACTTAAAAACTTGGAGTGGGGGCCCGATGGACCTAGCAACTACATGAAAGAAGAAGGAGATGGAGAATAGCTTGTTAAATTTGATATTGTATGCCCAAGCGGAAGAAACTTTGCTATGAGGTTCAAAACACAAAAGACAAATCGGAAGATATTGGGAAAGTACCAAAGTTAAGACATTCTTAGGAATGCGTATTTTCAAGGCTAAATGAGCAAGAGGAGCAAGTTTCAAGTATAAAGCACTTCTTGTGCTAGTTTGTTTGATTTTACTTTTATGCATTTTCATTTTCAAGTTTTATGTTTAAGACTATTTATCTATCTATTTAGGTTTGATGTCTTATGTTATGTTTATGTCTTCATAAGAGTTTGAGTTTTAAGTTTTTAGCTGAGTTATTTAGTATTTAGTTTTTAAGAGTTAGTAGTTATAGACCAATTTTGGTAGTGTGGTGGAAAATTTACATACAAAAATGGTTTTAGTTAAAAGTAAACACATTAGTTACTTGTATCAAGTAAACAAAGTGTTGAGGTTTTGAAAAATTCAAGTTTTGTAAAAAATCAATCCAAAATGGATGGATCAAAAACGGAATGGTTAGAATTGAATATATAAACCCAACTTTCCAAAATAACAAGAAAACCACCCACACATACACACCAAAATTGGGGGTCTAGAAATTTGACCACATAGAAGTTGTTTGAGGTTGCAAGAGTGTTAGGATATCATCCATGGCTCCAAAACAAGTAAGTAACATCATCAATTTACTTTAATTAAGTTTTAATTCGGATTATTTAAATTAGGTCAAGATTTGGGTATTTTTGATATTGTGCGAATTAAGATGTAATCTTTTGAGGATAAGTGGGTAATTGATAGTGGAATTCATTTCAAAAAGCATTAGATTGATTGATTAAGTCTTGTGGAAGAATTAATTAATTGAAAATTCGAATTGAATTGGTTTTTTACTTTAGAACATGTTTGCTTGCAATTGATGATTTCTAGATGTTATATACTTGTTGATTAGTGATGTTAGAATAGTGCATTTTTGATTAGAACACTAATTTGAAGGATTGATTAGATGGTGTTCTTGCATATTCTTGGGTTTGATTAAGGGAGTGTTTGGAGATGATATGGATCATTATTAGGATGATTTTGATGATTAGAAACCACCATAGATGATCAAAAACAGGTTAGAATGAAGTAGGAATGGATTGGAAGTGATAGGAAACGAGAAAGTAGGATTTGGAATTTTTGCAGAAAATCCAACCGACCGGTTGCGAGGGGCAACCGATCGGTTAGATTGAACATGAGCATTCAACCGATCAGTTGGATGGGATACTGATCGGTTTGATGGCTCGTTAACATTTTTAAATTTTTTTTTTGTTTCGACTTTTTGACTTCTAATTTGTGTAGCATTGGCTCTTATAATCTTATACTAATGTTAATTAGGAATTTTTAGAGTCAAGGTGCAGGTAGTTCGAGTGGAGTGAAGGTTAACCCAATTGTTACGAAATATCTTTTGAGGAATTCAAAGAGTAGAGTTACGTATAGTCTTCAAGCAGAAAGGAACGACAATATTAAGTTCAGAAATCTGAAGAATGAGGAGAAGCACGCCTTTCGCGAACGACTTTCTAAGCTTCAAGGTAGAAAAATTGCTTTACCACGTCTCATTGACTGGAGTTTGTTTACTGAATATGAATGTGAGGATCAATTGAGGGAGATGATGGGAATGACTTATGTGTATCCGGCGGATGGAGATACATTTGTGGATCTTTCTTGGGAAAGAGCTTTTAACGTTTACGAAGTTGTTTATCATGAATGGTGTCTAGAGTTCTTTTCTACGTTCTATTTTGAAAGGAAAGTTTATGATCTTGTGAGGGAAGTTTGCATTTGGTTTAGACTATGTGGAGTTGAGCATGCTTATACTTTACCACAGTTTGCGGTTTATTTGGTTTTGTACGAGCAAAATGAGATTAATCATAGGTTGTTTGCGACACACTTCTTGAGGTTAACAAGGTTTCATCATAGGTATCAAGGTATTTTGGAGTATTGGAATCGTGTTGGTGATCCAAGTTGCAATAGGAAGAATGCATCTAGAATTAGGAACCCATTGCTGAAGGTTTTGCAAAAGTTAATCACTTGGGGAGTTTTGCATAGGACGGGTGGTTGTGATAAGTGTAACAATCCGGATTTATGGGTGATGAAATTGTTTGAAGAGGACAAGAATGGCAATGCGGCCTGGATTATAGCTGAGTATCTTTCTAGGAGAGCACCGGGGATCAAGGAAAGGAGTGACATTTGTGGAGGTCATTATGTGACCGTTTTGGAAAGAAATTTGGGTTATTTTGTAGATGAAGAGTTGGCTAAAGGTTCGGAGCCAATCGAGAGTAAGACTTAGGATGATAAAGGTTTTGGTAAGGCATTGAATAGAAGAACCAAGACGTTAGGAGAATGGACTGAGCCTAACATTGAGGTGCCACAACAACAATTTCAAAAACAACCACAACAACAACACATGGGAGGTATCTATGGACATGCTCCGGGTAGTTTTGATTCGGGGTGGGGAGATTGGCATAGTGAGTTGAACGATATAGAGCGTAGGGATGTGTGGAGAGATTCGATGTTGATGAGACAAAATCAAAACTATGATTATTCCATGCCAATGATCCAAAACATTGCACGAGAGTATAGCTATGAGGTACCACTTTATGTGCCACCTAATGTTCCTCCCTACCCAATTCCTTATGAGCCATATCCTGGTCTGTATCCATACCCCTATCCTGCTTATTCACCATTTCCCGAACCGTATCCGGCTTATGCTAGAGTTCCTAATGTGGGAGGTACGCATGTTGGAGGAACAAGTTACGATGTTGGTGGATCATCTCGTGGTGGTGGTAAGAAGAAGTGTATAGTTGAGGAAGAAGAAGAGGAGAGCGAGGATGAGTTTATCAACCCTGACATGGATTATGAGGAATGATTTGGATCAAGATAAGGTCACAGGTTATCAATCAAGATTTGGATCATATTGATCCTGATGATCTAGAAGAAATTGATCTTAAATGGCAAATGGCCATGTTGACCTTAAGGGCAAGAAAATTCTTAAAGAGAACTGGAAGAGAAGTCAAGTACAGGGCTAAAGAAAATGTTGCCTTTGACAAGTCAAAGATAGAGTGCTATAACTGCAACAGGAAGGGTCACTTTGCCAGGGAATGTAGAGCTCCAAAGAAGACAACTGAAGAAACAAAGAATACCACTACTGCATTGGTATCTTGTGATGGATTGGGAGAGTATGATTGGAGTGATTTGGCTGATGAAGAACCAAACTATTCTCTAGTGGCTCAAGTCAAGCCAAAAGTGCATAACTTTGCACTTATGGCCTATGCATCATCATCTTCTGGATCTGACTCTAAGGTATCTAATGATTCTAATTTATCTGTGTGTTCTTTTAAGTCATGTGTTGACACTGTAGAAGAACTTAAGTCTAGGAATGAGAGTCTAATTAGAGAAATTGAAAACCTAAAACTTGATAACTTAGGTTACAAAGTAGGTATTCAAAATGTTGAAAGAAGACTAGAGTATATAAAAGAGTGTGAGCTAGAATATGTAGACATAATTAACCAACAAGATGTTGAGATTTTTAAGAAAAACAGTGAAATTGAGTTTCTTAAGAATAAATTAGAAGAAGCAGAAAGAGATAGAGATGCAGCTCTTGCTGATAAGGAAAAACATATAGCAAGAGTAAATAATCAACAATATGCTTCTGATTTGGTTAATAAATCTATTGAGAGTACCATAATGAGGAAAGGAAGTGGAATAGGTTACAATGAGGTTGCTCCTCCTGTTAAGAGTGCCTATGCTCCACCAGAAAAAGAATTGTCCTTCATTAGTGAGCTAGACATTGAAAAACCTGTAGGTGAATCTAGTACAAGTGTCTTAGAAACACCTAAGCTAGAGGGTAGAAAATTTCCTGATGCTCCTATTATTGAAGACTTGTATTCAGATAGTGATGAAGAACAGGAACTGGTTGAAATAGAACAAAGTGTTGAAAAGGAAGAAATCCCTACCAAAGTTGAACCTAAAATTGAACAGGTGAAGTTTGTGAGACCTGTGTTAGGTAAGGGCATCTCTAGGAAAATGGTAGAATATAATGAGATTCCTAGAGATAGATTGAATGGTTTCTATAATAAGCCTAGGGGAAAGCAGAGAAACTTTAATAACATAGTTTCAAACAAATTAGGTAGTGAGTTTCAATTAAAGAAAAAGGCTTGTTATAAGTGTGGTAGCTTTGAACATTTGATTAATAGTTGTCCTAACCACAAAAAGTCTGTTTGGAATCAATACTCTAGGGTGTATCATAAATATGTCACTAAGAATACTCACCCTCATCCTAACAGAAACATGATTCCTAGGGTTGTGTTGTTAAGATCTGGTGCAACTAGATCTATTTATGCTGCAAAATCAAATGGTGCTTTTAAAACCACAACTGGTTATGTTGCTGGCTCTACTGCTAGTAAGCACTCTGCTGCTAGCAAGCATTCTGCTGCTAGTAAGCAATCTGTTGCTAGTATAAAACTTTCTACTTTTGGGACAAAAGTTTTATCAATTAGAGTTGTTGGAAATCATTTTTATGCTGTTAAGACCTCAGCTTGTTGGGTTTGGAAACCAAAATCAACTGTTTCAAACAATGTTTCCAAAAACAGCAGTGCATCAAGTGATTTAAAGAAATTTAACAATGTTGGTGCACAAGGCAGATCCAAGTTAGTAATGGCTTGGGTCCCCAAGAGAAACTAATTTCTCTACTTTCATGTGCAGGGTAATCTGCTGGATGATCTAAAAGATATGGTTATAGTTGATAGTGGATGCTCTGGACATATGATAGGAGATGAGTCTCAACTTGAAGACTTTGAGGCTTTTGAAGGTGGTTATGTTTCTTTTGGGAATGATCCAAAAGGTGGAAAGATTATTGGTAGAGGAACTTTAAGAACAGGAAATTTGGACTTTGAGAAGGTGTTTCTTGTGAAAAGGCTTAAGTTTAACCTCTTTAGTGTCTCACAAATGTGTGACAAAAGGAATTTTGTTCTTTTTACAGAAACTGAATGTATGATCCTTTCTCCTGATTTTCAGTTGCCAGTTGATATATTTGTGCTATTGAAGGTCCCTAGAAATAAAAATATATACAGTGACCATATTAAGAACATTCTTCCCAAAAGAGCTTTAACTTGTCTAATTGCAAAAGCCACTATTGATGAGTCCAAATTATGGCATAGAAGACTTGGGCACCTGAACTACAAGACAATGAACAAGTTGGTGAAAGGAAATCTTGCGAGAGGTATGCCCACAAAGCTGTTTGAAAATTGTGAGACTTGTGTTGCTTGTCAAAAGGGTAAACAACACAGAGTTTCATTCAAGTCTAAGACAGTGAACACAAATACAGATCCCTTGCATTTACTTCAGATGGATTTATTTGGGCATGTTTTTGTGAAAAGCTTGAACAAGAAGTCATATTGCCTAGTTGTCACAGATGACTTTAGCAGGTTTACATGGGTGTTCTTCTTAGCCACCAAAGATGAAACCCCATAGATACTTAAGGAATTCATTACAAGAGTTGAAAACCTGCACAACCACAAAGTGAAAATTATCAGATGTGACAATGGTACTGAGTTCAAGAATAGTGTAATGAATCAATTCTGTGTGGGAAAACGAATTCTAAGATAGTATATTATTGCAAGAACTCCATAACATAATGGTGTTGCAGAGAGAAGAAACAGGACACTAATTGAGGCTGCAAGAACAATGTTATCTGATTCTAAACTACCTATACCTTTTTGGGCTGAAGCTGTAAATACTGCATGTTTTGTGCAAAACAGGAGTAAGGTAGTGAAGCCTCGCAACAAAACTCCATATGAGCTATTTCATGGAAAGAAACCATTGATTGATTTTCTCTAGCCATTTGGATGTCCTGTCACTATTCTGAATACTAAGGATCAGTTAGGCAAGTTTGAAGAGAAAGCTGATGAAGGTTACTTGGTTGGTTACTCAATACATAGTAAAGCTTTCAAGGTATATAATAAGAGAACCAAACATGTAGAGGAGAATTTGCATATCAAGTTTAGTGAGAACACATCTAATGTTGAAGGAAAAGAACTTGAATGGATGTTTAATGTTGATATTTTTACCAAAACAATGAATTATGTACCAGTTATTGCTAGTGTAGACACTAACAAACCACAAGAAGACATTATTTTGATTGAGAAACTGAAGGTTGGTCCAGCTTTCTTACCCTTACAGAAAGATCGAGATATACAAGAAGATGTTGTTACTCAAGAGAAACCTAAGGAAACTGAAGCAGATATTGAAATTCCTATTGATGCAGAAAAGTTAAACAATGAAGCTCCAAAAGTGGTTGTTGATGTCTCTCCTACAAGGCTAGAAGATTCTACTGCTGACTCAGAAGACTCTACTGCTAGACCAAAACAAGCAACTACTGCTTCAATCAATTCTGCTGCCAAGCCTATTAACTCTGCTTCTACATCAAAGTTTCCTTCTTTGGACACTCAGGTTAGATCTTTTGATGATCCAAACTATCCTGATGATCCAAATATGCCTCCTCTAGAGAATATTTATGATGACACAGATGATGAAGCTCTTGATGGTAAGCTATTTGGAGATGATGTAGATATTACTAATTTGGAAGTCAACATTCTTGTTAGTCCCACTACTACTACAAGAGTTCACAAGGATCATCCAAAAGAACAAATTCTCAGTGATCCAACATCATCTGTTCAAACAAGAAAAATGACTAAAGAACTGAAAGATCTTCAACATCAAAGTTTCTTTCCAAGATCTCTGCATCAAAGAAACAGTCACAAAGATCTACAAAATTGCTTGTTTACCTGTTTTCTATCTCAAATTGAACCCAAGAACACTTACAAAGCCTTACAAGAAGCAAGTTGGGTGGAAGCAATGCAAGATGAGCTTCTGCAATTCAAACTACAAGAAGTTTGGACTTTGATTGATTTGCCAAATGGAAAAAGAGTGATTGGCGCCAAATGGGTTTTCAGATGTAAAAGAGATGAAAGGGGAATTGTCTTCAGAAATAAACCAAGGTTAGTAGCACAAGGATACACACAACAAGAGGGCTTTGACTATGATGAAGTGTTTGCACCAGTGGCAAGAATAGAAGCTATTAGACTATTCTTGGCTTATGCTTCATACAAAGATTTTTTGGTGTATCAGATGGATGTAAAGAGTGCTTTTCTATATGGGACCGTTACAGAAGAAGTTTATGTGTCTCAACCACCTAGTTTTGAAGACCCTGATTATCCTGACAAAGTTTACAAGGTGAATAGAGCAATGTATGGTTTACATCAAGCTCCTAGAGCTTGGTATGATACCTTTTCAACATATTTGTTAGATTATGGGTTCAGTAGAGGAAAGATTGACAAGACTTTGTTTCTCAAAAGACAAAAATATGATATTTTGCTGGTTCAAATCTATGTAGATGACATCATCTTTGGTTCTACAAATAGAGCTATGTGTGTTGATTTTGAGAAGCTTATGAAGGATAAGTTTCCTATGAGTTCAATGGGAGAACTCAACTTCTTCTTGGGTCTACAAGTTGTACAAAAGACAGATGGCATATTTATTAGTCAGGATAAGTATGTCAATGACATTTTGAAGAAGTTTGGATTTGAAGATGCTAAGCCTGCTAAGACAACCATGGATACCAACAAACCTTTGTTGAAAGATGAAAATGGAAAAGAAGTATATGTTCACTTGTACAGATCAATGATTGGTTCATTGATGTACCTTACAGCATCAAGGCCTGATTGCTGTATGTGCCTGTGCAAGATTCCATGTATGTCTCAAAGAATCAGATCTCAATGCAGTGAAGAGGATTTTTAGGTATCTAAGGCATCAACCCAAATTGGGCCTATGGTATCGTAAGGATTCACATTTTGATTTGGTGGCATATTCAGACAGTGACTATTCTGGTGCTTGCTTGGATAGAAAGTCTACAACTGGAGGTTGTCAATTTCTAGGAAACAAATTGGTGTCATGGCAATGCAAGAAGCAGACAGAGGATGTAAATTCTACAACTGAAGCTGAGTATGTGGCTGCTTCAAGTTGCTATGGATAGGTGCTTTGGATGCAAAATCAACTGCTGGATTATGGATATAATTTCATGAACACCAAAATTCATATTGATAACAACAACACACTTTGCGTAATTAAAAATGTTGTTTTTCATTCTAAAACAAAACATATTGAGATAAGAC
Source organism: Artemisia argyi (assembly GCA_030686995.1). Taxonomy (NCBI): domain Eukaryota; kingdom Viridiplantae; phylum Streptophyta; class Magnoliopsida; order Asterales; family Asteraceae; genus Artemisia; species Artemisia argyi. The sequence goes on along the minus strand of CM060700.1, from coordinate 156,941,291 downwards.
ATCATTTTATAAGGGATTGCTATGAAAAGAAGTTAATTCAAATTGTTAAAATTCATACGGATAACAATGTTGTTGATCTTCTCACTAAACACTTTGATTTGGGGAGGTTTCAATTTCTAATTGCAAATATTGGTATGATTAATCTTTGAAAAACCTTATCTCTGTTTGTTTTTGTAAAGTGTGTACAGATACTGTGCTGTTTGTTACTCTGTTTCTGCTGCTTCTCAAGCAGCAAGTAGTTATATTGGAATGTACTCTGCTACTATTTAACTCTACTGCTAGTACATATGTTTGTATGCTTTGTGGTGTTTGGACTAACATTTTGCAGGCAACAGCTATAAAATGATGATTGTTGTTGATATGCAAGTATTCAAAACAGAAATTGATTATTCATCATTCATTATCATCAAAAGAATACAACTGAAAGGGTACATTCACATATCACATCAAGAAAAACAAAAGACTGCTACATGAAAAGATGAAATTAAGAGACTACAACCTATTACATCACTGTCTAGGGCAAGGAAGCCCAAGCATAACTTTTCTCTCCATGGGAAGAGGAGGGTTTGCCTTTCTTGTCTTGGATGATAAGTTGGGTTTTGGCGTTGAAGATTGTGGTCTTTCTGGAGTGGAAGGTGGATTGTTTTGAGGCTCATCCTCATCAGAAGAAGTATAAATGAAGGGGGAAACAAGTTCCATTGGAGATGGAGGTCTGTTAGGGATCCAGGCTGGGTCTTCTGATGATTTTGAAGACGTTGGAGATTTAGGGGACATCACCTCTTTACCCCAGGATGTGCTTGGGGTCTGTTTCAAGTTCAACAGATCTTTGAACACAGGGAGGTCATGTTTTCTCTTGCGGGCTTGTTCCTTAGTCCTACATCCGTTGTGGGGAGGACGGAATGGTGGTACATATGTTGGGAGTGGTGCTTCATCATCAGAAGATGAATCCGAAGATATGTTGATTATTTCAGGAATGGATTTCATTGCTCTTGTGATTTGATTTGGGTGATTGGCATTTTTGATTGCGATGAGGGTTTGATTGTGCTAAATTAGGGAAAGATTTAGTCCGCTTTTATAGGGATCACGGAGTATCAAGTGCATTTATTGTTGAGGATTCTTTGACTTTTTGACCAAGTTTGATTAGTCAACTCTGCTACTGCCTAAAATCACTCTGCTGCTAGTTGTTTCATTCTACTGCTAGTGTTGTGGATGATATAGTTGTGCTGCTACGGTTGTAAGTGTGAGGGTGGAATGTGTAACTTCTCTAAATCAATTTAAAACCTAATTGACATCTAAAATTTGTTTTTACATGCTACAAATTGAAGTTCTCTCAAACCCTAACACCTCTTTACTCTCAAAGTCAATAATCCCTAATTTCTCAAAACCCTAATTCATGGATTGTACACGTACCTTGGCAGAGCATCACAATAATATTGCTATTTTTGATGAAGAGTTGGTTCCTGAAGGTTTCACAGATGTGGTAAAATTCTTGAATTCTACTTCTCTTAGGTATGCATTAACTGTGAATCCTACAATATTTGTTTCCTACATCAAACAGTTTTGGCTTACTGCTAAAGCTAAAATTAGAAATGGGGAAAAATATGTTAAAGCTATAGTAGATGGTTAACAAGTTCGTGTAACTGAATATTCTATAAGGGAAACTCTTTCCTTAGATGATGAAACAGAGACCACGTGTCTTGCAAATCCGGCTATTTTTCAAGGTTTAAATGATTTGGGATATGAGGGAAGACATACAAATTTAAAATTTCAAAAAGCTCTCCTCTGTCGTCAATACAAATTTTCGGTTCACAATCTCCTTCATTGTTTGAGTCCTAAAACTTCTGGGTGGCATGAGTTTAGTGCTATTATTGCTTCTGCTATGGTATGCCTAAGCAAAGGACATCCATTAAATTTTTCAAATATGATTTTGGAGGGTATTGTAGAAAGTGTTAAAGAGTCTGGTTCTTATTTACTTTATCCAAGATTTATCCAGCTCTTTATAGAAAACCAACTTTCAAATTTCAGATCACATGCTGCCACTTATGATGCTCCTAAATTGGTTTCAAAAATGTTTACTTTCTTGGTTAAACATGGCAAAGGTTTTTCAGGCACACATACAGCTCCCACTGATTCCCATCACACACCCAATTTTGTCTGCATCTGCTACACAACCCAAAATACACTATACCCGTAGGAAAACCACTAAGAACACTGATCTACCTCAGGATAGTGTTAGTATGGTTGTACCAGATGAGGTTGTCCTAGGTGATGAAGGGGACATGTTGGCAAGGGCTGTCACTACTGCTTCTAGCTTAGCAGCAGAGCAGGATAGTGATAACATCATTAAGACCCAAACCAAGGCAACATCTAGTGAAGAGGATTCTGTTGAATCTAATTCCAATGATGGTAACCCTGCCAAATGGAACACACAGGGGGCTCAGATGATCAAAATAGCTTTGATACTGAGTTTATGTCCAAAGATTCACCTCTCGGACCAGGTCACACAGGTCGAAGTGACGAGGACAGGACAGTGACAAATGAATTGACGGAAAATATTGTACATGATGACAATGCAATGATTCACCTCTCGGACCAGGTTACACAGGTCGAAGTGATGAGACTAGTATGGAACTTATTAAGAAATTGACGGTTACTTGTACAAATTTGGAGCTGAAGTGTGATACATTGGAGGACAAAGTTCTTGGGTTTTCCACTATTGTTGATGGACAAGCCAAACTCATTACAAAATTGAAAAAGAAGATCAAGAACTTAAGGAAATCAAGATCTTCAACATCTTTAAGAAGATTGAAGAAAGTGGGTACTTCTCAAGTTGTAAGTTCACCTAAACACTCTGTTCATTTGGAAGAGGATTCTTCCAAACAGGGGAGGAATGAAGAGCAGAATGATGAAATGGGTTCAGGGGAGCCTAATCTGATGAAAGTTGATAGTGCTCAAGATGTGGATGCTGGAATAGTGTCAGGGGAGGTTCCAGAAGTTGCTGATATGGAGGTGGAAAGTCCTCAGGATATAGATAGTTTTGTGATTGCTGAAAAATCAGGTAATGAGGTTGTAATGGAAGAAGTGGTTGCTACCCAAGAAAAAGTGGTGGAGAAACTGAAGACTTTGGAGGCTGAGCAATTATGAAGGCAACAGGGTTGATGGGTGGAGCATTGATGACTTTGGGTGACTCTGTGGTAAAAGAACCTAATGATGATGGTGTTACTAACAAAATTGATGACTCTGCTATCGCTAAAGACTCTACTGCTAAGGATTTTGTTGATCCTACTGCTAGTGAAAATGTCAATTCTGCTGATGCACAAGACTCTGTTGTTGGGTCTAGTGATAATGTTGCTGCTGAGGCTATGGTTTTGTTAAGTAAAAAGATAATAGAAGTTCCATCTGAATCATCTTCACAACATACATCACAACATATTCAACCACTATCACAACAACCAACATCTACAATCACATCATCTATACCAAGAATACCTCAAAAAGGAGTAGTAATCAGAGAACCTGCTGCTCAACAAAAGAAGATTGTTTCATCATCTTCTATTGACAAAGGAAAGGGCAAGCTAGTAGAAGAACCAAGGATAATGCATAAAGGGTTTGATTACTCTCAGATACCTTTTCATCTATGGCCCAAAGAATTACAAATTAAACATGATTCAATTGTTGCAATGAAAGAGCAAGAGTTGATTGATCAAGAAGAGCAACAGTTGGTTCAGGAAGAAAAGGAAAGGGTTGAAAAGGAAACTGAAGATTTGAAGAGGTATGAGGAGTGGGTTGAAGAAAAGATAAGAATAGATGCTAATATAGAACTCTCCAAGATGGTTAAAATTGAAGAACAAGAAACTCCAATTTTTTATTTTCAAGCTTGGATAAAAGAGTTCACATCAAAGAAAAGGAAAGAAGATGCTGCTGCTAGAAGAAAGAAAAAGGTTCTCAAGGGTCTAACACCATTGCAACAAAGAAGAGAGCAAGAAAGATACCTTAAGAATATAAAGGGATGGAAATTGGTACAGTTAAAACCTAAGTCTGATCCAGAGGTTTTTAACTTGTATCAACAAGCTAAGAAAGAGATGGATACCTTCTATCCTATGGGTTGTGCTGAAGAGTTAGAACATATTGCTCAAATGAATAAGAAGTTGGTACCTGACAGAGTTGTTGAGGCAGAGCATATACATGTGACAGAAGCAGAAATTCCTCCTAGTCAAAACGTCAAAAGAAAAAGTATTGCTCACAAGACTTTTACTAGGAAGAAGCAAAAGATTTCTGAAGAAAGCAGTAGTGAGATGGACAAAGAAGAATAAGTTGAAAAAGAACAAGAGACAACTTTAGCTGTGATAGAAGAATCCGAAAAACCTTTAGCTGAAAAACATCCTATCATCTCATATACTTTCAAGATAAGAGATGGAAGTGCAGGATATTGGGATTTTATGAGATCAAATCACGAAGTTCAAAGTTTTAAGGAAATCTCACAGATTTTTGATAAGATAGATAGAGATGATATTATTGCCATATGGGGATTATTCAAAGAGAAATATGATGGGAAGAAGATGGATATTGTTCTTGATATTAATCTTACATTTGAAAATGTAATGTATCGCTTCTTGAAGAATATGTTTGATCATATGCCTGGTGATAAAGAATGGAATGACATTGTATACAGTAAAGTACATAAATGGTTTCTGTATCAATCTTGTGGAGTTCATGAATTACGGACTGGCTTAGTTACATTGCTTTTGTTGGTAGATAAAGACTATCCTAGTCTAAATAAGTTCTCTGGGGTACTTAGACAGATGTTGAGACCTGGATTTCTCAAGTGTCAAAAACAGCCTGTGTCAGATAATTAAGCTTATACATTGATATAGAAGTATGAAAAGATTTTGAATTCAACTGTTTGAAGAAGCATTCAAAGAAATTAGAAGATATAAGTGTTTGGAAGCATCCTCCTGGTGTTTAACTGAGTTTTGAAGAAACTTAATGATTTAGAAATAAATATTAAGTTTAGGGGAGGATTGTTGGGTTTTGAATTATGCTACTAATTTAAACTGCTGCTTGGTGAAACTGCTGCTAAGGTGAGAATGCTGCTAAGGATAAAGATTCTGCTACTGACATTGAAAGTGCTGCTGTTGAAGAATACTCTAGTAGAATCTACTGATGAAGAGATATGCATATATACATATTAGATAAGTATGGAATAGATTGAGTGTATATCTTATGTATCTAGAAGATTCATATCTTGCATAGAAAGATATTGTAAGCCTAGTAGGACTCCTTGGCCTATAAAAAGAGGATTCTAGGGTTAGTTTTGTCTATGTGTTGATAGTGAATTGTTTTTCTTAAGTTAAGCTTTTATATTTCGCGTTTTAGCTTAAGTGTTAAACTAAATCAACTTCTATATAAGATCGTTTGCTCAACTGTGATCAACAGTCTTGTTCAGTATCAGTTAACGACTTCTCAGTCTCATTCCATAGTTGCTCAGTCTCAGTAATCGTCTTGTTAGTCTTAGGATATGGAGCAAAGAATTGAACAAGAGGTTCCATGTCCATTGATGGAAAGAAATTTTTGAGAAAAGGCATTTTGAACGTTTCCGAATGAGATCTACGTTTCCCTCCATTTTTTTTTTCTTTTTTTGTTTTTATTTATTTATTTTTTTTTTTGAACTTTTCTTTGCTTGAAGAACTTGTGTAAATGGATGGATCTTTTGAAAGATAACAAAGGTTGTTTGAATATTAGATGTTTTTGGTGAAGTTGAAAAATTTGATCTCGAAATAAGCTTACTCGATAAACCGTACACAATAAGTCCTTACTCGATACAAAAGTTTCTAACTTGATAAGGTTGTTGCTTAATCGTTAAGGATACTAACTCGATACAGTTTATGTTACACGATAGGTTGGCTAACTCGATAACCTAAAGAAATTTCGGCAGAGTTTCGTTTTGGAAAGCCCAAGTGAAATCCTCACTCGATAAACGATAAGGTTGAACCAGCCTAACTCGGTAAAAATAATGTAACTCGATAAGCTAACTCGATAAGCAAACTCGATAAGCAAACTTGATTAGCAAACTTGATAAGCTAACTTGATAAAACCCTATAAAACCCTAACTTGATAAAAACCTAACTTGATAAAAACCTAACTTGATAAACCCTAACTTGATAAAACCCTAACTTGATAAAACCCTAACTTGATAAAACCTAACTTGATAAAACCACCCGAACTCGATAAAACCACCCTAACTTGATAAAACCACCCTAACTCGATAAAAAATTGCATAACTCGATAGAAAATTGCAAATCCTAACTCGATAAAAGCTGTAACTCGATAAAACTAACCTAACTCGATAAAACCACCCTAACTCGATAAAAAATTGCATAACTCGATTGAAAATTGCAAATCCTAACTTGATAAAAACTGTAACTCGATAAAATTGTTCCTAACTTGATAAAATGTCGATGAACAGTACCCAAATCCTTAAAAATCTGATTTTTCACTCAAAAAACAATCTAAAACAACCTAATATTATCCCTAGGCGATTGATACCACTTGTAGGACCCTAAAATACTATATCTAACACAAGTTTATATAAAGATTATAGAAGAGATAAGTAGAGAGATAGAGAGATGGTAACTTCTACAGAGAGAAAGAAAGATGTATTAGATTAAGAGAGAGAAACACACATAGTAGCACCCTAGAAGCAACACCTCCAAATGAGAGCATTTGGAGGTATTTATAGGTAAAGTAAGAAGATGGGTCGGGCTTTGGGCTTTTGTAATAAACTAGACATAACCTTCTACAATATTAGATTAAACCAAGCCCGTTTACCCTTAACTAAAATACTAAACTATTACAACATTATTACAAGACTAAATGACTTAATAAATGATCGTCAATTCTATTTCTAACAATCTCCCCATAAGGGGCGATCATTGAGATCTCTCTTTGATTCCATTGATGATCAACAATTCTATTGCTAACAAGTACTTTACCCATGAGTCCCAATCGTCCCAAAACAATATGTACAAGATATGACTCGACTTAGCAACCATGTAATCAACTAGATAACTAACTAAGGGTTCAAATAAATAACAATAATGCAATAAAGATGAGTGCATACACGGAAGTCTAAGGCGATTTGGTTGCACATTTGGGGTAGATTGTTAACAAATTCCTTCTTTAAGTAAAATGCTTAAAGTTAGAAACGAAAAGATAGGCTCGGAGGGGTGTACTAGGGGTATCGTGTACTAAAAACGAGTACAACGCAAAGGTGTGGGAAAAATTAATTGACTTTACTAGTCATGGTAATTGACTTAAATGGTCAAGTAATTATGATACGGGTTTAACACAAGGGTGATCATAATGCCTCTTATCATGTAGTAAATCCTACTACACGAATGTAGTCTCACTAGCGGTCTTGGTATGCATCACTAACGCAAGTTCTAGAATCTAAATACTAGCGGTACACTCATAAGAACTAATAATAAATGCTTTTCCTAACATATCTAAAGGCGAACCTCACATATTTGGGTTGAAAATTTTTCTGAGTGGTATGGTTTTTTGTGGTAGTTATACAACTCCTATCCATGAGACGCTCATTAAGGCTAAAGCTTCACTCCTAAATGTTGTAAAAAAATTTAAATTTGGCGCTAAAATTGCTCTAACAATTATTTCTCTTAGTTTTATTACACACCTACTATCAAACAAACAAACTCAATCATAATTGTATTCTCTAAAGTATCATCATTTACCCTCCCCTTACACTTAAGTTGAACATTGTACCCAATGTTCAATAAAAAGATGTAAAAGTAAATAAGGTAAAAGAATGAAAACAAATACTCCCCTGATTCGTTCGGTGTGAATAGTGTCTCAACAAGGTTAGATCTTCTTCCAAGAAAATGAACTTTGAAAGCTTCCCTCAAGAAATGTAAATCATCTTCTTGTCCAATGTAACCTGTTAAACCTGTTAAAACAATAAAGGCAAACCTCGTGTAAAATCGGCGGCAATCTGTATATACTAAAAAAAATCCTAGAAAATAAATTAAGATATAATGCTTATGGAATGAATGTTTGCAGATTTCCTAGAGTTTATAAAACTAAAGAATCAACAAAAACTTTAAGACTCCGGTATAAACAAAACTCGCAAAATTTTTCAGAATTTTAGTACCTGACGCCGTCAGGTTTTAACTCCTGACGCCATCAAAATGTTCCTGCAAAAATCTCATGTTATGTTTCTGGAAAATTTATGGAAAAACTTATGCCTTACTTCCTGGAAAATCCTGCAAAACATCATGTTATGACTCGATAAAAATTTGGTTCTTGTAAACAAATTTGGGATTCCCTTATACTTAGCTTTTGCAAAATACCTTTATATGTAATTATGACGAAGTTAAAAACAAAATAAAGCATTTTCACAATTTACTTTGAACCATGATCCACAAACAATAAAAATAAAAGCACGCATACGGAAACAAACAAAACAACTAAAACAAATAAAACATGGGATTCCTCCCAAGAAGCGCTTTTCTTTATTTACGAGTCTTGTAGCTAGACTCGAAGTCGTGGGCTATGTTTTCCTTCCCCACTTTTGTGCTAATTCAAAACATTTATGTCACACCCCTAAAATACCTGAATGGCAGCGGAATACCTGGGGGTCACTGCCATAGCATCACAATTACAGTTACATTGAACGAGCTAAAGTGTCATTTGGAAAATACGTCGTTTGATCATTAAAACATTCAGAGTTTACAAAACATAGGTCCTAAAAGGTGTTCCCAATTTAGGTGAAATAAATTCAAACAAGATCAAACATTCATAAGTGCAGAAAATATTGCATCAGCCTTATTACGGATTTACGATACTTTTGCTGGGAATTCTTCTTTCAAATGTTTTACATTACATACTTATTCACTAAAATCTATGAACTCACCAACCTCGTGTTGACACTTTAGCATGTATTTTCAGGTTATTAAGGTAACTCATGTTGCATGCATTTGGACATTCATGGAGTCGCGGAGTCGACGCGTCTGACTATATTTTCTGCACTTATGAACCTTTGATCTTGTTTGAACTTATTTCACCTAAATTGGCAACACCTTTTGGGACCTATGTTTTGTAAACTCTGAATGTTTTAATGATCAAACAACGTATTTTCCAAACGACACTTTAGGTCATTCAATGTAACTGTAACTATGATGCTATGGCAGTCACCCAAGTATTCCATTCCGCTGCCATTTAGGTATTTTGGGGGTGTGACAATTTAATCCAATTTTCATCATGCTTGTACTCAGGGCCTAGATTCATGCAACCCGAATTAGTATGTTCGCCTCCTCTCATAGAAAACATCATCATCAATTCCGTTATCCTTAATCTCATAGGGTCGAATCACATCAACTGGTAAATTCTTGATGTCCTTCAATTCTTCCCTCATGTGAGGCATCATAAAAGTGATCTTTTCTATCCCATTAGTAAATTGAACTATTCCCTTCCCATGATCACAACATATCTTAGTAGCCTCAATGAAAGGTTGCCCTAGGACCATTTCTCATAAGTGTGGGTCTATAATGCCTCTAACATCTTCTAGGATTATAAATTCGCATTGATAAGTGAAGTTTCCTACAGAGATGTATACCCCTTCTACTCTCCTGACAAAATTACATAGTCGATTAGGGTTGTAAGGGTCTTTTCTGGGGCTTAACCTTTCATTCATAATCCAATTGTAGTAGAGCCTAGACATAATATTCATGGGTGCTTTTAAATCAATGTATGTATGCGCTCTAAACATTTACCCAATCATGCAAGGAATTTTTATGTTCCTATAGTTATGCTTCCTAATCCATGGCTCTTTCCTATATTTCGAGGGGCAGGGGGTTCTAAAAGGAATCTATGGTAACTCAATTCCTCAGGGGTTGGAGAGAAATTTGTAAACTCAACTTTCATTTGGAGGGGTTTATTAAATTCCTTGAATGTGTTAACTTCCCTCTTTCTTCATTTATGCGCTATAAGCCTCTTGCTAACTTCTAAACATCGATTCTCAAAATCCATAAAGACAAACCTTATATGAACAAAGACACAAAGAAAAAGATAGACTAAAGAAAACCTATAAAAATAAAATAAAAATCTTACTAGAAAGGAATCTAGCAAGTAGACCTAATAAAAAGAAATTCTAACATAGACAATAACTATTTCCCCGGGTTGCGGCGCCAAAAACTTGATGCGTGGAATTGCACCCTCGCAAAAGGTTTTACCTCTCAAGGGATCTTGAGAAGCTTGCAATCCCCACCAGGCAGTGTACCAGTTCGTTTTAGTATAGTATACTGACAAGTACCGGGGGATTGATCGTTCAACTCAGTAATAGTATTCGCTAGGATTAAAAAGTCTACAAAACTAGGTCTAAAGGTGAGGGATGATTCTTTTTGTATTTTTATATTATTATGAAACCAAGTAGAATATCGGGTATTGAAGGAGTGGGCGGAATTAGTTGCTAGTTAACTAACCCAATTAACTAAAGATGCAATCAAAATAAAATAAAATAAACTAAAACTAAATTGTGGTGTGAACAATAAAGAGAGAAAATATGTTTACTTAGATTTCATTACTCCTTAGATATCTTTTACCAGTTGATTATGTGGAAAACTAGAAGGGGGGGTTGAATAGTTTTACGTCCTTTTAAATTTATTTCCAAAATATTTTGTAGCTTATAAAAAATTTCGATTCGATCTCACGTGAGTTCAAGTAACAACCAACATAAGCAAGTCTAATCTAATAATGAAAGTATTGAAATATAATGAAGAAAAGATAGAGTTAGAAAGATCAAACCATAACACGCGAATTTATAGTGGTTCGGCTACAAGGACACCTTCCTTGCCCTACTCCACTCCCCGAGTACCACACTCGAGAGTTTTCTTCACTATGTCAACAAACTCTTTATGGTGGAGAAACCTTACACACCTTGGCTTACACGAGTTAACGAAACTAAGGTAAATGTCGAGTTCTAATCGTAGCTAGAACTAATCTCACAACTTCTTCAAGACTTCACACCTTCACAACTTCTTCAAGAAACAATATAACAACAAAAATAAAATTAAGACAAAAACAACTATCATGCATATGTTATATATATATATATATATATATATATATATATATATATATATATATATATATATATATATATATATATATATATATATATAATTATATGTAATATATGTGGAACGAAATTCTACTTCGACCAAAAAAAAAATCTATGAAGTAGTTTCACAATGTTCCTTGTATTTTGATTTTAAACTCGTTTAGAATATATGATGTCAAAGAGTATGATATCATAATTCATTTCGAAGTAAGGATAGATATATATTAGATTATATATCTTGCTTTTTCATAAGAGTTTGACTTAGCCTAAAAATGTTTAAAAGGTTAAAATATGAATTTTGGTTTTCAAAATATCTTTTTCAAGATAAACCAAACGCTCCCTTAACTAGATTAAAATTACCTAAAATATCAATATATATATTAATTATATATCTTGATGACATCTATTGACTCTAATAGTTTTAACAAATTTTATGAGCTAATTTTAAGTTTTAAATAACTACATATAATTATAATTTGTTCATGGACCAAACGGCCATGTCGTCTTCAAGAACCATTTTATAACGAATTGAGAAGTATGTTTTGATTGTTTACAACTTTAAACTAATATAATGTAGTAAGTTTTAACTAGTTTTTAAGAGTTATATCAACAATGTGCCTTTTGAAAAATGAAATTCAACAGGGGTTTATGGGCGATTAAAGATTTTGACAAAATGATGTGTTATACTAAGTTTGAGTTGCAATACATCATTCTAATCCTATGGGAAGCATTTGGTTGTTCAATTCCTAGCTTCTATTTCACTAAAATTCGAATTAAAATAAATTTTACTAAAATACCTAATTATTGATTGGACACCAAATTGAATGAAATGTGATGAAATGTATGTTGCAAAACTTACAAAAGATGTTGTTATACGTTTGGTTAGCGTTTGCCCCTTGCGAAACAGCCCCGGATTGGTGATTTGGTGAAGGATTTTGATGGTTTTGGTTGTTTTGGTTCATACTCAGGAGAGGTGAGGAAGGGAATTATAAAAAAATGGAGTGTTTGGCAAAAGATTTAAGGTGGAAAACGGATTTGAAAGTATCAGATGGCCGGCCCCCTTAAACATTAAGGGGACCGCCCCGATAACAAGCCGGTCCCCTTAATTATTAAAGGGACCGCCCTTTGAATTTTTGAATTTTCACGGTATTAGTTTCTGGAACAAATATATTTATATGTATATAATTAGATTTATAATATATCAAAAATACGTAAGCGTTTATTGGCACGATGATAAAATACTTAACAATTTTTAATTACCGTTTCGATAATTAAAATGTACCTTTGACAATTTTGGATAAAATGATCAAAATGTTAAGTTGATGAGGGGTTTGAGGTATGTTCGGGAATATGTGAATATGTGTATATATGTATATATATATATATATATATATATATATATATATATATATATATATATATATATATATATACATATATATATGTATAAATGTGAGTGAATGATGGGTTGATTGGTGAGGTTTGAGAGATGATAACGGAGATAGAATATAGTCGGCGAAAGGAGTTTGTTTCATCCATAGTGTTCACGTGCGAAGGCGTTCTTACATGATAATAGTCCACTTGACTCATATCCCTTCATCATCATGAGTCTTCTAAAAGTTGACATAATAGAATTTCGTGTTGAACGTAAAAGATCAAAAGTAACACGAGGGGGAAGGAAAGGGTTCGCTAACGAACAATTTCCTAGAGTTCTAGAAAGTCAACTAATGACGTATCTAGGTTATGTGCAAGCATATATATATATATATATATATATATATATATATATATATATATATATATATATATATATGTATGTATGTATGTATGTATATATATATGATCAAACAAAGAGAGAAAGATAGTAAGCTATATCTATACAAACAACGTAATCAATCAAAGCATATTTAACTAAGCATGGCAATGAGTTGTGAAAGAATGGCGTACCCGGCGGTCTTCAACAAAAATCTTCAAAATCTTCAAGATGACATATAGACTTTGAAAAAGTCTATGGTGAGAAAACTTCAAGATTGCCTCAAGGAATGTTCATCTAGCTATTCGGTCCCCATTGCCTTTTTGTTCCATAGTTGTTTGGTCCAAACATGTTTAACATTTGACTAGGATGCATGAAAGGTGGTTGTATACCCAAAGGATTGTAGCTTTGTTGATAGTTCCACATTTGATTACTATTGTTGTTGTAGTTTTGTCTATTTTGGTTTCTTCTTGGTTGAGGTATTTTAGACCTAGGATGAGGGTTATTTGGTTTTCTAGATGGTGGAGGTTTAGATCTTGTCTTAGGTTTAGAAGATCCTACTTCGGTTTTTAAAGATGGTTTATAAAAAGCTTTTACTTCTTCATTGTTGGCAAGAGATATTTTTCTATCATTAATAAGTATATACTTAGGATTAGATTTTAGAGTTTTTTGTTCATTAATTTCATTTTCGAATTTGACATTTTTAATCTCGCTTGTTGAAGCTTCATTTGAGTTAAATCCTAAACCGGTTTTATCTTCGGATACTCTTTGAATACTTATTATTTTACTAAGTGAGTGACTACTATTTTCAAATTTATCAAGTTTGCGAATTTCTTCCCTGAGTATTTCGTTTTCACCTTTAAGCTCTTGACATGATTTACATTCTTCAAAAATTTCTTTACCTTTTTCAAGTTGATGTATTTTAATTTTTAGTTCTAGTACTTCATTTTCCAATTGATTGTTTATGTATTTTAGTGATTTATTTTTGGCCATTACTAGTTGTCCTAATTTGCATAGTCTGTTATATTCATTATCTAAGTCTTTTTCATGTAATGATAAATTTTCATCACTAAAATATTCGGTTTCGGAATGTACCTCATTTGATGTCTTCGCCATAAGACACTTCTCTCCCTTTGTCGTTTCTTTCTCATCTTCATCGCTATCACTCCAAGCTCCTCCAACAAATGCTCTTTGATTTTGATCTCTTGTCATCATTGGACATTTTCTAATGAGGTGATTTGGATCACAACACTTGAAACATTTCCTGTCATTCTTGTCATCCTTACTCTTTTGAAATGCTTTCTTTTCATCATGTGGTTGTCTTACAAATCTTCCTCCCCTTTTGAAGAATTTCTTGAAATCTCTTACGGCCATGGCATATTCTTCATCATCACTTTCGGAAGATGAGATATCTTCGATACTAGATTCCTTTCTAGCTTTCAAGGCGATTGACTTGTTTTGCTCTCGTTTTCCTTTGACCATTTCGAAATCTTTCTTTATAATTTCTTTGTAGACTATTAAATTTCCAATTAATTCATCAAGTTGTAATGTTGACTAATTCTTTGATTCTTCAATAGCCATCACTTTAGCTCGCCATTTTGGGTGAAGAGCCCTAAGAAACTTCCTGACAAAATTCTTACTAGAAAAATTCTCATCAAGTGCTTTTAAACTTGTGATGATAGTGTTAAATCTAGCAAAAGCATTATCAATTGATTCCTCTTCCGGAATCGTGAATTGCTCATATTGTTGAACAAGTAGATCTATCTTATTATCTTTGACTTGACTATTACCTTGGTGAGTTATTAATAAAGAGTTCTAAATTTCTTTTGCGGTTTCACACATAAAGATCCTTTCGTACTCTTTACGTGGTAGCGCATTATAAATGACCATTTTAGCTTCATTATTTTTAGCAAGTTTTCTTTTTAAATCATCATTTTGTATTTCAAAAGGTACGATTTCATCTTTCATTGTTTCAGGGTTATTTTGAGTAGGTAAGAAATCACCATTAGTAATAACATGCCAAAGATCTAGATCTTTTGACTTCACATAAGTTTCGAATCGATTTTTCCAATATAAAAATCCATCACTTTCAAATAGTGGTGGTCTTTGCATAGATTGCCCTTCTAAATATTTTTCAGATTCCATAGATCGTTACAAGTTTTAAAATACAATATATTTTAAAGATCTTTCTAGACGTGGCTCTTTGATACCAATTGTGGAAAACTAGAAGGGGGGGGGGGGGGGGTTGAATAGTTTTACGTCCTTTTAAATATATTTCCAAAATATTTTGTAGCTTATAAAAATTTTCAATTCGATCTCAAGTGAGTTCAAGTAACAACCAATATAAGCAAGTCTAATCTAATAATGAAAGTATTGAAATATAATGAAGAAAAGATAGAGTTAGAAAGATCAAACCACAACATGCGAATTTATAGTGGTTCGGCTACAAGGACACCTTCCTTGCCCTACTCCACTCCCCGAGTACCACACTCGAGAGTTTTCTTCACTATGTCAACAAACTCCTTATGGTGGAGAAATCTTACACACCTTGGCTTACACGAGTTAACGACACTAAGCTAAATGTTGAGTTCTAATCGTAGCTAGAACCAATCTCACAACTTCTTCAAGACTTCACACCTTCACAACTTCTTCAAGAAAGCTTCACACCTTTTCTTCTTGTCAACTTCACACCTTCTTCTATGCACAAGTAAATCACAACTACTACACTACTGTACAACACACCTAGTTTCTACAATCAACAAGTTCTCACAACACTTTTACAAATATCTAGCACTACTACAATATGAAAATAGCTAATCACAACACTACTACAATTAAATGGATGTAGATGAGTGTTCTTCTTCTTGCACTTGAGTGGATGAAGCATTGGATCACTTGGAAACAAAGACTTATGAATTATATGATCAAATGATTTTTGATATAGAAATGGAGGTTGGATCACAAAGTTTTTAGTGCAAAAATGTGAGAAAAATATGTTGAATGATCCAGTATTTAAAGGGCCAGAAAATACTGTTCTGGAGCGTACTGGTCCCCTTGATTAGGGGGCGGTCCCCTTAATGATTAAGGGGGCCGCCCTCCTGAACGTTGGAAAAGTTTTTCTGGATAAAATTTGCCCTTTTTGGTTGGAAATTTGAAATCATATCTTTGTAGTTCAAACGGTCAGATAATTATTGATCAACCGCTTGTGAATGGCCAACTGTAATAGTCAAACAGCTGACGCAAATGCTTCCGTGAAATACAGTGTTTTCTCGGGTCGTAATGTCCCAACGAAGTTGTGATGGTATTAAAAACGAATATGTGAACGAGTGAATGTTAACAGGGATATGAATAAAAGTGTGTGTGTGTGTTTAGACTAGGGTTTATAAAGTAAAATGACTTAACTAAACTATAAGAGTGATTACGTAAAAGCTAGGTATCTAAAACGTATAAACGTACACCAATTTAAAATAACACGCGATTGCGTACTGAGAAAAATGTGAGTTTTAAGAAATATAAACTAAAAGGGTTAAAAATGACAATTCTATAAACTTAAACATAAAATAAAATTAAATTAAAAAGAAAACTATTTTTTAGATTATTATATTATTTATTATTAATTATTTAATTAAAAAAACTATTTAACTATTTAATTAAAACTACTTTAAGTAAAACTTAAAAATAATAAACACTACAAATTAAACTAAAAATTTATAAAAATAATTTCTAAACTTAAATTAGAACTTGAAGAAAGTATAAAAAATAAAAATAAATATTTTTGTCTTTTTATAGATTTTCTATTAATTAAAAACTATTTATAATAATTAAACTAGTTAAACTAGTTTAAATTACAAATAATACTAAATCAACTTAGAAAATTATGGAAAAATTTATAAATCTAATTAACCATCACAGGAATCCTAAAAAATTATAAAAACTTTATTTTATGTATTTTTAAACTAGTTTACTAATTATTATTCTAATTATTAAACAATTACCAATTAAACTAATTAAATTATGAAAACTAGTAAATGAACAGTATAAATCACAAGAAAATTTCTAAAATTATTTTATGATTTATAGAAGCTAGGAAAAATATAAAATATAGGTGTTACTATATAAAAGCTAATTATGCTAATTAAAATTTATTTATTGATTAATTACTAATAAAATTATTTTTAATTATAATTAATACTAAAAGACAAAATTAAAATCTGAGAAAATTATTATAATTACTTTAACCTAAAATGAAATTAATAAAAATATAAAAACACAAACTTACTTAATAAAAATGTAAAAATGAAAATTAAAATTAAATTATATTAAATAGAAACTATCACTTATTTTTATGTTGTTTTTTCTTGAATTTTATTTTACAAAACTATATTATATATAAAAATAGATAACTTTAATAAAGACAATCATTTTATAAGCTAATAATAAGCTGTACGGGAGCTTATTATTGTGGCAGTTGACCAAACAAGCAAATAAACCAAAACTGACTTGTGTGGGACCCACTATGGGTTTTTCTGATTTAGCTAAGATAAATAAACAAATATAAGCTATAAAAAAAACAAGGGGAACACTGAATAAGCCAAAAAGCCACAATAAGCTTATGGTTATTGGTTTTCTAAGACTGATTATGGGACAGAGTTGGGGAGCAAAATTAAGTGGGGTCCATTGGGCACTAGGTCAAATAAAAGGTCAATTATGAAAGTATACTAGGAGGGGGTTTCAATGGTATAAGGTTTGAGGTGGGGGGCCCACTGAGGTGGTCAGAAACCACCACCAAAGGTGGTGGTTTGGCCATGATCTGTTGATACAGGGTAAGCCTATTCCCTGCAGGTGTCTTTGAGGGTGTGTGGGGCCCAGTACAAGAATCCTAAAAATATAACAATTGTGGGATGATGAAGTAGAGGTGGTAGACTACTAAACCTCAAAAGCTCATAGTCTAAATCTTACTACATAAATCTATAAAATTCCCACAAAATTTGAGATAATCTGAGAAGAGCAAAATTTGACTTTTGATTTGCTATGGAACTTTGACTTTTATGAACTTTAATCAAGATTTACTTACTGATTATGTAATATTATGCTTTTATAAGATGAAATTAAGCTAGATTATCAACTTTTAAGTTAATAAGATGAATATTAACCTAAAAATTCTAACAGACAACAAATAACATGGAATTTAAAGCTATATTGACTATCTATTGAAGTGGTACTGGATTTAATGACTTAAATTAACTATCACAACCTATGGTATTATGTCTAAGTAATGAACAACAACAAAAACCAACTCCTCAGTGGTGCAAACCACTGATCCAAACACCCCTTAAGTGGGCTGTTTAACAGATTCTACAAGCTAAACACCAATCTAAACCATAATCATACTTAGTTACTGTATAATAAACTAAAACAAACTTAAATAAGCACAAACAAACAGGTTATAGGGTATTCTACATTAAAAAGCAAAAAATTAGAAATTGAGCTTACATATGATTCCAACTGAGATACTATGAACCAATGAACAAGAACCAACTTAACACCTCCCAAAAGGTTCTAAACCAGAAATTATTCATCTTTCACCATACTCCAGCTTCTATTCTTCCATACTCACTATTTTTTTATTTATTTTTCTTTATTTATTGGAATTTTTGATAATTATTGTAAGTATGATCTAAACTGCTTAACACAACTCAGAAACTTAATAAAACTTATAGTTGGACTTAAATAAACTGGATAGATCAAGTTTTAACAATGTTTAACACACTTTAAGCAAATTTGTCAAATTTGCTCAAAAATGCCAAAACTGAATTTAACTAACAAGACTTTAATTAAGGATCAAATAAAGTTTAAAATACATAAAATAAGCTGAGTTTTACTAACTGGAATGGAAATTACAATGGAAAATGGAAAATTACACTATTACGACTAAATTACACTAAGGCTAATCTACCACTTCATCTCCTTGCCTCTTTTCTGCTTTATAGATGAAAATTATGGTTCCTTGTAGTCTTCTGACACTATCCCATCACATTCCAGCCCTTGGATTGCTCAAGATGATCTTACCCATTCAAATTGCTTTTTGGCACCATTTTAGTCCAAGGGTCAGTTGGGTTGCGTGTACGGGTTTTAAGGAGTTTTATGGGGTGTTGGAGTGTTGTGGAGGTGGAGTAGGACAGCTGGGTGGTGAGCTGTAAAGGGGTGAGTGCAAGTGGTGGAGATAGAGAGGTGGAAGATAAAGAAAAAGCGGGGTGGTGTTTGTTGACCGGGTTTGACCCTGGAGTGGACTGGTTTTTGTTTTGGGCTGGGTAAAAATAAAAGGGAAAGTGGGCTTGGGTTTTTATTTGGTTTGGATTAGTTTTGGTTTAGGATTTATTAATAAGGGTCCATTTGGTTTCATTTCACACAAGGACTATTTTTGTAATTAGCACAAAGTTGAGGGCTATTTTTGGCAAGTTTCCAAATATACAACAAGGGCTAATCTTGCCATATGTGATAAATCAAAGGACTTTAAATGAAATATTTCCATTTAAAACCACCCGGGGACCTTTTCTGTCAATTCCCAAACTTCAGGGACCAAATGTGTAACTTATTCCAAACTTTCAACCAGGGATCAAATTTGACAACTTGATATTATCCAAGTACCAAAATTGACTTTTTATCCAAAATTTTCCATCAGGGGCCAATTCTGCCATTCTCTGAAAGTTCAGGGACCAAAACTGACAAACTGCCAAACATGAGGGACCAATTATGTAATTTCACCAAACTTCACACCAAGGACCATTCCTGCAAAATATTATTAGTACAAGGACCAAAATTGATTTTTCTCAAAGTTTTTACATCCCAGGGACCATTTATGTCAATTTCCAAAGTACATGGACTAAACTTGTAATTTTGTGAAACTTTGCACCAAAGGACTAAATATGTAACTTTATGATTAAAAAGGACCTTTGGTGACGTTTTCATGATTTTAGAATAACCAGGGACTAGTTTTGCCAATTTATGAAACTTGAGGGACTGAAACTGCCAATTATGCAAACTTTGTACGTTTTTCATCTATTTTTGCATATTTTGCATTTGAAACATATAAAACACACCCTTAAGATATTTTAAGTATTTTGATACATATTTGAGTGTTTTTGTATGTTTTGGCAGCTCAGATTGGTATAAAATGATGAGTATTTAGACACTCATCAATCCCCCACACTAAACTATTGCTAGTCCCTAGCAATCTTTTGAGAAAAACTTAATGGATTTGAAAAACTCTTTACCAAAAGCCATCACTTCTGGAGTAGCCAGGTGTAAGAACTGTGGTACACCTGATAACCGTGTGATTTTGAGCAAACCACCAGCTGTCAACGGATTTGATTAGTCTTTACCAAAAGCCGTTTGCTTTTGGACTAGCCAACTCTTGATGGAATAGTCAACATCTTGGTGAGCTGATTACCAATTATGAATTTTCCACGGCCTTTACCACAAGCCATAATCTTGCGGGCTAGCCAACTCATTCGCTTTATGGGATATGGGGAGTTGAGGAACCATACAATTTTTGGCAAATTGCAAGCCATAAACGGGTTTGAGTTATCTTTACCAAGAACCGTTTGCTCCTGGATTAGCCAATCTTGTTGTGGGTTAGACATGGAGGATTGATACCATTTATTGCGTTCTAAGTGAGAAAAAATTTTAAAATTTTGGCTAAAATGGGGGTTCTTGATGGAACATGTGTTTAAATTCGTTAGAATAACGAATCTCCCCCCACACTTAGAACTGAATATTGTCCTCAATATTCAAAGTACCGGGTGTTAAACCGAACTTAGAACGTAAGAAGAAAAATATTCCTTAGCCTTTATTTAAGATGTATATACATACAATTATTTTTTTTAGATAAAACTTCTTAAATAGAAGCTATCACTATATTTACATTTATTTATTTTTTTATTTTATTTTTTTTTTAGAGGATATATATATATAACATGTGGGGCATCTCACCCACACTTAGGGTGAA
Organism: Artemisia argyi; assembly: GCA_030686995.1. Lineage (NCBI taxonomy): Eukaryota > Viridiplantae > Streptophyta > Magnoliopsida > Asterales > Asteraceae > Artemisia > Artemisia argyi. The sequence goes on along the minus strand of CM060700.1, from coordinate 156,920,396 downwards.
ACATGGGTGAAAATCTATGTACATGCTACTGTTTTTTATTACCGAGTCGCTAACTTGACTCGACCCCGAATTCATTTGTCCATGGGGAAGTAAGTGGAAGAGACAATCTACATCGGACTTTCATTCAAGATATTTGGATAAACATTTGAAGCACGTGAAAGTTCCACACCGATGAGATATAATGACACCCGGCTCATAATTTATAAATGAGAATGCCGGGGTCAAAGATAATGTCCTCACTCCCGAAAGAGTGAAGAACAGTAGAAGCCACGGAATATATGAAGAAAAGAAAGAAAGTCATGATGAAAATCATAACTAACTCCTCATCATCAATAGGAGAATTCATTGTTTCATGAATCTCCTCTTTTAAGCTCGTTTGATCAAGACATATTATGGGTATATCTAGATCAAAATAGAAAGTATCATACTCCGGTGGAGATATGATATGAGTGAGTTCAAAGGAGAACTCCTCGTAAAGAGAATCATTCACAAGATGTAAATCTGTGAACTCATGTTCCGTTGTAGACTCATCACAATCCTTAATCTGAGTACCAAATAATGGGTTATCAGAAATCAAAGTGAATTCAGATTCGAATTCAAATAGAGGATTGGTGATAGTAGTTTTGAATGCTTCAGGAACAATGTGATTAACATTCTCTACTGGACTGTTGGGATAAGCACTGAGTGAAGGATCATTATGTAAGAGACTTTCTATCTCTTCCAGTTCGGCTTCAAAGTCAAAGAGATCATCATTACTTCCAGATAGAAGTGGAATGATGTGAGTGAGTTCCTCTGTGAAATCCTCAAGAGGAGGATCAACATCAGAATGAGGCAGTGATGCCTCAACATACTCAATGTCTCCATAAGATGTACAATCATCACTGGAATTAGAGACATTCTCAATTTGATAATTTGGATTATCAGGAGGGATAGGGATATCACACATATGATCAAGAATTCCCTGTGACTCACTTGGGATTGAGACAAGGTTCTCAACACTAGACTTTATGAATTCGTCCGATTCCTTTGCAGGAATAGTGTCAAGATGCTCGTCCCCCATGCTCAGAGAGTGAGTGGGAACCTTGGGTATGATAACAGTAGACTTAGGGAGTTGAGAAGGACTAGCATACATGGATTTTATAATTTCCGTTTGTTCAGCTGCTAGTAATTCTCCCATACTCTTTTCTCCTTGAATATCCATGGAAGGAGTCTCAACTGATGAACTTGATGAGGTATCATCACTTTCATCATCCTCATCGAGAAAAGCAGCATTTTGAAATTTGGTACGTGTTATAGCTGCTTGTTCTAAGACTAGTAATTCTTCCATGCTTCTTTCGTCTCTAGCAGCATGTTCTTCAGCAAGTAATTCCGCGATAGATTTATCACGAGAATATGGAATGAGTGGAGACTGTGGGGGTGTGAATGTGTCAAAACCGGATATATCAGAACTAGAACAATGTTCAGGTTTATAATACGCTTGACAATTGAAATTATCATGAGGACCCCCACAATATACACAAGAAGAACTTGGTGCATTGTGAAACGACATATTAGCCAACTCCTCCTTAAGGTCTTTAAGTTTGTCAAGAACGTCTAGACAAAGGTCTTGCTGGGTTTTATGAGGAGTTGCTTGGTTTATTTGGTACTGTGGAGGTGGGTCTTGAAACGAATAGTCGTAATTGTTACAAGGAAATGGATTCCTTGTTTGACAATCAGAGCTAAAGTGAGGACCTTCACAGTACTCACAACAGTTGAACTGATGTGATTGTGACTCGTATGTGTTTGAGTCATAATTGTTATCAGGAACCTGTTCATAGACAAACTGATTCCTAATTTGACAATCAGAACTGTAGTGTGAACCACCACAGTACTCACAACAGTAAAACTGCTGAGTCTCATGGTGTGGAAGCTGGTGGAATGAATCAGTCATGTCAGGGTAGGAATAGGGATTCTGGTTATAGACAGACCCGTTTCCTGACTCTACCATGCCACAACTGGGGCAATTACCACCATTATAAGGACTACCACAGCATTGACAGATAAGAAGGTGAGGATAAGACATAGAAAGAATCAAAGGGTTTAGGGGTGAGAAATGAAGAATCAAATAGGTAGGAGTGTAAAGGTGAATATTTTTGGTATTTTTGAAAATTTTTGTAGTAATAATAATAAGGAAAATATTTTGGGTTTTTTGTGTTCGTTGAAAACTGATTTTAAAAAGTTTTCGGGAACAGTTTTGTTTTTATATGATAATAATATGAACAAGGATGGATAAGTATACAATGAGTGTGAATTTAGGTTCACTAATACGCTAAATCGTTTAAAATAAGCGCACAACCTCCCAGGCAGCAGCGCCAAATTTTGATTCGCCTCAAACGGTCAGATAATTATTGATCAACCACTTATGAATGGCCAACTGTAATAGTCAAACAGCTGAGGCAAATGCTTCCGTGAAATACAGTGTTTTCCCGGGTCGTAATGTCCCAACGAGGTTGTGATGGTATTAAAAACGAATCTGTGAACGAGTGAATGTGAACAGGGATATGAATAAAAGTGTGTGTGTGTGTTTAGACTGGGGTTTATAAAGTAAAATGACTTAACTAAGCTATAAGAGTGATTACGTAAAAGCTAGGTATCTAAAACGTATAAACGTACACCAATTTAAAATCAGACGCGATTGCGTACTGAGAAAAAGGTGAGTTTTAAGAAAAATAAACTACAAGGGTTAAAAATGACAATTCTATAAACTTAAACTTAAAATAAAATTAAATTAAAAAGAAAACTATTTTTTAGATTATTATATTATTTATTATTAATTATTTAATTAAAAAAACTATTTAACTATTTAATTAAAACTACTTTAAATAAAACTTAAAAATAATAAACACTACAAATTAAACTAAAAATTTATAAAAATAATTTCTAAACTTAAATTAGAACTTGAAGAAAGTATAAAAAATAAAAATAATATTTTTGTCTTTTTATAGATTTTCTATTAATTAAAAACTATTTATAATAATTAAAGTAATTAAACTATTTTAAATTACAAATAATACTAAATCAACTTAGAAAATTATGGAAAAATTTATAAATCTAATTAACCATCACAGGAATCCTAAAAAATTATAAAAACTTTATTTTATGTATTTTTAAACTAGTTTACTAATTATTATTCTAATTATTAAACAATTACCAATTAAACTAATTAAATTACGAAAACTAGTAAATGAACAGTATAAATCACAAGAAAATTTCCAAAATTATTTTATGACTTATAGAAGCTAGGAAAAATATAAAATATAGGTGTCACTATATAAAAGCTAATTATGCTAATTAAAATTTATTTATTGATTAATTACTAATAAAACTATTTTTAATTATAATTAATACTAAAAGGCAAAATTAAAATCTGAGAAAATTATTATAATTACTTTAACCTAAAATGAAATTAATAAAAATATAAAAACACAAACTTACTTAATAAAAATGTAAAAATGAAAATTAAAATTAAATTATATTAAATAGAAACTATCACTTATTTTTATGTTGTTTTTTCTTGAATTTTATTTTACAAAACTATATTATATATAAAAATAGATAACTTTAATAAAGACAATTATTTTATAAGCTAATAATAAGCTGTATGGGAGCTTATTATTGTGGCAGTTGACCACAGTTGACCAAACAAGCAAATAAACCAAAACTGACTTGTGTGGGACCCACTATGGGTTTTTCTGATTCAGCTAAGATAAATAAACAAATATAAGCTATAAAAAAAACAAGTGGAACACTGAATAAGCCAAAAAGCCACAATAAGCTTATGCTTATTGGTTTTCTGAGACTGATTATGGGACAGAGTTGGGGAGCAAAATTAAGTGGGGTCCACTGGGTACTAGGTCAAATAAAAGGTCAACTATGAAAGTATACTAGGAGGGGGTTTCAATGGTATAAGGTTTGAGGTGGGGGGCCCACTGAGGTGGTCAGAAACCACCACCAAAGGTGGTGGTTTGGCCATGATCTGCTGATACAGGGTAAGCTTATTCCCTGCAGGTGTCTTTGAGGGTGTGTGGGGCCCAGTACAAAAATCCTAAAAATATAACAATTGTGGGATGATGAAGTAGAGGTGGCAGACTACTAAACCTCAAAAGCTCATAGTCTAAATCTTACTACATAAATCTATAAAATTCCTACAAAATTTGAGATAATCAGAGAAGAGCAAAATTTGACTTTTGATTTGCTATGGAACTTTGAATTTTATGAACTTTAATCAAGATTTACTTACTGATTATGTAATATTATGATTTTATAAGATGAAATTAAGCTAGATTATCAACTTTTAAGTTAATAAGATGAATATTAACCTAAAAATCCTAACAGACAACAAATAACATGGAATTTAAAGCTATATTGACTATCTATTGAAGTGGTACTGGATTTAATGACTTAAATTAACTATCACAACCTATGGTATTATGTCTAAGTAATGAACAACAACAAAAACCAACTCCTCAGTGGTGCAAACCACTGATCCAAACACCCCTTAAGTGGGCTGTTTAACAGATTCTACAAGCTAAACACCAATCTAAACCATAATCATACTTAGTTACTGTATAATAAACTAAAACAAACTTAAATAAGCACAAACAAACAGGTTATAGGGTATTCTACATTAAAAAGCAAAAAATTAGAAATTGAGCTTACATATGATTCCAACTGAGATACTATGAACCAATGAACAAGAACCAACTTAACACTTCCCAAAAGGTTCTAAACCAGAAATTATTCATCTTTCACCATACTCCAGCTTCTATTCTTCCATACTCACTATTTTTTTATTTTTGGATTGCTCAAGATGATCTTACCCGTTCAAATTGCTTTTTGGCGCCATTTTAGTCCAAGGGTCAGTTGGGTTGCGTGTACGGGTTTTAAGGAGTTTTATGGGGTGTTGGAGTGTTGTGGAGGTGGAGTAGGATAGTTGGGTGGTGAGCTGTAAAGGGGTGAGTGCAAGTGGTGGAGATAGAGAGGTGGAAGAAGAAGAAAAAGCGGGGTGGTGTTTGTTGACCGGGTTTGACCCTAGAGTGGACTGGTTTTTGTTTTGGGCTGGGTTAAAATAAAAGGGAAAGTGGGCTTGGGTTTTTATTTGGTTTGGATTAGTTTTGGTTTAGGATTTATTAATAAGGGTCCATTTGGTTTCATTTCACACAAGGACTATTTTTGTAATTAGCACAAAGTTGAGGGCTGTTTTTGGCAAGTTTCCAAATATACAACAAGGGCTAATCTTGCCATATGTGATAATTCAAAGGACTTTAAATGAAATATTTCCATTTAAAACCACCCGGGGACCTTTTCTGTCAATTCCCAAACTTCAGGGACCAAATGTGTAACTTATTCAAAACTTTCAACCAGGGATCAAATTTGACAACTTGATATTATCCAAGTACCAAAATTGACTTTTTATCCAAAATTTTCCATCAGGGGCCAATTCTGCCATTCTCTTAAAGTCCAGGGACCAAAACTGACAAACTGCCAAACATGAGGGACCAATTATGTAATTTCACCAAACTTCACACCAAGGACTATTCCTGCAAAATATTATTAGTACAAGGACTAAAATTGATTTTTCTCAAAGTTTTTACATCCCAGGGACCATTTATGTCAATTTCCAAAGTACAGGGACTAAACTTGTAATTTTGTGAAACTTTGCACCAAAGGACTAAATATGTAACTTTATGATTTAAAAGGACCTTTGGTGACTTTTTCATGTTTTTAGAATAACCAGGGACTAGTTTTGCCAATTTATGAAACTTGAGGGACTGAAACTGCCAATTATGCAAACTTTGTACGTTTTTCATCTATTTTTGCATATTTTGCATTTGAAACATATAAAACACACCCTTAAGATATTTTAAGTATTTTGATACATATTTGAGTGTTTTTGTATGTTTTGGCAGCTCAGATTGGTATAAAATGATGAGTATTTAGACACTCATCATACAACAATACCAAAAACGATTTACTAATATATATAAAATGTTATTATAATTTTATAAAATGTTATGTCTTAAGACAAGATTTCCTTTGATCATGTAATGCATAAGATGCTTAGTTTATGCATACCTTAAGTGATATTAGATGTAGAGATAAATATTTGTTTCTAAATACTTGTTTACGTCTTAATCTTGACTTAATTTGATTTGAGTTTTGTGATTATCAAAACGTGGATTTATTGAGAAATATTAATAACGTTTTTAAACATTATTAATATCAACAGATTAGCTTGTTACAATTGCATGGATGATGGGTTATATTCCTTAATATCAGTCGTAGGGCCGTGTACGAAATTCCCTAACTCTATAAGCTCCTACTTCACTCCTATGTAGAGCCGACTAAAAGCTCCTAACATGGGATCACTAGAATTCGCTCATGCATTAAATACAACCAAAAATCGTAGTACACCTCCGATCATGTTTCTTAAGACATTCAAGCAAGTTACCAATTGGAAGTATGCCAGTTTTCTTAAGCCTAACATCGAATACAATCATCCACAACAACTATAAACAAACCATCAACCAATAATCAACATCTAGGTTTCATTACATCTATGCAAACACAATAAGAACTTGGCCTAGAATGTTAAAGAGAAGAAAAGCATAAGATAGAATCACACAACACATAGACATATCGTATGAATATTGGAAAACTTATCTTCAATTGAACATGGATGGAACAAGGGTTGAAACCCTTATTATCACAGAAAATTCGTCCTAAGGTTTTTACAAATAAGCTCTCAAAAAGTTCCACACTTAATGATTGAAAATTAGAAAACTATATATAGATTTTACACCTTGACGGCATCACATTTTAGCTTGTGACGCTGTCAACTCGCCGCCAAGATAGAAGTCGTATTGCCTAGATCAACTTCTGATGCCGTCATGTGTAAATATACTCTGGGCCGTCACATGTATTTTGACCCTGACGGCCTTGGTGACGCCGTCAGGCAAAATAGCCTTGAAAATACTCAGGGCCGTCATGTTTATTTTCCACATCCACCTCTTTTGCCACTCTTGACGCCGTCACTTTCATTTCCTTGACGCCGTCAGGTACTGTTTACAGTAAGGATTTTGAGACTTTGTCGTTTTCTACACTTTTTCGCTCTAAAAACGTCCAAAAAGCTCCCTTTTGTAAGTTTCCTCTCAAAAGTACCTAAAATGACAAAAGGAATGATTTAGGCCAATAATTGATAAAATAATTACGAATTGTGGCTTAAATGACCCCCCAAAAGTGGTACACTTTTCGCCTTATCAGACTTCATTGGTCAAGTAATTATGATACGGGTTTAAACACAAGGGTGATCCTGATGCCTCTTACCATGTAGTAAATCCTAACTACACGAATGTATTCTCACTAGCGGTCTTGAGATGTATCACGAACGCAAGTTCTAGAATCTAAGTACTACCGGTACACTCATAAGCATCTTTTCCTAACAAATCTAGGGGCGGACCTTACATATTTGGGGTGGAAAATTTTGAGTGGTACGGTTTTTGTGCTAGTCATACAACTCCTATCCATGAGATGCTCATTAAGGCTAAATCTTCACTCCTAATTGTTGTATAAAAATTTAAATTTGGCGCTAAAATTGCCCTAACAAATATTTCTCTTAGTTTTTTTACACGCCTACTATTGAGCAAACAACTCAAGTGCAATTGTCTTCTCTAAGGTATCATCATTTCATTTATCCTCCCCTTACACTTAGGATGAACATTGTCCCCAATGTTCAATAAAAAGGATGTAAAACTAATGAAGGTAAAAGAATGAAACAAATACTCCCCTGATTCGTTCGGTGTGGATAATGTGGTAACAAGGTTAGATCTTCCTCCAAGAAAATGAACGTTGAAAGCTTCCCTCCAGAAATATAAATCATCTTCTTGTCCAATATAACTTGTTAAACCTGAGAAAACAATCAAGGCAAACCTCGCGTAAAACCGGCAGAAATATATATATATATATATATATATATATATATATATATATATATATATATATATATATATATATATATGTATATAACGATATAATGCTTGTGGAATTAATGTTTGCAGATTTCCTGGAGTTTACAAAAGTAAATAATTAACAAAAACTTTAATACTCCGGTATAAAAACAAAACTCGCAAAATTTTTCAGAATTTTACACCTGGCACCATCAAGTTATAATCCTGACGCCGTCAGAGTGTTCTAACAGAAATCTTATGTTAAGTTTCTGGAAAATTTCAGGAAAAACTCACGCCTTAATTCCTGGAATTGCTGCAAAACATCATTATTACTTGATACAAGCATTTGACTCAACCAAATACTAATATACATGTTCATTTAATATTGTTGTGGCTCATGTTCAATTCCGTTCATAGAAACATATTTAGATTTCCCTTACACTTAGCTTTTGCGAAATACCTTTTTATGAAGTTATGACAAACAACAAGGTAAAGCATTTTTCACAATTTATTTTGAAACATGATCCACAAACAATAAAGATAAAACATGCATACGGAAACAAATAAAATCAAATAAACAAACAATTAAACAAATAAAACAAATAAAACTTGGGTTGCCTCCCACGAAGCGTTTTTCATTATTTACGAGACTTGTAGCTAGACTCAAGGTCACGGGCTATTATGTTAACTCGTCATTGGTCACGGTTCCTAGGTCATCTTCCAAATCTCTATCAGGATCGCTTTCATAATGCAGGTATTTTGGGTCTTCAAATTCAATGACTTCTTCCCGATATTTGGAACCAAGCTTACTAACACCCTTAAAGAACCCACATGATAAGTCAAAGGTGTTTTTACATCCTTTACGAACATCATCATCACATAAAATAAGTTGGGATCCTAGCTTATCATGTCCGTCGCAATCTACTCCTTCGAAGTATTTCATCTTATACGGCATTTGGTATGAGATTCTCCTAATTTCATTTATGAAAGTCATGATTCCGTTCCGGTCATAAACCATTAAGTTAGTGATTTCACAAAATGGCGCCCCGAAAACAACTTGCGATAAGCTTGGTTCGATATAATCCTTAATGTTGTCTACGATCGTAAATTCCATTGTGAATCTCATATTTCCTATGAATACTTGAACTTCATGATCTCTTACAACAACATTTTCTCCTTTATAAATCAATCCCATCTGCAAATATCGTTGTAATGGAACAAGGACATAACATTCTTGGGTAGGCACACATCAATGTGGACATTATAAAAATGCTTGTGACCTATAATACAAGGGATTTTGAGGTTATTCGGATCACGTCGCTTTATCTTTCCCGACCTTCCACCCTGTAATCCATTTGTATTACAATCCAATGATGGTCGGTATTCATACACTTCCTCATTACCCTTACGAAAAATTGCTTTCCTGACACCATTGGTAAATAGTGCACTACCATCTCTCTCATCTAGGGTCACTCCTATTTCTTTTACAAATGGTTTTTCGAGGACGAGGTTAGTCAATGTTGGATTAATGAACGAGTCTATGTCATCGATCATGGTCAGATCAATGTTATAGATGAATCCTCCAATCAAAACTGATAACCTTTTCATAATACTGACGCTATCGAGTCCATTACACGTAATTTGTTCAGGGAAAGCTTCATTGTAAAGGGAGAGAGGGATCGCATTTACAGGGAGGTTAGGATCTATGTAAGTATCGGTTATGAGCTTTTTCCTAGTGGTGCAAGAAACCTTAAAAACTTTAGGGTCGCCTTCCTCAATCCTATTCCTACAACTTATAGAAATCCCTACCATGACTCTCTCGAGTTTCTCCATAATATATTTATCCAAAATTCCCGGATTTTCCTTAGGCCCCTCGTATTCTTCTTTCGACTCCTTCCACTCGCTCGACCCTTGTGTGATGGAGTCATCGGGTAAGTCTACAGGGCTCTTAGCCACATCGTGGTCTTTCTTGAGGGCTTCACCTTCAGCATCATGACCCCCATCCCTAGTTGCTTGTTGGTTCTGATCGGGTTTAGGAGCAAGTATTGTGGTAATGGTGTGCACGAAGTGGATTGGTCCCGAGGAGTTAACATGGTCCCTAGCTTCATTCACCTTTGGCGACATATGTTTAAAGAGTTTTCTAGGGCTCTTTATTTTTACATGGGAGGGTGGCTAATCAATGATAGTGACGGATTTGACCTTTTCAATCTGAGTCGATTTACTAGCAATGCGCTCATTGATAGCGTTTAACAGGTTACTAACCTTATTCATATCGGCTTGCTGTTGTCGAAATCGAGTCTCGAACGTGGAAAGCTGTAATTCTTAAGAGAGAAAGAAATTTCGCAGTGCTTCTTTATAGCTTTACATGGGGTGTTCTGTGGTGGATAATGCTCGGACCATGCGAGTGGGAGGAAATCATTGAAGGATACGCTCCAAGTCTGTCACCCTCTGAAATTTGGCTTATCCTTCCATGCTTCACATGCCTCACCAAAATTTCGAGGTGCTCGATTAGTGGTAGGCCACCTATCCTCCGTTTTATCAGCACGTGAGGATGCGAACTCCTTAAAAGCACGTTTTGAAAGTTCCATACAATTATGAGTTTCATGAGGACCACTACAAAATTTACATGAAGAAGTGATTTTGTTCACTTGGCTTGAAGGTTTAGGAGCTTCGTAGGATTTCATAAAAAACTTGACTTGGTGATGAGACGAAAAGTATACCGCTTTTGGGGGGTCATTTAAAGCCAAAGTCGAGATTATTTGATAAAATATTGCCCTAAATCATTCCTTTTTGTCATTTTAGGTACTTTTGAGAGGAAATTTGCAACAGGAAGCATTTTGGACATTTTTGGAGCGAAAAAGTGAAGAAAACAACAAAGTCTCAAAATCATGTTGAAAATAGTACCTGACGGCGTCAAAGATTGCTAGTGACGGCGTCAAGACTTGGCAAAGAGGTGGATAAATCAAATTACACATGACGCGCCATCGAGGTTTTTGAAGATTTGTACATGATGGCGTCACCAAGGCCATCAAGAGTAAATTGCACATGACGGCCAAGACCAAGTTTGTACATGACGACGTCAGAAGTGGATCTAGGCAATACAAGTATTATTTTGGCGGCGAGTTGACGGCATCAGACCCTACTCTTGACGTCGTTAGATTGAAAAATCTATATATACTTTTCTAGTCTTCATTCATTGTGTGCAACTTTAAAGGGAGAAAACCCTAGACGAATTTTAATGCAATTTTGAGGGTTTCAAACCCTTGTTTCATCCATGCTTAATTGAATATAAGTCTTCCAACAAATCATTCAATATGTCTATGAGTTGTTTGATTATATCTTACGCTTGTCTTCTCTTTAACATGCTAGGCTAGGTTTTATTTCTGTTTGCTTAGATGTAATGAAACTTAGACATTGATTATTGGTTGGTTGTTTGTTTATAATTGTTGTGGGTGAATGAATTCGATGTTAGGCTTAAGAAAACTGGCAGACTACCAATTGGTAACTTGCTTGAACGTCTTAAGAAACATGATCAGAGGTGTACTACGACATATTGGTTATATTTAATGCATAGGTAACTACTAATGAGGCCATGTTAGGAGTTAGGGAAGATCGTACATGGCCCTACGAATGGTATTAAGGAATATAACCCGTCATCCATGCAATTGTAACAAACTAATCAATCGGTAAAAGATAGATAGGGAGTAATGAAATCTAAGTAAACACATTTTCTCTCATTATTGTTTTTGCCACAATTAGTTTATGTTTATTTTATTTTATTTTGATTGAATCTGTAGTTATTTGGGTTACTTGATCAGCAACTAATTCCGCCCACTCTTTCAAAACCCGAGATTTTTACTTGTTTTCTTTAAAATATAAAAATACAAAAAGAATCACCCCTCATCTCTCGACCTAGTATAATTGAGTTTTAACCCTAGTGAACACTATTCTTTGAGTTGAATGATCAATCCCCCAGTACTTGTCACTATATTATACTACAACGGTCAGGTACACTTCCTTGTGGGGATTGCAAGCTTTTTAAGATCCCTTGAGAGGTAAAACCTTTTGCGAGGGCGCAATTCCAAGCATCAAGTTTTTGGCGCCGCAGCCCGGGGAATAGTTATTGTCTAGGTTAAAATTTCTTTTTATTAGGTCTACTTGCTAGATTCCTTTCTAGTAAGATTTTTATTTTTATTTTTATTGGTTTCTTTAGTCTATCTTTTTCTTCTTTCCTTTGTTCGTAACTGTTGCCATCCACCATCATGGAAGGTGGTAATCTCTTTGATCTGATCAACCCACCACAACAAAACCCACCACAACCAAACCAACCTCCTAGACCCCGAAATTTAGGAGAGTACTCCAGTCCTAGCCACCAAAGCAATCGAAACACCATTGAGCTCACTCAAGGAGCCAATGTGTCTCCCTTGCAATCCGACACCATCCGGTTGGTGCAAAGCGGATGTGCATTCCATGGACTTCGTTTCAAATATCCTAATCAACATCTCAAGGATTTCCTCAAAATCGTAGATTCCATAGACCTTGATGTTGGAACTCAAGAGACGACCCAGTTGCGTCTCTTGCAATTCTCTCTACGTGACCAAGCTAGTCAATGGCTTGAGCATTTTCCTGTAGGTTCCATCACCTCTTGGGATGATCTCACCACTCGTTTCCTTGCTTAATTCTTCCCACCAGGAAGAACTATCAAGCTTTGAAATGACATCCTGATGTTTCAACAACGTCAAGGTGAAACTCTCTATGACGCATGGACTCATTTCAAGGACTTACTCCACAAATTCCCTCATCATGGCATAGATCTTTGGCTCCAAATCCAAATCTTTTATGACCATGTCGACTTCATTACCAAACGCACCATTGATCAAGCCGTTGGAGGTAGATTGCGTGACAAGAACGCCAAAGAGTTATGGGAAATTATTGATGAGCTTGTATTCGATGATAATGAATTATGGGAAGTTGCCCATGTCATAGACTCGGCTGTCAATGCAATTTCATTACCAGGGGGACCACTCAACTTTCTGAATAAAACCTTTGCGAGCTTGAAAAAAAAGTTGACTATCTCATGGAAAAACGAAAAAAACCTTTAAGTCCCAGATGTGCATCGATCAACTCTATCTCAAACGTAAACCCAACACCGTTGTCCGAATCACCTCTTAGAGAGAATGTCGAAACCTTTCAAAAACATGCTCGACCCTATTCACCTCTTCAAGAACTCAGCCCGGAATTCAAAACTCGAATGAGAGAATATATGTCAACCCATTCTGAGCGATTAGCAAAATTCGAGGAGGCAGTCTATAGACAAAAGGAGGAGATGCAAGAGAAAATGACAAAGATGATAAGCTTAATGGAGGAATACTTAAACATAAAAACTCCGGAAATGGTGTTGTTAAGGAAGGAAAACATCACCCCCACTACCAAGTTTTTTAACTCTATATCCATTGTCCACGAGGGCAATGAAGGAAAGGAAACCCCTATTGCACAAACCGTTGAGGAACCACCAAAATCCCAATCAGTAGGGTACTATCTAAAGCATGATAAAAATGAGAAAACAATAACTAACTGGATAGAGGTTGACGGACGTAACTGGTCTTCCAAAAGGGTCTGTTAAGGAGAAGAAGTAGGGGAATATGATTATGATACATTACCTGGGGTGGCGGTATACGAGAAGCTACCTAAGCAAAAAGTAGCTACGAAGGAGATGGCATATGGGAACTTTGAAATACCAGCTAGCATTGGGAAATTGCTATATTTGGATGCTTTCGCCGATCAAGGATCGGAGGTGAACCTGATGCCTTTAGCTATTTATACCCAACTCACCAAAGAAACTTTGGCCACCACCCGCGTTAGGCTATCCTTCGCTGGTCACACTTTTGTGTATCCTTTAGGAATTGCAGAGGATGTGCTGGTCAATGTAGCAGGTTTCATGTATCTTGTCGATTTCATGATCATCGATAATAAAGAGAATGGGTGTAGGCCAATAATCCTTGGAGAACCATTCCTTACCACAGCAAGAGCTGTTATCAAGTATGAAAAAGGGGAAATTGAACTTAAATCAGGAAAAAGAAAGATTCACTTCCCCATGACTCCAAAATATGTGCGAGAAAGCATGATGGAAATAAGGCTCAAAAACAACACTGGCACACCCCATAATCATGTTCAAGAGAAAATCCTTGCATGGTAAACAAGGATTAAAAGCTACAAAGAAACTACACTTGAGAAATGCAAATGTAGTGATAAAGTTCATCTCGAATTCGAGCACAATCAGCCGATAGAGAATCATGTTCAAGAGAAAATCCTTGCATGGTAAACAAGGATTATTGAAGCAGATTTAGTGCTCCTAAGCCATTTAGGGATAAAGGAGCCTCCCGATAAATCAAACTCTTGGTGGTACTAACCATTCACAATCAAAAACTTGGGTCACAATGGAGTAGCACTCTTGAACAGCGAAAGGGGTGGAGAAATAACTGTGAATATCGAATGATTGAAACATTACCACCCGAATGACGTGGATTCTGTTGATAAGGGGTACATCAAATTGCAAGACGTGGTCACGTAGTAGCCCGTGACCTTGAGTCTATCTACAAGACTCGTAAATAAAGAAAAGTGCTTCTTGGGAGGCAACCCAAGTTTTATTTGTTTTAATTGTTTGATTGTTTGTTTATTTGATTTTATTTGCTTCCGTATGCATGCTTTATTTTTATTATTTGTGGATCATGATTCATAATAAATTGTGAAAATGCTTTACCTTGTTGTTTGTATTAACTTCATAAAAAGGTATTTCGCAAAAGATAAGTGTAAGGGAAATCTAAATTTGTTTTTAAGAACGGAATTGGATATGAACCACAACAATATTAAGTGAACATGTATATTAGTATTTGCTTGAGTCAAATGCTTGTATCGAGTCATAATGATGTTTTGCAGGAATTCCAGGAATTAAGGCGTGAGTTTTTCCAAAAACTTTCCAGAAACTTAACATGAGATTTCTGTCAGAGCACTCTGACGGCGTCAGGTGTAAAAATCTAAAAAATTTTGCGAGTTTTGTTTTTCTAACGTAGTCTTAAAGTTTTTGTAATTCTTTAGTTTTATAAACTCCATGATATATGCAAACATTCATTCCACAAGCCTTATATCCTTAGATATATACATTGCCGCCGATTTTACGCGAGGTTTGCCATGATTGATTTCTCATGTTTAACAGGTTATATTGGACAAGAAGATGATTTATATTTCTGGAAGGAAGCTTTCAACGTTCATTTTCTTGGAGGAGGATTTAACCATTTTATCCATTTATCCACACCAAACGAATCAGGGGAGTATTTGTTTCATTCTTTTACCTTCATTACTTTTACATCCTTTTTATTGAACATTGGGGACAATGTTCAGCCTAAGTGTAAGGGGAGGGTAAATGATGATACCTTAGAGAATACAATTGCACTTGAGTTTGTTTGTTCAATAGTAGGTGTTTAATAAAACTAAAAGAAATACTTGTTAGGCCAATTTTAGCACCAAATTTAAAATTTTTTACAACATTTAGGAGTGAAACTTTACCCTTAATGAGCGTCTCATGGATAATAGTTGTATGACTAGAACAAAAAACCGTACCACCCAAAATTTTCCACCCCAAATATGTTAGGTTCGCCCCTAGATTTGTTAGGAAAAGATGCTTATGAGTGTACCGGTAGTAGGATTTACTACATGATAAGAGGAATTAGGATCACCCTTGTGTTAAACCCGTATCATAATTACTTGACCAATGAAGTCATAATTACTTGACTAATAAAGTCAATTAATTTTCCCACACCTTTGCGTTGTACTCATTTTTAGTACACGATACCCCTAGTACACCCCTCCAAGCCTATCTTTTTTGTTTCTAACTTTAAGCTTCTTACTTAAAGGAAGAATTTGTTTAATATCCACCCTAAATGTGCAATCAAATCACCTTAGCCTTCCGTGTATGCACTCATCTTTAGTGCATTATTGTTACATGTTTAAACCCTTAGTTAATTGACTAATTGATTACATGGTTGCTAAGTCGAGTCATATCTTGTACATATTGTTTTGGGATGATTGGGACTCATGGGTAAAGTACTATTGTTATGGAGTAATGGGGAAGAACATCATAATTACCCCTCACATGTGCGTTAATCTTGAAAAGTACTCCGAGTGTTTTGATTATCTTGATTCGAGTCATTAGAATAGTTATTTGTAAAGTATGTAAAAGTTCAAGTGTAAGGGGAATGAAAATTCCCTATGATGTATTATTTTGGATGGTAGGGTAAGAGTGTATGAAAAAAAATAAAAAAAAAAAATCAAAAATTCAAGAAAAAGAAAAAAAATAGAAAAAGAAAAAGAAAGAAACATACGGACTACAATCCCGTTTCCTTTTATGTTTGTTTTATGTTTTTGTTAGTTTTTAATTAGCTTAAGTCGAGTCGAGTCTTGGCTTAGCAACGCCTTGTTGTACATGTAATTAACTAAGTTGATTAACTCGTCACCAGTAAATATTGCTTTTATCTAACAAAACCATGTTTATTATATCCCTACACCTCACATTATAACCCTCTAAAAGACCTCTTTGATAGTTTATCATAGGTGCTTACGCCAAGTGGTGGAGGTTTGATCCTTTCCCAAACCTATAGTAATCTATTTGCTATGACAGGTAGTAAGAGATGTTTTCCATTTCCATATTGTGATACATAATTTATTACACCCGAGAGATGTGAGTATCTAAACACTAGTTTTGAGGTGCTAGATTATAATTTCCGTGCTTGTTTTTGGTTGAAGTGGAACGATTATTTGTTGCAATTACTTTTATATTAGTGTTAGATGACCCCTAACTTGTATTTTGATTAGAATAAAACCGCATTTGCTTGAGGACAAGCAAATCTCAAGTGTAAGGGTATTTGATGAGACGAAAAGTGTACCGCTTTTGGGGGGTCATTTAAGGCCAAAGTCGAGATTATTTGATCAAATATTGCCCTAAATCGTTCCTTTTGTCACTTTAGGTACTTTTGAAAGGTGATGAGTGTCTAAATACTCATCATTTTGTACCAATCTGAACTGCCAAAACATACTAAAACACTCAAAAATGGATCATAATACTTAAAATATCTTAGAAGTGTGTTTTATATGTTTCAAATACAAAATATACAAAAACAAATGAAAAACGTACAAAGTTTGCATAATTGGCAGTTTCAGTCCCTCAAGTTTCAAATATTGTCAAAACTAGTCCCTGAAGGTTTAAAATAAATGAAAAGTCAACTTAAGTCCTTGGGAAACCAAAAATATTCACAAATGATCCCTGGATGAAAGTTTATACAAACTGGCAACTTTTACCCCTCAAGTTACAAAATTGGCAAAAATGGTCCCTGGGTATTCAAAATTGGAAATTTACAAATAATACCCTTGTACTATGCATGAATGACAAAATGGAACAATTTTGATAACATTTTGAGAAATTACAATCACAGTCCCTTAAAAATCCAAATTTACAATAATGGTCCCTGGAGTTTGAAAAATTACAGAAAAGGTCCCTGGATATTTTTAAAATGGAAAAATCATAAATTTGGTCCTTGGTTTATCTAACTTTGCAGGTTTGGTCCTTATGTGAAAAGTTTGGAGAAATTACAAAAAGGCCCCTCAACTTTGCAAGTTTGGCAAAAATAGTCCCCGGTATTTTAAATAATGAAAAAAAAATCAAAAATAACCGTGTACTATTCAATTATGGCAAAATAGGTCCTTGTAATTACATGTGGGAATTTACAACAACAGCCCCTCAACTTTGGAATAATTACAAAATTGGTCCTTGTGATTTTCTAAGCTAAAAACCAAACCGGACTCTTGTTATCCAAAAACCAAACCCAAAACAACACAAACTCAGCCCACCCCCTTTTTCTTTTTACCCAGCCCAAACATAAGCCCAGTCCAACACCCCTTTATTATAAAACCAGGCGTTGACCCCAGTCAAACATCCCAATCCCGCCTGCACTGTTCACCGCCCTCACCACCACCTGAAACCACCATACCAGGTGGTTTTGTGCCACCTTGCACCTCCACCTCACCAATACAACTCACCACCAACTCCCCTCCACCTCACACAGTAACCCACTCCTCATTAAATGCTATCCACACCAAATTTTCATTCCAAACTGCATTTTGTCTCTGTTTTCTTCCATACAACACCAACTTGCCTCAAATACTTCGCATTTGTCCCCTGCCACCTCCACATAACTCCAATTATCCTTAATTGTTCACCGTAGTCCCCAAGTTTACGTGTAAGACTTTGGCGCCAAAATTGGTTTAAACGGTCATGATCAATGCAGAAGATTGGAGGGTCAAGATGAAGTGGGAAAAGCCTAAAGTCACTCCTGGAACCCTAATTGGAGCTTATAAAAGGAAAGAGAAGCAGAGGAGTACCATATCTAGTTTTAATTTTAAAAGTGTATGTCGTATTAGTGTTTTAAAAAGTTCAAGTGTAATTTTAATCTTTCAAGTTTCAGTTTAAGAGTTCTCAGTGTACTAGTGATCTTTTAAGTTAATAAAAAGCAAGTTTGTATTATTATCTTAGTAAATGCAATTTTCAATTTCATATTAAAAATCTCAATAAGCTTTGTACTTGTTACTGTTTGATTATATGGATTGAATAAGCTCATATAAGCTCCCATAAGCTCAATACAGCTTTTAGTAATCTACAAATCAGTATAAGATAAAAAATTCATCATATACAAATTTGGTCAAAGAAAGTCAACTGTGGCATTTGTTCTTGATTTCTGGGTTTCATAGCTAATTTGGAAGCAACAAGGAAGCTGTGGAGTTGGTTTAGATCCTCAGGGGAGGAAATAAGTTGTTCTTGGTTCATGGTTTAAGCAGGAAAGCACTTTGTAAGTTCACAAAATTCTCATAACTATCTTTATAGTATAGCTTTGTTCATTGCTTATTGCTTTAGTTGTTTATTGCTTATTCAGTATTATATAATGATAATATAACTTTAGAATAGTATCTTGTTTGTTGTAATTCATAGTTGTTAAAATATAAAAGATTCACAGTCAACTTAGTATAATTAGCATTCTTGTGTATTGGTGGCCATTTTCTGTTTCTAAGTGTTTAATTAGATCTAATATATCATAATAAGTTAGTATAGATCAGTAGCATAAGCTCTTGTAACCATTTACTTCACAAAACTCAAAACAGTCTAGATTAGAGTGTGTTTGGATCAGTAGGATCCATTGACCTTAAGGGTATTGTAGTTATTGTTTCTGGTTCAGACATGTTTGCTTAGGTCCTAGTATCACAAATTAAGCATAAAATAAATAGGTCATTAGTGATAAAGTCAAAATCCAACTCTAAATTCCTTGACAATTAACTGTCAAGGATATTTGTCTCAAAAACCCACCCAATAGCTTATAAGTAACTCATATAGCTTATTTTAGCCTTACAATAGCTTAATATAACATATTAAATCTGTAGTGATCATTAGAAATCCAAATTAGTCAACCTAGTTCATTTTCATCAAAAGTCAAAATTACCATTATCAGATTTTCACAAAACTTAAGGGATTTTTGTAGAGTTGTGTATTAGGATCTAGGATTTGAAATTTGTTGTAGTGATACTCTATCAGCCCATCTTTAAGTTCCAACAAGTTTTATATTTTTAAGATTTTTACCTTGTGATCCACAGACCCCCAAACACAACTGCAGGGCAAAGGTGTGCCCTGCTCACTCAGACCCAGTCCATCACCACCACTTTGGTGGTGATTTCTAACTAACTCAGTGGACCCCACATCCTAAGATTCAGCTTATTTATAGCTTAATACATCAGCTTTTAACATCTAGGTTTAGTCTAGCCCTTAGCTTATTGTAGCATAGCTTCTAGGACCTTAGTTTGTATCTTATTTAAAAAAGCTATACTGAGCACTCAGTATTTGATCACCAATCCAAAGGCTCACACAGAGCTTATTATTAAGCCAAAAGCTTAGCTTCTTGGTTTAATTTGTAGCTTATCATCCCATATTTGAACCCCTAGGTTTAGTTTGAACCCTCTTTTATTTTTGTGGACCCCACACTCATTGAAAGTGGACTGCAGGGCAAACCAATTCCCTTTGTATCAGCACACCATCACCACAACACCAACTTAAGTGGTGGCTGCAGCCCACACCAGTAGGTCCCACACCTCAAACTTAGCTTATTACAACCCCCCTCCTACCCAGGTTCAAATTTTGACCCTTTGTTTGACCTATAGATCAGTGGACCCCACCTAAACTTGTCCCCAACCTCTGTCCCATTTCTGAGTCAGAACTCAAATAAGCAAGTGCTTATTTGAGCTTCTCAGCTTATTCTAGGAGCTTATCTCACCAAGTTTAGTTTAAAATAGTTCAAATAACTTATGTAAACCATATTTCACCATAGTGGACCCCACATAACCGCAGCTTAGCTTATTTCCTAGTTTAGTCACCCTTAGTCAACTGTATAAGCAAATAAGCACTCTCAGTGCTTATTCTTGATTTCCAAAGTAGTTGTTTTTGTAAAAACTTCATTATTTAAGTATTTAAATAGTTTTATAAAAGAAAAACCAGAAAAAGCAAACATAAAAATAGTGATAGCTTATATTTAATAGAAATTATCTAATTAATTTTCATTTCAGCTTATTAATAAGCACTTATCCAATTTTATAATTTTATAAATTACTTAGTACCTTAAAGTAGTTAAAATAATTTTCTTAGAATTTTCCTAAGCAGTTTACTATTTATTAGATTTAAAACTAGTTTAAATAATTAAATAGGTAATATTAATAATTAAATAGATTTCTTTAATTTTAATCAATTAAAGTAGAATTTTATATTTTTCCTAAGTTTTATAAAGTAGTTAAGACTTTTAAAAAATAGTTTCATAATTTCCACTGTCCATTTTCTAATTTTCTTATTTAAATTAATTAAATTAGCTTTAAAATAATTAATAAGTAATAAATTAGTCAATTAGCTTAAATATAATTTTTAGCAAGTTTTTATAATTTTTTAGTATTCCTGTAGTGTTTAATTAGTTTTATAAATTTTATCATAATTTTCTAAGGTAATTTAGTAATAATAGTAATTTAAAATAGTTTAATTAGATTAATTAAGTTAAATAGTTTATAATTAATAAAATACTCATAAAAAGACAAAAATATTTATTTTCATTTTTTATACTTTCTTCAAGTTCTTATTTAGGTTTAGAAATTATTTATTTAAGTTTTTAGGTTAATTTGTAATAGTTGTAATTTTTAGTTAATTTAAATTAAGTTTTAAATTAGATTTTAATTAGTTTTATTAATTAAAAAGTAATTAAGTATTATAATAATCATTTTCATAATTTCAAATTCATTTTCCATTTTCTTTTATTTTAAGTTTTCAAAAGTTTCACTTTTTACCCCTGTAATTTGTAACTTGTTAAATACCATTTTTCTCTGTCTGTTATCTGATTATCTGATTTTGTGCTTATATCTGTAATTCTGTTAATTTCATATTTTCCAAATATCAAGAAATCAGTAGTGTAATCAACCCTCAAATCATCTTTGTTACTGTCCTCAGTACCACTCACTCTCATACTCGTTTACAAATACAATTTCAATCTCGTTGGGATTTAACGACCCGGGGATTTCCCTGTACTTCCATGGTCAATATTAACTTGCACTTTCTCCCAGGTGGGCCTAACAGCTGCACACGGCTGACTGGTTGGTCTGGGAGGAGTCAAAAGGAAATTTGCAAAAGGAAGCATTTTGGACGTTTTTGGAGCGAAAAAGTGAAGAAAATGACAAAGTCTCAAAATCATGTTGAAAATAGTACCTGACGGCGTCAAAGAATTCTGGTGACGGCATCAAGACTTGACAAAGAGGTGGATAAATCAAATTACACGTGACGCGTCGGAGGTTTTTGAAGATTTGTACATGACGACGTCACCAAGGCTATCAAGAGTAAATTGCACATAACGGCCAAGACCAAGTTTGTACATGACGACGTCAGAAGTGGATCTAGGCAATACGAGTATTATTTTGGCAGCGAGTTGACGGCGTGAGACCCTACTCTTGACGCTGTCAAATTGAAAAATCTACATATACTATTCTAGTTTTCATTCATTGTGTGCAACTTTAAAGGGAGAAAACCCTAAACGAATTTTACTTCAATTTTGAGGGTTTCAAACCCTTGTTTCATCCATGCTTAATTGAAGATAAGTCTTCCAACAAATCACTCAATATGTATATGTGTTGTTTAATTATATCTTACGCTTGTCTTCTCTTTAACATGCTAGGCTAGGTTTTCTTTGTGTTTGCTTAGATGTAATGAAATTTAGATATTAATTATTGGTTGGTTGTTTGTTTATAATTGTTGTGGGTGAATGAATTTGATGTAAGGCTTAAGAAAACTGGCAGACTTCCAATTGGTAACTTGCTTGAACATCTTAAGAAACATTATCGGAGGTGTACTACGATAAATTCGTTATATTTATTGCATAGGTAACTACTAACGAGGCCATGTTAGGAGCTAGTAGTCGGCTCAACATAGGAAGAGGTAGAAGCTTATAGAGTTAGGGAAGATCGTACACGGCCCTACGAATGGTATTAAGGAATATAACCCATCATCCATGCAATTGTAACAAACTAATCAACCGGTAAAAGATAGCTAGGGAGTAATGAAATCTAAGTAAACAAATTTTCTCTCATTATTGTTTTTGCCAAAATTAGTTTAAGTTTATTTTATTTTATTTTGATTGCATCTGTAGTTATTTGGGTTAGTTGATTAGCAACTAATTCTGCCCACTCCTTCAAAACCCAAGATTTTTACTTGCTTTCCTTAAAATATAAAAATACAAAAAGAATCATCCCTCATCTCTATACCAAGTTTAATTGAGTTTCAACCCTAGCGAACACTATTCTTTGAGTTGAATGATTAATCCCCCTCTACTTGTTACTATACTATACTACAACGGTCAGGTACACTGCCTGGTAGGGATTGCAAGCTTCTCAAGATCTCTTGTGAGGTAAAACATTTTGCGAGGGTGCAATTCCACGCATCACTTGGTCTTCAAGTTTCATGATCCCACAGTCGGGAGTGCTTGAATTGTTCGAAGGAAAAGATATTGCCTTGACCATTTTGTTCAAATCACGGGGATCATTCAAACTTTCGTTGTCATAGAGAGCAAGATCTTCTATGAGTTCCCATGATTCTTCCGCACTTAGATCACGTAGCTTGCCACCGGCCGATTGGTCAATGGTTCGCCTTGTGGAGAGATCAATATGGTCATAGAATATTTGGACTTGGAGCCAAAGATCTATGTCGTGATGAGGGACTCTTTGGAGTAAGTCCTTGAAACGAGTCCATGCTTCATAAAGAGTTTCACCTTGATGATGGTGGAACATCAAGATGTCATTTCTAAGCTTAGTAGTTCTCCCTGGTAGAAAGAATTGATCAAGGAAACGAGTAGTGAGATCATCCCAAGAGGTGATGGATCCCGCGGGTAAAGACTCAAGCCATTGAGTAGCTTGGTCACGTAGAGAGAATTGGAAGAGACGCAATCGGGTCATCTCCCGAGTTTCAACATCAAGGTCTATAGAATCTACGACTTTGAGGAAATCCTTGAGATGTTGATTAGGATCTTCAGAATGAAGTCCATGGAATGCACATACACTTTGCACCAACCGGATGGTGTCGGATCGCAAGGGAGACACATAGGCTCCTTGAGTGAGCTCAATGGTGTTTCGATAGCCTTGGTGGCTAGGACGGGAGTACTCTCCTAAAGTTCGGGGTCTAGGAGGTTGGTTTGGTTGTTGTGGGTTTTGTGGATGGTTTTGTTGTGGTGGGTTGATGGGGTCAAAGAGATTACCAACGTCCATGATGGCGGATGTCAACGGTTACAAACAAAGGAAATAAAGAAAAATATAGACTAAAGAAGACCTATAAAAATAAAAATAAAAATCTTACTAGGCCTAATAAAAAGAAATTTCAACCTAGACAATAACTATTTTCCGGAAACGGCGCCAAAAACTTGATGCCTGGTTTTGTAACCTTGCAAACGGTTTTACCTCTCAAAGGATCTTGAGAAGCTTGCAATCCCCACAAGGCAGTGTACCTAACCGTTGTAGTATAGTATAGTGGCAAGTACCGGGGGATGGATCGTTCAACTCAAATAATAGTGTTCGCTAGGGTTAAAAGTTAAACTAGGTCTATAGGTGAGGTATGATTCTTTTTGTATTTTTGTATTTTATGGAAAACAAGTAAAAATCTCGGGTTTTGTAAGAGTAGGCGGAATTAGTTGCTAGTCAACTAACCCAAATTACTACAATTGCAAACAAAATAAAATAAAATGAAACTAATGTAAATTTGGCGAAAACAATAATAAAAGAAAATTTCTTTACTTAGATTTCACTACTCCCTAGCTATCTTTTATCGGTTGATTAGTTTGTTACAATTGCATGGATGACGGGTTATATTCCTTAACACCATTCGTAGGGCCGTGTATGATCTTCCATAACTCTATAAGCTTCTACCTCTTCCTATGTCGAGCCGACTACTAGCTCCTAACATGGCCTCATGGGTAGCTACCTATGAATTGAATATAACCAATTTATCGTAGTACACATCCGATCATGTTTCTTAAGACGTTCAACCAAGTTACCAATTGGAAGTCTGCCAGTTTTCTTAAGCCTAACATCGAAATCATTCATCTACAACAATTATAAACAAACTGTCAACTAATAATCAATAACTAAGTTTCACTACATCTAAGCAATACACAAATAAAACCTAGCCTAGCATGTTCAAGAGAAGACAAGCATAAGATAGAATCAAACAACACATAGACATATTGAATGATTATTGGAAAACTTATCTTCAATTAAGCATGGATGAAACAAGGCTTTAAAACCCTTAAAAATACTGTAAGATTCATCTAGGATTTTCTCCTCTCAAAGTTTCCCACAATGAATGAAAAATCAAAAACTATATACGGATTATCGGGTCTGACGGCGTCAAGAGTAAGTTTTGATGCCGTCAACACGCCGCCATAATTATCATCGTACTGCTTGGATCCACTTCTGATGTCGTCATGTATAAACTCCATCTTGGCCGTCACATGTAATTTGATCTTGACAGACTTGGTGATGCTGTCATGTATAATTCCTCCAAAAACTCTCTGGCGCATCACGTGTAACTCGATTTATCCACCTCTTTTTCAAAGGGTGATGGCGTCGTAAGCATATTCTGACGCCGTCAGGTAAATTTTCCAGCATAAATTTGAGACTTTGTCATTTTCTTCACTTTATTGCTCCAAAAACGTCCAAAAATGCTTCCTTTTCCAGATTTCTCCTTAAAGAACCTAAAATGACAAAATGAACAATTTAGGGCAATATTTGATGAAGTAATCTCGACTTTGGGCTTAAATGACCCCCTAAAAGCGGTACACTATTTGTCTCATCAAAAGTGTTCAAGGCTTAGGTATGAGTTACACTAGTTACCTTAGGACATATTAGACCCCCTAGATTATAGTACAACCCTCTAGAACCTAGGTACAAGTACCTTAAGCACAAAACCCTAATTAGGTCATAACTTCCCGAAACTAGGTCTAAACTATCCCAAATCTTTACCATAAATTATCACCACTTAGTATAAGCCTCCTAGGACATTATTTTAGTTACTAAATATCCTTAGGACCCTGAATTAGGCACTAAACTCAAGGCAAAACCTTAAACTCTCACTAGACAAAATTAGGTTAAAATTAGACCTAAACACCTAAACTAAGATACTTAAGCACCTCAAATCAACAAAGCAACCACCCTAGAACCTCCCTAGTATTAAGCACACAACCTAGCACCTCTAAGCATCCAATCAAGGTGGTGTATCACCACATTGTCACCACCTTCACCCTCTCAGCCAAACTCTACCACAACCGGCCTAAGCACCCCTACCTACAGCATAGCTGGTCCTCATCACCCTATAGACTTGAAACCACCTCCCCTAGCCTTGCTTACTCAACCTCCCTCCACCATCGCCACCTAACAGCACCTTTGCATGCTTGCTACTCCCAAGCACCCTATATATACCCCACCCATCACCATTTCATTCCATACCTCCCTCTCTTCTCTACCTTAAACCTTTCTGTAGTAATAGGAACTTAGAACCCTTAGGAGTCAAGTATAAGAAGCCCTAAACCTTGTCGAGTTGAGTTTTGGCCGAGAAAACCCTAGTTGCCTCATTACACCTCGCACGACCTAGGTAAGCTTCACCTTTGAATCTAATAGCCTTATAATAGACCTAGGACACTTATAGCATGCATTAGAAACCCTAGGATAGCCTTCACCATTTTATTTTAGAAGTTTTCTATTTAAAACCCTAGAAATAGATAATTAGGTATTTATATGCTTAAATGCTATATTATGTGCTATAATCTGGTTTATGCGACTTATTTAGACATATATTAACTAATAATAAGCTTATATACTTAAAAATCTCATTAGAGTATAGTATACCTAAAGTTAGGACTAGTTTTGCAAAACCTTACATGCATAGGGGTATATATTGTAAAATTCTGAAACTATATAGTCTAAGGACTGTTTTTGACATTACTTGAAAGTTATAAGTACACGGACCTCTTTTGCAAAGTATTAAACCTTAAGATAATAAGAAAAATGAAAAATAAACTTAAAAAGGACTAAATTTGCAAATATTGTAAAGTTAAGGGTGAAAATGGTAATTATTGAAATTTAGTATGGTTTAGGGACCATTTTTGCCATTTCTCTTAGAAATATAAGTATAGGGACTAGATGTGTAAAATATAGAAAGTTATATGCCTAAATGTTATAAGTTTATAAGTTTTGGGTAAAAAGTGTAAATATATAAACTTGAAAGGTTTAAATGGAGTATTTTCATATTAAATATAAAAAGCTATTTTTGAGTTAGAAACATAACACAATACTAGGGAACTTCATGTGAGGAGTACCATGTGGATATTTCGTTTTGACGAGTTTGCTGGGTTTACGAATTTGTCACACCCCCAATTTACCTGACCTGCAGCGGAATGGAATGCCTGAGGGAGTAACTGTCATAGCACCATAACAAGGAAATATTGAACGACCTAAAGTGTCGTTTTGAAAACACATCGTTTGACTTATTAAAACATTCAGAGTAAATTACATAGGTCCCAAATGTCATGAAATGTTTACAGAAATAAGTTTAGACATGTCAAACGTTAATTTACACAAGTGCATGAAAGTGTCAAAGTGAGACGCGTCATCCTAGGTCCTCACTAAAATGACTCCATGCATGCCATGAAGTTTATGCTCTTAGTTACCTGAAAATACATTGCGAAAACGGTCAACACAAATGTTCATGAATAATCATAGGTTTGTATTTTAAATCGTATGTACATAAACCACAAGTATATAGTAAACCGACAAAAATGTCAAAATGCTACATTGTCTCTTAAGCTCATGACCCCGAAGCTAGACTTTGTAATGCCCCAACAGAGTGTTTACCAGACACTCACTTGATAAGACATGAAATGCATTCGTCCCGTTGGAGCAACCCAAACACGAATGGAGGCGTCACCCTCAATAGATCTATTCACTCACTCTCGCTTAGTACTAAAATTAACGGTCCATGATATTCAAAAGGGGACTTGTTATGATATGGTATAAAGGCAACTTAAGCAATGTATGGAATTTGTAATACTTGGGCATGTACGAAAGTAATTGATGCAATGTATTCTCCCCCGTGGGATTTGAAATCAAATAAGTAATTGAAAACGGGGCTATGAAAACTCACCTTAAGTGATGATACTTGATATGAAATGAAGTGAACAACAATGATCGGTTAACTGCCGCAACCTAATATGAATGATGAACGATCTAATTTAGATCACCAAATAATGTTATGAATGTCCATGCTCATGTTCCTATACCACTCTACTCTTTGGAAAAACACTTGTTGTTATCAAAAAATATATATATATATATATATATATTCCAAGACTTAGGAAATATTGCTATTAGAAAATAAAATAAGCTAGTTGCAATATATATACTTATATATATATCGTATGTTTCCATGTTAGTGTTGAAATCCTCGGGTTGTAATCCTTGAAATATCGCCTTGAAATGATGAAAATATACTTGTAATAACTAATACTTCATTAGTTATAAAATTTGGTACTTGATATTATTTCTAGCTTATAAAAGTACTACGTAGTTTTAGTGCCAATTTTTATTAAAAGCTGTCAAAATAAAAATGGGTTTAGCTGATATTCAAACGTGAATATCTTTGTCGTTATATGTCCGTTTTACTTGTTCTTTATATCCACGGTTACGTTTTAGTATGTAGTAATATATTTTGGAAAGCTCGGCTCCTCCGGTTTACGTCTAAAGTCTCTTTTTGTCCAATGAAAAACGTCCAACAGCAACTATTTTCCAGAAAAATACTTTTCGTCAACAATCTTGCAAAAACATAACTTCTTCGTTATAAACTCTTTTTAATCCGTTCTTTCGCCTACGGATTTGTTTTTGAAAGTATTTTCTAAAATTTTTGCCAAAGTTTACTTTGTATTTATTGATTTTCCTGGATTTCACAAAATGGGACAGCATGTCTAAAACATGCTCCAAATCAAGTTTTCAAGGTTTATAACTAATTTCTAACATCACCAAACCTCTTGTAATCACCACATAGCTAATCTAATCCTACCATACACCTTCTTAGGGTGCCATGGGCTCCTAACCAAGTTATTATAGCAAGGGAATTCATAAATAAAAAGTTAGGGTTTGTATGTTCCATTTTTGACAAAATATATGATGGTATAGCTAGTTGTACATGGTTTTTAGCATGGAACTCATGCAATACAAGTAAATATAAAATGATTCATGTAAAAATAAAGTTGATAACTTACTTGATAAAATGAGATGATTAGATGATGAGTATGCTTGTTGTTCTTGTGTTTTTGTTGCTTGTATCTTAACTAGAATCATAAAAGGAGTAAGATTGTAGCTTTAAGTTTTGAAAAATAATTAGTTGATCATGATGATCTTGGTACCTTGGTTGTTGCCGTGGAAATGGGAGAGAGCAAGAGAGAAATGATCTTGAATTTTTGATCCAAAAGTTTACTTAGTGAAATGGGATTTTAGTTTGTAAGATATTTGTATAAGTTTTAATGTATTATATGCATGTATTAATGCACTAGGTTAAGAATAAAAACTTGTATGGTATAAAGGTGTGCATGGGCTGGTTTTTCAAAGGCAAAGGGTGGGGGTAGGGGTACTTGGTATTTATTTAGAAATCTTGCATGAATTATGTGCTATTTTGTGTTTTTAGTTACAATCGGGTACCGGGTTTGATGGAAATAATTGTTAACGAAGTTATCCGGGATGAAATAAAGTCATAATAATGATAAAATATATTAAAAATATGTTGGGTACAATTACTAAGTGATCGGGTGATTATTGTTTAGTTTTCACGAAAACCGTCGTTATATTCATAAGCGTACGTTATAAATAAAATAAATTTCCAAAATACTGGGTAACTGAGTGTTATAACTTTTATGATGTTAAAATGGATATAAAAATATGTCGGGACCATTGTGGGAATATTTAGATATATTCGTCGTGTATAAACCAGGTGTTAACGTTTACTATAAATACTTATACGTAAAAACGTTAAATATACTGAATATAGAAATTTGAAAATCCTAAGAGTGGTATAACATGAAAATGCTGTTATGATGATATGCAGACTATCTCCAGTCCGTATGCAGTGTCCTCAGCACTAATGAAATGAATTCGCACCTAAACCAATCCGGTTACGCGAATTTCAATACCCGTAAACTAAATTTACGATGAAATGAGTAATGCAAGTGAATGATGAAAACTTTTCCGGAAATGAATAGTGTTCAGTGAATAGTAAATTTCCCAAAAGTTTCTCAGAATATCAAACTGACCTTGAAAATGATGAATAGTAAAACGATGAATAGTGTTTTGATGAATAGTGATTTATGAATAGTAAAAAGTCGAAGTTTGGGAAAATGACCTGAAATGGTAAATGACCTGAAATGGTGAGTTGTGACATCCGCCCACCCAAATAGGAATTCAGTCCCTGAATTCAGCTAGTGTTGGTCTCGGTAATAGGTTTGGTGAAAAGGTGTGGATACTTGCGTTGCATTTGGTCCTCTCGTTCCTAAGTAAACTCGGGTCCTCTTCGAGAATTCCAGCGAACCTTAACGATCGGAATTCTACTCTGCTTTAACGGTTTGTCCTCTCGGTCCATGGTTTCAACTGGTTCCTCCACAAAGTTAAGTTTGTCATTTAGCTGAATCTCTTCTAATGGTATAACGGATGACTCATCTGAAAGGCATTTCTTAACGTTTGAGACAACTAATCCATACCGATAACAACGTCAAAACTTCCAAGTTCTACGGGCATAAGGTCTATATTGAATGGGTGATTTAGGAAATTGATGGTGCAACCACGGATAACGGGGTTGGTGTTAACTAAAGACCTATCGGCTAATTCAACAATATAGGGAATGTCTAAAGTAGTTGGTTCTATGTTAAGTAAAGGTGTAAATGTAATAGAAACAAAACTTCTATCCTCTCCTGAATCAAATAAAATGGATGCATAACGATTATTAACGAGGAACGTACCCGTAACAACATTCGGGTCCTCACGGGCATCTTCTCCTCCCATAACATAAGCCCTTCCTCGAGCTACTCCTCTCTGATTTCCAGCTCCTTGATTCTTCCTCTTTGGGCACTCACCCCTAAAGTGTCCAATTTCTCCGCAGCCATAACATGTTACTGGTGGTTTCTGATTGTCACCCAAGTTTGGAATCCTGCAATCTTTGGTGTGGTGACCAACCTTCTTACAGTTGCCACATGTATCTGGGCAACGTCCTGGGTTATGGTGTTTCTGACACCTATCACACTTGGGTAGATTTCCAGCATACCCTTTCCCTTCAGTAGGTCCTGCAGCATAGGCCCTTGCCACTTCTTGCCTCTTAGGTGGTGGCTGAATAGCATTTCCACCTTGGTTATCGTCAAACCTCCTTTTGTTGTTGTTATTGTTGTTTGGGTTGTTGTTTCGATTATTGTTGTTGTTTGCAGCAGATTTTCCTTTCAACACTTGGACCATAAGTTTCTGAGTTATACGAATGGCCTCTTCCATTGATTGTGGGTCGAAAGACATCACATCCCCTCGGATGCTTTCGGGTAATCCCCCAGTAAAGTTCTCCATCTTTTTCACAGCGTCCGGAACCATAGTTGGACATATTACAGCCAACTCCTGAAACTTCCTGATATAAGTCTCAATATCATCTCCTTTAGTTACTAACTGGTAGAATTCTGTTTCCAACTTTTGCACCTTAGTACGAGGGCAAAACTTCTTAGTCATCAGCTTTTTGAATTCAGCCCAAGTGAGTTTGTAGGCATTCTCCATACCAATAGGCTGAGCATACGAATTCCACCATGACATGGCTTCATCCAGCAGCATACCTGTAGCAAACTTTACCTTGTTAACCTCCTGACAACCACACATGAGAAAAACGTTCTCAGTCTTCTCAAACCAGCGGATTAAAGCAACCGCTCCTTCAGTGCCCTTATACTTGATAGGATCACTAACCTTGAAATCCTTCCAAGTACATTCACGCCTAGTAGTGGGTTGAACCACTTCAGTAGTAGGTGGAACCTCTGCAGCCCTAGCAGCAACTTCAGCTCTCTCTATCTCCAGAGCTTCTGCTATACTATCCCTGACCAACTTGCGGATAGCTGCTTGTGTCATAGCGGGTGTTTCTGATGTAGCCTTTGCTTTCTTTGGCACCATACTTCTGATCAATAATAATCGACAACAACCATGAGAAAACTATAATAGAAATAGTCATCGTACAAAAATATACACCCACAACATGTATATATACAACCATAACAAGTATAAATACAACCATGACATGTATAGATACAACCACAACAAGTATAAATACGTTAACCATAAAGAGCAACCATGAAACATCATAAATATAATCACAACACATGAATATAATACATGAAAATTTCGGTCGACGTAGGCCGATATATATATATAGCACAACATTTCCAACATAGTAGAGTCGCACTTGATATATTTGTTTGTACAACAACCAAAAGACTACAAGTTCTTGAACTATGTCCCACACCTCGGGACTAGGAAATAGTAAAAGCTAATACAATACTAGTCTATGTCTATGCTCCTCCAGGTGCTCTAGATGGTCCAGGCTCTCCCCTCAGACGGCGAATCTCACGATCCATCGCAACCACGATCTCCTCTAGATGCTGAACTCGTAACTGAGAAGAAACATCCCTGCGCTCCATCACTGTCAACCTCTCATGTGCTACAGCCAACTGGTGTGTCAGCTCTCCCTGAGTCTCCTGTGTAATCTGAGCTCTATCCCGAATCCCTGGTAGCTCACCTCTAAGCTGGTCAAGCAGCTCCTGATGTCCCAACTGTCATGCCTCAAGCCCATGATATGACACATCGATACTAACTCTACCTAACAGTAAACCCTCGATCTGCTCCTCAGCCGCCTCTAGTCGAGGAGTGATATCCACATCAACCCTATAGTCCAAACTATCAATCTGATCCTGATGAGCCCCTAGCTGGCCCTCTAATGTAACATCTGCAGGCTCCCTAGCATCAGTAGACTCACTAGCAACTGTAGACTCACTAGCAACAGTAGGCTCCCTAGCTGCTGCTGCTCTCGAACACTCCCCTACATGGTATACTGGTGGTGGTTCTGCTGATTCTGACTCTGTAGTAGGGGAATCTGGTACAGTAAACCTAGCACGCTTCCTAGGTGGCAATAGTGAAACAGATATGCATGCAGTAGCAGGTATGGCTGGTGGTGGTGTAGGTAACATAGGAATAGTGGGTACCTTAAAGGTAGATGTAATAGGGCAAACTCTCTTCCTAGGACCTATAGTAGTCTTCCTACGTGGAAACATGAGTCTAGGTTCTAATGGAATAGTGGTAGCAGGGGATGATGTGTCGGTGGGTGCACGGGTAATCTCGGGTGGTGCAATAGGGAAAACATGAGGAATAGGTAATGGTGAACGGGCAGTAGAAGACATAGAGCCTTCAACATCGGAGTCTGTGATAGTGTACAGTATAACAACATTTGGGTTTGCAGACATGGTTCTGTGATAATCAAGGTGAAATAAAATAAATAACTCGTATAATGAAATCACCTAAAACAATGAACATGCACTTATGATGAAATGATGAGATGCTATGATAATGTGGTTATAGTCTAGGGTCAATGATACATCCTAGTTCTCTATAACCTTAGCTCTGGTACCAATCTGTCACACCCCCAATTTACCTGACTTGCAGCGGAATGGAATGCCTGAGGGTGTAACTGTCATAGCACCATAACAAGGAAATATTGAACGACCTAAAGTGTCGTTTTGAAAACACATCGTTTGACTTATTAAAACATTCAGAGTAAATTACATAGGTCCCAAAAGTCATGAAATGTTTACAGAAATAAGTTTAGACATGTCAAACGTTAATTTACACAAGTGCATGAAAGTGTCAAAGTGAGACGCGTCATCCTAGGTCCTCACTAAAATGACTCCATGCATGCCATGAAGTTTATGCTCTTAGTTACCTGAAAATACATTGCGAAAACGGTCAACACGAATGTTGGTGAATAATCATAGGTTTGTAATTTAAATCGTATGTACATAAACCACAAGTATAAAGTAAACCGACAAAAATGTCAAAATGCTACATTGTCTCTTAAGCTCATGACCCCGAAGCTAGACTTTGTAATGCCCCAACAGAGTGTTTACCAGACACTCACTTGATAAGACATGAAATGCATTCGTCCCGTTGGAGCAACCCAAACACGAATGGAGGCGTCACCCTCAATAGATCTATTCACTCACTCTCGCTTAGTACTAAAATTAACGGTCCATGATATTGAAAAGGGGACTTGTTATGATATGGTATAAAGGCAACTTAAGCAATGTATGGAATTTGTAATACTTGGGCATGTACGAAAGTAATTGATGCAATGTATTCTCCCCCGTGGGATTTGAAATCAAATAAGTAATTGAAAACGGGGCTATGAAAACTCACCTTAAGTGATGATACTTGATATGAAATGAAGTGAACAACAATGATCGGTTAACTGCCGCAACCTAATATGAATGATGAACGATCTAATTTAGATCACCAAATAATGTTATGAATGTCCATGCTCATGTTCCTATACCACTCTACTCTTTGGAAAAACACTTGTTGTTATCAAAAAATATATATATATATATATATTCCAAGACTTAGGAAATATTGCTATTAGAAAATAAAATAAGCTAGTTGCAATATATATACTTATATATATATCGTATGTTTCCATGTTAGTGTTGAAATCCTCGGGTTGTAATCCTTGAAATATCGCCTTGAAATGATGAAAATATACTTGTAATAACTAATACTTCATTAGTTATAAAATTTGGTACTTGATATTATTTCTAGCTTATAAAAGTACTACGTAGTTTTAGTGCCAATTTTTAATAAAAGCTGTCAAAATAAAACTGGGTTTAGCCGATATTCAAACGTGAATATCTTTGTCGTTATATGTCCGTTTTACTTGTTCTTTATATCCACGGTTACGTTTTAGTATGTAGTAATATATTTTGGAAAGCTCGGCTCCTCCGGTTTACGTCTAAAGTCTCTTTTTGTCCAATGAAAAACGTCCAACAGCAACTATTTTCCAGAAAAATACTTTTCGTCAACAATCTTGCAAAAATCATAACTTCTTCGTTATAAACTCTTTTTAATCCGTTCTTTCGCCTACGGATTCGTTTTTAAAAGTATTTTCTAAAAATTTTGCCAAAGTTTACTTTGTATTTATTGATTTTCCTGGATTTCACAAAATGGGACAGCATGTCTAAAACATGCTCCAAATCAAGTTTTCAAGGTTTATAACTAATTTCTAACATCACCAAACCTCTTGTAATCACCACATAGCTAATCTAATCCTACCATACACCTTCTTAGGGTGCCATGGGCTCCTAACCAAGTTATTATAGCAAGGGAATTCATAAATAAAAAGTTAGGGTTTGTATGTTCCATTTTTGACAAAATAAATGATGGTATAGCTAGTTGTACATGGTTTTTAGCATGGAACTCATGCAATACAAGTAAATATAAAATGATTCATGTAAAAATAAAGTTGATAACTTACTTGATAAAATGAGATGATTAGATGATGAGTATGCTTGTTGTTCTTGTGTTTTTGTTGCTTGTATCTTAATTAGAATCATAAAAGGAGTAAGATTGTAGCTTTAAGTTATGAAAAATAATTAGTTGATCATGATGATCTTGGTACCTTGGTTGTTGCCGTGGAAATGGGAGAGAGCAAGAGAGAAATGATCTTGAATTTTTGATCCAAAAGTTTACTTAGTGAAATGGGATTTTAGTTTGTAAGATATTTGTATAAGTTTTAATGTATTATATGCATGTATTAATGCACTAGGTTAAGAATAAAAACTTGTATGGTATAAAGGTGTGCATGGGCTGGTTTTTCAAAGGCAAAGGGTGGGGATAGGGGTACTTGGTATTTATTTAGAAATCTTGCATGAATTATGTGCTATTTTGTGTTTTTAGTTACAATCGGGTACCGGGTTTGATAGAAATAAATGTTAACGAAGTTATCTGGGATGAAATAAAGTCATAATAATGATAAAATATATTAAAAATATGTTGGGTACAATTACTAAGTGATCGGGTGATTATTGTTTAGTTTTCACGAAAACCGTCGTTATATTCATAAGCGTACGTTATAAATAAAATAAATTTCCAAAATACTGGGTAACTGAGTGTTATAACTTTTATGATGTTAAAATGGATATAAAAATATGTCGGGACCATTGTGAGAATATTTAGATATATTCGTCGTGTATAAACCAGGTGTTAACGTTTACTATAAATACTTATACGTAAAAACGTTAAATATACTGAATATAGAAATTTGAAAATCCTAAGAGTGGTATAACATGAAAATGCTGTTATGATGATATGCAGACTATCTCCAGTCCGTATGCAGTGTCCTCAGCACTAATGAAATGAATTCGCACCTAAACCAATCCGGTTACGCGAATTTCAATACCCGTAAACTAAATTTACGATGAAATGAGTAATGCAAGTGAATGATGAAAACTTTTCCGGAAATGAATAGTGTTCAGTGAATAGTAAATTTCCCAAAAGTTTCTCAGAATATCAAACTGACCTTGAAAATGATGAATAGTAAAACGATGAATAGTGTTTTGATAAATAGTGATTTATGAATAGTAAAAAGTCGAAGTTTGGGAAAATGACCTGAAATGGTAAATGACCTGAAATGGTGAGTTGTGACAGAATTAAAGTGCCTTGGCTCCTCAAATGATTATTGCGTGTACTTCTGAGTTATGATGGCCCGGACGATGTTAATGTAACACCCCGAAAACCGGATCAGCGGAAGCATACAAGTCTGGGATTGTTATCAAAACAAGGAGTCCAAAGAACGGTTTTACATAAACCATTTTAGAAGAAAACTTTATAATTGAAAACATTCAATTTAAAATAGTTAAAATAGTGCGGAAGCTATAGTTCAAAATTTGATTTAAATCAGTCCCAAATGGTTTTCGGAGTCTTCTATGACCAACCCATGCCCTTCGCCAAGCTCCTCCAAAGAAAAATATACAGCGGCAATATCTAACACCTGAGATAAACATGCTAAAAGTCAACACAAAGCTTGAGTGAATCCATAGGTTTAAAGTAAAGTAGTTGATCACAATATTCCAAATTTTAAGATAAAGGGGCTACGTTGTTATACGCCCAAAAAATACCACGGGGCTACGTTGTTATATGCCCACTGCACTAAGCTCATGAGACCAAAGAGTTAACAAACACCATAAGTCGACAATAACTGAGGAATTTCATAATATAACAAATGCCCCCAATGTCGGGCACCTGCCAAGTACCCAACAAACCTCGAATAGAGTACACCACAAATTGCCTATCCAACAAAAGGAGTGGGAGCGTCAATTCCTATAGGCCTATATACCTATATTCGAGCTCACTCACAAGTGACTAATGG
Organism: Artemisia argyi; assembly: GCA_030686995.1. Taxonomy (NCBI): domain Eukaryota; kingdom Viridiplantae; phylum Streptophyta; class Magnoliopsida; order Asterales; family Asteraceae; genus Artemisia; species Artemisia argyi. The sequence goes on along the minus strand of CM060700.1, from coordinate 156,883,280 downwards.
CTCATGATCTGAGGGACTTAATAGTGGCAAAAATCGTACTTAGTGCTTATCAAAATTGGCTACTGCTTCACTCACAGTATCAGAAAATATCAGTTTTCAGTTCCATGAACAGTTTTCAAACCATTGTGATCATAGTAAAAATAGAGCATGTATCTCACCCCAAGTAGTTTGCAAAACAGTTAAATAGATAAAAGTGGGGCTATAAACTCACCTGAGTATGCAGCAATGCAGGATATAACGACTAGCAACTAGTCAACACAATGGCATCAAACGTAGGAGAGCACGACGGTCATCAAGGAATGTATAAGCATAACAACATCAAGAAAGTACAAGCACAACGGTACTGAATCAGCACAACCTAACAAGTGATACACATCAGAAATAATACTCAAGTAATATATAAAGTAACGTTCGTCGAATACCCGTGTCATTATGAAAAGGTTTAGTTTTCAATGTTGTTAAAGGAAGTAAACACTTGAAATCTCGTGTGGACGTTAGAGGAATATTAAGACGATAAAGGTCGAAGAGATGAAATCAAACACTTAGAAGAGGATGAAGAAAAGAATAAAACGCTCTCGCGAAAAAGTCGTAAAATGTATAATCAAATAATAACTCACGCCAAAATGAATAGAAACTTCAATGAAACAATAACCAAGAAGGGAAAAGAATAAAAGATAGAAGAAATAAGATAAAACAAATAAAATAAAAGAATGATAGGTAGTTTCGGCATTTACCCAATTTTTCCCAAAATATAATTGTTGAAAACAATATGAGTTGAAAAGGTTTTTAAACATTTATCAAATCTTAAACGGTTAAAGTTTATAAAAGATTTTACAAAATTTCGGCATGACCTGCCCGTTTATACAACGTTTTCCTTAGTTCAAAGATTATTAAATATCATATATATCGCTAAATGTCACAAGTTATTATATATAATTGGACACATTATTCGCGTTAACATTAGTTGTTTAGTTTTATCGACCATTTTGTATTGTTAATACCAAAGGGTCCTAATGTCTAAATAACCAACTCGTAAATCCAATGCGTCCAATCCAAGTTCACAATATAAATAGCCACAATATCGATATCTGAAACCAAGTCAAATGTCACAATCCGCTTAACTATAAACAATTTGTTTTTAGGTTTCATAATTATTATGTCAAGTTTATTATTATCGTTAAGTTCCCGTCACAAAATATTTAGCCGAAACCATTATCAAAACCAAAACAAAACAAACAACAACAACAACAGTATCAACACTTGTCATGACACGAGACGAGTCACGGCTCAAACCCAAGTGAGCCTAGGCTCTCGGCTCAAGCTGAATCCGAGTCAAACACAAACAAGCCATACAACAATAACATCAACAATTCCAAATCTAAACCCGGGTCACAAATCGACAACATCAACCCAATCCGAGTCCTCAACCCACTCGGTAAACAACACAAATACAAACATATTCAAATCTCCACAAGAGGAGGTCTATCCCCACCCCTGTACCTACTGTCGAGAACAAGCAAACCCAATGAGCCAAATACATCTCCAAATCCTAGACCAGTGACAACAATATGAGATAATAAGGAAAGAGAAAGAAACCGAGCAAGTTATCCTCCACACTGAGTCACTGAGTTGACTCAGTGGGTCTTTCGAGTCGTGACAAAATAACAAACCCACATGAGTTTTTATTTTAAAACATGTATTAAAAGGTTTTTATTCAAAGAAAAGTTTAAGAAAAAATCGGTTTTATATAAAGTTTCACAAATTAGTGTTTCAAATAAAATAAAAAATAGTAAAAAGGGAGGCGCATGATTGGTCATTACCGTCAAGGAAGACGAAGAGGAAGGTGGTAATGTCTCGGTGATGATAAGCAACAAGAAGCGGCGGCGCGTGGGGAGGTTGTGGTTGGAGCCGAAGGCTCAAATACTCCAGAAAATGTTGTAAATGTTTCGATCTATCGATTTGGTAAAGAAAGTGTCTCGCCGGAAACTTTTTCCGGCGGTGGTCGGCCGGAATCTGCTACGTTGGCCGGAGTTGATGGGTTTTCCGGTGGGAGAGTTTAGAGAGAGAGAGAAGGTAGTGTAGTGTGTGTGTTATGTGTGAAATGAAATAAATAAATAATATAAGGGTATATATATATATAAAAAAAAATTATAGGGTGGTTTGTGAATTAATTAAAGTGTAGGGGGTACGGGTAAATATCACGGGGACCAAAATTGTCAACATAGCTAAACTTTTCACAAAAACGCTTCGGGGCTCAAACGAAATAGCAAATGGACTCGAAAAATTGCGAAGCTTGCGCCATTGTTCACGAAATCATTTTTCCCATCAAATCAAGCATAAACTTGAAAGTTCTTCTCAAACTCAATGTAAATCAAATAATTAGGCAAATGCAATACGATTCGAGTTTTTCTAGGTTGTGCCGGCTCGATAAAGGAATAATGCTCACGTTAATCAAGATATCCATAGTTTTTATCAAACCCAAAACAGTTCAAAGAAGTTTAAAAGTAAAGGAAATCAAAAGTTAAAGGTTTTGGCTCGTAAAATAAGTTTAGGAAAAGTACCGGGGGTTACAGCACATACCCCTAAAAGGAATCGCGTCCTCACGATTAGGTTTAAGTTATAGATCGGAATAAAATCGGTGAAAATGTGGTGGTTCTAGCAGCGGATTTGGGTCTCACTTAATTTCTCTAAGGTTTCCTTTTTGCTTGAGGAAGGGTATTTAGGTGATCTGCCATAAGCTTTCTTCCTTCGAGGGATTTTGGTGAGGTACAACAGTTCTCGAAGCGAGCTTAATAAGGTGAAATAGTTTAATTTGTGACAACAAGATGTTTCAAAATTTTGCTAGTGGGTCTTCTCTTAAATTTCTCCCGGTCTGAACTCAATATAGGGTCTATACTTAAATGACACAAAATCCTATTCCGAAACTCGCAAGGTGGTAAGGAGAACGGCAGGGTGACTGACCTTCAAGATTTCGTTTTGAAATTGTGCGTTTTCCCATCTCAGAGAAAGAGAAGAAATTTTGTGCGAAAACTTTATTTGAGTAAGCGTTCGTACAAATTTGACCAATATAACTTTCCAAATATTACAAATTTCTTTGATGGGAATTAGTAATTACGTAAGATGACACATGTTCAAAAGATTTTATAAGTTTGTAAGAATCGTGTTTGCAATCGTGGTAAGATTAATTTCGCAAAAGTTGACGTTTGACATTTCTCAATCAAAAGTTTGATAAAAAAAAATGACCAGAAAATTTTTATCCTCAAAATAGGTATTTTAGAAAATGTTACCATGAGTTTCAAGTTGATATGAAAGCATTTTTGGAAAACCTTACGAATTTGGACATCAAAAGGGAAGGGTAGTCGAGCATGAATGTTCACCTATGCTTCTAAACATCCAAGAGGAGAAACTAGTTGCTAGTGCTAAGCGGTTCAATGTCCAATAGCAGGCGAAGCTCAAAGGTGTAAGTATTCCAATCTGTTAAACGGTACTAAAAGGTATCCAGATAGAAATTGTGGTACAGGTGGGCTGGAAAGAGTAATTCGGTGCTAAGGGGTATCATAACATAAACGGTTGCACTAGTGACCCGAAAAGCTTGAATCAAATCCAACACTATGTTGAGAAAAGTCCCTTCTTGTTTATAAGGTGAGATCGAACATCAATAGTCGCCAAACAGGCTAAGTTCTCTTGGTATTCCGGTGCTGAAGTCGAGTCATATAAAAGAAACAGGAGTTTAGTCTGTGTCATCTAGAACTCTTTGAAGGCAAGATATCATAAGTGTGAGGGTATATTGACAACCTAGTTCACTGTCTACACTCCAATAAGAGATTCTAATCGCACGGAACGGGTGGGTTTACTTTTTCAGCGATGAGGCACAGGTGCGGGATCCACTTCTAAGGTTTGGTTTATTTTCAAAAGGGGAAGTTATCAGTTATAGTTTGAAAACACTTTTCATAGAAGTAGTTGGTTCACATAGTGATTGCAAAATACTTTATAAAATAGCTTGCATAACAGCTTATAAAATAATAGAGATCGTCTTATCATTGATAAATTAATGATGAAATCATAGTCAAATTTGTGATTGGTACTATCAAAATAGCAACTCAGTTAATACAACGACTTGTGAAATGTTTTGTATAATAATTCATAGAGTATTAAGAAAATAATTTGTTATTCGTAAGATATTAGCAACGCTGCAGTTTACTTAGTGATCTTGCGGTAAAGCAGGTCATTTGGTGATAGCAAAATAGTTTTGGGAAGTAATGTCAAAATAATTTGCAAGGTAATAGTAACAGAGTTTATCAAATAGTGACTAAATCAGTGCGCAGAGAAGTGAAATCGTTTATAGGGCAGTAGTAAAATTTTTTAGGATAATAGTCATGTAATCTGCAAAAATTTCGGTGAAACTGCTCGTAGGTTTATTGAATAGTAGTAAAGTAGCGAATCGGTTTATGACTTAATAATAAAATAGTTTGTAAAATGAGTTGTAAAACAATTTATAGGGTAGTAGAAAAATAATTTGACATCTATAAAATAGTAACAAAATTTAGTTTGTAAATATGTTAATAAGATAATAAAAATATTTTTATTTGAAACACTATGCTTATTAAAATAATTAAATTTATCAAAATTATTTTATAACAAAAATATAAAATAGTGATTGACATTAAGAATTCAATTTATTGTTTATAAAATAGTGGTATGATCAAAATTTTGTTTTCAAAAGATAGTAGTTAAGCATTTTATAGGTTGACCTCAAAAAGGTCGGTAAATTAATTGGAAATAATATGTGTACATAGTGGAAAATAATAATGGAATATGGAGTGACATAGTAAATGGGTTAATTACTCATGAAAAACTTGGATATAATCGTTTAGGGTAAAGAGATCTAAAGTGAAATAATGAGAAGATAAATGGGTTATCGTATGTATAAATATCATAATAGCATTTGGCACTTTGATTACTAAATGTTTTAAAATAGTGAATGTATAGACGTACTTGAAATACGATGGTTCGTAAAGTCGAGACAGAACGATATTCCTTAGGTGTGTAAATAACTAAAGTAAAACGAGTTTATCAAAATAAGGGTTTGAAATTATTTATTTTATGGCTAATACGCCCCATTGGTGGTGATTTTTAAAACAAACGTGTATAAAAGCGAAACATGTTTAGGATGTGAAAAAGTATAAACAATGCTAATGAGTGTGCTCTGTCTAACGACTTGTGGGTTATGGGCCCACGATTAAAGTGTAAAGTCTAAATACGGAAAAAGTTGAGTAGGTAAAATGAGGTAAAAGCACAAGTATTGAAAATAGTTTAACGAAGATTAGTGAAAGCGAGTCATAGTGAAAAGTGCAAACACATAGATAGTGTGTAAGTAAAATTAGTAGTTTTAATATACCATAAGACGCTTGTTTTAACTAACCAAAGTAGTGGTAACAAAGTAGATGCAAAGAGGGTAAACTACGTGGATCCCTGGTTAAAGCGTAAAGGTGTGGGATGATTAATGGCCTATTGGGATAAACGGTTTATGAGTCTGTTCAAGGTCTTGACCAATCAGATTTCTAAACCAATATCAGCTTCGAAACACAAATTCTAGGGCAAACCTCTATCATGGTCGTTACAAGCAACTCTTACTTATAAAATTAAGGTTATGGTTTCCTCATGAGCACTATTATCTTGTTTACAGTCTCCAAGGTCCAACATATGCGACTAAACCATTGTCGTGTCTATTTTAATCGACGGGGTGTTTTCTAAGGAAATCAACAATGTCATCCAACTCGTCGGCTTATAGTGCGGTGTATTCTAGTCTCTCACAAATCGAGGGTTCCGAGGAAAACAAAGCATATGACCTTATGGCCTAGGGCAATACCAGAGTATTCATGTTTTCAAAGTAGCTTTCGAATAGTATTCCAAGAATAGGGATTCCAAAATAATACATTCAAAATAGTGTATTTCCAAAATAGAGGGCTCACAATAGTGTATCCAAAGACCTTTAAAAAAGCGAAACCAAAGTTAACGGCCCAAGACATCATTTAAAATAGTGTGCCGAGGTAGTGTATTTACAAAATGGAGTGCCCAAAAGAGTGTTCCCAAATAGTTCTAAGTAGAGTGCATCAATAGTGTATCCAAAACATTTTTTTTCCAATTAGTATACCGATACGATTCGTCTTCTAAATAGTGAAACAAATGTTGACTATCCAAAATAGTTTGTCAAATCAGCGTACCCAAAGTATAGGGTGGTTTGTGAATTAATTAAAGTGTAGGGGGTAAGGGTAAATATCACGGGGACCAAAAGTGTCAACGTAGCTAAACTTTTCACGAAAACGCTTCGGGGCTCAAACGACATAGCAAACAGACTTGAAAAATTGCGAAACTTGCGCCATTGTTCACGAAATCATTTTTCCCATCAAATCAAGCATAAACTTCAAAGTTCTTCTCAAACTCAATGTAATTCAAATAATTTGGAAAATGCAATACGATTCGAGTTTTTCTAGGTTGTACCGGCTCGATAAAGGAATAATGCTCACGTTAATCAAGATATCCATAGTTTTTTTCAAACCCAAACCAGTTCAAAAGTTAAGGAAATCAAAAGTTAAAGGTTTTGGCTTGTAAAATAGGTTTAGGAAAAGTACCGGGGGTTATAGTTATGCTATAACTAAAACTTAATAACAACATAGCTCAATAGTATGGAGCTTCATGTGAGGAGTATTAACTTCTGAATTTTGATGGCCCGAATGGTATTATGTTGATAATATAATACAATAGTAGGGAGCTTCATGTGAGGAGTCATATACTTCTGAATTCTGATAGCCCGAACGGTGTTATGTTATATCTATAAACCCTAAGAGTAATTACTTAAAAACTTAGACTAAGACTTGACATACACACACCCACCTACACTACCCTAGGATACGTAAGTAAGCTGTCTAAACCATACCCTACTTACCTTACACCCAAGTGAGTTTTCATAGCCTCACTTTTAAATGTTTTACAACCCTGTGAGGGGGATACGTGCCTTAAATCGAATACAAGTATTTTTCTTTGGTTTTTGCATGAGTAAACTATCTGCCATCTCTACATAACAAAATTCATGAATCTAATCGCTTGTAATATTTTACATAAGTGAACGCAAATATAATAGATAGAAGTATTGGAGTTTGACAACTCCCGTTGATACTATCTCTCATTGGAGAGTACCAATGAGTATTATATTAGAACCCTTACTGAAGGATTAACTTTGACAAGTTATCCTTCGCATCCCCTCAAGGTTGGGTCTGCAGCCCCCATGACTCGAATTGTTAACATGTGGTTCATAAGCTTAGTTCAATACACCATCTATCACTAAACTTTTCCACACATAGGGTTTAAGCTGAACCTTGTGGAGCTTGTATTCACACACCCTAACTACTTAAACCTATGACTCTCAGTCAACATTTGTGTTGAGTTTTAAGCATGTTATCCTAGGTAAATGAGCTCTTTAGAAACACTGGCATGGAGAAGTACTGGATATGAGGACGTCCAGTATAGTTATCATTTGTCAGTTTTGCCTTAAAACATATCTTTTGGGACCTCTCTTTTGGTAAAAGTATATCTTTTACTATAAAAACTCTGATGAAAATAATGAATGATAACACCTTTTTCTAAAACGTCTCTTTTCGAGTCATTTTCTATTATCTTGACTTTGTTTCCAGGAGTAATACCCCAAACACTTAATCCACTTCGATCAGTGAAAAATGGGGGTGTTACAAAAAGGGACACTACATGCATCAGTGCCCCAACAACAACAGTGCACGAGGGAGAGTGTATGTTTTAGGAGAAGGAAGCGCTCGCAAGATCCGAACGTAGTCACGGGTACGTTCCTTCTAAACAATTGCCTCGTTAAAGTTTTATTTGATCTGGAGCTGATCGAAGTTTCCTATCCATTTCTTTTGCACCCCTACTTAATATTTCCCCAACCAAACTAGACACCACTTACGAATAGAACTAGCCGATGGAAAGCTGGTAAACACTAACACCATAATCCGGGGTTGTACCCTACGCTTATTAAACACACCCTTCGTCATAGACCTCATGCCAATTAGACTTGGTAATTTCGACATCGTCGTAGGAATGGATTGGCTGTCCAAGAACCGCGCTAAAATCATTTGGGATGAGAAGGTCGTTCACATTCCTCTTAAGGAAGAAACGCTATTCGTTCGCAGTGAGCAAGGTAAAACATGACTAAGTGACATTTCTTGCGTCAATGTGATAAAGTACATCAAACGAGAATGTCAAGCCTTCTTGGCTGAAATCACAAAGAAAAAGTCGGAGGAGAAGCGACTCGAGAATGTACTAGTAGTCAAAGATTTCCTTGAAGTGTTTTTGAAAGAATTGCCTGGCCTTCCACCAGCACGTCAAGTGGAATTTCATATTGACTTGGTACCAGGAGCAGCACCAGTGGCACGAGCACCCTATAGGTTAGCACCGTCTGAGATGATGGAGTTATCTGAGCAATTGCAGGAACTGTCAGATAAAGGATTTATTCACCCAAGTTCATCATCGTAGGGAGCACCGGTGTTGTTTGTAAAGAAGAAGGATGGAACATTCCAGATGTGTATCGATTATCGTGAGTTGAACAAACTTACTGTGAAGAATCGATATCCGTTACCGAGGATTGACGATCTGTTTGATCAATTACAAGGATCGAGTGTCTACTCGAAGATTGATTTAAGGTCGAGTTATCATCAACTGAGAGATAGGGAAGAAGATATCCCTAAGACGGCTTTTAGGACGAGATACGGCCACTACGAATTCCATGTAATGCCATTCGGTCTAACAAATGCATCCATTGTATTTATGGATTTAATGAACCGAGTATGCAAACCCTATTTGGACAAGTTTGTGATTATATTCATCGATGATAACCTTATTTATTCACGTAGTAGAGAGGAGCATGCTGAACACTTAAAAGCTATACTAACACTGCTCAGAGAAGAGAAATTGTACACCAAATTCTAGAAGTGTGATTTTTGGATCAAGAAAGTACAATTTCTTGGGCATGTGATTGACAGTAAAGGTATTCACGTTGACCCTGCCAAGATCGAAGCTGTTATAAATTGGACGTCCCCTACGTGTCCTACGGAGATACGTCAATTTTTCGGTCTTGCCGGATAGTACCAAAGATATATTAATGGTTTCTCGGGGATTGATAAACCTTTAACTAAATTAACCCAGAAGAAGAAGAAGTTTGACTAGGGAGAAGAGCAAGAATCAGCATTTCAGTTCTTGAAGCAGACCTTTGTGAAGCACCGACATTAGCATTACCCGAAGGAAGTGAGGATTTCGTGGTATATTCCGATGTTTGGGTGCCTTATTGATGCAAAGATTTAAAGTAATCACTTACGCTTCTAGACAACTTAAACCACACGAGGAGAACTACACTACCCATGATCTAGAACTAGGAGCGGTAGTATTCGCTCTAAAGATATAGAGACACTACATATATGGAACTAAGTGTACATCTTCACGGATCACAAAAATCTCCAACACATTTTAGATCAAAAGGAGTTGAACATGAGGCAACGCCGTTGGTTATAGTTATTAAGTGATTATGATTGTTAAATTCGTTATCATCCTGGAAAGGCAAACGTTGTAGCAGATGCCTTAAGCCGAAAGGAACAAATTAGACCCCTTAGAGTCAGATCTTTAGGAATGACAATCAGGTCACCACTTCCATCTCAAATCCTTGAAGTTCAATTTGAGGCCCTTAAGAAAAAGAATAGACCGCAGCCAGAGAGTATGAATGGATTCATAAAGAAACCAGATGGAAGACTGTGTTTCAAGGACAGAAGTTGGATTCCATTGTATGTAGGTATGTGACACCTCAACATGCATGAATCTCATAAATCTAAATACTTCATTCATCCCGGTTCAGACAAGATGTATCATGACCTTAAGAAAGTGTGTGGCCAAACATGAAGGCCGACATTGCAGAGTATGTTGGTAAATATTTGACCTGCTCAATAGTAAAGGATGAACATCAAAGGCTATTTGGTCTATTGATTCAACCAGAGCTACCAATGTGGAAATGGGAGAGGATAACAATGGACTTCCTTACAAACTTACCCAATACATCGGGTAGATTTGACACTATATGGGTCATTGTCGATCGTCTCACGAAGTCAGCACATTTCCTGCCAATCAAAGAGACTGATGATATGAGCATTCTTGCACGTTTATACTTGAAGGAGACAGTTTTACGGCATGGAGTGCCGATCTCTGTTATCTCAAACTGAGACAGCCGTTTCATGTCTAACTTTTGGCAATGTTTACAGAAAGCCTGGGGAACTAAGTTAGATATGAGTACCACTTACCATCCACATATTGATGGTCAAAGTAAGAGAACTATCCAAACCCTAGATAACAAGCTTCGAGCATGCGTGTTCAATTTTTGAAAAGGTTGGGATAAGCACCTACCGTTAGCAAAATTCTCATACAACAACAATTACCACGCCAGTATCAAGGTCGCACAGCTCGAGGAACTTTATAGAAGAAAGTGTCGATCACCAGTTTGTTGGGCTCAGATTGGAGATGTACAGATCTGAGGACCCGAGTTGATTCTTGAAACCACCGAGAAAATAGTAAAAATTAGGCAGCAGTTGCAAGCCGCCAGAGACCGGCAAAAGAGTTATGCCGATGTGAGAAGAAAATCAATGGAATTTCAAGTTGGAGATAGGGTTATGCTAAAGGTATCACCTTGGAAAGGAATGATTAGGTTTGGAAAATGTGGAAAGTTAAATCCAAGATACGTTGGACCCTTCGAGATCATTGAAAGGATCGGTTCGATGGCGTACAAACTTAAACTCCTCGAGGAGCGCAGTAGAGTACATAACACCTTCCATGTGTTAAATTTGAAGAAGCGTTTATCAGAAGAAACTCTCGTAATCCCATTGAAGGAAATCCGAATCGACGTTAAGTTGAACTTTATTGAGAAACCCGTCGAGATTATGGATAGAGAAGTCAAACGACTTTAACATAGCCACATTCCCCTTGTTAAGGTTAGATGGAACTCTAGTAGAGGACCCGAGTTCACCTGGGAGCGCGAGGATCAAATTCGTGCCAAATATCCACACCTATTCGATAAATCAACCCCAAACATCGATTGAACTCTGGATTCCGGGAAGAATCCAATCAAACGGGTGCATACTGTAACACCTCGTAATTTCCTATGTCATTTATTAATGCTAATCACTAAATAAATTTTAATCAAATGATAACAAAGCCATTTTTTCTGGAAAATTTATTTTTATTACATCACCTGAAACACTTTGAGTCACCGTTTGAATGTCACCTGTATCAATTTGAGTCACCCTTCTGCATGTCACCTGTATCACCGTTAGTCACCATTTGCATGTCACCCGTATCCCCTTTAGTCATCGTATGCATATCACCCGTATCACTTTTAGTCACTTTTGAATATCACCCGATGCATGAATCTAACACTCGGTATCACGTTTAAGTCACTCTTGGGTGTCACCCAACGAGGTTAATAAGAATGACTCCCAATTTCGAAGCGACACCTAAATAACACCGCGACATGTGATAATCTATTAATAATAACTATACGATATATATATATATATATATATATATATATATATATATATATATATATATATATATATATATATATATATAAGTAATACCGACGAATTGCCGTATATATATAATTGGGCCGACACCGACACGTTAACACCCGAACACTAGTCCATTTATATATGATTTTATTACTTTCTTTTTGCCTGGGCTTCGACCCACACCACAAGTCCACCAAACCAATTATATTTCTTTTCTCTTTGTCTTGGGCCACTACTACGCCAAGCCCACACTAAATCAAATCCAAAACACAACACAAGTTTTACAAATTCACTTTTACAAAATGTAATAAATCACCATTTCATTGTTTTGGTTTCACTCCACAACTCAAAACCGACACCAAATCATTTTCTTTCTTTTGTGGCTCGAATCGACAACTAGTGAACACAAGAGCCAAGCATGACTAAATTTTGCATCACCTATGTTTTCCTTTCCTTGTTCTTGTTCGACTCGACACAAAACAACACAAAGTCTCACTCAAATACTTGTCACTTTCAAACCCTTCCCTTGCTACCTAAACACACAACACAACGCACACAAAAGCCACCCTTTTTCTTCTTTTCTTTGCATACATGAACAACCAAAACCACCTAGCCCCCATTTCTTATTCTTTGTGATTCGACAATACACAAACACAAACAACTTGTCACCTTTTTCTTCTCTTTTTCCTTCCTTTGCGTGCTATCCCCACCAAGACCCTAAACCAACACCATTAAACAAATAGCAAGCTATAAACACTTTACCTAAACCTTATTAACCAAAGGGTTTTATGTCCCTTTAACCACAATAAAGTAACCCTTTTGATTCCATTTCCTTAAACAATTCATCAAGGACAATCACATGCTTCTAACCCTCCATGTCCTATGCATAAACTAATCTAAAATACCATCATAGCATCATTGTCTATTCTCTTTCGACAATATCATACCAAAAAGACCTTTGACCTAATTGTTTATTCGAATGACTCATTTAAAGTATGTGCAACACCTTCTACACTACTATCACATGCTTACACGAAGAATTCCCTATAAATACCCTCACCACTCTTTCACTCTCACCACACTTTTCTAAACTCACAAAATTTCAAACAAACAAGATTCTGGGTCGAAAGTATAAGGAGTTTAGGTTATAAGTTGGACGTGCATCTTTGTTTTGCAAAAGTTTCAAGCATTTTCTTTGTCTCTCGTACCGCACGACCTCATCACCACCTTAGGGTGTTGTCAGTTGACGTTTTTCCCTTTTCCATATTTATTTCTTACACATTTGTATTCATGCATATCATGCACGTCACGTTACACTTTAGCACCTAAAACATAAAAACTACAAAATATCACCTTTTGCACAACACACTAGAAATGGGACTTGTATTTCCTAAACCATACGTACGACACATATATATTTTTTCACCACTTGTTTCTTTGAGCGAAACAAAAACAATATATCGTAACATGGAAGATTTATATCGACAAAATCTAGCCTAGATCGACCTAAACCTTAGCTTGATCGAACACCCATAATGATTTCAAAAACTTGAATTTGGGCTTAAATGGGCTAACGAGCCCATGGAGGTTTTCTTAAATAATTTTCTGTAAAACTATTTCCAAAATGTTTTAAACTCAAAAACTGATTTTGTGAACTTTTTATAAATAAACAAGGACAACTTTCATAAAAATAAATCTTAACTTTTCAAACACTTAATTTTAGACTATTTTTGCAAATTGTTTCATTAAGGGACAAAAAATGTAAAAACTGCCAAACTACAGGATGGAAACATAAAATAATGATTTTAGTAAAAGTTAGGGGGTAGAAACTATAATTAGATTAAACTTATGGTATAATGTGTAAAAGTACTATTTTGGATTAAAAAAGGTAATTGTTTCTAATAAAGGTGTATAAAAGGTACTTTTTCTAAAGTAATGGGTAAAACATGTTATTAAATAGTTTACTTTAAATATTTTGTATTTTACAACATATATTTTACATGTATTATAAATATATATAATATAACTTAAACTATAATAATTTTACTATAACTAAAAATATTTAAAATAAATATTTTTGCTAACGTTATAACAATAACGAATAATTAAATGTACATCGATAACATTTTCGTATCAATGTTATAAATAACTATATTAAGTTATTTTGGACATTTTAAGACACATGAAATCGATATCACGGTATTCGAGGAAGTCACACGTCATTCACACATCGAATCTGAGTCACCGATAATTATATATGTATATCACGTTAATTTAGGTCGCAAGTCGTAGGTCATTCATTGCTACTCATAGCAATTTAATGTCACCTTTTGAGCACTATTTGAGTTTTGTACGCACCCACCAGGTGAGTTTATAGTCCCACTTTTTAAATTGTTTTCAAAACTCCGTGGGGAGAAATATGCGATAAACTGAAAACAAGTATTTTTAGTATGCGAATAAGCACCTAATAGTGCCTAAGTTAGTTCCCATACAACAAAGTCCCTCATATCACGAACCTTAATCACTTGCGAGTGAGCGTGAGTTAAGCTAATAGATTTGCTAGAGACGGAAACCCATCTCTGCCAAAGTGATCATTTGGAAGGGGATGTGCTATATTTGAGTTTTCTAGGAAGTTTTACCTTTCTATCACCGAGGGCCCCTTTCTCATCTACATCCCTCGTGGTGTAGGTGATTATATCATTATTTGATATCACTCATGTTAAGGCTACGTTTTGTGAAGCTTAGGAGAAATATGTCACCCATTTTGTAGTATACTCTAATGTGTAAACATGTATGGTTTTGTGTTTAAGTAGAATAAATGTTATGAATTCTAGAGATAGATTAGAGAGAGAAAGTGATGGGAGCCTTGAGAGAAACTAGTGAGTTGTTGTATTGCAAATGAAGGTCCAACCCTCTCCACTAGTGGAGAGGGGTATTTATACAAAGAAGGAAAAACGCCCCATAAAACGGGCTGTAGATCGAGCTGACAGTGGGTAAAGACCCGACTCGATACCACAAAGCTAACTACGTACTAACTGACATAATAATGACTACGAGCTAACATAATACAAGAGACTATTCGGCGTGACCGAGTCTTCAAAATGAATATTTAAATTCCTAACAATCTCCCCTTAAGGGAGGTCACCCCGGAATGTACAAAATGAATTCTAGCATTCAGCTTCTTGAAGGTGACTTTGTAGCTCGTAGTCTTTGATTCTTCAAAGTCTTTGATCTTTGTGCTTTAGGCAGTAAGCTATAGATGACTCGTTGTTTATTTAGGATGATCTTCGATAGTTCATTGAGATATTTATCTAAGTTTCATCTTCAAGTCATCGGTAGCATCATCGTCTCAATGTGAAGTTGTGATTGTAGAATTGGCGTGCTCACACTTTCCTTAAATCATGTTTTTAGCATCAGAGTAGCAGAAGCTTTAAATGAAGGCCTTTAAGTTCTCATGATATCTTTGACATGGATGATGTAGTGTAATCTCCCGTAATTTTCCCTATGAATAGTAAAAGTTAATCAAAGACTAATATACCATTACTTTAATTAATAACGTTTTTACCAATAACAATTTTTGTTTTATATGCTATGTTACTCGAAATCACTACGATACTTATAATCCCTTTTCCTCGGAACAATGCTCACACATACGAACTTACGTAAGGTATTTTAACAAAACGTGTTCGACAACGTCCGGACTCACATAAACGTCTCACTAAATATTTACTAAACCTATCACTAATCACAATTAATATTTTTACTAATCTTAATTACCCTTAACCGGACTCTTAATTACACACTAAGCCCAACACCATTTTCGGCCTGCTACTATTCAAGGCCCATACATTTTAAGTCCAACCCCTATAATTATTTTGAAAACATTCGACTAGACCAAGTAAGAAACGCACGTCGTACGCCCAAATCCTACACACGACGCACACATATTTTTACATATTCTCATTCCTCCCTGGCCAAATTGGAGTGTGTCGACTTTTAGCTTCCAACGTCAAGTGTAACTACATTTTTACTAGACAAAGTGTTTGTCCAAAAACGATTTCATAAAATTTCAATTATACCAAAATCAAACCATTTTGAACCATGTTTGTTTCTATAAGGTCCAAAAATCATTTCTAAACACAAACTAATGTTTAAATGTTGCGTTTGATCATTTGTCACCAACTCATACACGGTTTGCAATCGTTTACCAAATAAAAAGAGTAGTCGACATATATTTTTAAACAAAGAGGTACCTCCTCTTTTCATGCACACACACTTGCATATTTTATGCACTTAGGCAAAGGACTACATGAATTTCAAAACCCATTTCACAAGTACCATGCCATTTATAATCCCAAAACCCACGTTTCCTTTGAAATTGAAGGTGTCGACATGCTAGAAACAAAAACTTTGAGTAACATGTTACTCCTTACACTTTCGTGACTTTTGAATGCACGTAAACATCCCATCTCATTAATCTTTGGTCACTAGGATACACTAGGTTTCTTATATAAACGCCATGCATGCATGCTTTCGTTTTACACTTTCATGCAAATCAAAACTCACCAAAAAAAATACTAAGTCTTAGTCTAGTTCTTGGGTCGGAGTACTTGGGTAGGATTTCAAGGCAATCGTGTGGGTTTAGGAGGAACAAATCGCTGTTTGTGAACCTTGGTCGAGCCAACACTCACGTCTCGTTTTACCCCACCATTTTGGTGTAGTAAGTCCTATACGACTCTTTTCAATATTTGTTTAAACGTACATTTGTATTATTTTCGTACACAACACAAACACTTGCACCTTATTACTCGTAAACTAAATAAACAACACATACGTATTATACCTTCGTCTATATATTTCCCACCTTAAAAATCAAGTAATATAAAGATTTGAACCTAAAAAGTTACGTACAAACTATTTTTAGACACTTTCTAACGTATGACAACAAGTCGTGAAAACTCTTAAAATTTTTCTAAGTCTTTTACTTCTAAAAACTCGTTCCATGCAAGCCCAAA
The DNA here is from genome assembly GCA_030686995.1 of Artemisia argyi. Taxonomy (NCBI): domain Eukaryota; kingdom Viridiplantae; phylum Streptophyta; class Magnoliopsida; order Asterales; family Asteraceae; genus Artemisia; species Artemisia argyi. The sequence goes on along the minus strand of CM060700.1, from coordinate 156,866,650 downwards.
ACGAACGTATATCTTTAAATTCTATGTAATGAGCATACTATTTTATTTCATAAACTAATAGACCCCCTAACAAACTATTTTTGACACAAAGCAAATCGACTTGAACATTAGTAAAAACTCGTTCCATGCAAGCCCAAAACGAACATATATCTTTCGTATAGAACATTAGTAAAAATACTTACGTCTTGACATAGTAAATGACGCAAAGCAAATCGACTTGAAAACTATTTTTGAAAATAAATGAATACCGATTGGGCCGTAAAGCCCAATTAGCTGAAAATAAGCCAATCGTATAAGCTGTCTCAATAAGCTGTTCAGTAACATTTTTATGATCCTAAGATTAGCCCAAAACCAAGCCCAAAACCCTCGTAAGCCCATTGGATTTAAAAAGCTTAACGGGCCCTAGATTGCTCGTTAAAAGCCCATAAGCTATAAATAAGCATTTTCGACAAATAAGTAGTTATGAAAAGTTAAATAAGCTATTTTTAAACTAATTAAGAAATAAAAACACTAAGTTTCGAATTTGGTGAATTTTGGACTAAATTTGCAAATTTTATAAATTTCGGGTTAAAAGTGTCAATTTTACAAAGTTGAGGTAAAAACTGGTATTTCACAAACTTTAGGATGAAAAACTGGTTTTTTTAAACTTTTGGGTGAAAAGTGTAAGAATTATAAAGTTTTGGACGTAAAACGTAAATATATTTAACTTTGGACTAAAGGTGTAACGCTAACGTCATTAGGGTAAAAAGTGTAAAATTTTGGAAAAGATAAGGGCCATATACTAAAATTAACATTTTTATTTTTACTTTCCATTTTTACGATTTCACAATCACAACGTTACATTTTATTTCAAACAATTATTATTATTATTATTAAACTTTACGTTATATATATATATATATATATATATATATATATATATATATATATATATATATATATATATATATATATATATATATATATATATAACTTAACTAAACATACGATATATTATAAAACCATAAGTTTTACTATCGTTACATTAACAATTCACGTATTCAAAAACTACTCGCGATTAAACCATTAAGACTATCAAACACTAAAACTTGCCATATATTATCTAGGTCGTGTGTGGAGCCGTTCCCTTATTGCAAACTGAGTATTGATATTTTTATCACTAAACCACTAAGGTGAATTCATAGCCCACATTTATAAAACTATTTTCGTGGGGAGGTACATGCTATAAAATCTGAACACAAGTATTTTTCTTATGCTATGCCTGAAATTTTTATTGCTTAAGTACCTTATTGCCAAAAGTCCCTCATATCATGAGCCTTAGTCACTCATAGGGTGAACGTAAATAATTGTGGATATATCTATTAGGGACTGACAATCCCCGTTTGGTCGCTCGTGAAAGCTACCAAACGCACTTTATTTGAAATCTAATAGGTTACTGGCAAGGACCTATCCCGAGGGCCACTGTTACTGTAATCCATCATTTATGATGAGATCTGTTAATCGGATGAGTGTCATGAGCTTAATGCAATAATAAATAATTTTTAACTTATAATTGTAATTCGATGCAATTATCACTATAGCTTGTGTTCAACTACTAAACTTAAACCTATGAATATCACTCAACTTTTGTTGACTTTTAGCATGTTTATCTCAGGAAATTAATATGAAGGAGCTCAAGGCATGGAGAGGGCACCAAACCCCTATATGGGTGTTAAATAAAATGTTTTGTCATTCGCTTTTAATAATTCATATCTTCTATGATATGTTAAAACTAATGGAACAACTTTGTACCTGAATACTTGCTTTTAATGAATGATAAACATAACTTAAAAACGTCTCTTTGAGTCATTTTCTATGACGTTGACTTCGATCCTATAAGTAATACCCCACAAAGTCTTCCGCTGCTCTAGTTGAAATTTAGGGGGTGTTACATGTAGTGTGATCACGTGGTGATGGATCGGCATCTTTTCAGCAGTCAGCAGCAATCATCAGATATTCCTATAAGCAAACAGTTAGCAATAAATCGACCGGTACTTACAGGTTTGGAGTTAGAAATCGTCAACAGCATAGTGGAAAGTCTCTTTCTACTCCTTACCATGACTATTCCTAATCGGCAACACCTGAGAGGAGTTACACGATCTATCTAAGTAAATCAACGACTGGGTGAGTCGCTGGAGATCACTACACGACTGTAGACCATTGGCAACTGCCGCGACCACTAAGCGTAATTCACAAGGAATTGTCAAAGTGACCTGCTTTCAGGGCTGTTTGATGTTAACCCTGGCAGTAATTTCCATTCAATCACTAAAAATCACTTAAGTAATTTCTCATGAACGTTCTGGAAGATTACTAAGATCTACGTAGGACTCTCAAACATGCAACTAGTGTCCTTGATAATGAACCACCAGTGCAAAAGTGTCCAGTGTTCCTATGGAGATCTTTTGATGCATCTAGAGGCTCTAGACTCAATAAGTGCAAGATTTGGTTTTCCTATCCGGAGACTAGGGATGGGTCTCCTGCTTCAGTATCAACCATCTCTAAGAGATCAGTTGATAGATTACACTGGTTCCCCGTGAAAATTAAACTAGCTCTTTTAAGAGAACTTGAGTGGCAAGAAGGTTTAGTGCAGTGCGTCACTGGGTCCATGACGTCTTGTTTTAATGCTGGTGTTACCTTAGTAACCCCCAGTAGCATATGAATTGAACCCGGTTTCTACCTTAAGGTTGAATAATTGGAGGGCTATTTCTTTTCACTCTTTCTCATTTCATTTCTTCTTAATTCTTCAACCCCTTCTTTCTCCATTCTCACATATCTCCTTTTTTCATAATCATACCTACGTACTTTCTAATACTATCTATTGGGTATTGTCTATGGGTAGATCCTTCCGACTCTGGCGGATCATAGGACGGATTTACTAACCTTAGCCACCTTATAACTTCATGACTATCCTATGTTCCCATAAACCAAATCATGGAAAATTCTCTCAACGTTTTTATGGTTTAAGAACCACATTTTGTTAACACGTTCTCATGGGTTTTTGATAGAAATTTGCACATGTCGGGGAGAGTTGCACTTTTTTAATTGATCCACCTTAAGTGAACATGAATGGGCATTCAAGACACGCTTACATCACTAATTAGGCTAGCTTGAAGTTATTACCCGGCCCGATCATATTCACCAAAGGTTTCTCAAAATGGTACACTCTACACAGAAAAGTCCTTTTCGAGACACGCTTACATCACTGGTTAGACCAGCTTGAAGTTATTACCCGTCCAGGACTAGACCTTTCGATTGATGACAATTATTGTTTCGTCAATTCAATGGTCAAATCAGAGCTTTTCTCATGTGAGATGCTACGATCCTTTCTCACAACTTTTTCACAAACCATTTCCTTCCACTCAATATGTGCATTGATATACAAAAGAGTTTAGCACATGTGGGAGAGCATACAATTATGTCCAAAACATCACATTTTAATCAGATTTCATATTTAAATCACATTTTCTCCCCCGATCAAACATTTCAAAGCATTTAAGATTTGTGATCCAAAGTGATTTAAATAGGTTCAAAGATTTTGGGAGAAAAATGTGGTCATATTTAAGAATGACTGATTATGAGACGTTACATTTGCTCCCCCTCAATCCTTGAGGGAGCGCGTTATGTGTTAGAAATGATGAGTTTGTAATTGATTTTGAGTCTAATGAGAAACTCATGAAAAATTCATATACTAACACATAACATCCACATTTTATTCACTGCCTTTTTATGTACAAAGATCTTGTTTTGATGATATATAATTTTTGAAATCATTCTCCCCCACAATCGATGACCCATTTTAAATTTTATTTTCTTACTCAAAAGATTAAAAATTTTGCATCGATTGAGTATAACACCCCCAAAATCGATCAATACAGCGGAAGACTTTTGGGGTATTATATCGTGGATCTTTGTCACAATTATAGAAAACGATTCAAGTGATCATTTTAAATTTTATTTAAAATACCAAATATTCATAATTCCAAAAGAATTCGTTATTCAACAACAAGTTTTATTCAAAGAGAAATAAACGTTTCTTTATTTGGCCACTTCGTGCCTTTGCCATCCATTCCATTTAGTTACCTGAGATAAACATGCTAAAAGTCAACAAAAGTTGAGTGAAATTCATAGGTTTATAATTAAGAGTTTGAACACAAGAGATAGGTGCTTATTGTATAAAAATACAAATAAACAAGTTAGAAAAACCGCATTCATTATTGACTTAAGCTCATGACACTCAACGATTCAACATACATCAATATTTTCCGTAATAATGATGTAAAATATATAGCCCCCAAGATAGGTATTTGCAAGTAACCTATGTTATTTAAATAAAGTGCATTTGGTAACTTTCCTCTAGCAACCAAATGGGGATTGTCATTCCCTAATAGATCTATTCACACTTATTTACGTTCACCCTTCAAGTGATTAAGGTTCATGATCGAGGGACTTTTGGCAATAGCTACTTAAGCAATAATAAGATCAAGAAAAGACTTGTGTTCGATTTTTGAGCATGTATCCCCCCCACAAAAATAAGTTAAATGTGCGCTATGAACTCACCTTAGTAGGATAGTAGAACAAATGTAATCTCAACGATGCAAGGCAACGGCTTAACACACAACTATAAGATATGGCACGTTTTAGTTCTTAAGTCTCGTTTTATTGCGAACGTTTATTATTAATTACGAGTAATCGATAAAGTGCATATGTGATGTGTTACGTCGTATAAAAATAGATAATGGTTACGTATCGTTTTATTCGTCTTAAATTTAGTTATCGCTATATAATTTTTATCCGTATTATATATATATATATATATATATATATATATATATATATATATATATATATATATATATATATATATATATATATAATAAGTTACGTTTATTATTTATCGTTATATTCAAATATATATATATATATATATATATATATATATATATATATATATACATATATATATATATATATATATATTTATATAAAATTATTATTAAAAATCAATATTACTATTCGATCCTTTATGTTTTTCAATTTTACACTTTTTACCCTTAACGGAAAACATTTACGTCGTTAGTCCAAATATTATATATATTTACGTTTTTAGTCCAATTATCAAATATTTACATTCATTTTCCCTATGTTTCAATATTTACAGTTTATACCCTTAGAAAAACAGTTTTTATACTTTTCACCCAAAGTTTACAAACCTGACAACCTAACTCTCGAATATTTGCAAAAATAGTCCAAACATTACCAAATTAAAAACTTAGCATTCTTATTATTTCAATAAGCTCATAAGGTCTTAAACAGCTTATACCAACAGCTTATTAGCTTAATCTCAACTTATTTCACAAACTGGGCTTATCGATCCAATATTAAGGGCCCGTTAAGGATTTATGATCCAAGGGGTTTGGGGGTACATTGGTGATGAGACGAAAAATGATCTGTTTTTAGGGGGTCATTTAAGCCCGAATCCGAATTTATTTGATCAAATATTGCCCTAAATCGTTCCTTTTTGTGATTTTAGGTGTTTGGAGAGCGAATTCTGGAAAAGAGGCTATTTTGGACGTTTTTAGAGCATAAAGTGAAGAAAACGACAAAGTACCAAATATCCAAGCTGGAAATACAAGGTGACGGCATCAAGGGTTTTCTCTTGACGGCGTCAGACATGAAGATTAATTTACCGTAGCTCGTGACGGCGTCAGATGGAGTGATGACGGCGTCAAAGTGAACAAGATTAATTTACCGTGGGTGGTGACGGCGTCACATAGGCCGTCACGATTGGATCTAGGGCGTCCGAGGAAGTGTATGGCGGCGAGTTGACGGCGTCAGATTTAACTCTTGACGCCGTCAGGACGATTTTCCTATATATAGTTTTCTAGTTTTTTCATTAAAAGAGACAAGTTTTGGTGAAACCCTAAAGACGATTTTGGTGCCTCTTTTACAGGTTTTTCAAGGGTTCCAAACCCTTGAGACCTTGCATTGTAATTGAGATAAGTATACCCTTAATTCAATCAATATGTCTATGTGTTGGTTGTTTATCTTTTGTTCTTATCTTAATTTTACTATGCTAGGCTAGATCTCTCTTGTGTTTGCTTAGATCTAATGAAACCTAGATGTTGATTATGTGTTGATTACTTGTCTATTCTTGTTTTGAATGAATGATTTTATATGTTAGGCTTAAGAAAACTGGCAGATCTCCAAATGGTAACATGCTTGAACGTCTTAAGAAACATGAACCGAGGCGTACTAGGTCTTTATTGGTTGTATTTAATGCATGAGCCACTGTTTACAATCCCTATAGTTGTGCTGGGTCATGGTGTAGGAGGAGATAAGAGCTCATAGAGTTGGGGAGTTATGTATGCCACTCCACGAATGGTATTAAGGAATACAACCCGTCATTCATACAAGTGTAACAAGTAATTAACATGTAAAAGATATCTAGGGAGTAATGAAGTCTAAGTAAACACAATTTCTCCAAATACTGCTCACAACCTTAGTTTAATATTAGTTTAATTTTATTTTCATTAGTTTAATTAGTTACAAAGTAGTTTTTGGGTTAGTTGAATAACAACTAATTCCGCCCACTCTTCTAAAAACCGAGATTTTACTTGCTTTCATAAAATATAAAAACACAAAAATAATCATCTCTCACCTCTAGAACTATTAATTAGGTTTTCTAATCCTAGCGACACTATTCCTAAGCTGAACGATCAATCCCCCGGTACTTGTCACTATACTATACTACAACGATCAGGTACACTGCCTGGTGGGGGTTGTAAGCCTCGCGAGATCCCTCGAGAGGTAAAGCAAGGTGCGATTCCCACGCATCAAGTTTTTGGCGCCGCAGCCTGGGGAATAGTTATTGTCTAGGTTAGGATTTCTCTTTATTAGGTCTACTTGCTAGATTCCTTTCTTGTAAGATTTTTTTTATTTTTATTTTTTAGGTCTTCTTTAGTCTATCTTGTTTCTTCGTGCCTTTGTTCGTAACTCTTTACCATCCGACATCATGGAAGGTGGTAACATCTTTGAACCCATCATCCCACCACAACAAAACCCACCATTAGAACCCCTTAGGCCCCGAACCTTAGGAGAGTATTCCCGACCTAGCCACCAAGGCTACCGAAACACCATTGAGCTCACCGGAGCCAATGTGACCCCCTTGCGATCCGACACCATCCGGTTGGTGCAAAGCGGATGTGCATTCCATGGACTTCGTTCCGAAGATCCAAACCAACACCTTAAGGACTTCCTCAAAATCGTAGATTCCATAGACCTAGGTGTTGAAACTAGAGAGACTACCCGTTTACGCCTATTCCAATTCTTTCTACGGGATCAAGCTAGTCAATCGCTTGAGCGTTTACCCGCGGGATCCATCACCACATGGGATGATCTCACCACTCGTTTCGTTGCTCAATTTTTCCCACCGGGGAGAACTACTAAACTTAGGAATGACATCATGATGTTTCAACAACGTCAAAATGAATCTCTTTATGAAGCATGGACTCGTTTCAAGGACTTACTCCAAAAAGTCCCTCATCATGGCATAGATTTGTGGCTCCAAGTCCAAATTTTTTATGACCATATCGATATCCCCACGAGGCGAACCATTGACCAATCGGCCGGTGGTAAGCTACGTGATCTTAGTGCGGAACAATCATGGGAACTCATAGAAGATCTTGCTCTCTATGACAACGAAAGTTGGAATGATCCCCGTGATTTGAACAAAACGGTCAAGGCAATATCTTTGCCTTCGAATAATTCAAGCACTCCCGACCGTAGGATCATGGAACTTGAGGACCAAGTCAAGTTTCTCATGAAATCTTACGAAGCTCCGAAGCATTCAAGCCAAGTGAACAAAATCACTTCTTCATGCGAATTATGTAGTGGTCCCCATGACACTCGTGATTGTATGGAACTCCCCGGAACAGCTTTTGCGGACTACGCATCCACGCGTACCGACGAAGCGGGAGATAAGTGGTACACTTTCAAGCCCAAGCCAAACACATACGGTGATTCATATAACCCCTCATGGAAAAATCACCCAAACCTTAGGTGGAAACAAAATCAACCAAATTCTTCCAATCCGCCTAATCGTTACCAATCAAACGGTCCACCATCCAACCGTACCTTCAACAACAATCCTTCTAACAACTATGGTAGTACCAACAATCTTGAAGGATTGATGTTAAAGTTCATGGCATCTCAAGAAGCCCGCATAGCTAAGTTTGAAGCCGATTTCAAACAAAATCAAAGCGAGGTGACCAATAGAATTGATGCATTGTTGAAAGTTCTCAATGACCGAGAAATGGGAGCACTCCCAAGCGACACCATCAAGAACCCGAAACTAAACGTTAATGCCGTATCTTCAATTTCGTCACCCACTTCGTGTCCACAATATTACTCGGTTAAATCAACGAGCACGTGTTTCAAACAACACCAAGTTCCCCAAAAGGACCAATCAACTAAAACACCCACTATAGAGCCGGTCAAAAGCATAGTTGAAACACCTCTTACGCAAGACCTTGACGATGAATTCAAAGAACTTCACCTCGAACGCCCCGTCATTGATGTCTTAGCGCGTGCTCCTTACTATAGTGCCCTCCTAGAAAAATATGAGAAGTATAAGCTAGGTAAAAATGGGACCGCCTTCGTTCAAAACAAGTTGCCTAAAAAGCTTGATGATCCGGGTATATTTGTTTTGCCTTGTAAGATAGGAAGATCCGAAGCTTTCGACACACTAGCCGATTTAGGGTCAAGCCTCAACTTGATTCCCTTATCCTTATTCACCGCTCTTAAGCTAGGAAAGTTAGAGGAAACGGAGGTATTGATAGGGCTAGCGGATGGAAGTATTGCCCACCCGGTTGGAATGATTAAGGATGTAGTTGTTCACGTAGGAAAGTTAACTATATTAGCGGATTTTCACGTTCTAGACATGGTTAGTGACACTACATGCCCATTATTGGTAGGAAGAGGATTTTTAGCAACCGCTAGTGCCATGATAGATTGCAAGGAATCCAAGATAGCGGTAGGAGAAGGCGATACTTGGTCGGTGTATGATGTTAAGAAACATAGTTATGATTGTGATGATGAACCAACACCGCATTGGGTAGAGATGAATTGGAGACCATCTAGATATGGACCTTGGATAGTAAGGAACTTCATAGGACCTCAATGCCCATTTTATCTAGAAAAGGAATTCATTGAGAAGACACATTCGGTAGAACAACTCATAGCTAGGGATGAGGAGCTAGATCCCTTTGAGGACCCCTTAGTCTTTAGGAAGATGATTGAGTTTTTGAGCGTAATGCCTATTAATATAGAGTTGAATAAATGGAAAAGAGATGGAGATAAGTATAAATGGAGGTGGGACAAGCCACCTAAAGAAGGTAACGGGTCATGGCATATTAGAATGACCTTGTATGATCCGGATGGAGAAAAGTTTGAAAGGTCATACCACACTAAGGGAACCAATAGAAAGTTGAAACCTAAGTTCGATCCCAAAGATGTCCTCAATGAGGAACTCACCCGAATCACGTAGTAACCCACGACTTTGAGTCTAGCTACAAGAGTCGTAAATAAAGAAAAGCGCTTCTTGGGAGGCAACCCATGTTTTGTGTGATTTTTATTTGCTTCCGTATGCATGTTTTATTTTTATTGTTGGTTGATCATGTTTCTCAATTAAAATGTGAAATACTTTACTATGTTGTTTAGCCTAGTCTTAACTTCAACCTAAAGTTATTTTTGCAAAAGATAAGTGTAAGGGGAAACCCCAAATATGTTTTTAAGAAACAAACCGATCATGATTATCCACAATATTTAATGAACATGTATATTCGTATTTGTTAGAGTCAAATGCTTGTATTGAGTCATAATGAAGTTTTGCAGGATTTTCCAGGAAGTAGGACAAAGTTTTTCCAGAAATTTTCCGGAAACTTAACATAAAGATTTCTGCAGGTCCATTCTGACGGCGTCAGGCAATTGCTCTTGACGGCGTCAGGAGTCAAAAATCTGGAAATTTTACCGGTTTTGTTTTTCTAACGGAGTCTTATGGTTTTCGTGAATTATTAAGTTTTATAATCTCCAGGAAATCTGCAAACTTCATTCCACAAGCATTATATCTTATTTTGTTTTCTAGGATTTAGTAACTTATATAGGATGCCGCCGATTTTACGCGAGGTTGCCTTGTCTATTGTTGTCAGGATTTACAGGTTATTTATGACAAGAGGATGATTTATATTCTGGAAGGGAAGCTTTGATTGTTCGTTTTCTTGGAGGAAGATCTAACCTGGCCAACCTATAATCCATACCGAGCGAATCAGGGGAGTATTTGACTTCATTCTCTTTACTTTTTAACTTTTACATTCTTTACTTGAACATTGGGGACAATGTTCATCTTAAGTGTAAGGGGAGGGTAAAAAGATGATACCTTACATATGCACTTTCGCTTGAGTTTGTTTTGTTTGATAGTAGATGAGTAATAAAACTACGACAAATACTTGTTAGTGCAATTTTAGCGCCAAATTTAAAATTTTTTACAACATTTAGGAGTGAAACTTTAGCCATAGCAAGCGTCTCATGGATAGGAGATTGTATGACTAGCACATAACCGTATATTCAGAAAAATTTTCCACCCAAAAATGTGAGGTTCGCCTTTAGATTTGATAGGAAAAGCATTCATTATTAGTGCTTATGAGTGTACCGGTAGCATTTAGATTCTAGAACTTGCGTTAGTGATGCATCCCGAGACCGCTAGTGAGACTACATTCGTGTAGTAGGATTTACTACATGATAAGAGGCATTAGGATTACCCTTGTGTTAAACCCGTATTATAATTACTTGACCATTTAAGTCATATTACTTGGCTAGTTAAGTCAACTAATTTTTCCCACACCCTTTGCGTTGTACTCATTTTTAGTACACGATACCCCTAGTACACCCCTCCGAGCCTATCTTTTCGTTTCTAACTTTAAGCATTTTACTTAAAAGAAGAATTTGTTACACCCCACTTAAATGTACAACCAAATCGCCTTAGCCTTCCGTGTATGCGCTCATTTTTAGTGCATTATTGTTATATGTTAAACCCTAAGTTAACTTTCTAATTGATTACATGGTTGCTAAGTCAAGTCATATCCTTGTACATATTGTTTTGGGACGATTGGGACTCATGGGTAAGTACTTATTTTATGGAGTAATGGGGAAGAACATAATATTATTACCCCCATATGTGCGTTAATCTTAAAAGTGCTCCAAGTGTTTTGATTTTCTTAATTCGAGTCATTAGAATAGTTTAATGTAAAGTATGTAAAGATTCGAGTGTATGCAAAAAAAAAAAAAAAAAAAAAAAAAAAAAAAAAAAAAAATCGAAAAAAAAATAGAAAAAAAAAACAAGAAAAAGAAAAAAAAAATAGAAAAGAAGAAGAGAAAAAAACATACGGACTACCATCCCGTTTTTATTCTATGTTTATTTTATGTTTTTGTTATTTTTCATTTATTAGCTTAAGTCGAGTCTAGTCTTGGCTTAGCAACGCCATCTTGTACATGTAATTTACTAAGATTGTTAACTCGCCACCAGTAAAATTCCCTTTATCCAACAAAACCGTGTAATTCATATCCCTACACCTAACGATATAACCCTCTTTAAAAGACCTCTTTGATAGTTTATCCTAGGTGCTTACGCCATGTGGTGGAGGTTTGATCCTTTCCCAAGCCTATGGTAATCTATTTTGTTATGACAGGTAGTGAGAGATATCTTCCATTTCCATAATGTTATATTACTTTATTACACCCGAGAGATGTGAGTATCTAAACACTATTTGTGAGGTGCTTGTGTATGACCTCCGTGCTTGTCTATTGGTCTTTAGCGGAATGATTATTTGTTGTAATTACTTTTATATTAGTGTTAAATGACCCCTAACTTGTCTTTTGAGTAGAATAAAAGCTCATTTGCTTGAGGACAAGCAAATCTCAAGTGTAAGGGTATATGATGAGACGAAAAATGATCCGTTTTTAGGGGGTCATTTAAGCCCGAATCCGAATTTATTTGATCAAATATTGCCCTAAATCGTTCCTTTTGTGATTTTAGGTGTTTGGAGAGCGAATTCTGGAAAAGAGGCTATTTTGGACGTTTTTAGAGCATAAAGTGAAGAAAACGACAAAGTACCAAAAATCCAAGCTGGAAATACAAGGTGACGGCGTCAAGGGTTTTCTCTTGACGGCGTCAAACATGAAGATTAATTTACCGTAGCTCGTGACGGCGTCAGATGGAGTGATGACGGCGTCAAAGTGACCAAGATTAATTTACCGTGGGTGGTGACGGCGTCACATAGGCCGTCACGATTGGATCTAGGGCGTCCGAGGAAGTGTATGGCGGCGAGTTGACGGCGTCAGATTTAACTCTTGACGCCGTCAGGACGATTTTCCTATATATAGTTTTCTAGTTTTTTCATTAAAAGAGAGAAGTTTTGGTGAAACCCTAAAGACGATTTTGGTGCCTCTTTTACAGGTTTTTCAAGGGTTCCAAACCCTTGAGACCTTGCATTGTAATTGAGATAAGTATACCCTTAATTCAATCAATATGTCTATGTGTTGGTTGTTTATCTTTTGTTCTTATCTTAATTTTACTATGCTAGGCTAGATCTCTCTTGTGTTTGCTTAGATCTAATGAAACCTAGATGTTGATTATGTGTTGATTACTTGTCTATTCTTGTTTTGAATGAATGATTTTATATGTTAGGCTTAAGAAAACTGGCAGATCTCCAAATGGTAACATGCTTGAACGTCTTAAGAAACATGAACCGAGGCGTACTAGGTCTTTATTGGTTGTATTTAATGCATGAGCCACTGTTTACAATCCCTATAGTTGTGCTGGGTCATGGTGTAGGAGGAGATAAGAGCTCATAGAGTTGGGGAGTTATGTATGCCACTCCACGAATGGTATTAAGGAATACAACCCGTCATTCATACAAGTGTAACAAGTAATTAACATGTAAAAGATATCTAGGGAGTAATGAAGTCTAAGTAAACACAATTTCTCCAAATACTGCTCACAACCTTAGTTTAATATTAGTTTAATTTTATTTTCATTAGTTTAATTAGTTACAAAGTAGTTTTTGGGTTAGTTGAATAACAACTAATTCCGCCCACTCTTCTAAAAACCGAGATTTTACTTGCTTTCATAAAATATAAAAACACAAAAATAATCATCTCTCACCTCTAGAACTATTAATTAGGTTTTCTAATCCTAGCGACACTATTCCTAAGCTGAACGATCAATCCCCCGGTACTTGTCACTATACTATACTACAACGATCAGGTACACTGCCTGGTGGGGGTTGTAAGCCTCGCGAGATCCCTCGAGAGGTAAAGCAAGGTGCGATTCCCACGCATCAATTGGGTTTGTAGAAATCCATCTTTTTAAGTTACAAAATCATTTCAAAAGTGCTTATTTGCTTAGCTTATCGGGATAAGCTAGAATGAGCTTTTTGGGCTTTTTGGCCCACGTAAGGTTTTTAGTTTTCTGAAAACTGATTACAATAGCGATTAGCTTTAGGTCTCGTTAAGTGATTAAATAAAGTTGTTAAGTCGATTTATTTATCATTCCCGTTAGTTTTTCCAAGTAAACAAATAGGTCGTGTAAAAATACTTAGGGGTCGTGTGTTGAAATTAGAAATGTCGAGGTCAAAGTGTGTGGTCAAAACTCATGCGTAAACTTTTATAAAACTTGAAAATAAACTAAGTGTTTTTAGTAATTGTCGTATAGGTCCAAGTGACTTAGAAACGTGTGATTTTTAGTACGTATTCAGTAATATAAGTTCAATATTATTATAGGTACTCGTTAATGTCATAACCAAGAAATAGTATAACAAATAAAATGTATATGTTATTTTTAAGATTTACGATTTATAGGTTCCAAGTGATTGTGCATAATATAACTATACGTATACATATAACTTAGAAAGAAAAGTTTGTATCTCACCTAACCTATAAAAGGTGGAGTAAAACGTTGTGTATGGTTCGTGGAATGGTTCAGGAGCTTCGTGGTTCACTTCACGTCCCTCCAAGGTTCAAAAGGCTCCAATCCTTGCTTTCTAGGTTCATTTTGAGACGTAGTTCTCCTAGCATTCCGTATGTCCCTCCATCACTTCTCTTTCGTTAATATTTATAGTGATATGGTACGTATAAGTGTAGTTTTAGTTTGTGCTTGCATGTGGACGTTATATAGTGAGTTTTGAAAGGTATATGCAAGGTAGGTTCACGTGATTTTTGAATGTAGGATAGATACGAACGTTTTGCACCTCCCTTCTTGTCCAATCGGTTACTTACAAAGCTAGGATTGTGTCATAGATCTTCTATTCATTCCTGACAACGAACCATTGTGCATAGTGCTCGCTTACTTGTCATAGGGGAAGAGGGGAGGCATGGAAGAAGCCTTGTGCCACGTTTTGGCCTTATCTCCATGGATGGTATCATGCTTTGCTTTGGGTAAATTTAAGGCAGTGAACGAGTGAGATTTGGTGCAATCTTTATCATTCTTGAATGTTTGCTAGGTTGTTAATTGAGTGGTGTAATAACATGTCGAGGTCGTCTGTCGAGTTTGCAAGAAATAGGGTGCGTTTGGAGTGTCGCGGCTAGCAGAAAACAAAGAAGGAAAACAAAAGAAATAAAAGGGTGCGTTTTGGGCTTGTAACTTGGGCTCATGATTTGAGTCGGCCCAAAGAAAAAGAAAAATAAAAATGAGTCCGTTTGGTTGTGTATTGTCTAACCGTGGCCCAAAGGGTGTTGGGGGCCCACCTAGTGTGTCTCGATTATCGTGTCGAAATCCAAAAATATTAGTGAGCGTTCTCGGGAAGTTTCTAGATTCGGGGAATATATAAATAGTATACGTTATTTAGACGAAATGTATTGTTTTAAATATAACCGCGTTATATAAATATTTATCGTTCGCAATAATTATAGGCTATCTAGGTTGTGTGTAAGCATCGTTCCTGGGTGAACGGTCAATCACAGTTATCGTAGTGGTTAAATATCAAGTCATATAAAAAAAAATTGTTACCCGTAAAATGGTGTTAATTTATCATAACATCGTTTTATTTATTTATATGCATTTACTAATCGTAAGGGAAATTTACGAGAGGTTACATTACCTATCTCTTACAGGGAATTCCGTCCCAGAATTCTAGTCTAAGATAGTTGCCAAGGGTGTCTTAGGTGAAGAGATGTGGGTATTTGGAGTGAGTCTGATCCTCGCGCTCCCAAGTATATTCCGGTCCTCGCTTGGAGTCCCAACGAACTTTGACAATAGGGATACGGTTTTGTTTGAGTTGTTTGACTCCTCTATCCATGATTTCAATGGGTTCCTCGGTAAAGACAAGGTTATCATCTAGTCGAATCTCTTTCAATGGAATCACGAGAGATTCATCGGATAAACACTTCTTAAGGTTTGACACATGAAAGGTGTCGTGGATCCGACTAAGTTCTTCGGGTAGTTCTAGTTTAGAAGCCATGGGTCCTATCCTCTCCAGGATTTTGAATAGACCGATGTATCTGGGGTTCAACATTCCATGCTTTCCAAATCGTACCATTCCCTTCCAGGGAGATACTTTTAATAAGACTCTGTCTCCTATTTGAAATTCCATGGGTTTCCTTTTTAGGTCTGCGTAGCTTTTCTGTCGATCTCGGGCTGCTTGTAAGTGTTACTTAATCTTAACGATTTTCTCGGTTGTTTCCCGAATGAGGTCAGGTCCTATAAGTTGTCTTTCTCCGACTTCTGCCCAACAAACGGGCGATCTGCACTTTCTACCATACAGTGCTTCGAATGGTGCTGTTTTTATGCTGGTGTGGTAACTATTGTTGTATGAAAATTCTGCTAATGGTAAGTGCTTACCCCAACCTTTTCCAAAATCAATAACGCTTGCTCGGAGCATATCTTCTAAGGTTTGGATAGTCCTTTCACTTTGACCACCAGTTTGAGGGTGATATGTTGTGCTCATATCTAGTTTAGTTCCTAAGGCTTTCCGTAACGATTTCCAAAAGTGAGAGGTGAAACGACTATCTCGATCCGAGATAATTGAAATTGGTACTCCATGTCGAGTGACAATTTCCTTCACATACAGCTGAGCTAGTGTATTCATCTCATCGGTTTCTTTGATGGGTAGAAAATGAGCGGATTTTGTGAGACGATCCACAATAACCCATATTGTGTCGTATCCGGATGAGGTTCTTGGGAGTTTGGTGATGAAGTCCATAGTGATTCGTTCCCATTTCCACATAGGAAGTTCTGGTTGTACAAGTAAGCCTGAAGGTTTCTGGTGTTCTGCCTTTACCCTTGAACATGTCAAACATTTACCGACATATTCTGCGATGTCAGCCTTCATGTTTGGCCACCAATATAGTCTCTTTAAATCCTGATACATCTTGTCGGAACCTGGATGAATGGAGTATTTTGACTTGTGGGACTCGTACATGATGAGTTCACGAATACCTCCAATCATAGGGATCCAACTTCTGTCCTTGAAACACAGTGTTCCATCGGATTTCTTCACGAAACCATTCTTATTCTCGGGCATACCGTAAATCTTTTCCTTGGGTCGGTTTTCTTCTTTAAGTGCTTCTTTCTGTGTGGTAAGGATTTGGGATGGAAAGGGTGAGTGGATAGTCATCCCTAGTGATCTAACTCGAAGGGGTTTCAATTGTTCCTTTTGGCTTAACGCATCTGCTACTACATTAGCCTTTCCTGGGTGGTAACGGATCTCACAATCATAATCGCTGAGCAATTCTAGCCAGCGATGTTGCCTCATATTCAAATCCTTCTGATCCAAAATATGTTGAAGACTCTTGTGGTCGGTGTACACGGTACATTTGGTGCCATATAAGTAGTGTCTCCATAACTTGAGCGCAAACACTACAGCTCCTAACTCCAAGTCATGAGTTGTGTAGTTTTCCTCATGTTTCTTCAGTTGTCGGGATGCATAAGCTATCACTTTGCTTCTTTGCATCAAGACTGCTCCTAGTCCATGATAAGATGCGTCGCGATATACTATAAAGTCCTCATTTCCTTCTGGGAGGGCTAATATTGGAGCTTCACAAAGCTTTCGTTTTAACAACTGGAAGGCTGCTTCTTCCTTTTCTTCCCAGATGTACTTCTCATTCTTTTGGGTTAGCTTAGTCAAAGGTTTTGCAATCTTAGAGAATCCTTCTATAAATCTTCGGTAGTAACTTGCGAGACCTAAAAATTGACGTATCTCCGTGGGGTTTGTAGCAGATGACCAACCTTTAACAGCCTCAATCTTTGCAGGATCTACGTGAATGCCTTGACTATCGATGATGTGTCCTAAAAATTGTACAGTGCGAATCCAAAAGTCGCTTTTTGAGAACTTAGCGTACAATTCTTCTTTCTTGAGCAGTTCTAGAATGATTCGTAAATGTTCTGCGTGTTCTTCTTCGTTGCGAGAGTAGATCAAAATATCGTCGATGAATACTATTACAAACTTATCCAAGTAAGGTTTGCATACTCGATTCATTAAATCCATGAAAACTGCTGGTGCATTGGTCAGACCGAATGGCATTACTTGAAATTCGTAGTGACCATAGCGCGTTCTGAATGCAGTTTTTGGGATATCCTCTTCTCGAACTCTTAGCTGATGATATCCTGATCTCAGATCAATTTTTGAGTACACACTCGATCCTTGCAATTGATCAAACAGATCGTCAATTCGAGGCAATGGGTATCGATTCTTTACTGTAAGTTTGTTCAACACCCGGTAATCGATGCACATTCGAAAGGATCCGTCCTTCTTCTTAACAAATAAAATTGGAGCTCCCCAAGCTGATGAGCTTGGTCGAATAAATCCTTTGTCCGACAATTCTTTTAGTTGTTCTGACAACTCTTCCATTTCAGATGGTGGTAGCCTATAAGGTGCTTTAGCCACTGGTTCTGCTCCAGGCACTAGTTCAATCTGAAATTCTACTTGACGTACGGGTGGAATGCCAGGTAATTCTTCAGGGAATACTTCAGGAAAATCCCTAACGATAGGAACGTCATCGAGCTGCTTCTCGGATGTCTTATTTTCCGTAACTTGGGCCATGAATACTTGACATCCTTCCTTCATGTATTTTATCACTCGCATACATGAGATAATTCCATACCGAGGTTTGCTTTTGTCGCCCTGGACAATGAGTGTTTCATCCTTGAGTGGTATATGGACGGCCTTTTTGTCACAGTGAATCCTAGCACGATGGTGGGATAGCTAATCCATGCCGACGATAGCGTCGAAACTACCAAGTTGAACCGGCATAAGATCAATGGCAAAAGGTTTTTTGGATAAAGTTAGGGTGAAATCTTTCATGATGGTATTGGTATCTATTAAATTCCTGTCAGCCATTTCGACTTTGTAGGTGGTGTTTAGCTTAGAGGGGGTAACATTAAGTAAAGGGGCAAACGTATCTGATATAAAACTCTTATCGGCGCCCGAATTAAACAATACTCCAGCATTATGATGGTTTAGTAGAAACGTACCGGTGACTACATCGGGTCCATTTCCATCTCCGAGTAGGTATACCCTAGCTTGGGCGTTGACTGGTTCATTTCCTTTTGGGCAGTTCCTCCGGATGTGTCCTACCTCTCCGCATCCGTAACAAGTGGGTGATACAACCTGTGTGTTGCTTCCTGTAGCCGGAATCCTACAGTTTCTGGTTTGATGACCGATCTTACGACATTTGTCACATCGGACGGTACAACGACCCTCGTGATGAAGTTTGCATCGCTGGCATAGGGGTTTCTGCCGGTTGTACCCTACACCTTCCGTGGCGGCGTAAACTCGGGGTTTTTCTTGTCTTTGATTCTGCTGTTGAGTGCTTCGAGTGTTGGGATATGGTTGGTGGTTCCGATTATTGTTGCATTGGTTGTTGTTGCGGTGATGACTGTTGTAGCTTTGTTGGTTGTTGTTGTGATGGTGGGTGGTTCTTTTATTGTCCAATTTCCTTTTTATTTCATTCCATTTCACTTCTCGATCTAGAAGTTTCTGAGCAAGTTTCATTGCTGCTTCCAAGATTGGCGGGTTTGCTGAGGTGACATTTCCTTCAATACTCCTAGGGAGTCCTTCGACATATTTCTCTAATGTCTTGTCATGATCGGGTACCATGGTAGGGCATAGTATCCTGAGTTCTTGGAATCTCCGGTTGTAACTTCTCAAATCAACTCCTTTCACTATTAAGGCATGGAACTCATCCTCGAGTTTTCGCAGTTCAGAACGGGGACAATACTTCTTTAGTATTTTAGCCTTGAATTCAATCCAAGTAAGCTGATGTGCTGCTTCTGCTCCTAGTGTTTGAACGGTAGATTTCCACCAGGATAGAGCGTCTTGCATTAGTGTTCCCATTGCGAAGCTTACCTTGTTGTTTTCCGAGCATCTACTTCTTTGGAAAGTAGTTTCACTTCTTTCAAACCATTGAGCTAATTCCGACACTCCTTCAGTTCCTTTGAAATACGTTGGTTGACATGCTATGAAGTCCTTGTACGTGCAGTAGCGGGGTACCGGTGCATTTCCATCTCTATTACGGGTTTGTCCAGCTAAAACGACATTAACGCCATCAGCGATTTATTGCTGGATTGCTGCCGGGGTCATAACTTCGGGGTTTGCTGGTGCAGCTTTCGTGGTTGTTCTCCTAGTTCTAGCCATGTTGCTATAAAAGAAGGTATATTATTAGAACATTTACAATAATCCTATCACGTTGAAAATACATATCGAGTAATAAATAGCTAAATATAGGTCGTAGTTACAATGATTCGATCATTGAAAAGGTTTAAATCATAATTTATTGTATGTTGGGATGACACACATTACGAATAAGTTTGACCTGTATGAACCAATATATTACGATATAATGTATAAAGTTTGCAACATAAATAAAGATAAAATAAACTTCCATAAATCAATGTCAAGGTGTTACAACACTTATTGATACTTGTGCAAATGTTTACAAAATACGACAAGATATTCTTATTTATAGGACATTGATTTTTCTTAACAAGGTGATGGTCTCATGGTTTTCCTAAGGCTTTGTCTAGGCGGTTTTGGAGTTCTTGAATGGCAGTGGAGATGGTTTCCATGGTTTGATCTCGAGTCCTTTCCCTTTCTCGAGCTTCTAGCAGGGTTTGCTTAAGGCGTAGGTTTTCAGTGTTGATCCTCTCAATTTCTCGGTCTAAAGTTCCCAATGCTATTTCGGTCGAAGTGTTAGCCCCACATAGTGCTCCTATGAATTCCATTGATTCCCAAAATAGAGAATCCAACTTTTCAACCTTATCTTCTATTGCAAGATGACCAATTATGAGACTGTTCATATCATCTTCAAAGGTTTCTAGAAGTTCATGTGGAATCTTGTTGAGTATACTAACGATGGAATCAAGTCGGTCTTCGTGGCGAACCATTCTTGCAGCTAACAATGGTATGGTATGGTGTATGGGTTCCTCAGTGACTGGCAGAATTCGGGAGGTAGAGTAAGAACTTTCCCCAAGTTCCCTTGTTGTTGGTGTTCCTTCTTGAGATCTCCAATATCGCATAATGGGCAACAAGAAAGATCATTTACGAGCATCTACTCTCTTGTGGGTCCTTCGGCGTCCGCGTTGAACACAAGATTCTGAGGTGGTTGGGCGGATCGGGTAAGTCCTTCGGTGAGGTAATAGTGGGACACTTCGGTAAGGTGCAGGTGGTAATGCTAGTGGAGGTGATGCTATGGGTGATAGTGTTAGTGGCACAGTAGTAGTTTGGTTGTAGAAGATAGATTGTAGTGGTGGTATCACTGGTGGTGCAGGTGGTGATGGCACAACTGACTCAGGTGGTATGACAAGAGCTGGTGCTGGTACAGCAGTACTGGCTTCATACGGCTGAAGTTGTCTAATTTGCCTAGATCGGCGAATCGGACCAGATGTTGCCAGAGGAGAAGCATCTGTGTCAGATGATGGCAGATATTGCTGGCTTTGCATGTATCTGTCGGTAGCAGGAGACATAGGCATAGGTGAGGTAGCATAGGCTGAAGTAACATCTTCAGTTCCTGAGTTTGAGGACAAGCTGATAGGGTGGGTGTTCGAAGACATGATACTGTAATAAATTTCCCGATTAGTAGATGTAAGCATAATTATAACCAATTTAAAATGCTATAAGGTAAATAATACTTTTTACCAATTACTGGGATGCGTAGGCACGAAGGGCGTACGATGGTATTTTATGAAAATTTGGTCCCGTTTAAAGTGTAGTTATAGTCCAATGTTCCAAAAACACTTGGTTCACTATAACCGTAGCTCTGATGCCAATATATAACACCCCCAAAATCGATCAATACAGCGGAAGACTTAAAATGTCAGCGGAAGACTTTTGGGGTATTATATCGTGGATCATTGTCACAATTATAGAAAACGATTCAAGTGATCGTTTTAAATTTTATTTAAAATACCAAAATATTCATAATTCCAAGAGAATTCGTTATTCAACAACAAGTTTTATTCAAAGAGAAATAAACGTTTCTTTATTTGCCCACTTCGTGCCTTTGCCATCCATTCCATTTATTTACCTGAGATAAACATGTTAAAAGTCAACAAAAGTTGAGTGAAATTCATAGGTTTATAATTAAGAGTTTGAACACAAGAGATAGGTGCTTATTGTATAAAAATACAAATAAACAAGTTAGAAAAATCGCATTCACTATTGACTTAAGCTCATGACACTCAACGATTCAACAGACATCAATATTTTCCGTAATAATGATGTGAAATATATAGCCCCCAAGATAGGTATTTACCATTAACCTATGTTATTTAAATAAAGTGCATTTGGTAACTTTCCTCTAGCAACCAAATGGGGATTGTCAATCCCTAATAGATCTATTCACAATTATTTACGTTCACCCTTCAAGTGATTAAGGTTCATGATCGAGGGACTTTTGGCAATAGCTACTTAAGCAATAATAAGATCAGGAAAAGACTTGTGTTCGATTTTTGAGCATGTATCCCCCCCCCACAAAAATAAGTTAAATGTGGCCTATGAACTCACCTTAGTAGGATAGTAGAACAAATGTAATCTCAACAATGCAAGGCAACGACTTCACACACAACCTATAAGATATGGCACGTTTTAGTTCTTAAGTCTCGTTTTATTGCGAACGTTTATTATTAATTACGAGTAATCGATAAAGTGCGTACGTGATGTGTTACGTCGTATAAAAATAGATAATGGTTACGTATCGTTTTATTCGTCTTAAATTTAGTTATCGCTATATAATTTTTATCCGTATCATATATATATATATATATATATATATATATATATATATATATATATATATATATATATATATATATATATATATAAATATAAAATTATTATTAAAAATCAATATTACTATTCGATCCTATATGTTTTTCAATTTTACACTTTTTACCCTTAACGGAAAACATTTACGTCATTTGTCCAAATATTATATATATTTACGTTTTTAGTCCAATTATCAAATATTTACATTCATTATCCCTAAGTTTTAATATTTACAGTTTGTACCCTTAGAAAACCAATTTTTATACTTTTCACCCAAAGTTTACAAACTTGACAATTTTAGTCCCTAACTCTCGAATATTTGCAAAAATAGTCCAAACATTACCAAATTTAAAACTTAGCATTCTTATTATCTCAATAAGCTCATAAGGTCTTAAACAGCTTATACCAACTGGTTATTAGCTTAATCTCAACTTATTTCACAAACTGAGCTTATCGATCCAATATTAAGGGCCCATTAAGGATTTATGATCCAAGGGGTTTGGGGGTACATTGGGTTTGTAGAAATACATCTTTTTAAGTTACAAAATCATTTCAAAAGTGCTTATACGCTTAGCTTATCGTGATAAGCTAGAATGAACTTTTTGGGCTTTTTGGCCCACGTAAGGTTTTTAGTTTTCTGAAAACTGATTTCAATAGCGATTAGCTTTAGGTCTCGTTAAGTGATTAAATAAAGTTTTTAAGTCGATTTATTTATCATTCCCGTTAGTTTTTCCAAGTAAACAAATAGGTCGTGTAAAAATACTTAGGGGTCGTGTGTTGAAATTAGAAATGTCGAGGTCAAAGTATGTGGTCAAAACTCATGCGTAAACTTTTATAAAACTTGAAAATAAACTAAGTGTTTTTTGTAATTGTCGTTTAGGTCCAAGTGACTTAGAAACGTGTGATTTTTAGTATGTATTCGTTAATATAAGTTCAATATTATTATAGGTACTCGTTAATGTCATAACCAAGAAATAGTATAACACATAAAATGTATACGTTGTTTTTAAGATTTACAATTTATAGGTTCCAAGTGATTGTGCATAATATAACTATACGTATACATATAACTTAGAAAGAAAAGTTTGTGTCTCACCTCACCTGTAAAAGGTGGAGTAAAACGTCGTGTATGGTTCGTGGAATGGTTCAAGAGCTTCGTGGTTCACTTCACGTCCCTCCAAGGTTCAAAAGGCTCCAATCCTTGCTTTCTAGGTTCGTTTTGAGTCGTGGTTCTCCTAGCAATCCGTATGTCCCTCCATCACTTATCTCTCGTTAATATTTTTAGTGATATGGTACGTATAAGTGTAGTTTTAGTTTGTGATTGCATGTGGACATTATATAGTAAGTTTTGAAAGGTATATGCAAGGTAGGTTCACGTGATTTTTGAATGTAGGATAGATACGAACGTTTTGCACCTCCCTTCTTGTCCAATCGGTTACTTACAAAGCTAGGATTGTGTCATAGATCTTCTATTCATTCCTGACAATGAATCATTGTGCATAGTGTTCGCTTACTTGTCATAGGGGAAGAGGGGAGGCATGGAAGAAGCCTTGTGCCACGTTTTGGCCTTATCTCCAAGGATGGTATCATGCTTTGCTTTGGGAAAATTTAAGGCAGTGAACGAGTGAGATTTGGTGCAATCTTTATCATTCTTGAATGTTTGCTAGGTTGTTAATCGAGTGGTGTAATAACATGTCGAGGTCGTGTGTCGAGTTTGCAAGAAATAGGGTGCGTTTGGAGTGTCGCGGCTAGCAGAAAACAAAGAAGGAAAACAAAAGAAATAAAAGGGTGCATTTTGGGCTTGTAACTTGGGCTCAGGATTTGTGTCGGCCCGAAGAAAAAGAAAAATAAAAATGAGTCTGTTTGGTTGTGTATTGTGTAACCGTGGCCCAAAGGGTGTTGGGGGCCCACCTAGTGTGTCTCGATTATCATGTCGAAATCCAAAAATATTAGTGAGCGTTCTCGGGAAGTTTCATAGGTTTGGGGAATATATAAATAGTATACGTTATTTAGACAAAATGTATTCTTTTAAATATAACCGCGTTATATAAATATTTATCGTTCGCAATAATTATAGGCTATCTAGGTTGTGTGTAAGCATCGTTCCTGGGTAAACGGTCAATCACAGTTATCGTAGTGGTTCAATATCAAGTCATATCAAAAAAAAAAATTGTTACCCGTAAAATGGTGTTAATTTATCGTAACATCGTTTTATTTATTTATATGCATTTACTAATCGTAAGGGAAATTTACGAGAGGTTACATTGAGTGGCAACGTTTATATAAAATTTCAAGTTTAATTCATTTTCAAAAATCATTGTACAACCAAGTTTAGAAAAAATACTTCCCACAAGAATCATGGAAGGGGAAGTATTTGTGATGGAAAGAAGACTTCTCTTCTGATACAAGAAATGATGCACTGAAACGTACATCAAGTCGATGAAACATAGATATCAAGTAACCCATGCCCGGGTGAACTGCACCCAGTAAGAGGTACAACCGTCTTTTTGGCGACGAATTTTCCCCATCTAGAAGAGCGGGTTGCTATCTGAAGTAATACCAAGCCATTTTGAAAGAACGTTTTGGGAAACGACATGTTTTAGAAAAAACTTTATTTGACGTAAAAGGAAAAATTCTTGCTCAAGCATATGTATGATTCCATGCCATTATTGAATGGCATTTCTAGAATCGTACATAATATTGATTACACAAGAGACATGTCTAGAGAAGAATATATTTTTTCTTTTGGATTTTATGTTTTTCAGATTTTTTATAGGTTTTGAAGGTTTTATAATTTTCTATTTTCTTTTTGTGTTAAAACTATGTACAAGGATATGTGAAGCATCTCCTTTACTCCTCCTGTTCTTCCTGAAGACTTTTGAGAGCTTCAGGTGTGAGACTCTTCATTCCAAGATGAGGGAGAATGAATTGAAATCGTTCCCTAGGAAGTGCTTTGGTGAAGATATCAGCTAGCTGGAACTCAGTCCTCACGAAGTAAAGTTCCACAATTCCCTTCTCAACCTATTCCTTGATGAAATGATGTCGAATATCAATGTGCTTTGATTTGGAGTGCTGGACGTTGTTGCAGCAAAGAGCTATGGTACTTTTGTTGTCGCAGTACATGGGAACCTTGTTATAAACAAAGCCATATTCCGAAAGTTGAGATCTCATCCCTAGGATCTGAGCACAACATGAGGACATAGCAATGTATTCAGCCTCTGTAGAGGAGATCGATCTACTCATTTGTCTGTTTGAGGACCAACTAACTAGCTTATCACCCAGAAATTGAGCACCACCTAACGTGCTTCGACGTGTATCTTGACATCCTGCATGGTCTGTATTGGAATAAGCCGTGAGCGCCATAGCAGTGTCCTTGTGATACAAGAGACCCATGTGGATTGTTCCTTTAAGATACCGAAAGACCCTCTTGACTGCTTCCAAGTGCTTCTTGGTTGGCTTGGATTGATACCGAGCACACATGCACACAGCAAAAAGAAGATTCGGTCTACTAGTAGTGAGATACATTAAGAATCCTTAGCACCTGTTGCTAGAATTGAAGCCATAAGAATCTTTCTTGCTAATGCTGCCAGTCATAATATGCTAATGTTGCTAGTATTCTGACTGGCAGCACAACCAAGAAAGATTCTTATGGCTTCAATTCTAGCAACAGGTGCTAAGGATTTTTCAAAGTCTATTCCTTCTTCTTGATGGTATCCTTTTGCTACAAGCCTTGCCTTGTTCTTCAATACATCTCCATGCTCATCAAGCTTTTCCTTAAATATCCACTTGAGAGCAACGATCATAGCACAATCGGGAGGAGGTACTAATTCCCACACTTCAAGTCAATCAAACTCATGAATTTATTCTTGCATAGCGGTAAACCATGAGTCTTTAGACATTGCATCTTTGAAATCCTTGGGCTCAGCTTTAGAGAGGATGGAATTGAAGAAGCACCACAAGCGTCGGTGGCAAGATGTTTATGGGTTGATACCGGATGAGAAGGGTTTCCAATGGTGTTGTCAATTGGGTGATCATTTGTCCATTTCTGAGATGCTCATAAGGTTGAGGATAGTGAATTGAGGTTGCTATGTTTGATTCTTCTAAGGATGTTGCATCATTTGAGGATTCAGGAGCGAAGATGTTTTCAAAAGGCTCATCATCGGGTGGAGCAAAAGGTTTTACTTCAAAAGAAATAACAGCTGCTGCTCCTTGGTGTACGGATGATGATTAAACATTTGATGTTGTATGTGAATGAATAATAGTGGGAGCTTCAGGATCCAATGTTAGTGACGTAGATGGCCCTGCATCATTATGTGGAACATTTGCAATCACTGCTGTTTGTGAAACGTCTTGAGCTTCAGGTGTAGCCACATATTGAGGTTCAAAGTATTCATCAAACATTGGATCAAATAGTTTCTTCCAATCATCACTTGTAAGAGGTACAAAATGAGTAGCAGGATTGGGATTCTGTACAAGACCTGAATTTATGGGTCCAGGTGACAAAAGGTTTGGTATGGGTCCAGAACTTGCTTATCCAGGATCCTGTTGCTCAGTTAGCTCATCGA
The DNA here is from genome assembly GCA_030686995.1 of Artemisia argyi. NCBI lineage: Eukaryota > Viridiplantae > Streptophyta > Magnoliopsida > Asterales > Asteraceae > Artemisia > Artemisia argyi. The sequence continues at coordinate 156,839,736 of CM060700.1, read as the reverse complement.
ATGTCATGTGAATTGTTTCCATTATTTCTCTGGTACATTTGTTGAACATTATGTACCCCTTTCGATTTGGAGCATATCCAATAAAGAAGCCAATATCGGCTTTGGCTTTTAGTTTCCTGAGGTCTTCACTGTCATTTGTCGGATAACACAGTGCACCAAATAATCATAGAAACGAAAGGTCTGGTTTTCTGCCATGAAGTAGTTCATACGCAGTCTTGTAGTGGAGAAGATGTTGATAACATAAAATTTACCCCCAATCTAAGTGTTAATTTCCCCCTTAAAATACTCATCTTTTCTACTTTTATGAAGACTACGGCGTAGCCCAACAACAGGCTAAGGAGTAGAAGTCCACTAAAGAACACTACGGAGTAGGAAACTTTCCAAGCTACGACGTAGGATCTCATTTGAGGCAGTAAAGAACTAACGAGGCCAAGGAAGAAGCTACGGTGTAGCAACCTTATCTACTACGCTGTAGGATGCTTATCATTAAGACTTTATGCCCGTAACACTTGATCAAGTTACGGCGTAACACAATTTGCAAAGGTTACGGCGTAGCAACTCTACTACGCTACGCCGTAACATAGTCGGGGCCTATAAATACCAACCCTAATTACGAGTTTTTCATATCACTTCCCATCTCTTCACCACAGCAACGTTGGGAAAACTCAGGAAGGAGGGAGAACGAAGTTCTAGCCATATCCAAGTCAATTCCAAGGGGGAATCACACACCAATCATAAGTGTTTTCGTTCCTTTACTTTTTATTCGATTCATGCTTAGATTTGTATTAAATCAACATTGTTTTACTGCAATTATGAACATGAGTGGCTAAACACCTTTTGGTGTCAGCCTACTTATGTAATTGTTATGTTATTGATTTAGTTTTCCACGCATCTATTATCTATTGTTTGTTTACTTTCATAGCGAGACTTGGGATACTCTAGTTCCCGTAGTGATTAGTGTTGGATGTTCTCTAGATATTTGTGGAATTAACCCTAGGAAGCAAGTCGCTAGGGATGTGACTTGGTGATAACAATATCACCATACATGTGCGAATTAACCCAAGGACCACCTACCAATGCTAGACACTTATCGGAGTTAGAGGGGTGTAAGATCTGACCATGCTGCATTCGTTAGCCTTGCCCATGTTAGTAGAGGCACTTAATGACTCTTATGTCTTCGTACGGATGAACCCAAGGCTTTACAATAGCTTTAGATAGGACAAGGTATAAGCTAGATCTAGGTGAATTTGACCATCTGACCCGAAATGAATATCGAATCCCGGACGATATGATAGGATGCACCTATAGGAAAACTAGTCATGATCATAACAAGAGTAGTAATTAGGTTAACACTACTTCTCTTTACTGATTTTCTTCTATTTACTTTATTGTCTTGTCATTACTTTTAATTAGTTTAATTAATCATTCAACTAAAAACCCCCTTTTAAACATTACACAACTTAGATAATTTCTGCACCTTAGCTCTTGCGACGACCTAGGCTTTACCATTTGACTATACCACACACGATCAGATACACTGTCTGTTAGTGCGTAAAAGGTAGACCTTAGGTAAACGAGACTTTATAAATATTAAAACACTGTCCCTTTTTGACATCATTCATACCATGTATTTGACCACTTTTGACCACTGGGTTTCACGGATGGTACAAAAAGTCACAACTGCTAGAAACATAAAGTTGCAATATTGGTACCTTAAAAGGACACAATAAACAGATAAAGCTGTGGATGAAAGTAAAGGACTGTTTTGACCATATGGATACATAAATATTGTTTAAAAACTGTTTATAACCAAAGATAAGGAAAAAAATTTCCAGATCAAAAAGAATGATGTAAAAAATAGCTTAAACAATAGTACGAACCACAAAAAAAATCTTCAAAACAAAACACCATAGCTCTGATGCCAATTGTAGGATCAAAAAGTAATGATTTTTATGTGATTCGGGAGGTCGAGGTTGATTAAAATAGATGAACTCCATGTTTGGTTTTAGAGAGATAAAGTAGAGAGGGGGTGAAGAAAAATGATATTATTAATATGAAAGAACAATTATACAATTTCTAACACCCCTCATGGAGAGTCATGAGGTATATTTATAGGCTCATTACAACAATACTTTGCCTAGTGTACAATAGTAGTCCATGCGGGTACTACTTGTTACTAATCTAGTCCAATTCACATGTGTGACGTTATCTTTATAAAAGAGCGAGGCTAACAAACTTCTTCATGCATTTGCTGAGTTCGGTTTATTAAGGACGTTTGACGGGTGAAGAGGAATTCATCGATACGTTCATGAGGAAGAGGAATTTGATAATCGGTATAATCAAGATCAGGGAGATCATCAACAAAGGTAGTGAGAGATGGGGTACTAACACGCGAGGTGTTTTCCTCCTCATCATCATTATTACCTCGATGAGATGTTGAACCACGAGGCATAGAAAACAAAGGACCACGAGATTTTCCTTTGTCACTTCGAGATCGACGAGTACGAACAAGAGTGAGTTGGTTCAAAGTGGGATGAACATGCACATAGAAATCATTTCGAAGATCTGGATAGTGTTCAATGATATGACGATAAAGTCGAGTGAGGAACATACCACAAGGAAGATTGGCATTAGGAGTGTTTTTGACAGTCATGATTCGATGGACAAAGAGATAAGCCAAATTGTAGTTTTCTTCAGCAACTACACAATACAACATGTGGATGATGCTATCCGTGAGATGATCACGGTGACCACCGGTACCAAACGCATTCTCGCAAATGAGTTCTTCCTAATTTTTCATGTCGGGGCTTAGCTCTTTGAGAAGAATTTGATTTTCATGAATATTGACATTCTTCGACTTGATTTTGCGACTAGTCGTACCACGTTCTAGTTCAAACAGTCGACGAATATCTTCAGGACTTGGACTCTCATAATAGTATGGACCATCCTGAGGACGATTTCGTTCAAGTGAGGAAAGATCCCATTCATTAGAGTATACGGCTTGGCCGTTGTATGGGATTCTGAGGATTTGTCCAAACTGAGCAAGAGTAAGAGTGATGAATTGATGTTGGATCATGAAAGAAATAAGGATATGGCCATAGGGATCGTTTTGCATCGTCACTTGGCTATAGAAGTCGAGGACAAAGCGAGGAATGATTGGTTCGTTGATTTTGAAAAGACAATCAAGACGGATATTGGTGAACATTCGTTCGATTTGATAGGATTCATATTAGGATGGATCGACAATTCTACCCTCGTGAATGTTTCTATTTTCAATGGGACGATAGAAACATGCAATGGCGGGAGACATGCCGGGAGTGGAGGAAACTTGAGGAATGTATTGTTTGGTTTTAGAAACGTCACCAACCATGGTTTTAGGCATTTTCACCTAGACAATATAACAACAAAAATAAAATTAAGACAAAAACAATTAACATGCATAGGTTATATATAAATATATGCAACACATGTGAATAGAATCCTACTTCGACCTAAAAAAATATCCTAGGAAGTAGTTTCATAATGTTCCTTGTTCTTAATTTTAAACTCGTTTAACATGTATCTTATGATGTCAAAGTGTAGTTGTGGAATTAGTTTGATATAATATCAAGACTATCCAAACATCACTTTATATATCATAATTCATTTCGAACTTTGGCTAGATATATATTAGTTTATATATCTTGCTATTTCATACAAGTTTGACTAACATAAAGCTTGTTTAGAAAGTGAAAATATGAATTTTTGTTTTCAAAATAACTTTTTCCAAGTTAAATCAAACGCTCCCTTAACTATATGAATATCGACCAAAACATCAATATATATATTGATTATATATCTTGATGACTTCTATAGACTAGAATTATGTTAATAAGTTTAACAAACAAGTTTTAAGTTTTAAATAAATTCATTTAAGTATGATTTGTTCATGAACAAAACGCCCATGTTGTCTTTATGAAACTTTTTACAATGATTTGAAAATATGTTTTGATTGTTTAAAACATTAAACCACTACAATGTAGTAAGTTTTAACTAGTTTTTAAGAATAATATCAACAATGTGCTTTTTGAAAAATGATATTAGTAAGGGTTTATGGGTGATTAGAAATTTTGACAATATGATGTGTTAGGCTTAGTTTGAGTTGCAATTCAACATTCTAATCCTATAGGAAGCATTTGGTTATGCAATTTCTAAACTCAATTTTACTAAAACTCGAATTAAAATAAATTTTAATAAAATGCCTAATTATTGATTAGACACTAAATTGAATGAAATTTGATGAAATGTATGTTGGAAAACTTACAAGAGATGTTGTTATACGTTTGGTTAACGTTTGCCCCTTGCGAAACAACCCCGGATTGGTGATTTGGTAAAGGATTTTGGTGGTTTTGGTTGTTTTGGTTCGTTCACAGCAGAAGTGAGTGAGATATGTATGAACAAATGGAGTGTTTGGCAAAAGATTTAAGATGAAAAACGATTTTGGAAGTTTCAGTAGGCCGGTCCCCGTTAACATTAAGGGGACCGCCCGCGATAACAAGCCGGCCCCCTTAAATATTAAGGGGGCGCCCATTTATTTTTGATTATTCACGGTTTTGTTTATGGCACAAACATATTCATACGTATATAATTAGATTTATAATATATCAAAAATATGTAGGAATTATTGGCACGATGATGAAGTACTTGACAACTTTTAATTAGCATTTCGTTAATTAAAATGTATCTTTGACAATTTCGGATAAAATGATCAAGGCGTCAAGTTAATGGAGGATTTGAGAAGTGTTCGGGAATATGTGCATATCTATATATATATATATATATATATATATATATATATATATATATATATATATATATATATATAGATTATGTGTAAGTGTGAATAAATGGTTGGTTATTAGGTGGAGTTGAGAAATGATGACGAAGAAAAGTTTTTGTCGGCGAAAGGAGTTTGTTTCATCCATAGCTTTCTTGTGCGAAGGCGTTCTACTTTTATGTTGATCCACTTAACTCACATCTCTTCATCATCATGAATTTTCTAATAGTGGACATAAAAGATTTTTGAGTTGAACGTCAAAGTTCAAAAGGGCCAATAGGGAGAAGGAAAAGGTTCGATAATGAACAATTTCCTCGAGTTCTAGAAAGTCAACTAATGACGCATCTAGGTTATGTGCACGTATATATATATATATATATATATATATATATATATATATATATATATAGAGAAAGAAGAAAAAAATTTATATCTATGCAAGCAAAGCAACCAATAAAAAAATTATCTACGCATGGCAATGAGTAGAGAAAGAATGGCGTACCCGGCAGTCTTAAAAAAAAAATCTTCTAAATCTTCAAGATGATAAATAGACTTTGCAAAAGTCTATGGTGATAGAACTCCAAGATAATTGTAAGGAATGTTGATCTTGCTATTTGGTCCTCATTGTCTCTTTGGTCCAAAGTTGTTTGGTCCAAACATGTTCAACATTTGGCTAGGATGCATGAAAGGTGGTAGTATTCCCCAAGGGTTGTAACTTGGTTGATAGTTCAACATTTGATTACTTGGGTTGTTGTAGTTTTGTTTATTTTGGTTTCTTCTTGGTTGAGGTGTTTTAGATCTAGGATAAGAATTATTTGGCTTCCTAGGTGGTGGAGTTTTAGATCTTGTTTTATGTTTAGAGGATCCTACATCGGTTTTTAAAGATGGCTTATAAAAAGTTTTTATTTCTTCATCACTAGCAAGAGGTATTTTCTTATTGTTAATGAGTATGTATTTGGGATGTTTTTCTAAGGAAGTTGGTTTACCAGATTCGCTTTCAAACTTAACATTTTTTGTTTCACTCGTTGAAGCTTTAATTGGGTTAAATCCTAAGCCGGTTTTGTCTCCGGATATTCTTTGAATGCTTATTATTTTCTTAAGTGAGTTACTAGTATTTTCAAATTTATCAAGTTTACAAATTCTTCTCTAAGTATTTCATTTTCACTTTTAAGCTCTTGACATAATTTACATTCTTCAACAATTTCTTTGCCTTTTTCTAATTTATGTATTTTAATTTTAAGTTCTAGTATTTCATTTTCTAATTGGTTGTTTATACGTTTTACTGATTTGTTTTTAGTCATTACTTGTTGTCCTAATTTACATAGTCTATTATACTCATTATCTAAATCATTTTCATCTAATGATAGATTCTCATCACTAAAGTATTTGGTTTCGGAACGTACCTCGCTTGATGTTTTTGCCATAAGACACTTTTCTTCTTTTGTCGTTTCTTTCTCCTCTTCATCACTATCACTCCAAGCTCCTCCAACAAATGCTCTTTGATTTTAATCTCTTGACATCATTGGACATTTTCCAATGAGATGATTTGGATCACCACATTTGAAACACTTTCTTTCATTCTTGCTATTCTTGTCATCTTTATTCTTTTGAGATGCTCTCCTTTCATCATGTGGTTGTCTAACGAATCTTCCTCGTCTTTTGAAGAATTTCTTGAAATCTCTTACGGCCATGGCGTATTCTTCGTCATCACTTTCGGAAGATGAGCTATCTTCGTTACTAGATTCCTTTCTAGCTTTCAAGGCGATTGACTTGCTTTGCTCTCGTTTTCCTTTGACCATTTCGGAGTCCTTCTTTATAATTACTTCGTAGACTTTCAAGTTTCCAATTAATTCATCAAGTTGTAACGTTGACAAATTCTTTGATTATTCAATAGCCGTCACTTTAGCTCGCCATTTTGGGTGAAGAGCCCTAAGAAACATCCTAACAAAATTCTTACTAGAAAAATTCTTATCAAGTGCTTTTAAACTTGTGATGATAGTGTTAAATCTAGCGAAAGCATTATCAATTAATTCCTCTTCCGGAATCGTGAATTGCTCATATTGTTGAACATGTAGATCTATTTTGTTATCTTTGACTTGACTATTACCTTGGTGAGTTATTAGTAAAGAGTTCCAAATTTCTTTTGCGGTTTCACACATAAAGATCCTTTCGTATTCTTTACGTGGTAGTGCATTGTAAATAACCATTTTTGCTTCATCATTTTTAGCAAGTTTTCTTTTAAATCATCATTTTGTTTTTCGAAATGTACGATTTCATCTTTCTTTGTTTCGGGGTTATTTTGAATAGGTAAAAAATCACCATTAGTAATAACATGTCAAAGATCTAGATCTTTTGATTTCACATAAGTTTTGAATCGATTTTTCCAATATAAAAATCAGTCACTTTCAAATAGTGGTTATCTTTTGATTTCACATAAGTTTCGAATCGATTTTTCCAATATAAAAATCTTTTCACTTTCAAATAGTGGTGGTCTTTGCATAGATTGTCCTTCTAAATATTTTTAAGATTCCATAGATCGTTACAAGTTTTAAAATACAATATATTTTAAAGATCTTGCTCTGATACCAATTGTGGAAAACTAGAAGGGGGGTTGAATAGTTTTACTATCTTTTTATAATAATTTTCAAAATCTTTTGTAGCTTATAAAACTTTGATTCGATCTTACATGAATTCAAACGTCAACAAATGTGAGCAAGTTTAATGTAATAACGTAAGTATTGTAATGAAATGAAATAAAGATAGAGATTGAAAGATAAAACCACAACACGCGAATTTATAGTGGTTCGGCTACAAGGACACCTTCCTTGCCCTACTCTACTCCCCGAGTACCACACTCGAGAGTTTTCTTCACTATGTCAACAAACTCCTTATGGCGGAGAAACCTTACACACCTTGGCTTACACCGATTAACGACACTAAGCTAAATGTCGTGTTCTAATCGTAGCTAGAACTTATCTTACAACTACTTCACAACTTCACAACTTCTTCGCGATAGCTCCACAACTTCTTCTTCTCGTCTATTTCATACCTTCTTCTATGCACAACTAATTCACAACTTCTACACTACTTTACAACACACCTAATATCTACAATCAACTAAATCACACAACACTTTACAAATATCTAGCACTACAACAAGATGATACTAACTAATCACAACACTACTACAATTTTATGAATGTTGAAGGAGTGTTCTTCTTTTTACACTTGTGTGGATGAAGCTTTGGATCGCTTGGAAACAAAGACTTATGAATTATATGATCAAAGGTTTTTGGGATAGAAATGGATATGAGATCAGAAAGTTTTGAATGCAAAAAGTTGAGGAAAATTTGTGAAATGAACCAGTATTTATAGGGCAAGAAAATATTGTTCTGGAGCGTGCCGGTCCCCTTAATTAGGGTCTGGTCCCCTTAATCATTAAGGGGGCCGCCCAGGAATTAAGGGGGCCGCCCCCTCCAGAACGTTGGGTTTGTTTGTCTTTTTGTGGGGATGGTTTTTCTAGAGAGATTTTGCCCTTTTTGGTTGGAAATTTGAAATCATATCTTTGTGGTTTAATAAAACAATACCAAGAATGATTCACTAAAACATATAAAATGTTAATATCATTTTATAAAATGTTTTTTGTTAAGAAAATGCTCCCTTTGATCATGTAATGCATAAGATGCTTAGTTTATACATACCTTAAGTGATATTAGTTGTTGAAGTAAATATTTGTCAATAAATACTAGTTTACGTCATAATCTTGACTTAATATAGTTTACATTTTGTGATTATCAAAACGTAGAGTTATTGAAAAATATTAATAACATTTTTAAGCATTATTTATATCAACAAAATGGTTTAAAGAAACTGATGTTGTTGGTGAGTTATTGTTTATTACCTTTTCAAATTCTATATAATAATACATCCATATAAATTGTGATTGAAATTTTATAATTATTTAATGTTTACCGCCAGATGTGATTGGAACAATTGTCTCAATTACTGATCCAGTTCCATTTAACACTTCCAATTTGGACCAGATAAGGAGGAATATCTTACTTGAAGACCCTGAGTAAGAATCTTTAAATCCATTACATTCATAAAATATTATAGTACTTTTTACAAAAATCAACTTATATGCGGTTTATTGTTATTAGTTTCTTCAAACTTGAGTGTTGTTTCTTTGATGACTGGGCGGCTAAATTCAACAAGTATGTTGATAACTTTGAATCCCATGGTCATGTTGTGCTAATTCTTCAGCTGGCGAAAGTTTAGTATTTTAACAAAATTACTTATGTGCGTCCTGCTATATTCTCAAAAAAAATATACATTAATGAAGAAAATTTAGAGATTGTCGCATTCAGACAAAGGTAACACATAATTTATCATTTACTGGTCAACGTGTTGATGTTTCATTAATTTTTTTTTTTAATAATATATATAAACAAACCATTATAGGTATGCAAATGTTGATGGGTATGACCCCAAAAAACACACAATCATTGTCTGCACTCTAGCAAATAAGGTTTTCACCCTTAATGAGTTTTTGGAAGGTGCTATTAAGAAGATGGTGGGCAATATACGTGCCTCTGAACGTGTAAGTTAACAATAAATATGTTATTGTTATTATTTAATTGACTTACGTTTACAAATAAACAGCTTAGACATTAAAAAACTTTTACAAATTGTTTCAGGAATGCCATGTTATTGTGTACGCTAAGATACACAAAATCCCACACGGATGGGCGACCTTGCATGTAAAAGATGTCCTGCAACTGGTGCAGGGTACATCACTAAGCAAACTTGGAAGTGCAAACAAGAGAATGAGATCATTGCCGTTGGAATGAGGTATGCATGCAAAAATTCCTTCTTTGGCAATCAGTTAGTATTAAGTTCCTATAGTCAACCTTTAATCGAATATACCAGAAATACGTAGTTTTTCATCCAAAAATAAGTAGATTTATTAAAAGAGGATTTTAGCAAATGCAAGTAAACTCATTTTGTTAAATTAATTTATAAAGTGCAATACTCATATAAAAAACTCAATTACCCCCAGTGTAGAATCTGTTATTATCAATCCCAAACATACACAAATATTTGATTACCAATCATACTTAGCTTTTATATAGTTGTAAAAACCTATGTTAAGTTTAACAATCATAAAACATTACACGGTTCAAAAATGCTATATTATGATGATAACGTATGTATCCCCTTTAACATTACACAACTAACTGTTATTAGGCTATAGTATACCCTTTAACATTACACAGTTAACTTTTATTAGGCTATAGTATCCCCTTTAACATTAAGTTAATTAACTGTTATTAAGCTATATTTTTTAGTACCATATCAAATGTAATTTTCAAATTCAGGTTCAAGGTCATTGTACGTGTCATTGACGATACTGGATCAACATCACTACTGATGTTTGATGACTTGGTAAACAAATTGTCTTGCGTAACCTGTCACAATTTGATCAAAGAGTATGGGGAACATCACGAGGACTATTTTCCATCTGAGCTTAATGTAATGGTCGGCAAGAAGCTATTATTCCGATTCCATTATGTTGGGTTTTGAGTTCTGCTGCTGAGTGATACTGCTGCTATGATGAAACTGCTGCTAGAGTAAATGATTCTGCTGTTGATGACAAAGTGCTGCTGATGAAAATACTGCTGAAGGAAACTACTGCTGAAGATATAAGCATGTATTCGTAGTAGATAATTATAGAATAGATTGAATGTATATCTTATACGTCTAGAATATTTTTATCTTGATTAGAAAGTTATTGTAAACCTAATAGGACTCCTTGGCCTATAAAAGGAGGATCCTAGGGTTAGAATAGGTATGCATTGTTAAGTTTCGTTTACACTTCAAGGTTGTAAAACCCTAGCATTGTTGAGTGCTCGTATTAATAATATTGAAGTGTTGATAGAGAATTATTCTTCTTAACTTAAGCTTTTACATTCCGCATTCAAGCTTAAGTGTTTGCTTTAAGTCAACTTCTATATAAGATCGTTTGCTCAACTGGGATCAAAAAGTGGTATCAGAGCTTGTGATCTAGAAGCTGTAATCAAGAAGAAACTGTTCTTTGAAAGTTTGCTGTTCCTAAACAACTGCTGAAGATGGGTGATGACACACATATGGTGACTGCTTCAAAGGTTCCAATGCTCAACCCTGGTGAATATGAGCTATGGAATATGAGAATTCGACAATACATTCGCATGATTGATTTTAACATGTGGAATGTTATCCTGAATGGTGACTCTTTACCAAAGAAAGGCCCTGATGGTAAGGATATACCAATCAAGTCTGCTGAAGAGAACTCTGTTAGGAAGATGGAGATCAAAGCTCACAGTATTCTCTTGATGGGGATACCTAATGAGTTTCAGTTGGACTTTGAGAGTTGTGAGACTGCTAAAGAATTAATGGATGCTATTGAATTCAGGTTTGGAGGGAATGATGCTACCAAGAAGTCAAGGAAGAATATGTTGAAGCATCAGTTTGAGAACTTTACTGCTGAAAGTGGAGAGAAGATTATTGGCACCTACAACAGGCTCAATCAACTTGTCAGTCATCTAAAGCTTGTTGGCTATGTGGTTCCACAAGAAGATGTGAATCTCAAGTTTCTCAGAAGTCTTGCACCTGAATGGAGTATGCACACTGTTGTTTGGAGGAATAAGCCTGACTTTGAAACCATGAAGTTGGAAAGCCTCTATAACAATTTAAGAGTGTATGAACCAGAATTATCTACTTCATCTGCTTCTGGTTCACAAAATCTTTCCTTTGTATCTTCAAAATCAAAGGGGTCTAAAGAATCTCACTCTGCTGCTTATGGAGTATCTACTGCAGATGGATCTGCTGCTAGTTCTCATGATAATAACTCCACCAGTGATATGGCTTTATGTGCGTTCTTGGCTGATCTAACATCAAGTACAAGGTCACAGGCACTTAATCAAGATATGGATCACCTTGATCAAGATGATCTTGAAGAGATGGATCTTAAATGGCAAATGGCCATGTTGACCTTGAGGGCTAGAAAATTCTGGAAGAGAACTGGAAAAGAGATCAAGTACAGACCTAAAGAAAATGTTGGCTTTGACAAGTCAAAGATAGAGTGTTACAACTGTACCAGGAAAGGTCACTTTGCCAAAGAATGTAGAGCTCCAAAGAAGAATAGTGAAGCATCAAAGAAGACTGAAGAGACAAAAAATACTACTACTGCATTGGTGTCTTGTGATGGATTAGGAGAGTATGATTGGAGTGATTTGGCTGATGAAGAACCAAATTATTCCTTGGTGGCTCAAGTTAAGCCTGAAGTGCACAACTTTGCACTTATGAATTATTTATCATCATCTTCTGGATCTGACTCTGAGGTATCTAATGATTTTGATTTATCTGTGTGTTCTTTTAAGTCTTGTGCTGACACTATAGAAGAACTTAAGTCTAGGAATGAGAGTCTAAATAAAGAAGTTGAAAACCTAAAACTTGATAACTTAGGTTATAAAGTAGGTATTCAAAATATTGAAAGAAGACTTGATTACTTAAAAGAGTGTGAGATGGAATATGTAGATAGAATTAACCAACAAGATGTTTAGAGTACAATAATGAGGAAAGGAAGTGGAATAGGTTACAATGAGGTTGCTCCTCCTGTTAAAAGTGCCTATGCTCCACCAGGAAAAGAATTGTCCTTCATTAGTGAGCTGAATATAGAAAAACCATTAGGTGAGTCTAGTACAAGTGTCTTAGAAACACCTAAGGTAGAGGGTAGAAAATTTGTTGATGCTCCCATTATTGAAGATTGGTACTCAGACAGTGATGAGGAACAAGAACAGGTTGAACTTAAACATAATGTAGTAAAGGAAGAAATTCATGCTAAGATTGAAAAAGTTGAACCTAAAATTGAACAAGTGAAGTTTGTGAAACCTGTGCTAGGTCAAGGTATCTCTAGGAGAATGGTTGAATATAAAGAGGTTTCTAGAGAAAGAATGAATGGTTTCAATAATAAGCCTAGGGGTAATCAGAGAAACTTTAATAACCTAGTTTCAAACAAATTAGGTAGTGAGTTTCAATTAAGGAAAAAGGCTTGTTATAAGTGTGGTAGCTTTGAACATTTGATTAATAGCTGTCCTGACCACAAGAAACATGTTTGAAATCAATACTCTAGGGTGAATCACAAATATGTTAATCAAAATACTCACCCTCATCCAAATAGAAACACGATTCCTAGGGCTGTGTTGTTAAGATCTGGTGCAACTAGATCTATTTATGCTGCTAAATCAAATGGTGATTTTAAAACCACAACTGGTTCTGTTGCTGGCTCTACTGCTAGTAAGCACTCTGCTGGTAGTAAGCACTCTGCTGCTAGTATGCAATCTGCTGCTAGTAAAAAACTTTCTACTTCTGGGCCAAAAGTTTTATCAAATACAGTTGTTGGAAATCATTTTTATTTTGTTAAGGCCTCAGCTTGTTGGCTTTGGAAACCAAAATCAATTGTTACAAATAATGTTTCCAAAACCAGCAGTGCATCAAGTGATTTAAAGAAATTTAACTATGTTGATGCACAAGGCAGATCCAAGTCAGTAATGGCTTGTGTCTCCAAGAGAAACTAATTTCTCTATTTTCATGTGCAGGGTAATCTACTGGATGAGATTAAAGACATGGTTATAGTTGGTAGTGGATGCTCTGGAGATATGACAGGTGATGAGTCTCAGCTTGATGATTTTGAGGCTTTTGATGGTGGCTATGTTGCTTTTGGGAATGATCCAAAAGATGGAAAGATTATTGGTAGAGGCACATTAAAGACAGGGAATTTGGACTTTGAGAAGGTGTTTCTTGTGAAAGGGCTTAAGTTTAACCTCTTTAGTGTTTCATAAATGTGTGACAAAAGGAATTTTGTTCTCTTTACAGACACTGAATGTATGATCCTTTCTCCTGATTTTCAGTTGCCAAATGATAAATTTGTGTTATTGAAGGTCCCTAGAAATGAAAATATATACAATGACCATATTAAGAACATTGTTCCCAAAAGAACTTTAACTTGTCTAATTGCAAAAGCCACTATTGATGAGTCCAAATTATGGCATAGAAGACTTGGGCATCTGAACTACAAAACAATGAACAAGTTGGTGAAAGGAAATCTTGTAAGAGGAATGCCCACAAAGTTGTTTGAAAACTGTGAGACTTGTATTGCTTGTCAGAAGGGAAAACAACACAGAGTCTCATTCAAGTCAAAGATTGTGAATACAAATACAGTGCCCTTGCATTTGCTACACATGGATTTATTTGGGCCTATTTTTGTGAAAAGTTTGAATAAGAAGTCATATTGCTTAGTTGTCACAGATGACTACAGCAGGTTCACTTGGGTGTTTTTCTTAGCCACTAAAGATGAAACCCCAATGGTACTTAAAGAATTCATAACAAGAGTTGAAAACCTGCACAACCACAAAGTGAAGATTATAAGATGTGACAATGGTACTGAGTTCAAGAATAGTTTGATGAACCAATTCTGTGTGGGAAAAGGCATTTTAAGACAGTATAGTGTTACAAGAACTCCACAGTAGAATGGTGTTGCAGAGAGAAGAAACAGGACACTTTTTGAGGCTGCAAGAACAATGTTAGCTGACTCTAAGCTACCTATACCTTTTTGGGCTGAAGCTGTAAACACTGCATTTTTGTGCAGAACAGAAGTAAGGTAGTGAAGCCTCACAACAAAACTCCATATGAGGTCTTTCATGGGAAGAAACCAATGATTGATTTTCTTAAGCCATTTGGATGTCCTGTCACTATTTTGAACACTAAAGATCAGTTAGGCAAGTTTGAAGACAAAGCTGATGAAGGGAATTTGATTGGATACTCTGTACATAGTAAAGCTTTCAGAGTATATAACAAGAGAACCAAACATGTAGAGGAGAATTTACATATCAAGTTTAGTGAGAACACTTCTAATGTTGTTGGAAAAGGACTTGAATGGATGTTTGATGTTGACATCCTAACCAAGAAAATGAATTATGTACCTGTTATTGCTAGTGTTGACACTAACAATTCACAAGAAGACATTGTTTTGATTGAGAAACTGAAGGTTGGTCCTACTTTCATACCTTTACAGCAAAATCAAGATACACAAGAAGATGATGTTCCTCCAGAGAAACCTAAGGAAGCTCAAGCAGATGTTGTAACTCCTATTGATGCAGAAAAGATACCCAATGAAGCTCCAAAAGAAGTTGTTGCTGACTCTCCAATTGGACCAGAAGACTCTACTACTGACTCAGAAGACTCTACTGCTAGACCAAAACAAGCAACTACTACTTCTATCTATTCTGATGCTAAGCCTACTCACTCTGCTTCTACATCACAGTTTCCTTCTTTGAATGCTCAGGATAAACCTTTTGATGATACAAATTATCCTGAAGATCCAAATATGCCTCCTCTAGAGAATATTTATGATGACACAGATGATGAAGCTCTTGATGGTAAATTATTTGAAGCTGAAGGAGACTATACTAATCTGGAACTCAATATTCCTGTTAGTCCCACTACTACTACAAGAATTCACAAGGATCATCCTAAAAATCAAATTCTAAGTGATCCTCAATCATCTGTACAAACAAGGAAAATGACTAAAGAGCTCAAAGATCTTCAACATCAAAGTTTCTTTGCTAGATCTCTGCATCAAAGAAACAGTCACAAAGATCTACAAAATTGCTTGTTTGCCTGCTTTCAATCTCAAATTGAACCCAAGAACACTTATAAAGCCCTACAAGAAGCTAGTTGGGTGGAAGCAATGCAAGATGAGCTTCTGCAATTTAAGCTACAAGAAGTATGGACTTTGGTTGATTTGCCAAATGGAAAAAGAGTTATTGGTACTAAATGGGTTTTCAGATGTAAAAGAGATGAAAGAGGAATAGTCATCAGAAATAAAGCAAGATTAGTAGCTCAGGGATACACACAACAAGAGGGACTTGATTATCATGAGGTATTTGCACCAGTGGCAAGGATAGAAGCCATTAGACTATTCTTGGCTTATGCTTCATTCAAAGATTTTGTGGTGTATCAGATGGATGTAAAGAGTGCTTTTCTTTATGGGACCATTGCAGAAGAAGTGTATGTGTCTCAACCACCAGGTTTTGAGGATCCTGATTATCCTGACAAAGTTTACAAGGTGAATAGAGCAATGTATGGACTACATCAAGCTCCCAGAGCTTGGTATGATACCTTTTCAGCATATTTGTTAGACTCTGGGTTCAGTAGAGGAAAGATTGACAAGACTTTGTTTCTCAAAAGACAAAAAGATGATATTTTGCTGGTACAAATCTATGTTGATGACATCATCTTTGGTTCTACAAACAGAGCAATGTGTGTTGATTTTGAGAAGCTTATGAAGGATAAGTTTGCAATGAGTTCATTAGGAGAACTCAACTTCTTCTTGGGACTACAGGTGGTTCAAAAGAAAGATGGCATATTTATTAGTCAGGATAAGTATGTAAATGACATCTTGAAGAAGTTTGGATTTGAAGATGCTAAGCCTGCTAAGACAACCATGGATACCAACAAACCTTTGTTGAAGGATGAAAATGGAAAAGAAGTAGATGTTCACTTGTACAGGTCTATGATTGGCTCATTGATGTATCTTACAGCATCAAGGCCTGATATCATGTTTGTTGTATGTGCCTGTGCAAGATTCCAAGTTTGTCCCAAAGAATCACATCTCAATGCAGTGAAGAGGATTTTTAGGTATCTAAGGCATCAACCTAAATTGGGCCTATGGTATCCTAAGGATTCACCTTTTGATTTAGTGGCATATTCAGACAGTGACTATGCTGGTGCTTGCTTGGATAGAAAATCTACAACTAGAGGTTGTCAATTTCTTGGAAACAGACTGGTGTCATGGCAATGCAAGAAACAAACAGTGGTTGCAAATTCTACAACTGAAGCTGAGTATGTGGCTGCTTCAAGTTGCTATGGTCAAGTGCTATGGATGCAAAACCAGCTACTGGATTATGGGTACAATTTCATGAACACCAAAATTCATATTGATAACAACAACACACTTTGCATAATTAAAAATGTTGTTTTTCATTCAAAAACAAAACATATAGAGATAAGAAATCATTTCATAAGGGATTGCTATGAAAAGAAGTTAATTCAAATTGTCAAAATTCTTACTGATAACAATGTTGTTGATCTTCTCACTAAACACTTTGATGTAGGAAGATTTCAATTCTTAATTGCAAACATTGGTATGATTAATTTTTGAAAAACTTATCTCTTATTGTTTTGTAAAAAGTGTAAAGGTCTTGTGCTGATTGTTTATCTGTTTCTGCTGCTTCTTAAGAAGCAAGTGGTTAAGTTGTAATGTACTCTGCTGCTATTTTACTCTACTGCTAGTATATTTTTTGTATACTTTGTGGTGTTTGGATTAACATTTTGCAGGATAAGTTGAAAATTGATGATTTGCAAGATTGTTAATCATAAATTCACAAGATTTCATTCATCAATTACATAAGTACATTCAACAAAAGAGTTCATCCACATCATGTTCTGAAATAACAAAAGACTGCTACATCACAACCTAAAATAAAAAGATTTAACACATCATTTTCTAGGGCATGGAAGTCCAAGTACAATCTTCCTCTCCTTAGGAAGTGGAGGGTTTGCTTTTCTTGCCTTGGTAGATGTCTTGGATCTTGGCCTTGATGATGATGCTCTTTCTGTAGTGGATGGTGGATTGTAGTCTGGTTCATCCTCATCTGATGATGTGTAGATGAAGGGGGAAACAAGCTCCTTGGGAGATGGTGGTCTGATTGGGATCCAAGCAGGGTCTTCTGATGATTCTGAAGACGATGGAGACTTGGGAGACATCACCTCTTTACCCCTCGATGTACTTGGGGTTTGTTCAAATGTAGGAGATCTTTGACGACTGGCAAGTCATGCTTCCTCTTTCTGGCTTGCTCCTTGGTTCTACAACCATTATGAGGAGGACGGAATGGAGGGATATATGTTTCAAAAGGAGATTCATCTTCCGAAGAAGAATCGGATGAGATGTTGATTATTTCGGGTGAAGATTTCATTGTGATTGGACAAATTCATTTGGGTAATTGGAAGATTTGATTATGTGATTGGCGTTTTTGATTGTAATTAGGGTTTGATTGTGGTGATTTAGGGAAAATATTGCGTCCGGTTTTATAGGGATTTAGGAGTAACAAGCGCATTAATTGTTATGGGTTATCGACTTTTTGACCAAGTTTGAATAGTCAACTCTTCTGCTGGCTTATTTTCACTCTGGTGCTAGTTGTTTCATTCTACTGCTAGTTGTGGATGACTGGGTTATGCTGCTACGGTTGTAAGTGAGAGGGTGGTATGTGTAACTTCTATCAATCAGGTTAAAACCTAATTAATCTTCATAATTGGTTTCTACACGCTCCAAATTGATGTTATCACAAACCCTAACACTCCATTATTGTCAAAATCAATTATCCCCAATTTCTCTAAACCTTAATTTATGGATTATGTACATAACTGGGCAGAGCAACACAATAGTGTGGTTGTTTTGGATGAAGAGTTGGTTCCTGAAGGGCTCACAGACATGGTTAAATTTTTGAATGCTACTTCTCTCAGGTATGCACTCACTGTGAATCCTACTATATTTATTTCCTACATCAAACAGTTTTGGCGTACTGCTAAAGTAAAATCTATGAATGGGGAAAAATATGTCAGTGCTTTAGTAGATGGGCAAAAGGTTCGTATCACTGAATCATCTATAAGGGAATCTCTTCTCTTAAATGATGAAACAGAGACTACTTGTCTTGCTAATTCTGGTATTTTTGCTGGTTTAAAAACTATGAGGTATGAGGGCAAGCATAACAATTTAAAATTTCAAAAAGCTCTCCTCTGTCCTCAATACAAGTTTTTGGTACACATTCTCCTTCATTGTTTAAGTCCTAAAACTTCTGGGTGGCATGAGTTTAGTGCTACTATTGCTTCTGCAATGGTATGCTTAATGTCACAACTCATCATTTCAGGTCATTTCAGGTCATTTCCCGAACTTTGGAAAAACACTATTCATCAAACACTATTCATCAGTTTACTATTCATCGTTTTCGAGGTCAATTTGATATTCTGAGAAACTTTTGGGAAATTTACTATTCACGGAACACTATTCATTGCGGGAAAAGATTTCATCATTCACGTGCATTACACATTTCATCGTAAATTTAGTTTACGGGTATTCAAATTCGCGTAACCGTATTGGTTCAGGTGCGAATTCATGCATTATCAGTAATAACATTTCATACGGACTGGGAATAGTCTGCATATCATCAGTAGGTCATTCACAGGTTATACCACTCTCAGGATTTTCAAATTACTATATTCAGTATATTTAACGTTTTACGTATTATGATTTCTAAATAAACGTTAACACACGGTTTATACACGACGAATATATCCAAATATTCCCACAGTGGTCCCGACATATTTTTATATCCATTTTAACATCATAAAAGTTATAACATTCAGTTACCCAGTATTTTGGAAATTTATTTTATTAATAACGTACGCGTATGAATATAACGACGGTTTTCGTTAAAACTAAACATTAATCACCCGATCACTCAGTAAATGTACCCAACATATTTTTAATATGTTTTTAACATTATTATAACTTTATTTCATCCCGGTTAACTTCGTGAACGTTTATTGCTATTAAACCCGGTACCCGATTTTAACGAATAACGCGTAATAACACTTAACGCTACACTACATTTTCTAGGTGATCAAAACCGTTTTGGCTACCCCTTTTCACACCCAAAACCGGCCCAAGACCACACCCTTTTAACCATGTGCATTAACTCATTTGTATTATACTAATAAACCTCTTAAAAACATCACTTTACCAAAATGCAAGAATCATATTCACACTTTTAGGAAAGCTAATTTTTCATCTCATCTTCTCCATTCTTTCTTCAAACCCATGATCCATAATAATCACCATGATCCATCCATGGTTTTTCAAAAGCTAAAGCTACAAACTTGTTCCTTTTATCATTCTAATCAAGAATCAAGCAACAAAAACACAAGAACATCAAGCATAATCATCCTATAATCATCTCATTTTATCAAGTAAGTTTTCATCTTTATTTTTTCATGGATCATCCTATTTTTACATGTATTACATAAGTATCATGCTAAAAACCATGTACAAGTAGCTATACCACACTTTATTTTGGCTAAAAACAAACATACAAACCCTAACTTTTTAGTTATGAATCCCCTTGCTCTAATAACTTGGTTAGGAGTCCATGACACCCTAAGAAGGTGTATGGTAGGATTAGATTAGCTTTGTGAAGTTTACAAGAGATTTGGTTGAAGTAGAAACTAGTTTTGGACATGAAAAATGGATTTCTAACAAGTATATATACATGCTGTTCCGTTTTGTAAAAATCTGGAAAATCAGTAAACACCAAGGAAACTTTGGCAAAATTTTTAGAAAATACTTTCAAAAACGAATCCGTAGGCGAAAGAACGGATTAAAAAGAGTTTATAACGAAGAAGTTATGATTTTTGCAAGATTATTGACGAAAAGTATTTTCTGGAAATTTGTTTGCTGTTGGACGTTTTTCATGGTACAAAAAGAGACTTTAGACGTAACCCGGAGGAGCCGAGCTTTCCAAAATATATTACTACATACTAAGACGTAACCGTGGACATAAAGAACAAGTAAAACGGACAAGTAACGACAAAGATATACACGTTTGAATATCGGCTAAAACCATTTTATATTTGACAGCTTTTATATAAATTTGGCGCAAAAACTACGAAGTACATTTATAAGCTAGACATAATATTAAGTACCGAGCTTTGTAACTAATGAAGTATTAGTTATTACAAGTATATTTTCATCATTTCAAGGCGATATTACAAGGATTACAACCCGAGTATTTCAACACTAACATGGAAACTTACGATATATATATATAAGTATATATATATTACAACTAGCTTATTATATTTTCTAATAGCAATATTTTTCCAAATTCTTGGATTATATACTTTTGATAACAACAAGTGTTTTTCAAAGAGTAGAGTGGTATAGGAAACATGTGCATGGACATTCATAACATCATTTCATGATCTAAAGTAGATCGTTCATCATTCATATTAGGTTGCGGCTAGTGTGCGCACCTTGTTTTTCAGCTCATTACATGTTCATGGTACCATCATATTGGGTTGCAGCAGCTAATTGCTCATTGGGGTTCATTTCATTTCATCACAGTTTCATCAGTTAAGGTGAGTTTTCATAGCCCCGTTTTCAATTCAACAGTTTTCATTGTTTTCAAATCCCACGGGGGGAATACATTGCATCAATTATTTCAGTACGAGCCCAAGTATTCAAACATGTACATAGCTTAAGTTACCTTGCCATGTGATAAGTCCCCTGTAACATCATGAACCGTTAATTTACCGTTAAGCGAGAGTGAGTGGATAGATCTATCGAGGGTGACGCCTCCATCCGTGGTAGTGGATACCAACAGTAAGCGGATGCATGTCATGTCTTTTACATTTGAATGTTTCGGCAGAACATTCGGGAGGGGCATAGAATTTCATCAGTCATAGCTTCGGTGTCATGAGCTTAAGGCTATTGTACAATTTTCACGAGATTTTTATCTTGCATTTTTACTTGTGGTGGCCGTACATCAGTACATTTTACAAACCTATGGAATTCACCAACATTCGTGTTGACGTTTTAGCAATGTATTTCAGGTTATTAAGGTAGCTCATGTGACATGCATTTGGACCTTCATGGAGTCGCGGAGTCGACGCGTCTCATCATTATTTCATGCACTTATGTAAACGTTTGATCTAGTATGACTTGTTTTCATAAACTTGCAACACATTTTGGGGACCTCATGTTGTAAACTCTGAATTATTCCAATGATCAAATGCAGTATTTTCCAAACGACACTTTAGGTCGTTCAATGTAACTGTAACTGTGGTGCTATGACAGACACCCCCAGGTATTCCATTCCGCTGCAAGTCAGGTAAATTGGGGGTGTGACAGATTGGCATCAGAGCTAAGGTTATAGCGAACTAGGATGTATCTTGGACCCTAGACTATAACCACATCAGCATAGCATCTCATCATTTCATCATAAGTGCATAATCATGATACATGTTGTTTTATACATCCCCTGTGCGAGTTATTTATACTCATATCCGTATATGTATATCATTTTATTGACCTGGTTCACAAGTGACATGTCTTCAGATACTCACCCTGACATCCTTTTATCGGATTCCGACATTGAAGATGCCTTGTCATTTTACACTACCATTATACCACCAGTTGCATTTACACCACCATTAGTACTATTGATTTGCCATAGGAACAGGGTTTTCCTATCATTCAGCCCGTACATAGAATGCCTTTTGGTAGTGTATTCAGAATTAATCTTAATGGACTTATTAGGATGGTTATTGCGAGGAAGATAGTGTGTTTTCTTTCCATCACTAGTAGGGCACTTACTACTCAGGTACTATCACCACCATCAGTTACTTATTACACTATTGGCCTTCCCACTGTGTGTACTTTAGTTTTACCTTTTGGATGTCGCGAGGTAGCGCGAAAGAGGGTAGTATTTCATTCACTGGTACCATCATTGTCATTTCCCTTTTCCATTCCCACTTGCCATGAACTAGATGACACCTAGTAGATAATACCAATAACATGGACTCAACAGAAACATCCGCAGATTCTTCAGGAATGGTTCAGAACCTACATTATCTAAGATTTGATAGATGCACAACTTCAGACACCACTTCAGGAACTTGGAATCAAGACTAAATCGCTCGAGGAATAGCGTGAGTTGTTGAAAGAGAACCGTCAGGATATTAGAAATATCAAGGATAACAACAATGCTTCAGCAGGAGGAGCTTTGTTTCAATATAAAAACCGTAGTTCGAGCCCTTTTAGGGTTGTATCTTTCCTTTTGTACTTACCGTTGGTACGATGACATGACCTAGTGGTATTAAGCACTTTCCTATCCAATGTAGTATTTATCCTTTGTTACCTAGGTGATAATCATAACCTTCGTTTACTCCATTTTCTATCCCAATTGCTCAGACTTCAATCGTTTCGCAACATTATAGCATTGTCTCATCAGGAATTAGGTTGATTTCGTTTTTGACGAATTAGTAGACTATTATCATTCGACAAGATTCACCCACGTATCCAATGCACAATTCAAGCTATTTTACTATCATATGGGGAAACTGTTTTACAGAAAAATTTTCTGAAGTAAGCTATTTTATTACCATCCTATACATTGATTTTTCTGTCATTACACCAAGTATTTACTATTATTACGCGAAGCAATTTTCATGTTACTTGAAAGGAAACATCAGGATACCATTTTTATAACAATGCGTTGAACACCATCTAAAACTTTTGATAAAAGTTATGATATTTTGACAAAATCCAACATCGCATTATTAGTCCTCAATTATACATAGCCTGATCACCTATGTAAAATTCAGGAAGGATTATGCCATGAAGGAAATAATTACCTTTTCAAAGGATTGTTAATAACAATCTTCATCCAAAAGTTTTGTAAACAAAGGAACTCTTTCATAAACATCCCTTTTGCCGAACTATCCCTGGATACTTACCCCACCAGTCACTCATTCAGCCATTAAGTTGGATTTTCCCATTGACTTCCCTAAGAGAGACTTTCCATATCAATTACATGCAGGATTCCTCAATACAATAAAAGCAACGAAAGGATTACAGAACTACTAACCAGAACTAGAAGTATATAGAGAGAGAATTCATAACTCAACAACAATCCTAAGATACTGCGAGACTATCCGAATCACCATCTCTGACTTAGTTGTCAAATCCTATCGTTTAAGGGTACTAGCTAGACTGAGCTACAGGATTGAACTCAATATAGATATCCGCAGGACAACACAATAGAAATACACCAAGCTTCTAATTGAGACTGTAGAGCATTTCATTTAAACATGGCCTCATCCATACATGAACTTTCCTGCAGTAAGTTTTCACAAAGTACAATTGTTTGAAACAAGAATATCAATGTAGATTCCTCTAAGGCATTATGTTTAGAAATTTCAGGTAACCTCACTTTTATACCAAGCAAGGGATCAAACCGGAACATATCTCCTCATCTACATGGGAAAACAGAATAGATATTCATCGACACAACATCAAGTGATACCTTCGCCTTGTCTATTACAACGATAAACTATTTCAGGACTTAAGTTAGTCTAAATACCTATGCTTGTAGTTATGCCAGATAACCATCAATAGACATTATCCAACCTCAGGAACCAAGTGTTAGACATCGATGCATTTAAGCGAACATTTCCTATACTACCATTTTACCCTTTTCAATGTTTTCACTTTTAAATAAAGTTGATGCGTTTACATAAATCACATACCTTGTGGAAAAATGATTTCTGAAATTCCTATTTTGAACAAGTGCGATCCTTTTTGGTCAAACTTTAGCAACACTATTGTACAATGAGAAATATACATAGACATCAAACTTTGGTAAGCAGTCTTAATCACAACATGTTTGAAAACAGTTCCTATTTCATAACTACTGGATTTTGAATCATCAAGAAAAATATTACTCAGTAAATCATCTGCTCCATTTTCTAAATTCGTTTATTCAGAAAAGGATTTTAACTAAAACCCACAATCGCAAGACAAATTTCCAGAACCAACTTCCCTACAACATCGCTTATGCATTTAGGATTTGTGACTTGACAATAAAGAATATTTGGAATATGTGATGAAGGAATTAGGAAGGACATCACAAATTAATCACGAACTTCAGTAGTGGAGACCAAACCCAATAGACAAAGAAGGACTTATGTCTTATCATCCGTGGGAACAAAACACAAGGAATCAAATTGTTACCTATATTCTATCCCTTCATATAACGCCAAGTTCGAAGGACCGAACGTTAGGAAATTAGTCACAAAGGTTTATTGTACCCATTTCAGTTTTTCCTGTTAAGGAAACCGATTCAACTTGGACTTCAGGAATCATTTCAGGATTTCCTTCAGAAACCCATTTAGATGTGAACATCACCTATCACCCTCAGAACGATGGTCAAAGCGAGAGAACAATTCAAACATAGGAAGGTATGCTCAGAGTATGAGTGATTGACCCTATAAATGGTTGGACTAAGCACTTAACATAAATCAAATTCATCTACAACAATAGTTATCACACCAACAGCGAGAAACTGGCAGAAGTTAGGTTGGTACATAACACACATCATTTGGATTGGGTATCCTGAATTATAAACCATCCGGATTCAAGTGGGAGAACAAACTAAGTTAAAAGCTTTGCCTTGGATTGGCATGATACAAATTGGATAACAAGAAAGGTTGAACCTTTAGCATATTGGACTATTTAAGATTCATTTTAGAATCGACCAACTAGCATACAAACTTGAGTTCTGGCAGAATTCAGCAGTATATATTACCAGTACCACATTTAAACCATTAAGAAGCGCAGACCATCGATTGATGGGCCAAACTCAGAAAAAGCTCAACTCATTAGTTCAGTAGGCATTCATGAGATAACCAGAAATTTTCTACAAGTCAAGAATCAGTTACAAGTTCAATAAGTCGTAAACCATTAAAACTTCAAGTTCTGCAGAGTTATGCAAAAAGTTCTGCCTAGGAAAGGCATGTTATCGTTCAGAAAACTTGGAAAGATACACCAATATACACTGGACCATTTATATTTCAGACAGGGTAGGCCTAGTGGCCGTCAGACTTGAACATTGTCAGAGAACAACAGGATTACACGAACATATTTCACATTTTCAGATCCCCAGAAATGATTCTCAGATGAGTCACTCATGATTCCATTGGAAGGGATCCAACCCAAATGACAATCTCAGACCTTGTAAGAGAACCAACAGAAATCATGGACCGTGTGGTCGAACAGTTGAAACGGAGTCGAATTCCTATCGTTAGAGTTCGCTGGAATTCTCGAATATCATCACCTTTTCACCAATACATTCTCAGAGACCAACATAAACTGAACTTCGGGACGAAGTTCCTTTTAGAGGGGAAGACTGTCACAACTCATCATTTCAGGTCATTTCAGGTCATTTCCCGAACTTTGGAAAAACACTATTCATCAAAACACTATTCATCAGTTTACTATTCATCGTTTTCGAGGTCAATTTGATATTCTGAGAAACTTTTGGGAAATTTACTATTCACGGAACACTATTCATTGCGGGAAAAGATTTCATCATTCACGTGCATTACACATTTCATCGTAAATTTAGTTTACGGGTATTCAAATTCGCGTAACCGTATTGGTTCAGGTGCGAATTCATGCATTATCAGTAATAACATTTCATACGGACTGGGAATAGTCTGCATATCATCAGTAGGTCATTCACAGGTTATACCACTCTCAGGATTTTCAAATTACTATATTCAGTATATTTAACGTTTTACGTATTATGATTTCTAAATAAACGTTAACACACGGTTTATACACGACGAATATATCTAAATATTCCCACAATGGTCCCGACATATTTTTATATCCATTTTAACATCATAAAAGTTATAACATTCAGTTACCCAGTATTTTGGAAATTTATTTTATTAATAACGTACGCGTATGAATATAACGACGGTTTTCGTTAAAACTAAACATTAATCACCCGATCACTCAGTAAATGTACCCAACATATTTTTAATATGTTTTTAACATTATTATAACTTTATTTCATCCCGGTTAACTTCGTGAACGTTTATTGCTATTAAACCCGGTACCCGATTTTAACGAATAACGCGTAATAACACTTAACGCTACACTATATTTTCTAGGTGATCAAAACCGTTTTGGCTACCCCTTTTCACACCCAAAACCGGCCCAAGACCACACCCTTTTAACCATGTGCATTAACTCATTTGTATTATACTAATAAACCTCTTAAAAACATCACTTTACCAAAATGCAAGAATCATATTCACACTTTTAGGAAAGCTAATTTTTCATCTCATCTTCTCCATTCTTTCTTCAAACCCATGATCCATAATAATCACCATGATCCATCCATGGTTTTTCAAAAGCTAAAGCTACAAACTTGTTCCTTTTATCATTCTAATCAAGAATCAAGCAACAAAAACACAAGAACATCAAGCATAATCATCCTATAATCATCTCATTTTATCAAGTAAGTTTTCATCTTTATTTTTTCATGGATCATCCTATTTTTACATGTATTACATAAGTATCATGCTAAAAACCATGTACAAGTAGCTATACCACACTTTATTTTGGCTAAAAACAAACATACAAACCCTAACTTTTTAGTTATGAATCCCCTTGCTCTAATAACTTGGTTAGGAGTCCATGACACCCTAAGAAGGTGTATGGTAGGATTAGATTAGCTTTGTGAAGTTTACAAGAGATTTGGTTGAAGTAGAAACTAGTTTTGGACATGAAAAATGGATTTCTAACAAGTATATATACATGCTGTTCCGTTTTGTAAAAATCTGGAAAATCAGTAAACACCAAGGAAACTTTGGCAAAATTTTTAGAAAATACTTTCAAAAACGAATCCGTAGGCGAAAGAACGGATTAAAAAGAGTTTATAACGAAGAAGTTATGATTTTTGCAAGATTATTGACGAAAAGTATTTTCTGGAAATTTGTTTGCTGTTGGACGTTTTTCATGGTACAAAAAGAGACTTTAGACGTAACCCGGAGGAGCCGAGCTTTCCAAAATATATTACTACATACTAAGACGTAACCGTGGACATAAAGAACAAGTAAAACGGACAAGTAACGACAAAGATATACACGTTTGAATATCGGCTAAAACCATTTTATATTTGACAGCTTTTATATAAATTTGGCGCAAAAACTACGAAGTACATTTATAAGCTAGACATAATATTAAGTACCGAGCTTTGTAACTAATGAAGTATTAGTTATTACAAGTATATTTTCATCATTTCAAGGCGATATTACAAGGATTACAACCCGAGTATTTCAACACTAACATGGAAACTTACGATATATATATATAAGTATATATATATTACAACTAGCTTATTATATTT
Organism: Artemisia argyi; assembly: GCA_030686995.1. Classification (NCBI taxonomy): domain Eukaryota; kingdom Viridiplantae; phylum Streptophyta; class Magnoliopsida; order Asterales; family Asteraceae; genus Artemisia; species Artemisia argyi. The sequence goes on along the minus strand of CM060700.1, from coordinate 156,811,788 downwards.
TCTAATAGCAATATTTTTCCAAATTCTTGGATTATATACTTTTGATAACAACAAGTGTTTTTCAAAGAGTAGAGTGGTATAGGAAACATGTGCATGGACATTCATAACATCATTTCATGATCTAAAGTAGATCGTTCATCATTCATATTAGGTTGCGGCTAGTGTGCGCACCTTGTTTTTCAGCTCATTACATGTTCATGGTACCATCATATTGGGTTGCAGCAGCTAATTGCTCATTGGGGTTCATTTCATTTCATCACAGTTTCATCAGTTAAGGTGAGTTTTCATAGCCCCGTTTTCAATTCAACAGTTTTCATTGTTTTCAAATCCCACGGGGGGAATACATTGCATCAATTATTTCAGTACGAGCCCAAGTATTCAAACATGTACATAGCTTAAGTTACCTTGCCATGTGATAAGTCCCCTGTAACATCATGAACCGTTAATTTACCGTTAAGCGAGAGTGAGTGGATAGATCTATCGAGGGTGACGCCTCCATCCGTGGTAGTGGATACCAACAGTAAGCGGATGCATGTCATGTCTTTTACATTTGAATGTTTCGGCAGAACATTCGGGAGGGGCATAGAATTTCATCAGTCATAGCTTCGGTGTCATGAGCTTAAGGCTATTGTACAATTTTCACGAGATTTTTATCTTGCATTTTTACTTGTGGTGGCCGTACATCAGTACATTTTACAAACCTATGGAATTCACCAACATTCGTGTTGACGTTTTAGCAATGTATTTCAGGTTATTAAGGTAGCTCATGTGACATGCATTTGGACCTTCATGGAGTCGCGGAGTCGACGCGTCTCATCATTATTTCATTCACTTATGTAAACGTTTGATCTAGTATGACTTGTTTTCATAAACTTGCAACACATTTTGGGGACCTCATGTTGTAAACTCTGAATTATTCCAATGATCAAATGCAGTATTTTCCAAACGACACTTTAGGTCGTTCAATGTAACTGTAACTGTGGTGCTATGACAGACACCCCCAGGTATTCCATTCCGCTGCAAGTCAGGTAAATTGGGGGTGTGACACTTAAGCACAGGTCAACCATTTAATTTTTCAAATATGATTTTGGAGGGGATTGCTAAAAGTGTTAAAGAGTCTGGTTCTTATTTGCTTTATCCAAGATTTCTCCAGCTCTTTTTTGTTGACCAACTTACTGAGTTTAGATCCCATGCTGGCTATTATGAAGCTCCAAAATTGGTTTCAAAAACTTTCACTTTCTTGGTTAAGCATGGAAAAAGTTTTTCAGGCACACATACAAATCTTACACCTTTTATGGTGCAACTTGTGCAAACTGTTCAGGGTGAAGGATCAGGAAATCCCACTGATTCCCATCACACACCCAATTTTTCTGCATCTGCTACACAACCCAAAATACACTATACCCGTAGGAAAACCAAAAAGAACACTGATCTACCTCAGGATAGTGTTAGTATGGCTGTACCAGATGAGGCTGTCCTAGTTGATGGAGGGGACATGTTGGTGAGGGCTGTCACTACTGCTTCTAGCTTAGCAGCATAGTAGGATAGTGATAACATAAATAAGACCCATTCCAAGGCAACATCTAGAGAAAATGATTCTTCTGAATCTACTTCTCAGGATGGTAACCCTAGCCAAATGGAAAATATAGGGGGCTCAGATGATCAAACTAGGTTTGATACTGAGTTTATGTCCCAAGATTCACCTCTCGGACCAGGTTACACAGGTCGAAGTGATGAGGACAGGCCAGTGACCAATGAATTGACAGAAAGTCTTGTACATAATGACAATGTCCATGATTCACCTGTAAGACCCCCAAAATACCGCAGCGGAAGACTGTGTCATAGGGGTGCTACTTCATACTACAAAGTACAAGTTATAGAAAACGAACTCTAAATGAGACGTTTTGAAAAGTTACCATTCGATTAAAGAATTCAAAGTTACAAACATGAGATTCCAAAGTATGATACATAAATGTATACAAAATGTTTTGAATGGTAAATGATAAAAGCGTAAGTCTTCAGAATATGCAGCTTGACTCTAAGTTCCACGCACTAGCTATCGCCTTACTAACCTGAGATAAACATGCTAAAGTGTCAACACAATGGTTGGTGAGTTCATAGAGTTTGTCTTAAAACAGTTGAAAAAGCCTTAAAGAATGATCACACAGCAAAGGCATCGTGAATCCACTCAGTTACAAGTCCCGCCATAAGAGACTTGTAACCTGTGTGTTCACAACCCACTGCTAATATATAGTATAATAAAGACATGTATAAGTTCATCAAAACAATTAAGCAATTAGTCGTGAGTCTACACTTCATCTCCGAAGACCTCACGTTTATGATGTATCCAACATTCGCAAATGTTAGGATGTATCAATAGCCTCAATGGTCATCCAACAACTTAATTTGGAGCCACCGGAAGTCTCAATGGTCATCCAGCAACTTAATCTGGAGCCACTGGCAGTCTCAATGGTCATCCAGCAACTTAATCTGGAGCCACTGGCAGTAACACGATCAAGTATAACGCAGTTAAGTATAACACAATCATGTATGTATGAAATCAAGTATAATGCAATTAAGTATAAGACAATCAAGTATAAAACAATCAAGTATAAATGTTTTGAGTATTTGTACAAGTAAGCAAGTAGTTGTGCATGTATCCCCCCCAAAGAGTTAAAACAAGTATGAAAAAGTAGGGGCTATGACTCACCTTAAGTCTATGTAATGAGAAATGAAAGTGGTAGTCGAATCGCGAAAGTCTCTAAGAGCAGCCTATAATAGAACGTTGCGACTTAGGTTTGGAGTAACGTCTAAGAATACGAAGAATTGCCCATATATGTCTTGCATAATGTTCATGATGTAGTACTTAGTATAAAGTGTAAGTCGTTGAATATAAATGGTTTATGAAACATGTATAGGTTGTATATCTCTTACTACCGTTCAGGCCGACATAATTCAGAAGTCATGGAGTAAACGTTCGAGGAGCCAGGACACTTTAATTCGTAAATCCACAACTCGTCTCGATGGCTTACTTAATGAACTCCTCACATGAGGCTCCCTACTATTGTAGTATTTGATAACATATATATAAGTTTTGATCTTTAAAAGTTATATGGTCTTTACCCGTGGCTTTGCCGTGACCTTGGTCATTGTTACCATGGACTTCAGACTCAACCTTGGCTTTAGCCATGGTTGTGGTCTTGGCTTTAGGTCATTAGACCTCTTGGTCTCATCTAATTACAATTATTATATAGTAACTTTGGTCTAAAAATGGGCTGTTAAGAATTTGAAGAAAATTATCACTCAGAAAGCGTTTTCAGGGCTCGAGCTTCTTTGTTCCTGAACGAAAACGTCATTCCGGACAACTTTCGTGTTTTAACTTTTTGATGAATCGGAGCAGAAGTGGGACTTTCAAAATTGACAGAATGCAAAACAGTAGGTTATAGGCAGTTTCGGCGTTTTGGTGTCGCTAACTTCTTATGGCCATAACTTTTGACTCGTGTACTCGTTTTGGGTGATTCAAATTGCTATGTTTTCCTTTTGAAGTCCTTTATAACAGTAACTAAGTTTCAACTATCATAGTTATACTATTTTGGTCGTGGTTCTCCATAAAAATCACTAGTTTGCTTGTTTACTTGTCATAAGTTAACATATGTATATCAATACTTGTTTTATCCATTTTTAAACATCATGAACACAATAACAAGAACATATATAGCATGAAAGGAACACAAAGAGCATGAAAATGATAATGAGCAAGAAAGTGTAATAGGATTTGCTTACAACTTGAGGCTTTCTAAAAGAAATGTAAGTAACTAGTAAGGTACGGACTTTGATAGACTTAAGCTTCACTCTTTGCAATCTATGATAAACCGTGGTTATTTGAAGATTATAACGACGCCTTCTTGAAAGTCCAAAGCTATTTGAAGATTATAACTACGTCTTTTTGGAGACTTTAGAGTTATAACAACTTTTCTTAGAAAATTTCCAAGATTGAAGATCAAACAATAGTTTTCTTTCAAAAACTAGTTAACTTTCTTACAAAATATAAGAAAAGTGCCTTAGGTTTTAGGACTTGTAGGTTATAAGAAGGTGTGGTGCAAGTTTTCTATGTGTTTTAGCTTGGTATTTATAGGGTAGGAAAAATAGTTAACCATATATTGGGTTAGAATTTAACCATGGTTAGTTTAAGACACTTGTAATGATCTAAAGAATCAATAGTCAAGATTTAACCACACATGGTGACTCCCCCCACCCCTAAGTCGGTTTCAATAAGATAAGGGTGACTAGATGAGTAGTCATGGTCTTTGGATGATAATATCCTAAGTATGTAGCTAGTTTTGACTCCGTAAATTGCTAACCGTAAGTTTTAAGTCACGAAACGTAAAACCGGGTATCCTAAAAATATGAAACTTATAAATATGGTTAAACATGTCAATATACTCCATAATAAAATATAAAATGAGTGGTAGGTTCTATCGGGTGCTAAAACCCTGCTAAAAACTAGAAACACGGGTCTAAAACGCGTAATTCGCGTAAAACGCTGAACTGGAAAACGTAAAATTCCGAAACTTTTGGAATTGTCCTAAAATGAGAGAAAATCATATTTCTATTGTTTATAATGTTTTATGGACATATCGGGATGCTGGAATGACGTTTAAACCTAAAAGTAAATCTCGGACACGGCTTCGTGATTTTTGCATAAATAATCCGACGAGTGTGAAATTCTCAGATTATCATTAGAATAGTTTAATACGAGAATATGAAATAAAAATTTTTGATGTGAATAGTAAAAAAGTGAATAGTAAAATTTTCGGGAATAAAAGTTAACCTGAAAATGCGAATTGTTACAGTCTCTACCCCTTAAGGAGAACTTCGTCCCGAAGTTCAGTTGATGTTAACTACTTACGGTGTGTCTAAGAGAATTCGGGATCTCTAATATAGTGGTGTTTACTCTGATTCGTCTAAGGTTCTGGTTAAGGAGTTGTATCTGCTACAATTAAGCCCACTTATTTATAACACATTACTTACATAAAGAAGCGTCCAAATTTATGTAAGTAAGGTATCATAAACTTATGGTTCGGTGATTTACAATTTCTTTATTTAAATGAAGAGGCGTCCCAATCCATTTAAATAAGGAGATTCTAAAACATCCTACTTAAGAATTTCCGACACAAAATCCGCCTTCTGAGGCCGATAGTAAGATAATCAAGTCATCAAATCCCTAAAGCTAAGCAATAATATTATTTAACTCAAATCTTGTGTCTCATCAAACAAGAACTGTAACAAGATCAAGTTAAATAATTAGTTATTACTGAGCTCCATGTTTTTAATGACTCGACTAATCTCTGGGGCTCCTTATAATACTAAAGTCACATCATCTAACAGCGTGGAACTAAACAACTACCAAAAAGCGTATGTGTATGTAGTGTGTGTAAGGCAAATAAAGAGGAGAGTCTTAACGTATATAGTAGTTATAGTCTAGGCACTAAATGCAACCTAGTTCTCTATAACCAAGGCTCTGATACCAATCTGTAACACCCCCAAAATACCGCAGCGGAAGACTGTGTCATAGGGGTGCTACTTCATAATACAAAGTACAAGTTATAGAAAACGAACTCTAAATGAGACGTTTTGAAAAGTTACCATTCGATTAAAGAATTCAAAGTTACAAACATGAGATTCAAAAGTATGATACATAAATGTATACAAAATGTTTTGAATGGTAAATGATAAAAGCGTAAGTCTTCAGAATATGCAGCTTGACTCTAAGTTCCACGCACTAGCTATCGCCTTACTAACCTGAGATAAACATGCTAAAGTGTCAACACAATGGTTGGTGAGTTCATAGAGTTTGTCTTAAAACAGTTGAAAAACCCTTAAAGAATGATCACACAGCAAAGGCATCGTGAATCCACTCAGTTACAAGTCCCGCCATAAGAGACTTGTAACCTGTGTGTTCACAACCCACTTCTAATATATAGTATAATAAAGACATGTATAAGTTCATCAAAACAATTAAGCAATTAGTCGTGAGTCTACACTTCATCTCCAAAGACCTCACGTTTATGATGTATCCAACATTCGCAAATGTTAGGATGTATCAATAGCCTCAATGGTCATCCAACAACTTAATTTGGAGCCACCGGAAGTCTCAATGGTCATCCAGCAACTTAATCTGGAGCCACTGGCAGTCTCAATGGTCATCCAGCAACTTAATCTGGAGCCACTGGCAGTAACACAATCAAGTATAACGCAGTTAAGTATAACACAATCATGTATGTATGAAATCAAGTATAATGCAATCAAGTATAAGACAATCAAGTATAAAACAATCAAGTATAAATGTTTTGAGTATTTGTACAAGTAAGCAAGTAGTTGTGCATGTATCCCCCCCAAAGACTTAAAACAAGTATGAAAAAGTAGGGGCTATGACTCACCTTAAGTCTATGTAATGAGAAATGAAAGTGGTAGTCGAAATCGCGAAAGTCTCTAAGAGCAGCCTATAATAGAACGTTGCGACTTAGGTTTGGAGTAACGTCTAAGAATATGAAGAATTTCCCATATATGTCTTGCATAATGTTCATGATGTAGTACTTAGTATAAAGTGTAAGTCGTTGAATATAAATGGTTTATGAAACATGTATAGGTTGTATATCTCTTACTACCGTTCAGGCCGACATAATTCAGAAGTCATGGAGTAAACGTTCGAGGAGCCAGGACACTTTAATTCGTAAATCCACAACTCGTCTCGACGGCTTACTTAATGAACTCCTCACATGAGGCTCCCTACTATTGTAGTATTTGATAACATATATATAAGTTTTGATCTTTAAAAGTTATATGGTCTTTAGCCGAGGCTTTGCCGTGACCTTGGTCATTGTTACCATGGTCTTGAGACTCAACCTTGGCTTTAGCCATGGTTGTGGTCTTGGCTTTAGGTCATTAGACCTCTTGGTCTCATCTAATTACAATCATTATATAGTAACTTTGGTCTAAAAATGGGCTGTTAAGAATTTGAAGAAAATTATCACTCAGAAAGCGTTTTCAGGGCTCGAGCTTCTTTACTCCTGAACGAAAACATCGTTCCGGACAACTTTCGTGTTTTAACTTTTTGATGAATCGGAGCAGAAGTGGGACTTTCAAGATTGACAGAATGCAAAACAGTAGGTTATAGGCAGTTTCGGCATTTTGGTGTCGCTAACTTCTTATGGCCATAACTTTTGACTCCTGTACTCATTTTGGGTGATTCATGTAACACCCCCAAAATACCGCAGCGGAAGACTGTGTCATAGGGGTGCTACTTCATAATACAAAGTATAAGTTATAGAAAACGAACTCTAAATGAGACGTTTTGAAAAGTTACCATTCGATTAATGAATTCAAAGTTACAAACATGAGATTCCAAAGTATGATACATAAATGTATACAAAATGTTTTGAATGGTAAATGATAAAAGCGTAAGTCTTCAGAATATGCAGCTTGACTCTAAGTTCCACGCACTAGCTATCGCCTTACTAACCTGAGATAAACATGCTAAAGTGTCAACACAATGGTTGGTGAGTTCATAGAGTTTGTCTTAAAACAGTTGAAAAGCTTTAAAGAATGATCACATAGCAAAGGCATTGAGAATCCACTCAGTTACAAGTCCCGCCATAAGAGACTTGTAACCTGTGTGTTCACAACCCACTGCTAACATATAGTAATAATAAAGACATGTATAAGTTCATCAAGACAATTATGCAATTAGTAGTGAGTCTCTACTTCATCTCCGAAGACCTCACTTTGGGAGCCAATTCCTAAAGACAACTGGGAGTCAATTCCCAAAGACAACTGGGAGCCACTTCCCAAAGATATAAGTTTACTGGGAGCCACTTCCCAAAGATAAAAGACAGTCATGTATGTATGAAATCAAGTATAATGCCATCAAGTATAAGACAATCACATATAAAACAAGCAAGTATAAATGTTTTGAGTATTTGTACAAGTAAGCAAGTAGTTGAGCATGTATCCCCCCCAAGAGTTAAAACAAGTATGAAAAGAGTAGGGGCTATGACTCACCTTAAGTCTATGTAATGAGAAATGAAAGTGGTAGTCGAATCGCGAAAGTCTCTAAGAGCAGCCTATAATAGAACGTTGCGACTTAGGTTTGGAGTAACGTCTAAGAGTACGACGAATTGCCTATATATGTCTTGCATAATGTTCATGATGTAGTACTTAGTATAAAGTGTAAGTCGTTGAATATAAATGGTTTATGAAACATGTATAGGTTGTATATCTCTTACTACCGTTCGGGCCGACATAATTCAGAAGTCATGGAGTAAACGTTCGAGGAGCCAGGACACTTTAACTCGTAAATCCACAACTCGTCTCGATGGCTTACTCAATGAACTCCTTACATGAGGCTCCCTACTATTGTAGTATTTGATAACATATATATAAGCTTTTTGATCTTTAATAGTTATATGGTCTTTAGCCGTGGCTTTGCCGTGACTTTGGTCATTGTTACCATGGTCTTGAGACTCAACCTTGGCTTTAGCCATGCTTGTGGTCTTGGCTTTAGGTCATTAGACCTCTTGGTCTTAGTAAATCATAACTATTATATAGTGACTTTGGTCTAAAAATGGGCTGTTAAGAATTTGAAGAAAATATCACTCGGAAAGCGTTTTCAGGGCTCGAGCTTCTTTATTCCTGAACGAAAACGTCGTTCCGGACAACTTTCGTGTTTTAACTTTTTGATGAATCGGACCAGAAGTGGGACTTTCAAAATCATAATTTGATCAGAATGCTATTTAGGCAGATTTGCCGTTTTGGTTTCGCTAACTTCAAATGGTCATAACTTTTGACTCGTGTACTCGTTTTGGGTGATTCAAATTGCTATGTTTTCCTTGTTAAGTCCTCTTTAACAGTAATTAAGTGTCAAATATCAAAGTTATACTATTGTGGTCGTGGTTCTCCATAAAAATCACTAGTTTGCTTGTTTGCTTGTCATAAGTTAACATATGTATACCAATACTCGTTTTATCCATTTTTAAACATCATGAACACAATACAAAGACCATATATAGCATGAAAGAAACATAATAAGCATGAAATGATATTGAGCAAGAAAGTGTATAAGGGTTTGCTTACAACTTTTGGCTTTCTAAAGAAAGGAAGTCAAGTATAGAACTAGGACACTAAACCTAAGCTTGTAAACCCTTCACCATAACTCTTGTAACCCTTGATAGCCTTGATCTAACCCTTGTGAAAACCATTTAACTTCAGCCCTAGTAACCTTGTGTAGCTCCTAATTCAACCATGGAATCACCAAACAAACTTAAGAACTAGGTATAGAATACTAAGACCTTGAACTTTGTAGTGTAACTTGTAGTTTGAAGATCAAAGGATCATGGTGCTAGGAATTAATGGTGTGGCATTTTGGTGATGAAAAGATGAAGGTATGAGCTTGTATTTATAGCATGAAGAGGAGGTTAGGAAGGTGTCTAGGAAGGTTCATTGAGGAGGTTAGTTTTTAGGATATTTTTGCTAAACTTGGAGACAAAGTTGTAAATAAGTATTGATCTAATGGCTAAAGTCATGAGATCATGCCACAAGTGTGAATCCTCCCCCCCCTAAGTCGTTCATATAGAGATAAGGGTGACTAGATGCAAAAACTTGGTATTATCCTACTTATGTAGCTAGTTTTGGACCCGTAAATTGCTAACCGTAAGTTGTTAAGTCACGAAACGTAAAACCGGGTATCCTAAAAATATGAAACTTGAAAGTATGGTCAAACATGTCAATATACTCCATAATAAAATATAAAATGAGTGGTAGGATCTATCGGGTGCTAAAACCCTGCTAAAAACTGGAAACACGGGTCTAAAACGCGTAATTCGCGTAAAACGCTGAACTGAAAAACGTAAAATTCTGAAACTTTTGGAATTGTCCTAAAATGATAGAAAATCATATTTATATTATTTATAATGTTTTATGGATATATCGGGATGCTGGAAGGACGTTTAAACCTAAAAGTAAATCTTGGACACGGCTTTGTGATTTTTGCAGAAATGATCCAACGAGCGTCAAACTCTCGGATTATCGTTAAAATAGTTTAACTTACGAGAATATGAAATAAAAATTTTTGAGATGAATAGTGAAAAGTGAATAGTAAAAAGTGAATAGTAAAAAGTGAATAGTGAAATGTGAATAGTAAAATTTTCGGGAATAAAAGTTAACCTGAAATTGCGAATTGTTACAGTCTGTACCCCTTACGGAGAACTTCGTCCCGAAGTTCAGTTGATGTTAACTACTTACGGTGTGTCTAAGAGAATTCGGGATCTCTAATATAGTGGTGTTTACTCTGATTTGTCTAAGGTTCTGGTTAAGGAGTTGTATCAGCTACAATTAAGCCCACTTATTTATAACACATTACTTACATAAAGAAGCGTCCAAATTTATGTAAGTAAGGTCTCATAAACTTATGGTTCGGTGATTTACAATTTCTTTATTTAACTGAAGAGGCGTCCCAATCCATTTAAATAAGGAGATTCTAAATCATCCTACTTAAGAATTTCCGACACAAAATCCGCCTTCTGAGGCCGATAGTAAGATAATCAAGTCATCAAATCCCTAAAGCTAAGCAATAATATTATTTAACTCAAATCTTGTGTCTAATCAAACAAGAACTGTCACAAGATCAAGTTAACTAATTAGTTATTGCTGAGCTCTGTGTTTTTAATGACTCGACTAATCTCTGGGGCTCCTTATAATACTAAAGTCACATCATCTAACAGCGTGGAACTAAGCAAACCTCTAACCAAAAAGCATATGTGTATGTATTGTGTGTAAGGCAAATAAAGAGGAAGGTCCCAACGTATATAGCAGTTATAGTCTAGGCACTAAATGCAACCTAGTTCTCTATAACCAAGGCTCTGGTACCAATCAGTAACACCCCCAAAATACCGCAGCGGAAGACTGTGTCATAGGGGTGCTACTTCATAATACAAAGTATAAGTTATAGAAAACGAACTCTAAATGAGACGTTTTGAAAAGTTACCATTCGATTAATGAATTCAAAGTTACAAACATGAGATTCCAAAGTATGATACATAAATGTATACAAAATGTTTTGAATGGTAAATGATAAAAGCGTAAGTCTTCAGAATATGCAGCTTGACTCTAAGTTCCACGCACTAGCTATCGCCTTACTAACCTGAGATAAACATGCTAAAGTGTCAACACAATGGTTGGTGAGTTCATAGAGTTTGTCTTAAAACAGTTGAAAAGCTTTAAAGAATGATCACATAGCAAAGGCATTGAGAATCCACTCAGTTACAAGTCCCGCCATAAGAGACTTGTAACCTGTGTGTTCACAACCCACTGCTAACATATAGTAATAATAAAGACATGTATAAGTTCATCAAGACAATTATGCAATTAGTAGTGAGTCTCTACTTCATCTCCGAAGACCTCACTTTGGGAGCCAATTCCTAAAGACAACTGGGAGTCAATTCCCAAAGACAACTGGGAGCCACTTCCCAAAGATATAAGTTTACTGGGAGCCACTTCCCAAAGATAAAAGACAGTCATGTATGTATGAAATCAAGTATAATGCCATCAAGTATAAGACAATCACATATAAAACAAGCAAGTATAAATGTTTTGAGTATTTGTACAAGTAAGCAAGTAGTTGAGCATGTATCCCCCCCAAGAGTTAAAACAAGTATGAAAAGAGTAGGGGCTATGACTCACCTTAAGTCTATGTAATGAGAAATGAAAGTGGTAGTCGAATCGCGAAAGTCTCTAAGAGCAGCCTATAATAGAACGTTGCGACTTAGGTTTGGAGTAACGTCTAAGAGTACGACGAATTGCCTATATATGTCTTGCATAATGTTCATGATGTAGTACTTAGTATAAAGTGTAAGTCGTTGAATATAAATGGTTTATGAAACATGTATAGGTTGTATATCTCTTACTACCGTTCGGGCCGACATAATTCAGAAGTCATGGAGTAAACGTTCGAGGAGCCAGGACACTTTAACTCGTAAATCCACAACTCGTCTCGATGGCTTACTCAATGAACTCCTTACATGAGGCTCCCTACTATTGTAGTATTTGATAACATATATATAAGCTTTTTGATCTTTAATAGTTATATGGTCTTTAGCCGTGGCTTTGCCGTGACTTTGGTCATTGTTACCATGGTCTTGAGACTCAACCTTGGCTTTAGCCATGCTTGTGGTCTTGGCTTTAGGTCATTAGACCTCTTGGTCTTAGTAAATCATAACTATTATATAGTGACTTTGGTCTAAAAATGGGCTGTTAAGAATTTGAAGAAAATATCACTCGGAAAGCGTTTTCAGGGCTCGAGCTTCTTTATTCCTGAACGAAAACGTCGTTCCGGACAACTTTCGTGTTTTAACTTTTTGATGAATCGGACCAGAAGTGGGACTTTCAAAATCATAATTTGATCAGAATGCTATTTAGGCAGATTTGCCGTTTTGGTTTCGCTAACTTCAAATGGTCATAACTTTTGACTCGTGTACTCGTTTTGGGTGATTCAAATTGCTATGTTTTCCTTGTTAAGTCCTCTTTAACAGTAAGTAAGTGTCAAATATCAAAGTTATACTATTGTGGTCGTGGTTCTCCATAAAAATCACTAGTTTGCTTGTTTGCTTGTCATAAGTTAACATATGTATACCAATACTCGTTTTATCCATTTTTAAACATCATGAACACAATACAAAGACCATATATAGCATGAAAGAAACATAATAAGCATGAAATGATATTGAGCAAGAAAGTGTATAAGGGTTTGCTTACAACTTTTGGCTTTCTAAAGAAAGGAAGTCAAGTATAGAACTAGGACACTAAACCTAAGCTTGTAAACCCTTCACCATAACTCTTGTAACCCTTGATAGCCTTGATCTAACCCTTGTGAAAACCATTTAACTTCAGCCCTAGTAACCTTGTGTAGCTCCTAATTCAACCATGGAATCACCAAACAAACTTAAGAACTAGGTATAGAATACTAAGACCTTGAACTTTGTAGTGTAACTTGTAGTTTGAAGATCAAAGGATCATGGTGCTAGGAATTAATGGTGTGGCATTTTGGTGATGAAAAGATGAAGGTATGAGCTTGTATTTATAGCATGAAGAGGAGGTTAGGAAGGTGTCTAGGAAGGTTCATTGAGGAGGTTAGTTTTTAGGATATTTTTGCTAAACTTGGAGACAAAGTTGTAAATAAGTATTGATCTAATGGCTAAAGTCATGAGATCATGCCACAAGTGTGAATCCTCCCCCCCCCCCTAAGTCGTTCATATAGAGATAAGGGTGACTAGATGCAAAAACTTGGTATTATCCTACTTATGTAGCTAGTTTTGGACCCGTAAATTGCTAACCGTAAGTTGTTAAGTCACGAAACGTAAAACCGGGTATCCTAAAAATATGAAACTTGAAAGTATGGTCAAACATGTCAATATACTCCATAATAAAATATAAAATGAGTGGTAGGATCTATCGGGTGCTAAAACCCTGCTAAAAACTGGAAACACGGGTCTAAAACGCGTAATTCGCGTAAAACGCTGAACTGAAAAACGTAAAATTCTGAAACTTTTGGAATTGTCCTAAAATGATAGAAAATCATATTTCTATTATTTATAATGTTTTATGGATATATCGGGATGCTGGAAGGACGTTTAAACCTAAAAGTAAATCTCGGACACGGCTTTGTGATTTTTGCAGAAATGATCCAACGAGCGTCAAACTCTCGGATTATCGTTAAAATAGTTTAACTTACGAGAATATGAAATAAAAATTTTTGAGATGAATAGTGAAAAGTGAATAGTAAAAAGTGAATAGTGAAATGTGAATAGTAAAATTTTCGGGAATAAAAGTTAACCTGAAATTGCGAATTGTTACAATTCAAATTGCTATGTTTTCCTTTTGAAGTCCTTTATAACAATAAGTAAGTTTCAAATATCATAGTTATACTATTTTGGTCATGGTTCTCCATAAAAATCACTAGTTTGCTTGTTTACTTGTCATAAGTTAACATATGTATATCAATACTTGTTTTATCCATTTTTAAACATCATGAACACAATAACAAGAACATATATAGCATGAAAGGAACACAAAGAGCATGAAAATGATAATGAGCAAGAAAGTATAATAGGATTTGCTTACAACTTGAGGCTTTCTAAAAGAAAGGTAAGTAACTAGTAAGGTACGGACTTTGATAGACTTAAGCTTCACTCTTTGCAATCTATGATAAACTGTGGTTATTTGAAGATTATAACGACGCCTTCTTGAAAGTCCAAAGCTATTTGAAGATTATAACAACGTCTTTTTGGAGACTTTAGAGTTATAACAACTTTTCTTAGAAAATTTCCAAAATTGAAGATCAAACACTAGTTTTCTTTCAAAAACTAGTTAACTTTCTTACAAAATATAAGAAAAGTGCCTTAGGTTTTAGGACTTGTAGGTTATAAGAAGGTGTGGTGCAAGTTTTCTATGTGTTTTAGCTTGGTATTTATAGGGTAGGAAAAATAGTTAACCATATATTGGGTTAGAATTTAACCATGGTTAGTTTAAGACACTTGTAATGATCTAAAGAATCAATGGTCAAGATTTAACCACACATGGTGACTCCCCCCACCCCTAAGTCGGTTTCAATAAGATAAGGGTGACTAGATGAGTAGTCATGGTCTTTGGATGGTAATATTCAAAGTATGTAGCTAGTTTTGACTCCGTAAATTGCTACCCGTAAGTTTTAAGTCACGAAACGTAAAACCGGGTATCCTAAAAATATGAAACTTATAAATATGGTTAAACATGTCAATATACTCCATAATAAAATATAAAATGAGTGGTAGGTTCTATCGGGTGCTAAAACCCTGCTAAAAACTGGAAACACGGGTCTAAAACGCGTAATTCGCGTAAAACGCTGAACTGGAAAACGTAAAATTCCGAAACTTTTGGAATTGTCCTAAAATGAAAGAAAATCATATTTCTATTGTTTATAATGTTTTATGGACATATCGGGATGCTGGAATGACGTTTAAACCTAAAAGTAAATCTCGGACACGGCTTCGTGATTTTTGCATAAATGATCCGACGAGTGTGAAATTCTCGGATTATCATTAAAATAGTTTAACTTACGAGAATATGAAATAAAAATTTTTGATGTGAATAGTAAAAGTGAATAGTAAAAAGTGAATAATAAAATTTTCGGTAATAAAAGTTAACCTGAAAATGCGAATTGTTACAGTCTCTACCCCTTAAGGAGAACTTCGTCCCGAAGTTCTAACTACTTATGGTGTGTCTAAGAGAATTCGGGATCTCTAATATAGTGGTGTTTACTCTGATTCGTCTAAGGTTCTGGTTAAGGAGTTGTATCGGCTACAATTAAGCCCACTTATTTATAACACATTACTTACATAAAGAAGCGTCCAAATTTATGTAAGTAAGGTATCATAAACTTATGGTTCGGTGATTTACAATTTCTTTATTTAAATGAAGAGGCGTCCCAATCCATTTAAATAAGGAGATTCTAAAACATCCTACTTAAGAATTTCCGACACAAAATCCGCCTTCTGAGGCCGATAGTAAGATAATCAAGTCATCAAATCCCTAAAGCTAAGCAATAATATTATTTAACTCAAATCTTGTGTCTCATCAAACAAGAACTGTAACAAGATCAAGTTAAATAATTAGTTATTACTGAGCTCCATGTTTTTAATGACTCGAGTAATCTCTGGGGCTCCTTATAATACTAAAGTCACATCATCTAACAGCGTGGAACTAAACAACTACCAAAAAGCGTATGTGTATGTAGTGTGTGTAAGGCAAATAAAGAGGAGAGTCTTAACGTATATAGTAGTTATAGTCTAGGCACTAAATGCAACCTAGTTCTCTATAACCAAGGCTCTGATACCAATCTGTAACACTCCCAAAATACCGCAGCGGAAGACTGTGTCATAGGGGTGCTACTTCATAATACAAAGTACAAGTCATAGAAAACGAACTTTAAATGAGACGTTTTGAAAAGTTACCATTCGATTAAAGAATTCAAAGTTACAAACATGAGATTCCAAAGTATGATACATAAATGTATACAAAATGTTTTGAATGGTAAATGATAAAAGCGTAAGTCTTCATAATATGCAGCTTGACTCTAAGTTCCACGCACTAGCTATCGCCTTACTAACCTGAGATAAACATGCTAAAGTCTCAACACAATGGTTGGTGAGTTCATAGAGTTTGTCTTAAAACAGTTGAAAAGGCCTTAAAGAATGATCACACAGCAAAGGCATCGTGAATCCACTCAGTTACAAGTCCCGCCATAAGAGACTTGTAACCTGTGTGTTCACAACCCACTTCTAATATATAGTATAATAAAGACATGTATAAGTTCATCAAAACAATTAAGCAATTAGTCGTGAGTCTACACTTCATCTCCGAAGACCTCACGTTTATGATGTATCCAACATTCGCAAATGTTAGGATGTATCAATAGCCTCAATGGTCATCCAACAACTTAATTTGGAGCCACCGGAAGTCTCAATGGTCATCCAGCAACTTAATCTGGAGCCACTGGCAGTCTCAATGGTCATCCAGCAACTTAATTTGGAGCCACTGGCAGTAACACAATCAAGTATAACGCAGTTAAGTATAACACAATCATGTATGTATGAAATCAAGTATAATGCAATCAATTATAAGACAATCAAGTATAAAACAATCAAGTATAAATGTTTTGAGTATTTGTACAAGTAAGCAAGTAGTTGTGCATGTATCCCCCCCAAAGAGTTAAAACAAGTATGAAAAAGTAGGGGCTATGACTCACCTTAAGTCTATGTAATGAGAAATGAAAGTGGTAGTCGAATCGCGAAAGTCTCTAAGAGCAGCCTATAATAGAACGTTGCGACTTAGGTTTGGAGTAACGTCTAAGAATATGAAGAATTGCCCATATATGTCTTGCATAATGTTCATGATGTAGTACTTAGTATAAAGTGTAAGTCGTTGAATATAAATGGTTTATGAAACATGTATAGGTTGTATATCTCTTACTACCGTTCAGGCCGACATAATTCAGAAGTCATGGAGTAAACGTTCGAGGAGCCAGGACACTTTAATTCGTAAATCTACAACTCGTCTCGACGGCTTACTTAATGAACTCCTCACATGAGGCTCCCTACTATTGTAGTATTTGATAACATATATATAAGTTTTGATCTTTAAAAGTTATATGGTCTTTAGCCGTGGCTTTGCCGTGACCTTGGTCATTGTTACCATGGTCTTGAGACTCAAACTTGGCTTTAGCCATGGTTGTGGTCTTGGCTTTAGGTCATTAGACCTCTTGGTCTCATCTAATTACAATCATTATATAGTAACTTTGGTCTAAAAATGGGCTGTTAAGAATTTGAAGAAAATTATCACTCAGAAAGCGTTTTCAGGGCTCGAGCTTCTTTGTTCCTGAACGAAAACGTCGTTCCGGACAACTTTCGTGTTTTAACTTTTTGATGAATCAAACCAGAAGTGGGACTTTCAAAATTGACAGAATGCAAAACAGTAGGTTATAGGCAGTTTCGGCGTTTTGGTGTCGCTAACTTCTTATGGCCATAACTTTTGACTCGTGTACTCATTTTGGGTGATTCAAAATTGCTATGTTTTCCTTTTGAAGTCCTTTATAACAGTAAGTAAGTTTCAAATATCATAGTTATACTATTTTGGTCATGGTTCTTCATAAAAATCACTAGTTTGCTTGTTTACTTGTCATAAGTTAACATATGTATATCAATACTTGTTTTATCCATTTTTAAACATCATGAACACAATAACAAGAACATATATAGCATGAAAGGAACACAAAGAGCATGAAAATGATAATGAGCAAGAAAGTATAATAGGATTTGCTTACAACTTGAGGCTTTCTAAAAGAAAGGTAAGTAACTAGTAAGGTACGGACTTTGATAGACTTAAGCTTCACTCTTTGCAATCTATGATAAACTGTGGTTATTTGAAGATTATAACGATGCCTTCTTGAAAGTCCAAAGCTATTTGAAGATTATAACAATGTCTTTTTGGAGACTTTAGAGTTATAACAACTTTTCTTAGAAAATTTCCAAAATTGAAGATCAAACACTAGTTTTCTTTCAAAAACTAGTTAACTTTCTTACAAAATATAAGAAAAGTGCCTTAGGTTTTAGGACTTGTAGGTTATAAGAAGGTGTGGTGCAAGTTTTCTATGTGTTTTAGCTTGGTATTTATAGGGTAGGAAAAATAGTTAACCATATATTGGGTTAGAATTTAACCATGGTTAGTTTAAGACACTTGTAATGATCTAAAGAATCAATGGTCAAGATTTAACCACACATGGTGACTCCCCCCACCCCTAAGTCGGTTTCAATAAGATAAGGGTGACTAGATGAGTAGTCATGGTCTTTGGATGGTAATATTCAAAGTATGTAGCTAGTTTTGACTCCGTAAATTGCTACCCGTAAGTTTTAAGTCACGAAACGTAAAACCGGGTATCCTAAAAATATGAAACTTATAAATATGGTTAAACATGTCAATATACTCCATAATAAAATATAAAATGAGTGGTAGGTTCTATCGGGTGCTAAAACCCTGCTAAAAACTGGAAACACGGGTCTAAAACGCGTAATTCGCGTAAAACGCTGAACTGGAAAACGTAAAATTCCGAAACTTTTGGAATTGTCCTAAAATGATAGAAAATCATATTTCTATTGTTTATAATGTTTTATGGACATATCGGGATGCTGGAATGACGTTTAAACCTAAAAGTAAATCTCGGACACGGCTTCATGATTTTTGCAGAAATGATCCGACGAGTGTGAAATTCTTGGATTATCATTAAAATAGTTTAACTTACGAGAATATGAAATAAAATTTTTTGATGTGAATAGTAAAAGTGAATAGTAAAAAGTGAATAGTAAAAATTTCGGGAATAAAAGTTAACCTGAAAATGCGAATTGTTACATCACCTCTCAGACCAGGTAACACAGGTCGAAGTGATGAGACTACTATGCAACTCATTAAGGAATTGACGGTTCTTACTCTGTCTACAGCTGTTGCAAGTCAAGGCAAGATAATCACAACATTGAAGAAACAGATTAAAAATTGAAGAAATCAAAAACCTCAACCTCATTGAAAAGGCTAAAGAAGGTGGGCAATTCTCAAGTTATTAGTTCACCTGAACTCTCTACACATTTGGAAAAGGATGATGCTTCCAAACAGGGGAGGAATGAAAATGTAATGGGTTCAGGGGAGGCAAATTTGAAGAGGGTTGAAAGTGCTCAGTTTGGAATAAAGAAATGGCTTCAGGGGAGGTTCTAGTGATTGGAGACATGGATGTGGAAAGTCCTGAGGATGCTGAGAATTTTGTGGTTGCTGATCAATCAGGGAATGAGGTTGTAATGGAAAAAGTGATTGCTACTCAAGAAAAGGTGGTGGAAAAACTCAAGACTTTGGAGCCTGAGCAATTAGTGAAGGCAACAGGGTTGATGGGTGAAGCTTTAAAGACTTTGAGGGATTCAATGGTGAAAGAGCTTGAAAATGCTGCTATTGCTGATAAGACTAATGACTCTACTGCTGTTCATGATTCTACTGCTAAAGATCTTTCTGATCCTGCTGCTAGTGGAAAAATGAATTCTGGTGATGCACAAAACTCTGCTGCTGGGTCTAGTGATAATGCTGCTGCTGAAGCCATGGTTTTGCTAAGTAAGAAGATTTCAGAAGTTCCATGTGAATCATCTTCAAAACATACACTACTACCAACACCATCACTACCACAACAACCTACAATAACAACCACATCATCTATACCAAGTTTACCTCTAAAAGGAGTTGTATTTAGAGAACCTGCTGCTCAACCAAAGAAGATAGTATCATCATCTACTGACAAAGGAAAGGGCAAGCAAGTTGCAGAACCTCAATGGATGTATAAGGGGTTTAACTACTCTGTACTACCTTTTCATTTGTGGCCTAAGAAACTACAACTTAAACATGACTCAGCTTTTGCCTTGAAAGAACAAGAGATGATTGATCAAGAAGAACTACAGCTAGCTCAGAAAGAAAAGGAAAAGATTGAAAAGGAGACAGAAGATTTAAGGAGGTATGAGGAATGGGTGGATGAGAAGATAAGAATAGAGGCTGATATTGAACTTAACAAGATGATCAAGATTGAGGATAATGAAGATCCAACTTTTGATGTGAGATCTTGGGTAAGTAAGTTCACAGCTAAGAAAAAGAAAGAAGATGCTGTTACTAGAAAGAAGAAAAAGGTACTTAGAGGTCCAACTCCATTACAACAAAGAAAAGAGTATGAAAGATATCTAAAGAATATGAAAGGATGGAAATTGGTGTAGTTAAAACCTAAGTCTGATCAAGAGGTTTATGACTTGTATCACGTGGCTAAAAGACAAACAGATACCTTTTATCCTATGGGTTGTGCTGAAGACCTGAAACATATTGCTCAAATGAATAAGAAGTTGGTACCTGAAAAAGTAGCTGAAGTAAAGCATGTTCAAGAAGCAGATGTTGTTAAGCAACTTGATGATGCAGTTAAGACTACTTCTTCTGTGCAAAGTGTTAAAAGAAAAGGTGTGGTTCAAAAATCATTTACAAAGAAGAAAAGGAAAACAGGGGAAGAAAGCAATTCTAAGCCAGAAGGAGATGAGTTCAAGAATGATTGTGATCATATTCCTCCTGAGCATTTAAAAGAACAATTGAAGGTTTACACTATGGTTGGCAAAATGGAAGATTCTGAAGTAGTTGATGCCAAACCAATAGGAATCAAATATCCTATTATCAAAGTAACTACAGGATATGATACTAACATTGGAGCATTTCATGATGTTGAGAGATCTGATGGTAAGACTCACAGGTTTCTTAGATTTCAACAGATGCTACACTACTTTGATAGAGAAGATGTTGATGATTTGTGGATATTGTACAAAGCAAAGTTTGGAGCTGAGAAGTTTGATGGTAAAAAGTATGAGAAAGATCAAATTGATCATATCATAACTATGACTGATAATGTTCTGTGGAGAGCTCTAAAACTTACGTATGAACCTTCTATGGATGATTCTGAGTGGACAGAGATAGTACAATACAAAGTAAGAAAATGGAGACTCTTTCAAGATTCTGGAGTTCATATGCTGGAAATTGGACCAATTACTTTGTATATGCAAGCTGAGAAAGATTACCCAGTGGTAAGATACTAGAATACTGTCAATCAGATGGTTAATGGTGCTGGATTACTCAACTTGCAGAAAGATTATGATACTGATGATCAAGCATTCAATTTGCTGTCAAAGTATAAGAAGATACTTGATCAACAGACATCTCAAGAATTGAGTGTTTGGAAGCATCCTCCTGGTGTTTAGATGAGCTTTGAAGAAACTTAATGATTTAGAAATAAATATTAAGTTTAGGGGAAGATTGTTGGGTTTTGAGTTCTGCTGCTGAGTGATACTGCTGCTATGATGAAACTGCTGCTAGAGTAAATGATTCTGCTGCTGATGACAAAGTGCTGCTGATGAAAATACTGCTGAAGGAAACTACTGCTGAATAGATAAGCATGTATTCGTAGTAGATAATTATAGAATAGATTGAATGTATATCTTATACGTCCAGAATATTCTTATCTTGATTAGAAATTTATTGTAAACCTAGTAGGACTCCTTGGCCTATAAAAGGAGGATCCTAGGGTTAGAATAGGTACGCATTGTTAAGTTTCGTTTACACTTCAAGATTGTAAAACCCTAGCATTGTTGAGTGCTCGTATTAATAATATTGAAGTGTTGATAGAGAATTATTCTTCTTAAGTTAAGCTTTTACATTCCACATTCAAGCTTAAGTGTTTGCTTTAAGTCAACTTCTATATAAGATCGTTTGCTCAACTGGGATCAACACATTATACCGACTACAATATGAATAACAACTACCATGTCTATCAAGTAAAAATGATGTCTGAAGATGAAATAGTCATCAATGCCTTTAAAACTGATTTCATCATTAAGGTATTCCTACACGATTTACAAATAACATTTTCGTAATTCTTTAAATAATTTATATAAATTTGAAAATGTAAAATGTTGCATACTTATCATGCTTATTTTTTGTAGGAGCCTGTTAATGTTGATGAGATGAAAACTCCCGTGTTGTCTACTATTAAGTTAAACAAACTTTCAAGTGGTGAAAATATCCCTTTCAACCTTGAAGCAACTCCTCCAACAGCTAAAGGGATACAAGATTCTGGTAAGGATACAGGGAGCTCTGGAAGTGGTAGGCGTATCATAATTGATTTGGATGGATACGACGACTCTGAACAAGAAGCTAAGCGGTTATAGACCAAGGGTGATGTTGATTTGGTTGAAGTCAAGATAGAGCCCAAGGAGTAATCTCGTTGCTCCTGAATGCCGATTGGAATAGCATGATGGAGTATGTCAAGCAAGCTGATGAAACGATCCAACGACTACGTGCAAGAGGATGCAAGATAACATATGGTTATATGGTTGACCATAATGTGAGCGACGATGAAGAATAAGTTTCCTATGCATCCTCATGCTGCTATTTTGTTTAATCATAACGTTTTTGTTTTTTTTTAAGGTTTTTTTTGTATGATTGTCGTTTAAAAAACAAGCCCACCAAAAATTGGTTTTTGTTTTTCCTATTTTTAAGTACTTTTCTTTTCGTAATAAGGTGGCTGTTTGCAGTTTATGCAAGCCATGGTTATCAGTAATGTCTTCTTATCGAACAAAGTTATAACATTTCTATTCTGTTACACTCTCATTATTTTTGTGGACAAATATTTGTTTTATTTCTTTTTTGCAAGATTCAGTTTGACCACTAATTTTTATCGTATATAATGCAACTTAAATGTATGATAATGACAAATGCTTTATCACAATTTTACAATAATCTATTATAATGACAAATTCTTAAAACTAGCCGCCCATCGAGCGGGCCTTGAAGCTAGTTACATGTATAATTAACAATCATGTAGTTTTGTTACATTACACGTCTAATTAACATAGGTGGAGTCATGCAGTTGAGTATAAACAAAAAAAAAAGAAAAAAAAAAAAAAAACCAAGTTTTGGATCAAGGGTATTTTTTTTGGCTTAGTTAGGCAATTTTCTCTACATTTTATTTATCCCCCGTATCGATTTTCTAAATTTGGATATCTTAAAAAAAGGCTTCTAACCGCTTCAACCACATATAAAGCAAAAATCTTGTACCTTTTCTTTCTCATTTAATTAACATATCTTGCGTTAATTGATCATTACAAGCATCATTCCACCTCTCTCTTTTCATAAGTCATCTCCACTTTCTCAAAAATCATATTCAACTCACAAAAAAAAAAAAAAAAAAAAAAAAAAAAAAAAAAAAAAAGAATAAGAAAACTCTACATAATAATCGCATTTGTGTTCTTAAAATTCTATCTCAAAGGAGTCAAAATTTGATTAATCTCATCCTCAAACTCTTATTCCTCCAAGGGCTTCAAACACACTTGAACCCCATATTTAGGCTTTATTGTTAGAACGATAACTGGTGCATGTCTATAATTATCTGATGTTGTAAAAGTGAACTTGGATATTAACATAGCCAAAATAATCTTTGCTTCCATCAAAGCGAAAGACTGGCCAACGCAATTGCGTGGGCCAGCAGCAAAGGGCATAAAATGGCGTCCTTGAGAAGTCGACTTGGAGGCAAACCTATTAGGGTTGAATTCATTTACGTCTTCGCCCCATATCTCCTCACTATGGTGTATTGCGAGTACCGGGATCCATATTGATAACCCTTTCGGAATGTGGAGGTCCCCAAGTTTTATATCTTCAAATGCCATTCTAGGCAACACAGTTGCAGGAGGATATAGTCGTAAAGATTCATTGATTACCATGTTTAGCTGCATCAGTTACAATCAAATATTAGATATTTTTAGATTCAACAAGGAGAATCTATAAACAAGTTTGAGCGGAACAATAATGTACTTATTAAATAAAACAATATAGTTACAAAATCACTAGAGTTAAGGATAAAAATAATTTAATTAATTTTTAAAGAACTGTGCATGAGTAACACGAGCATATTTTATTTACAATAGTTTTCAGTGTAAATTTCAGCGCATTTAATTATTATAGGAGTCCAATACATACAAGTCAATGCTCAAAAAAAAAATTAAAAAATAAAATAAAAAATACATACACGTCAAACTATCATTTCTTGAATTCAAAAATTCATTACAAAAATTGAACCATCAGTCAAAAAAATCTCTTGAAATTTTAGCAGACATCCGTCAATACTCTGATAAAGCGATTTTGAATAGATTAAATCACTTAAACAAAATATTAATTAACAGTTAGTTTGAAGATAATAAATCCTCTGTGGATTAATATAGACCAAAGAGATACTATAATAGTTTATTGAAATTATATTCTTTTCTATTTTAGCGACAATTGCATACTTTTTACTTCATCTAAGCCATCTTAGTTCACGTCCCATCATTGATATTTTAATTTCTTTTCTTCATGTATCGTCTTTTCCACTTAAAAATGAATACAAGTTTGTCCGATATACTGAATTGAAACATTACTTTTGAAATTTGATTGACAATAACTATTTACATATATAAGTATTGAAAGTTTATGACATACCAGGGAGAGTTTAGAGAGATGTTCGACAGAGGGCGAACTACCATTGCATACTTGTCGAACCTCAGCACGAACTTTGTCTTGCCAAGATGGGTTGCTGGCTAATAACATAATGGTCCATGTGAGCAATAGTGCTGTGGTTTCATGTCCAGCAAAGAAAAACGTCTTGCATTCATCCATTATTATTTGCAAATTTAAGCTGGATCCATTCCCCTCTCTTTTGTTTTGCATTTCATTGAGCAACATCCCTAATAAATCATTCCCATATGAACTACTTCGCCCAATCTCTACACAATCTGTGCGACTTTGTATTATTTCCATCAACAAACGCTCGACCTCCATTTTCAAAGACTTGATCTCTCTGTTATACTTGCTCGGAAGAAATCTATACAAAAAGTTATAACTTATTTGTTTCATACTTTCTTGTATGTATTGCTTATGAGTTGTTTAAAAAACATGTAAATAAAAGTTAGAGTATACAGAGTAATGGTTTTCTTTATCTTGAACAATATTATTGGGAAATTTCTTAAGGCTGGTTTTACCAATTTATAAAAGATAAAATTAGTCTTTCGTTGATGGCACAATGTTATTGTGTTTCTTTTGTCTATGGACAACAATTCACGACTTCTGGGAAGGCATAAGTGTCGGCTAGAGAAATATGTGAAAGGAGATAGAGAAATTTTTACCGGCTTCCGGGAAGGCATAAGTGTCGGCTAGCTTGAGCACATAATTGTTGCAAGACTGTTAACAAATGGAAAATTTGCTTCCCCTTTTTGTAGCTTTTATCGAATTCAGTTCTGGATATGATGTCGGCCGTGAGTTGAGCCATGTACTCACCAATCTCAAATTCAGCTTGTCCTATGGCCAACTCTTTTTCCATTGATTGTATCAGTTCCTTGGTGCATTCCACCATGTAACCAGCATAGATCTACGAAAATAACTTAACGTGTCAAACTCTGATTTTTGAGCTTAAACAGAAACGTAGGTATGCATATGTGTATGTATGTACGTACCTTGAGTTTATCTCTCATGAATGCAGGTGCGACGATGTGACGTTGGTGGTGCCAATCATCCCCGTTTGCCATTAAGAGTCCACGGCCAATGAAATGCTTACATCCTTGTTGCTGAAGCCATGATTTTCCTGAACTAGTGCTGTGCTTTAATAAAAGCTCTTTGATCAGTTCAGTCTCCATCAAGCACATCCGGGGCTCCGTTCCATTCCAGTATATAAATCTTTTTCCTGCATATACATTTTCATTCAAATCATTAATCGCAATATCATATTTGGAACCCACTATGGAATGATTCATTAAAAACTGTATCGTTATCTTTTCCTTTTTCACACCTATAATTATATCTTACCATATTTAATTTTAAATTATGGAGGCCATGAATTCAATGCTATCAAGAACCTTTATTTTATATTTGGGGATAGCTTTGCTATAATTTTTGTAGTCAATTATCTACAATCCTTTACCAAAATAAATAAAAAAATGAATTAGGGACCATAGAAAGAAGTCAAGGACCCGTAGAAGGACTCGGGAACCCACAATTTATAACACAAATTGTAAAGCATTAGCTACAATGCAATTGTAGCTAATATATTCCCTTTATATTTTCTTACAATTAGATCAACCGTATGAAACACTTTAGTACAACACGTCATACAAGCGCTTTATACAGGTTGCCGGTTTCCTTTATTATTTTGAAAAGCTGAGGATTTAATCCAAGAACCTTCTTTTGGATTGAATTTTATAAACAAGTAAAACAGGTGACCTAATCTTCATATCAGCAATATCTTGCCATCAGGGTACATGTTAGTACCGTAAATTTTTGACCAAAGGACGAGGTGTGGTAAGAGGCGTGGGACGATGTCATGATCAATGGATGGCATGTCAAAGGATGTCGATTTTGAGACGAGAGATGCGATATCCAAGAGGTTCCCAATGAGCAACCGGGGTTTGGGGCCACGGACTCCTTGCCTAGCCATGATGTTCTTGATACGTATGGGTGTAAATATGTAACAAGCAAGAGTTTGATAGGTAATCTTGATGAATAGATAAATGCATACAAGTAAACAAGCGCATAAGACAACACCCATTGTGCTCATCTATGTTTTGAGAGAGAGATAAGTTTGAGAATGAGAAGGGTCATGAAGGCAATTTATAGTGATACCTCCCGTCAAGGAAAAGAAAAATTCTCGATCAGTTCTATCCAAAAAAAGTCAAGATTTGACTCTCATTGAATATGAAAATATTCTACGTTATTTGTTTATAGTGATTGTATAATTGAATTTAATGAAACTTACTATATTGGCAACATGTGTATATACTTACTTCGGGCAATATAGTGTAGGAGTTGAGATCCATGAAGAACCCCTTCTTGTCATAGATCCAATCAACAAATCATAACCATACAATCTAATTTGATCCAATGGCTTAGATTAGATCTAATATTTACACTAGAGGGGCAAAAAAGGCAATTACATAATAAAAAAAAAATCATTAACCTCATTCTTAAAAAAAAAAACACACACACACACCGGTGTTCCCAACCTCCTCTTCTCCAACCTGATGCGTTCCCCACCTCCACCTCCACCATCCACCTCCAACCATCCACCACCTCCACCGTCATCTCCAACTGTCATCTCCAACCGTTCACCACCTCCAAACGTCATCTCCAACCGTTCACCAACTCCCCAATCGTCATCCCCAGTCCAAAACCTCCCCAATCTTCATCTCCAACCGTCGCCATCCACAACCGTCGTCATCCACAACCGTTGTCATCCCCAACAGTCGTCATTCACAACCGTCGAATCAGATATGGAAGAAGGTACGGTGGATGCTGATGTGGAAGAAGGTATGGTGGATGCTAATGTGGATGAAGGTATGAATATATATATATATATATATATATATATATATATATATATATATATATATATATATATATATATATATATATATATATATATATATTAACAAAATCACATGCGATTTTCTTAAAAAACATAATCTCAGATCGTTATGGTGGATGATGAGGTTATGAATGAAGCTGAAATATTGGTGGATGCTGATGTGGAACAAGAAAATATTGCTGATGTAGAAGAAGAAAATATTGATGAAATATTGGTAGATGCTGATGTGGAAGAAGAAAATATTGTTGTTATTCAAGGTAAATCATACGTGATTTAGCTTTTTTTTTTTTTTTTTTTTTTTTTTTTTTTTTTTTTTTTTGCTTTTTAATCTTATTAATAGATTATTGTTGAATCATATATGATTATTGTTTAATCATATATGATTCTATTTGGGAATCTGTTTATACTTTCCGTAAATTAAAAAAAAAAAAAACAATCATATATGATTCTTGTAGAATCATATATGATTCTTGCAGAATCATATATGATTTTTCAAGAATCATATATGATTCTTCATAAATCATATATGATTCTAATGAAAATACTATATTTCAGCATCTGTGACAACACCAAGGCCAACTTTATACGCACATGAAGAAACTCCCGGGGGATCTGTTACTTGGGAACCAATTGTTGATGATATTTATATACCTGTTGAGGGGAAAAAGTATAATACGATAGAGGAATGCGTTGAAATGTATAACAAATATGCTGAAGTAGCAGGATTTGAAGTTAAAAAATCGGCGCAAAAAAATACAAGAAGTGGTTTTGTAAAAAGTAAGTACCTTATGTGTAATAGGTAAGGGATTCCAAAAGAGATAAATATAAACACATTGGATCCTGAAAACAGTGACAAGAAATTAAGAAATACAAGACAACGGGTAACAGGTTGTATGGCGCGAGTATTAATAACTTTGGATGAGGTTTCTGGAAAATATGTTGTTCATAAATTCCATTCTAAGCACAATCATTTAATGATTCCAAAAGAGTATCAGCATCTAACAAAAAAACAAAGGAAGATGACTCAAGCGGAAAAGGTGTTCGTTGTGAAATCTTCAAATATGAAACTTGGTGCAACAAAGGCACACCGTTTGTTATGTGGTATTAAAGGTGGTTATCAATATGTTCATGGCACAAGCAGTGATTTCAAGAATCATCAAAGTGATATAAATGTATGTATAGGTGAAAGTGACGCGCAAATGCTGATAAACAAAATGGAAAATCGACAGAATTATGTGCCGAACTTTACATTGCATTATATGGTTGAAAAAAGTGAGTTGGTTGCACTTTTTTGGGCGGATGAAGTTGCCAAATGCAACTATAAGGAATTTGGAGATGTAGTGTCATTTGATGCAAAATACAGAACTAACAAGTAAGTAACTTTTCGTATATGATTATGTGAGATTTGAAACTCTTGATTCTATTCTTGAAATTATTTTGTGAAACTGTTGATATTCAGGTACGAAATGGTGTTTGTTCCATTCACCGGGGTAGATAATCATAAAAAGTGTGTGACTTTTGGTGCGGGAATGCTTGTACGAGAAGATACAGAAGCTTACACATGGCTACTGAAATCATTCATGAAGGCACATGGGAAACACCAAAAATGATTGTAACGGATCAAGATGGAGCCATGAAGTTAGCAATTGAAGTTGTACTTACTGAATCCAAACACAGACTATGCATGTGGCATATCTCACAAAAAATTCCAGGAAAGGTATTTTACTAAATCCAAACACAGACTATGCATAGAATCATATATGATTCTCATAGAATCATATATGATTCTCATAGAATCATATATGATTTTTGAAGAATCAACTGAATAACATATTTTTTTTTTACAGATTTGTAAAGAAATATATGATGAAACTGATTTCAAAAAGCGTTTGAACAAGATTATGTGGAATATGTTCATTGAACCATTGAAGTTTGAAGAAAAATGGGCAAAATTGATTGAAGATTTTGAATTGCATGACCACAAATGGATGAAGAAGATGTTTGGACTTCGAGCAATATGGATACCAGCGTATTTTATTGACTCACCACTGTTTGGATTAATGAGAACTACTTCAAGGTCTGAGAGTGAAAACGCATTTTTCAAAAATTTCACAAATTACGGATCAACATTGGTTCATTTCATGATGTGCTTCGAATCTTCAATGGAGAGGCAAAGGTATCGGCAAGAACAAATGGACTTTAACACATATGACTCAGCTCCAAAACTTTCTACACAATTGAGTATGGAACGCGATGCATCTAAAGTATACACAAGAACAATGTTTCTACTTGTTCAAAAGGAATTAAAGAAAGCTTGTTGGAATTGTACAATAGAAGAGTTTAGAACGGAAGAGGGCTGTGAGATGCTTAGGATTAGTGATAGAAATGCGGCTGCTTATAGGACACTTTATAAAGAAACAGGAGAAGAACAAGTGCAGGAATGTGAAAAAGTAGTAGAATACAAGGTAAATTTACTTGCATATATGATTCTACAGAATCATATATGATTCACATTAGAATCATATATGATTCTGAACATTAGTTGTTAATGAATAATATAGGTTCTAATTTTCTTCCCTTTCTTTTCTGTAATAAGGTTATACATTCTCTTGAAGACGGGTCAGTGGAATGTACTTGTAGGCATTTTCTTCGATTTGGATTTTTATGTAGACATGCATTCTGTGCTTTGAAGAACCGTGATGTTCAAATGATCCCGGAAAAGTACATTTTGAGGCGTTGGAGGAGGGACATAATACCACCTGCATTAAGAAGAATGACAAATAGGTATGGTAAAAAGAATATACCAATTGAGAAATTAACAAATGAGGCTACTTTCGTGGTAGACGAGTGTCTATATTTGTTGGGTAAAGATGAAGGAAAGTTAGGAAAGTTTATGGAACAATTGAAATCAATCAAGAAAGGAATTGAGGATGAAGCGCCTAAACCTCCTTCATAGAAAAAAGAAATTGAGAATGTGCTTGAGGATGTATATGCAGTTAAGAAACCTGAGAAACAAGTGGTCAACAATCCATCTAGAGCTAAAACCAAAGGTTGGTCTAAAGAAGAACGTAGAAAGAGTGCAAGAGAAATAGCACTTGAAGAAACATCTAAGCGGAAAAGGAAATGTGGATACTGTGGTGAGAATACTAACAAGCACACAAAGTCGACATGTCCACAAAATCCAAAGTATATTGCAAAACTTGCGAGAGTTGCTGCTGCACAAAATGGTGGAACTGATGCAGGTGTACAACAAACAAGAAATGTCGAAACTGAAAAAGACACTAACGCTTCTTGAATAACAATTTCTTTAAATTTTTTTATTATTATTGCACTGTTGGAAAAATTTGTTTATTGCACTTTAAATCTTATATGAAACACTTTAAATTTGGTTCAGGTTTTGAGAATTTGAGACAAGGACAACTTTGGTCCAGAATCATATATGATTCTGGAGAATCATATATGATTCTGGAGAATCATATATGATTATATATTATTCTCCAGAATCATATATGATTCCCCACTTTAAACACATATATGATTCTTTTGTTTCATCATGTAGTATTTTTATGAGTAAGGCATGCATATTTGGATCTTTTGTTCCATCAGCATTCACCTTTGCAATCATAAAAGTCATATTTCGAACTCACTTTCACATTATTCCGTTCATACTCTATTTTTAGAACTTTAGAACTTGCAAAATTTCTTATAATCCAACATTATCCCTTTTCCGCGCTTAGTATGCATGAAAACGCTTAATCTAAACAATAAAGCAGATTTGTTTTTTCTACAAAATCCAAAATGAACTAGATTTAGACATGTTGGTTTTGGAGTTATTTTTATTTTTCATTCTTGTGTCATGAAGTGGATTCAATGTTAATTTAATTTCATCAACCAAACTCTTGTGGTTGGTTTCGTCTACTTGTTTTACATGTCATTAAGAAAAAGTCTTTGCTTGTGCCATATATATTAAGAAAAAGTCTCCAGAATCATATATGATTCTCCAGAATCATATATGATTCTCCAGAATCATATATGATTCTCCAAAATCATATATGATTCTGAAAAATATATATGTTATTAAAAATAAGAGATGCACCTAAATACCATCAGAAAATTTAAAACATCAATTTACCATTTCATATACTACAATCAGTTTTCAATACTACCATCAGTTTTCAAAATATACAAATAGCATCAGTTAACGACATCAGTTTTCAATCACTTAATGACATCTATTTATCAACGTCAATCTTAAGACCATTTTCTTTATGAACATCTTTTCCTGGATCACGAGCAGCCCTGTTCCTGATTGCCTTCACAATAATCGAGATCCTTGTTTGTTCATCTATCTCTGACTGGAACTTGAAAGCCAAAATCATACATCTTTTGCGAATGCAAATTCAACTTATGCAAGAGAATCTTGGTGGCAATTTTGAACCTCATTCGCCTCAACAACGACACCTGCTTCTCCGATTCTTTACACAAACCAACATCCCATTTTAAGGCAGTTTCACCAACATAGGACTCCATATGGATCATTGCAAAAACTCCACAGTCAGCATGGTTGTTTTTAGTCTTCCATTTCAGCTGAAGAACCTGTGGTCTAACATTTACAACGTCATCAGTTTTTGGATGTTGATATTGTAGCAGAAACCTGGAAAAAAAGTCCTTCTACAAAAAAGAAAAACAAAAAATACGTTAATAAACGTAGTATCTGTCTGAATTTTGTAAAATCATATACTATGACTCTACCAAAATCATATATGATTTTAGCAAAATCATATATGATTCTACCAAAATCATATATGATTCACACAGAATCATATATGATTCACACAGAATCATATATGATTCATGATTGTAGTAGAAACAAAAAATAATAAGAAAATAATATATCATTTTAGAAAATCATAAGCATAATCATAAGAACATTATTCATGAGCTCGGTCTAATAAAATACTTACCAGAATATCACACGCACCCTTGTACTTTGAGATATACGTCTATGGAGAATTATCAAGGATGATCATTGATAACACAGGCTTCTTAATGTTAAAAACAACAACGTAAAAATGATTGGAGACTTGAATTGGGAAGAACGCCTATAGAAACAAAAAAAAAGGAAACTTAGAAAACCAATTAAGACTTTCAAAAATTATATATGTAAATGAAATGAGAAATTAACAATTCAATTTCTGCAAGAAACTTAGAGACATTGACATTTTTAAAATGAGTCGTAATCTCCGATGAAAATACATCCCACTGCTCATTTTTACCAATAGTACCTTCCACCATAGCATCAGTCTGTATTAAACAAGAAGTGTAAAAATAAATACACTTAATAATAAAAGTAAACATATTATCAATAAAAATTACAACACTTACAATACAACCAGTTGGAAAAAAATGCCTTTTGGGTGCTGGATCCTTTATAACAGATTCTTCATAATTCAATATAGCTCCCCAACAGTCAACGACATTGTTATCTATCCACAAACCTGGTGCCAATGTCTCCATATTCATTCGTACAGCTGATACCTCATGATCACCAAAACAAGTTTGAAAAACTGTTTCACTAAATAAAATTTGAAAAAAAAAAAAAGTGAATTAGAATAAGTACATATCATTATAGCAAACTTTCTTAGAGCAATTTTAAATTACATATTATATGATTATATGTGTATCATATATGATTCTGAGTAAATGATATATGATTCTGTGTGAATCATATATGATTCTGAGTGAATCATATATGATTCTGAGTGAATCATATATGATTGTGTGAATCATATATGATTCTGTGTGAATCATATATGATTCTGTGTGAATCATATATAATTCTAACAAAATCATATACATCAGAAAAACACTAAACCACTTATCTCACTCATTATATCAATCATTATACATCAGACAATCATTATATCAATCCCAATCAACTTATCTCTCTACAAATATCACATATCTACTTCCTTAAATTGACCTATAGACAAACAAAATAAAAGTAAACTTACGTCTTATCGCCCTACATTGCAAACAAACTATTCCCCAACTCAAATTCAATCCTCTGAACCATAGCAATAACTTTCGTCGGCTTATTCTCATATGGAGATGACAGGTAAGAAGATGGCTTAACAATTCTTTTCTTTGGAGATGAACGAGTAACCACTCGTTCTGGAGTCTAAGGACAGTCAGTGTTAAGCGGCTGTACAACCCGAGGCCAGTTTAGGAATTCCTCCTGAATCAAAACAAATTTATAGTTAAATAGATTAATAAAAGAAAAGTATTTAAAAAAACTGGCCGATACATACATCATAGTATGCATCGTAAATGCAGTCAATCACCTCTCCAATCCAGTCAATGTTATCTTGGAGCCACTGCGTAAAACTGTCTTGACTCAATATTAGTTCTTCTTCGTCACTCAACTCTCGCTCAATTTCAGCATCTTTCGTGGCACCATCATCTTTCTTAGCAGCAAAATTCTCATAAACCAACTTATCTACCCCAACATTCTCAGAAACCACCTTGTCTACCCCGACATCTTTCTTAGCAGCATCAACATCTTTCTTGCCACGATCATTGCTATCATCATCTTGTCGATCTTGTGGCTCAAAATGATCAATATGAAGATCTTCAAGAGCTACAGTTTCCTTGAAAAGAGCTCCATATTTGTTTTATAATTCAAGCACGTCTTCGTCGTTTGGGAACTCAGTATTCGCATTTCTCAGAAGATTTTCAAGTTCAACCTTCTGACGAGATATGCTTGAAAGCTTCTCATTAGTCATTCTGCAAAAATTCTGCAAAAAAAAAATAAAAATAAATAATAATAATAAATAAATAAATAAAATCATATATGATTCACACATAATTGATTGAGGGAAAAGCAGTCAACTAAAGTCAACCACGGATGTGGTCAACACAGTCAAACTCCTTAGGCTCAATGCTCCGTGGAAGTATAGTGTTTTCCCGGGTCGTTATGTCCCGACGAGGTGTGATGGTTATAAAACGGGTTTGTGATCGGGTGAATTTGGACGGGAAAGGGGTTTGAGTGAGTTTGGATGATTACGCTACAGAAATATAAGTGAGAACGATTTAAACACACTATATTAACAATAACGCGAAACCTAATTAACCTAAAACGTAAACTGAAAACTTAAAATCAGAAATTGCTTATACGTAAGCAGAAAAATAAGCCAAACGGCTTAAATAGAAGCTATCACTTTATTTATGTTTTTGGTTTTTCTTTATTTTACAAACTACTTTTAATAACGTAACCTAAATTTAAAAACGTAAACGTTATTTAAATAAAACGCGAGTTAAAATTAAAATAAACGCGAGTGCGCGAAATAAAAAGTGAAAATTGAGCTACGCTAACCCTACGGACATGAAAATTATATTTTCACAATCCTACTGATAAAAGAAAATTTTAGAAAAAAGAAAATTATTTTTTTGACTTTTTAATTATTTATTATTAATTAAATACTAATTAAACTAAAATTAATTATTAAAAATATTAAACTAATTATGAAAATTACAAAATTTTTCCTAAAATTACTTTATACTATTAGTATACTAGGAAAAATATAAAACCTATGAAAAGCTTATAAATAAGCTGGAAAATTAAGCTAATAAGCTTATAAGCTAAAAAGAAAATGGACTACTATATAAATAACAATGGAAACTAAAAACACTAGATAACACTTAGGGCAGATGGTGCACACCTCAGGCCTGGTTGTTGACCAGTCAAACCAAAAGGTCCAGGGTTCAAGTCTCACTCGTGCCAGATTTCTAAACTAATTTATTTTTGATTTTTCCTTTTACAAACTAACTTGAACACTGAAAATAACCAACTTTTAAAAAGACAATTTTTATAAAATACCACAATAAGCTGAGAATGAGCTTATTATACTAACAGACTCACAAAATAAGCTAAGAGTGGAATTTTAGAGGCTGAAAAAGCAAATAAAAGCTGAAAGCTATTCACCAAAGAACAAATAAGCTATAACTACATGGGATTACTGAAATAAGCTAAAGAGAGCAAGCAAACAACCTTGGATAAGCTTATAAGCAGGATAAGCAAATCCACTCAATACTAAAAGCAAAACAGGCCTGAGAGGGTGTTTTTGGACCTCTGTGGGGTCCACCTGGGTGATTCAAAGTTCAAAGGGATGGTTGATCTTAAAAGCAGGCTTGGTGAGCTAACCAAAGGACCAAGAATCAAGTCCTAGGTCCCAATATTGAGACCTTTGTGAACTTGTGAGATGGGGGGTATACACTGAGTGATATGATCACTCAGTGAAATGGCAAAAGCTCAAGTCTACTCAAAAGGCTTAAAACAAAGATATAAGCAAATAAACACAGTCTAGGATACAAGCAATTAACATCATATCAACAATTCTTAGAACAAAAACCAAAATGGGCATGCAAATCACAAACTCAATAGCTGAGTTTGCATCAGAATGAACAGTGCTAAGAGGCAGTTAGGTAAACCAAGTTAAGCTAACAACAAGCCCTTAAACTTAAACTATTACACTGAAGACTAACTAATCTTAACCTAATGAGCTAAATTACTTTGGACAAAGCAAAGAAAAAGAAGCAAATGAGTGCTTAACTAACAACAATAAGCTTCAATCAGACAAACACCCCTGCAGCAGGCCTAATGATCCAACTATAAGCTAATGCACAGACTAATACATAATAAGCTTAACCACAAAAAGCTTTTAAACATGTAAGTAAGCTGACAAAGAAGCTGAGAAAACAAGTGTATGCATTTTGGAACTAGTACGGGTTTTTTTATTGAAGCTGATGTGGGGGTGTTTGGACAGCAGGCCTAAAAAAAATGGCTGAACGTGGGGTTTTATAGCCCAAGTTTCAGTTACCAAATGAAATTGAACAAACAATATAAGCTCAGAAAAATGAAATTCACACTAAGAATTGTTCACGAAACAAAAACTCTTAACCTAAATCCTACTCTATCATGCTGGAATTTAAGATCAAAGGGGGCTGTTTGGCAACTGAGTTGCTGAGGCAGCAGAGGTTAAAATGGGTGAAAATGAGAATAATGATTTTGGAAAGTCACTCCTCAGTTCAGAAAAAGGTTTCCTATCCTATTGTTACTAAAATGAAACAAACAATGCAACTAAAAGGGAGTTAAAGCAGATTCTACTTTAGTAACTAAAAAAAAACAGTTAAAAGGAAATACTTTTGTACAACAAGGTAAAATGCTCTAAACTTTTTGAAAGTGAAGAAATTGAAATAGGAAACTACTAAACACCATAAACTAAACAGGTTTTGATTTAAACTTTTGGCAAGCAACTAAAAAGTGAAGCAAAAATTTACAGTGCCAAACACCCTTTTATGGGTCAATTTGGCTATTTGTACTTATGCAAAGGCTCCATTAAGCTAGATTTTTTAAAAGAAGGATGATCATTAGATTGACATGTTATTGACTAAGTGATTTATAATGGGATTAAGCACCTAGTACTAAGCTAATGGCAATAAGCAGACATAAGCAGTTGGCTATTTGTAGCCAGAACCTAAACTAATAACTATCTAGTCTAACTAATAAGCATAAACTTATCATTAATATCAATAATTTGCATACATAAGCACAACTACACAAGAAAGAGCACCAATAAGCAGTAAGTATGAGTAAAAATAAATAAGCAGTTTGAAAATGGAAATAAGCAATTTGAAAAACTTAAACTTTCATTGATTTTTAAAAGGTACAACCTGAAAGTAGAAATTACAAGACTTAAAATTTACACTAAGACTAATTCTACACTAAATTACTACTACTAATTATCTACTCTAAAATCCTAATAATAAAAACTGCTCAAATGAGCTACACAACATCTATTTATATTAAGAACTAGGGTTTCACTTGGTCCCTTGTACACTTCTGCTTCTGCTTTCCTTGAACAAAGCCCATCCATAGGATTTCTCTGATCTCATCTCAACCCTTGATTTATTTTAAGTGCCAAGTGGGTTTCTGAGTTGGAGTAGGGGACAAATATGTTGGGGATATAAGGGTTGACTTGTGAGAGGGTTTAGGGTGGCTTAATAGGTGTGGCTGGTGTGTGGAGGGGACAATAATGTTGGGGTTTGCAGAGGGTGTTTGGGGGCTTGGTTGTGTTTGGCGGGGAAGATAGTGGTGGGGAGGGTTGACTGTTTTTGACCCATGTGTTTTATTAGTAATAAGTGGGAATGGGCTTGGGTAGGTTGGGCTGGGGTTATTGTTTGGTTAGTGGATTGGGTTATTTTAGTTTTAGGTTTAGGTTTAAGTAAACAACAAAGGTCCATTTTGGTTAGTAGTAGATAAAAGCCCAAGGACCAAATATGTATAAGCTGAAAATTCCAGGGACCAAAACTGCCAGTTTTCCAAACTTCTCCCAAGGGTTGAAATTGCCACATTTGAAATTCCCAAGGGCCTTGATTTATAAATTTACCATTTAAAAATGCCGAGGGACTAAAACCGTCAAATTCCAAACTCTAGGGACTAGAATTGTAACTTTTGAAAACCTTCACCCAAGGACCATATTTGCCAAATTGATTAACCAAAAGACCATTTTTGACAATTTCCAAAAATTTACACCCAGGGACTAAAATTGCCAATTTGCCAAAGTTCAGGGACCAAAAGTGTAATTTTTCCAAAGTTTTCACCTAAGGATTAATTTTGATAATTTTTTACTTTTAAATGTCTTAGGTTGACTTTCCTTTCAAAACAAATGCTCAGGGACTAGTTTTGTAAATTTTTGAAAGTTGGGGGACTGAAACTGCCAATTGTGTAAACTTTGTTCGTTTTTCATTGTTTTTGCTCATTTTGCATCTGAAACGTATAAAATACAATCCCTGAGATATTTTTAGTATTTTGATGCATTTCTGAGCATTTTCGGATGTTTTGGCAGTTTAAATACGATAAAAATGATGAGTGTTTGAGCACTCATCAAGAATCATATATGATTCACACAGAATCATATATGATTCACACAGAATAATACATGATTCACTCAGAATCATACATGATTCACTCAGAATCATACATGATTCACTCAGAATAAACTGCCTTAAATAACGACAGTACGCATATCAATATATAATTTACTAATCTGAGCAACTTATACTATATCAAAACAACTCATAATAGCAGCAGTGTCAGAACATCTCGTTTACTTGTATATGCAAATCGATATGCCACACAAACGATAAGCTAATTGCATACAATTCAGAACATATCATATATCAGTGTGCAACATATACTATTTCTAAACAGCTTGAAACTACAGCAGCTCTAAAACATCTCATTAATTAGTATGTACACATTTCGATACCTAACACAAAGACGCAACCAAACAGCAAGTTATACAATATCACAGAAATTCTTCATCTACAAAACAACTCGTTCATTTGTATGTGCTTATCCGTTAAATGACACGAACGCCTAACTTAACTGCATATAACTAAGTATATACAGGAAAAAACAATCACAAACGGCCTAGTGGTAAGGCACTTAACTTCATAGGTACACGGTTCAAACGTTTCCTTAGGAAAGTGACTAGCCCAGCTGATTCACTCAGAATCATACATGATTCACTCAGAATCATATATGATTCACTTAGAATCATACATGATTCACTCAGAATTATATATGATTCACTCAGAATCATACATGATTTTAATTAATTCAGTACAAACAAAAAATTCAAAAGATAGTATACAGAAAATAGTCGAACCTGTTTGTCGGTAGGAGGCACACGGGAACTACGAGCCTGGCTCACTTTGACACTACCACCAAAAAAACCTTCGATAACTTGTACTTCAGATTCACTCCACTCCCCATGCAATTCCATTATACCTATTTCCTCTCATTCAATCTCAAGCTTCTGACGTTGATTCATCAAACTTGAGCTCCAGTTTCGGATAGCAGGACGGTAACGAATAATAGGCAAACCCTCAAATTTTGTGGAATCAAAGCACAGGAGCTGTTAATAGTAAATAACACACAATGAGATCATAAAAAAATAATCACAAAATCTATAAACAAAAAAGGAAAAACTTACAATCAGGAAGCACAATGCGCCATTGTAGAAGCCTGAAGACGTTTTAGGTATTTCACTGTATTTAAGACAGTGGTAAATATAATCACACCAAACAATGTTTGGAATGATAATTTTTTCAGTAATACGCCTAACAACCGTCAAATTTATAAGCGCCTTCATTGTATGAGCTTTGGCCATAACATTGGCAAATAGAGTAAGGAAGTTGACTTTAAACATAAAGTCAACTTCCGTTGCAGTGATCAACTTTCCAGCAACATCACTAGCTCTGATTTCTTTATACTTCTTTGGATGAAATTGGTTAAGCCACAGCTTCACAAAAGGATCATCCAAAGATCTCTCGGGTAACTCAAAAAACTTTATTCCACCAAGAGGGACTCCTAAAATCTCATGGATTTTCTCAGGAGTCACGAGAATCTTCCCCTTCTCCAACACAAGCTCGTAAGTTTGTTTATTAAAATTTGCCACTACAAACCCTACCATACGAGAAGGCACTGACTCTATATTAACCCAGTGTAGTGAAGAAAACCCGATATCCTCCAAGAAAGATTTCATATCAACTCTTGCATCACGAATAGTAGAAAACAAGCTCGCAGGTACTGTCCTAGAAAGGAGAGCCGGAAATTTTCTCAGATACTCTTCCTTCTTAGTTTGTGCATCGGAAACTGGTTTCTTCGTTTTTTCAATTGGTTCTGACTTAAGCTCCTTTGGTTCTGACTTAAGCTTCTTAGGCTTCAAAACTTTCTTAGGCTTCAAGACCTTCTCTTGTGCCTTTACTGCACGCTCCTTCGGCTTCAAAACATTCTCAGACTTCACATCAACAATAGCCTTTTTCAAAGATTTCTTCTTAGGCTTTGAGACCTTTTCTTCTTCAACCAAAGAATCTGAGTCAGAAACACGCTTTCGTTTATTACTTGTTGCAACACGCTTATGTTTTTTAGCCCTCTTTTCTTTTGAATCGCTGTCAGACTCATAAATGACTTTCTTAACATTTGTTTTCTTCACTACAACCTTTGATTTATAATTTGTAATTGCCTCCTCTTCACTTTCTTTACCTTCACTACTTTCATCATCACCTTCTTCACCCTCATCAGACTCGTCCTCGTCCTTAACATCTTCACCTTCTTCACCCTCATCAGACTCGTCCTTAACATCTTCACTACTATCCTTAACATCTTCACCCTCACCAGACTCGTCCTTAGATTCACTTTCCTTATCGTCTTCAACCTCATCAGACTCATCTTCTTCAGATTCATCCTTAGACTCCCTTTTCTTATCTTCTTTAACCTCATCAGACTCATCTTCTTCAGACTCATCCTTAGACTCACTTTTCTTATCAGACCTAAACCTAGTTGATTTTACAAGAGGAGGTTGAGTTTTTTATTTTACAGGAGAAGCTTGAGGTTTAGGTTTGACAACTTTTAACTTTGGTTTATCAGAATTCGTAGCCTTCTTAGATGATTCATTTGTTATCTTATCTTTAGGCTTACGTGCATAAGTTTTTGATCGACCTGCATAAAAATTTTAAATGTTAATAACCATATAATAATCTAATACAATCATATATGATTCTCATAGAATCCTATATGATTTTGTCAGAATCATATATGATTCTCATAGAATCATATATGATTCTGACAAAATACATTTATAAAGAAAATACATAATATACATCAATTAAATATGCATTTTACAATAAGCAGTTGATAAGCAGAATGCACAAAAAGCTACTAAATCTCAACCAATACAATTCAAAAATCACAATAAAACACAAATACAAACTCAAACAAGATCAAGCAGCCCTAACTGTACAAGTCAGAAAACAGGTCCAAACAACTACTTATCAGATCCAATAAGTTGCACCTAATAATCTCTAAACTACAATATTTTGGGGGCAAATCACACTCTAAACTACTGAGAATACAATTCAGCTAAAATCCTACTCAGTTTTAACCATAAAGTTCCCTAAAAAGATGTAAGTTCAGCAGCCTGTGGGCTGCATGAAATCAGAATCATACAGCTGAGATGTATATGATTCACTTAGAATAAACTACCTTAAATAACGACAGTACGCATATCAATATATAATTTACTAATCTGAGCAACTTATACTATATCAAAACAGCTCATAATAGCAGCAGTGTCAGAACATCTCGTTTACTTGTATATGCAAATCGATATGCCACACAAACGATAAGCTAATTGCATACAATTCAGAACATATCATATATCAGTGTGCAACATATACTATTTCTAAACAGCTTGAAACTACAGCAGCTCTAAAACATCTCATTAATTAGTATGTACACATTTCGATACCTAACACAAAGACGCAACCAAACTGCAAGTTATACAATATCACAGAAATTCTTCATCTACAAAACATCTCGTTCATTTGTATGTGCTTATCCGTTAAATGACACGAATGCCTAACTTAACTGCATATAACTAAGTATATATAGGAAAAAACCATCACAAACGGCCTAGTGGTAAGGCACTTAACTTCATAGGTACACGGTTCAAAAGTTTCCTTAGGAAAGTGACTAGCCCAGCTGATTCACTCCGAATCATACATAATTCACTCAGAATCATATATGATTCACTCAGAATCTATTACTACTCTTATGCAACCTATGTGAAATACCAAATCATCAACCAAACAACTATTCTACTTAATATCTAGTTAAGCCAAACACCCCTTATTCTAACTACTAAAACTAAAAATTGAATCAAACAACTACAGGCTACCAAACAGATGATCGAAACAGTTACACTAACAGCGATAGAAGCTAAATCAACAATAAAATCTAACAATTAACAATCAGAACTCACAATCTCAATTCAAACGTTACGGCTGAGATGCAATATTTATCACTATAACAGTATAAAGTATCACAAGTTTCAACCTCTTAAGCTGAAATAACACTAAAAACTTCTCACGTGTCTGGATACTTGCAGCTATATACATCTCAGCTGTATAAATTCAAGAAACTTGTACGCCTAATATTAAAAGTATTTCTACTAAAATGTACACTTCGCACGTGTATGCTAGTCCCTATCTAATTACATCTCAGCAAGTCACTCAACACTCAACGCACGACAGTCAATCAACACTCAACGCACTTGCAGCACACAACAGTCACTCAACACACGATAGTCACTCAACACTCAACGCACTTGCAGCACAACCGTAATCCTTTCATCAAACTAAAAAACTACATTACTATCAATCAAATATACCTAACAACAAACTCATTAAAATCACGCTATAATAATTCCTAATTTAAACCTAATCATCAATAAACACAGTTCACACACACATATCGATCAATTAACAACAGCAACAATAACAAAAACTCTATAAATCTAATCTAATCAGCATCAGATTCAAAATTAGGTCAAAATAGCTTAATAATACAATAAAATCATCAACAATAGATAAAAATCTACAAAATAATACTAACCTAATCTAATCAGCATCAGATTCAAAATTAGGTCAAAATAGCTTAATAATACAATAAAATCATCAATAATAGATAAAAATCTACAAAATAAGAAACAAAATAAGCAAAAAAATAAACAAAACGTAAATAATAAACAAAATAAGCAATTTTACCCATCGATTCAGCAATTGACTTCATTATTTCAACAACTAAGGCGTTTAACGGTGGCGACGGCGGCTAACGGTTATTGAGAGAGATTGAGATTGAAATGGGAGGGTTTGAATGGGGTGGGTTAGAGACAGAGGAATGTAACCATTTGTGAATTGTGAAAATGGGAGGATTTGTGAATTGTGAAAGAAGCGTATATACTAATACGTGAATTGTCACTTTTGCCCTTTTGGTTATTACTAAAAAAAAAAAAAAAAAAAAACAAAGTAATCTAACGGCTGGGAGGAATAGAAATGGACGGACGAGATGAATGGATGGGATCTTTGGTAAATATTAGATCTACATGGAACTTTTGGCTATAGTGTATTTTAAATTAAGAGTCAAAGTGGGGAAAGGGAAAGGGAATGCAAAGTAATGAGTAATTTGGGTAATAAATACCTTACCCCCTAATTTACTATATAATAGTTGATTACCCACTATGGGTAATCAATACATTTACACTCCCTTACCAATCATCATATATTGAGTGATGTGTGCCCTTTTAAATATCTTACCCATCCCCACCTCCTTTAATCTCCTACCAAGCACCCCTTAAGTAATGATACATGATCCCAAGTTATTTACTTTGACAAACCTTTTATCCTGGTTAACAATTTAATAATAAATTGTATCTATACTATTTATAATGGAAGAAGGACCCTCTCTAAAAAATTCAGAATTCAGATGTACAAAAAATAATGCATGAGATTACTTTCCTTAAAATTCTACATTAATACTCCCTCAATCCCAAAATTATTGTATAGTTTGAATTTTCAAAGTTAAACTGGTTTAACTTTGACTATAAATATATATTTTTTATTATATAATACTTGAAGAAAAATTATATCATTGAAAAGTACACTTAAAATCCAATCCATTTATATATTTTGCATTAAATATTATATAACACCCACAAAAATATTTATGGTCAAAATTGAAGAAGAAAGAAAAAAAAGTCAATAGCGGACAATAAATTTGGGACGGAATGAGTAGCATTAAAAACACCCCTACACCCAATATTACGATCATTTAAATACAATGTACAACCCTCCATTAAAATCCATCCATATTTAATCCCCAACTATATTTATATCTATACTACATATAAAGAATGACTCTCTCTCTCTCCAAAATTTTAAAACTTATAAGAAATTAAGCATTGTTTACAACACTTTAACGCACCCAATTTATATCTATGCTACATCTACTGTGTTTAAAATTTATTGCGCAGTTCTGGAGAGTGATACTAATGACAAGGGGGATAACATTGGCTTATAGACGTTTAGCAAAGTATTATGACCCAGATGATTTGTAGTTGACCCATTCTCTGGACTTTAATCATGGTACGTTACAGCTTAAAAAATTATTCTTTTCGCATTTTCATGCTCTTAGGCACAGGTGACTTTTGTTCTTAATGCCTAATTTATCTCAACTGTAAATGTTACGATTTAGTAGAAGTAACAACATATGTGTGGTGGATATTGGGTTCATATCAATACGGGTCAAATTTAGTCAAATGCTAAACTCGACACTTAATATAGCTGGTAAGTGTAGTCATGAGGACTTGCCCCAAGATTAATAGGATTGATCTAATAATATACTTAGGAAACATACAATACATATATTTCTCCTATTTGTAACGA
This sequence comes from Artemisia argyi, assembly GCA_030686995.1. Classification (NCBI taxonomy): domain Eukaryota; kingdom Viridiplantae; phylum Streptophyta; class Magnoliopsida; order Asterales; family Asteraceae; genus Artemisia; species Artemisia argyi. Next base: position 156,766,856 of record CM060700.1, on the reverse strand, counting down.
ACCAAATTTTCACAGATGTTTTTAATTTTCTGTTCTTTTTCTTGATTTGGATTAGAATTTTTATGTCATCGCTAGAGATTTTACGATTTTATTACAACTGTACACATATGGATGATGTCTAGGAAAGTGACTAGAAAGATGGTGCATATGTGATTAAAGGGGTGTTTGGGAAAAGATTAAATAGCCTATGACCATCTTTTTATATGAAAAACACAATGCAATAAATGGTGTTCAAATTCTCTAATCAAGTAACCACAGATAAGTAAATTTCTTTTAAGAGTTGTTTGATACTTCTTATTTAAGGGATATAAAATTTTATAGTTATAAACATGTTAGTATAGAAACTGGATCAAACAAATTTGTTTAATAATGCGCTCGGTTAAAGTGGTGGTTGACCAAGTTATGATTGATTGGCATGGTTTCATATGCTGCAATTTTTTTAACAATACGCGGCAACTCTATAATGAATTGTTAGACCTAATGTCAAAATGGAGGTGCACAATTTAAGTGGTATTATGGTATATGGGTCATTTAGGTAGTGACTTTTTTTCTCCATCTTTTGCATAATAGTAAGAAAAGGTAAACAGAATAGAAAAGAGAATGCTAATGTATTTTTGTATATAAAAGACAAGGAAAAGAAAATCATAGTTTCACCAAAGGATTTTGATGAAAACATTAAGGGGTGTTTAGGACTGATAATCTGATTATTGTGGCTTCATGTTTTGCAGTAGTTTTCAATGTTTGGGTGAAAGCTTTTTGCTATTGATTATCTATTATTAGGGCCATTTTTAGGTTACGAGTTTCATAATTTGAGGTCAAACAAATAAGATTATTGAAAGAGAAATAAAATTACCCCTTGCTTTTAACCTAATTTGAGGGGCAGTTACTCCCTTTCGACGAAAAGGCTTTCATATTCTCATAAAATGTCTCTTTGGTCATTTTATATGATCAACAAGACCCAATCCTGCCGGAACTGGGTATGAGGGTCATTGTATATGGCGACTCTAAAATACATTTTTCCTTTGATGGGTTTATATATTTTTAATTGATTGTTATTTGCTGTTGGAGAATTTCATTGTAGGTTGGGTGATATTGGGCAAGTGAAAATGGTGCCGCTTTTATTGAATGATCAGCAAAAGCAAAAATGTTAACAGATGTGAGCCTTGCGAAATATTGGCCAAGTAAAATCGAACCGCAACAAGTTTAGACCATGAGGAAATTACCCTGTAAAAAGACTACAAAAAGGGCACAAGCTAACCTTTGCCTTATGCAAAAAAGCCATTGTGCTGGTCCTTTATTGACTCACGATATGGGTACTCTATGCATGGGATTTTAACAGCTTTGAAGCCAAAAGTGAATAAGATTTGTTTCCCTATGCATTGCATTTTGAAGTTTGGTTTTATACTTAATTGTTGCTTCTCTTATTTTTCTGCCATTTGTCTGTCATAAAATTTGATTAATTATTTTTGTAGTCAATGTAGTTTAAACATTTTAGATCATGTTTCATGTTTGGTTTGTCAAGAGAAAAAAACAGTGAAGTGCGTCAAATGGGTCGACCAATGATTACTCTACAATTTAGGTTCAGGTCATACGGTTTGAAAGATAGGTTTGGATATCTGGAATTAGTACTATACTAAAAACTTTAGGATTTTTTCTTTAGTTTAGATAAAGCAAAACTGTATTAAATGAGGTTATACATATTTTTATTTTTTTATTTTTGAAGATCATATCTTTGCTTTCTATAAATTATATTTCTATTGGGCTTAGCATACAAACTAAGAGTCTGAGTATGAATGACAATTTTGATCGGTTTACTTATGAACGGGTCAATTAGGATTTAGGGTACTGCTTTTCTCTTATCGGTCAACTGAAAAGTCTTAAAAAGAAACAAGTCGAATTGGTTAACTGGATCAAAAGTCGCTTAAAGTCGAATTGGTTATGGGTCAACAATTGGTTAACTCATTACTGACTAATTTGTTTAAAAATTCTCAAGATTTCATGGTTCTTCGAAATTGCATATGTAATGTATGGAAGAAAATCGCAATTGTTGTTATCTTCTGTTCTCTATGAAGAGCCCGTATAGGAAAAACTTATATTACTTAAAAACGGTCATCGTTATATAAAGAAAAGAAACAAAATGTTTACCTTCGTTGTTTTTTCTTACTTTACCCACACGCTTAAAATCTTGATGCATACATTCTTCTAAAAACTCGTCAATTTGAAGGGTCTATAAGCTAGTTTACTATATAGTAGTTGATTACCCACTATGGGGTAATCAATACATTTGCCCTCCCTAACCAATCATCATATATTGAGTGATGTGGACCCTTTTAAATATCTTACCCATTCCCCACCTCCTTTAATCTCCTACCAAGCACCCATTAAGTAATGATACATAATCCCAAATTATTTACTTTGACAAACCTTTTATCCTGGTTAACAATTGAATAATAAATCATATCTATACTATTTATAATGGAAGAAGGACCCTCTCTAAAAAAATTCGGATTCAGATGTACAAAAAATGATGCATGAGATTACTTTCCAAAATTATTATACAGTTTGAATTTTCAAAGTTAAACTGGTTTAACTTTGACTATAAATATATATCTTTTATTATATAATACTTGAAGAAAAATTATATCATTGAAAAGTACACTTAAAACCCAATCAATTTATATATTTTGCATTAAAGAGTATATAACACCCACAAAAATATTTATGGTCAAAATTGAAGAAGAAAGAGAAAAAAAGTCAATAGCGGACAATAAATTTGGGACGGAATGAGTAGCATTAAAAACACCCCTACACCCAATATTACAATCATTTAAATACAATGTACAACCCTCTATTAAAACCCATCCATATTTAATCCCCAACTATATTTATATCTATACTACATATAAAGAATGACTCTCTCTCTCTCCAAAATTTTAAAACTTACAAGAAATTAAGCATTGTTTACAACACTTTAATGCACCCAATTTTCAGAATTACAATAAAGTAAGCATATTGTACAACAAAATAAAGCGTGGTGTCATTTTAAGACCAAAATTATATCAAACAACATTAATGCTATTAAAAACACCCCTTCACCAAAAATTACAACAATTTAAGCACAATGTACAATAGCTGCAACCAATTTTCAAATTTACAACAAAATAAGCATAGTGCACAACAAAATAAATTATGTAATTTTCAGACGTATTTTCAGACTTACAACATTAATGCTATTAAAGTGGTCAATGTAATTAATAACTATAATGACTAATACTTACAAGATAAGAAACATAGTGTATGACAATTTAATGCACATAATTTTCAGACGTACAAGACAAGAAACATAGTGTACAACAAAACACCACATTAATTCTATTTAATTTAGTCAATTATTTAACTGGTCAATAAATACAATTATTACAGTTATTAAAACACCCCTTACAAAAGAAATACAAATTACCAAGCATATTGTACAAACAAATTAAACACAGTTCATGCATTAAATTTCACTACTACAAATAATAAAGCACATTATACAAATATTCAATCCTGAATGGGCAACGGGCCAAATGGGCTTGAGCCCGAACGGGCATGGACCAAATGGGCTGTAACCCGAACATGCACGGGCCAACAGGTTCGAACCCAAACGGGCACAGGTTATACGAAATTCTTGATATCCGTATATTTATGGTCAAAAAGAACATAATAAACTAAAATACATTATTCATAAAAAAAAAATTATTTCATGGTACCCGCCGCTGAAACGTGCGGGGTACCATGCTAGTGTGTGTATATATATATATATATATATATATATATATATATATATATATATATATATATATATATATATATATATATATATATATAATTCCATATACATAAATCGATACACCAAATACACAACAACCACTAAAAACATGATACACAAATACTAAACCTTGATACACATTACACGTCGAATTAAAGTGTATCACTTAGTTTATGTCAAATTGAATAAGAAAATCCATCAAATCTTTAACAATTTTAGTTGTAATTAATTATTCTTTATTTTGTTTTAAGAAGAGTGTCATTTGTGAGAATTTGGTTGGTTCTCATTTTTACAACTTTAAGAAAGTTCTCATTTGATCTCAATCATATATATATACATATATATATATATATATATATATACATACATATTTACTAGAAGGGTACCTGCGTAATGCGGTGGCGGGTACCCAGTGACTGAATTCTATTGTGATACACACTTTGAGATGTTGATATGTTGTTAATTTGAGATGGGTAATAGGACATTTGAGATTTACAAACTGAGATATGTTGTTACTTTGAGCACGATATAATGGCAGTGTCAATACGGCTTTTGGGTCAGCGAAGTAAGCCTTACACGTCGGGTAACTCCGACTGGGACTCTCTTACTACACTCGGCCTTATTAGTGATGTTTTAGATGTGTGTGAGAGATATGAAATAGTTTGTATGTATATTAAGATAGTGGATGCAGTTATATATTTTTAATAATCATTATTGATAATAATGAATTTTGTGGTTACACGTTTTTAAAAATGGGTTGTAAATGATTTGAAACTATATTTAATTTAATAGAAACGCTTGCATTTAAATTTTACTCGTAATAATGAGATGTATTGAATTTTAAGCCTTCCTTTTATAGTAAGTGTGTATACTTATTTAGTCTTAAACTTCCTTTTTAGGAATCAAATAAATGCATTACTAATGTAGTTAAGATGACTCCTATATTATATTATATAAAGCTTAAGTAGCCTTATAAATGTAAAGGGGTCATAATAAATGTAATAAGATTTGATTCTATCATATAAAACCTTAAACATTGATTCCAAGCAACTCAAGCATCTCAATTAGTATGTGTACATTGATTTCAAGTAACTCAAACATCTCAATTAATAGTGGTTAGTCTTTTTATATTCCCGTCCATGAGTTACAAATATTTTATCAACTATATAATGTGTAAAAAACCACACACAACAAACCACAACTTCCTCCACACCACATGCACATTGGGATACAACTTATTATGGTGATAAAGTAAGCATCATATCGTCTTACTTATTTTGCATATTGATTTATATTGTTTTATGTAAATTTCATGTGTGTTTGTTTTGTGTATGTAACAATGTAGGACATAAAGATGGTGCTTATGAGGTTTGGTAGTAACATTATCTTCTCTAATGGTTTAAGATATCCTACACATCGTTGTCTTATCAGGTAAGTGGAACATGCATGAACATTTTCAATTTGTTCGAAAATGCAATATATTGATTAACTGTATTTAAGTTACTAACGATCAACTATATCTAATTGTTTTTTGCAGTGCGTCAAGAAGCATTAAAGTAAAAGATCGAGAAGTTACAAAATTTGTATCAAGAATAAAATATGAAAAAGGCTAATGAATAGCAACGACAAAGAAAAGAACAACAACAACAACAACAACAACAACAAGAACAACGCCATGACCACCAGTAGAATGAATACTTAGCATTCATATAAATAGTATGTTACAAATTAAACATGCAATATTTTACTTCATCTAATACCAATAAACGGGCTAACACTATTGATTTGTTAGCAAGTAAGTTTATTGAAAATAATGTGACGAGCATTTAATTTTTAGTCAATAATTATTACTACACTTTGTTGGTGCATTTTAATATTTTTGCTCTTAATGTAGTTTTTTTGTCTTGTTGTGTGTTAATGTCACTTTCTTAATTAATCATCTTGGAATATTGCGTGCCTTTGAAATTTGATATGACTGTGTAAATTATGTCGATGCTACATATTGAAAATGGAAGCATATAATAAAAACATCTTCACACTATCATTTTAACAATGAGAATCTTCTAAATCGAAAAAGTATATAAAGGAGAAGAAAAATGTCTTTAGTAAAATGCCGAGTCTATTGATTGATTGGTGCGGGTTTATGAATCGGACTTGGGTCATTGGATCTGATTTTTTATTATACGAGTTATAATTTATACTCTTGAATACACTAATTACTTTAATGTTTTATATTTTTATAGTTTTGTTAAAAAGGAAATTTGTTTTATGATTCGCTTTTATTAATGTCATTTATTTGAACAACGAAGTCCGTCTTTCGGAAAAAATGAGAGTTTCAAACATGAACCGAAAATTAGTCCCAAACATTATGAAATAAACAATTAGATCCAACATGTGTGCATTGCATGGGTCCTGAGGTAGTCCAAACCTGTGTGTATCGTACGGGAATGAATATAAAAGGTCTCCAACATTAATGTAATCGCTTTATATTTAAAATAATTTATGTAACTTATACATATTAAAAAATTACATGTGAAGAGACTGTTTTCAATGTAACATCTTGAAAAAAGTCTCTTCACATAAACTCTTTTAATGTCAATAAACTATTGTTCTATATTTGAGCCTCACCATCATACTAACAACCCGACAATTTACACAATCATTTTCGCACGAGTCCTGAGGCAGCCCAAGTTGTTTATGACAAAAATTAGTGGCAAACATAGTTTTTGACTCGACCCTAGTTAAAACTAACAGAAATAAAGGCACCAACATTTTTTATGCCATGCTAACAAAAGTTGTGGTAACATCACAACGTAGGAACTTATTAACCAACAAAAGTTGTGGTAACATCACAACTTAGGAACTTATTGTCAATAAACTATTTTGAATGTGTGTCATGCTTAGAAAAGGTGTGATACCATCACAATTTAAATATATAATGATGAAATAAGTGCCAAAGCTTACATGTCAATAAACTATTTTAAATGTGTGCCATACTTAGAAAATGTGTGATACAATCACAACTTAGATATACAATGACGAAAATAAGTGCCTAAGATTACATATTAGGTTTATATTAAAATATAAGGATGTTACAATTTTGAGAATAAATACAAAATCTAAACTTTATAAGTAACTACTAATATGTCATAAAAAGTATATATATGATTTTACAATCTAGAGAATAAATACAAAATATAAACATTATAAGTAACTACTAATTCGTCATAAAAAGTTTAAATGTAAAATTTACTGATCAACTAAGGCCATACTTTCAAGAGTCTAATAACGTAAAAAATTACTGCATATTATGTAACAATTCGAAATTTCAGGTTAACTTTTATTCCCGAAAATTTCACTATTCACTTTTTACTATTCACTTTTACTATTCACTTTTCACTATTCATCTCAGAAATTTTTATTTCATATTCTCGTAAGTTAAACTATTTTAACGATAATCCGAGAGTTTGACGCTCGTCGGATCATTTCTGCAAAAATCACAAAGCCGTGTCCGAGATTTACTTTTAGGTTTAAACGTCCTTCCAGCATCCCGATATATCCATAAAACATTATAAACAATAGAAATATGATTTTCTTTCATTTTAGGACAATTCCAAAAGTTTTGGAATTTTACGTTTTCCAGTTCAGCGTTTTACGCGAATTGCGCGTTTTAGACCCGTGTTTCCAGTTTTTAGCAGGGTTTTAGCACCCGATAGAACCTACCACTCATTTTATATTTTATTATGGACTATATTGACATGTTTAACAATACTTTCAAGTTTCATATTTTTAGGATACCCGGTTTTACGTTTCGTGACTTAACAACTTACGGTTTGCAATTTACGGGTCCAAAACTAGCTACATAAGTAGGATAATACCAAGTTTTTGCATCTAGTCACCCTTATCTCTATATGAACGACTTAGGGGGGGGGGGGGAGGATTCACACTTGTGGCATGATCTCATGACTTTAGCCATTAGATCAATACTTATTTACAACTTTGTCTCCAAGTTTAGCAAAAATATCCTAAAAACTAACCTCCTCAATGAACCTTCCTAGACACCTTCCTAACCTCCTCTTCATGCTATAAATACAAGCTCATACCTTCATCTTTTCATCACCAAAAACGCCACACAACAAATACCTAGCACCATGATCCTTTGATCTTCAATATACAAGTTACACTACAAAGTTCAATGTCTTAGTATTCTCTACCTAGTTCTTAAGTTTGTTTGGTGATTCCATGGTTGAATTAGGAGCTACACAAGGTGATTAGGGGCTGAAGTTAAATGGTTTTCACAAGGGTTAGATCAAGGCTAGCAAGGGTTACAAGAGTTATGGTGAAGGGTTTACAAGCTTAGGTTTAGTGTCCTAGTTCTATACTTGACTTCCTTTCTTTAGAAAGCCAAAAGTTGTAAGCAAACCCTTATACACTTTCTTGCTCAATATCATTTTCATGCTTATTATGTTTCTTTCATGCTATATATGGTCTTTGTATTGTGTTCATGATGTTTAAAAATGGATAAAACAAGTATTGGTATACATATGTTAACTTATGACAAGTAAACAAGCAAACTAGTGATTTTTATGGAAAACCACGACCACAATAGTATAACTTTGATATTTGACACTTACTTATTTTTAAAGAGGACTTAACAACGAAAACATAGCAATTTGAATCACCCAAAACGAGTATACGAGTCAAAAGTTATGACCGTTTGAAGTTAGCGAAACCAAAACGGCAAAACTGCCTAAATAGCATTCTGATCAAATTTTGATTTTGAAAGTCCCACTTCTGGTCTGATTCATCAAAAAGTTAAAACACGAAAGTTGTCCGGAACGACGTTTTCGTTCAGGAACAAAGAAGCTCAAGCCCTGAAAACGCTTTCTGAGTGATAATTTTCTTCAAATTCTTAACAGCCCATTTTTAGACCAAAGTAACTATATAATTGTTATAATTAGATGAGACCAAGAGGTCTAATGACCTAAAGCCAAGACCACAACCATGGCTAAAGCCAAGGTTGAGTCTCAAGACCATGGTAACAATGACCAAGGTCACGGCAAAGCCACGGCTAAAGACCATATAACTTTTAAAGATCAAAAAGCTTATATATATATATATATATATATATATATATATATATATATATATATATATATATATATATATATATATATATATATATATGTTATCAAATACTACAATAGTAGGGAGCCTCATGTGAGGAGTTCATTGAGTAAGCCGTCGAGACGAGTTGTGGATTTACGAGTTAAAGTGTCCTGGCTCCTCGAATGTTTACTCCATGACTTCTGAATTATGTCGGCCCGAACGGTAGTAAGAGATATACAACTTATACATGTTTCATAGACCATTTATATTCAACGACTTACACTATATACTAAGTACTACATCATGAACATTATGCAAGACATATATAGGCAATTCGTCGTATTCTTAGACGTTACTCCAAACCTAAGTCGCAACGTTCTATTATAGGCTGCTCTTAGAGACTTTCGCGATTCGACTACCACTTTCATTTCTCATTACATAGACTTAAGGTGAGTCATAGCCCCTACTCTTTTCGTACTTGTTTTAACTATTGGGGGGGATACATGCTCAACTACTTGCTTACTTGTACAAATACTCAAAACGTTTATACGTGACTGTGTTATACTTGATTGTCTTATACTTGATGGCATTATACTTGATTTCATACATACATGACTGTCTTTTATCTTTGGGAAGTGGCTCCCAGTTTTCTTTGGGATGTGGCTCCCAGTTTTCTTTGGGAAGTGGCTCCCAGTTGTCTTTGATACATCCTAACATTTGTGAATGTTGGATACATCATAAACGTGAGGTCTTCGGAGATGAAGAGTAGACTCACGACTAATTGCTTAATTGTCTTGATGAACTTATACATGTCTTTATCATACTATATATTGTAGCAGTGGGTTGTGAACACACAGGTTACAAGTCTCTTATGGCGGGACTTGTAACTGAGTGGATTCACGATGCCTTTGCTGTGTGAACATTCTTTTAAGGCTTTTCAACTATTTTAAGACAAACTCTATGAACTCACCAACCATTGTGTTGACACTTTAGCATGTTTATCTCAGGTTAGTAAGGCGATAGCTAGTGCGTGGAACTTAGAGTCAAGCTGCATACTCTGAAGACTTACGCTTTTTATCATTTACCATTCAAAACATTTTGTATACATTTATGTATCATACTTTGGAATCTCATGTTTGTAACTTTGAATTCATTAATCGAATGGTAACTTTTCAAAACGTCTCATTTAGAGTTCGTTTTCTATACCTTGTACTTTGTATTATGAAGTAGCACCCCTATGACACAGTCTTCCGCTGCGGTATTTTGGGGGTGTTACAGATTGGTACCAGAGCCTTGGTTATAGAGAACTAGGTTGCATTTAGTGCCTAGACTATAACTGCTATATACGTTGGGACCTTCCTCTCTATTTGCCTTACACACAATACATACATATATGCTTTTTGGTTAGAGGTTTGCTTAGTTCCACGCTGTTAGATGATGTGACTTTAGTATTATAAGGAGCCCCAGAGATTCGTCGAGTCATTAAAAACATGGAGCTCAGTAATAACTAATTAGTTAACTTGATCTTGTGACAGTTCTTGTTTGATGAGACACAAGATTTGAGTTAAATAATATTATTGCTTAGCTTTAGGGATTTGATGACTGGATTATCTTACCATCTGCCTCAGAAGGCGGATTTTGTGTCGGAAATTCTTAAGTAGGATGTTTTAGAATCTCCTTATTTAAATGGATTGGGACGCCTCTTCAGTTAAATAAAGAAATTGTAAATCACCGAACCATGAGTTTATGATCCCTTACTTACATAAATTTGGACGCTTCTTTATGTAAGTAATGTGTTATAAATAAGTGGGCTTAATTGTAGCCGATACGACTCCTTAACCAGAACCTTAGACAAATCAGAGTAAACACCACTATATTAGAGATCCCGAATTCTCTTAGACACACCATAAGTAGTTAACATCAACAGAACTTCGGGACGAAGTTCTCCTTAAGGGGTAGAGACTGTAACAATTCTAAATTTCAGGTTAACTTTTATTCCCGAAAATTTCACTATTCACTTTTTACTATTCACTTTTTACTATTCACTTTTCACTATTCATCTCAGAAATTTTTATTTCATATTCTCGTAAGTTAAACTATTTTAACGATAATCCGAGAGTTTGACGCTCGTCGGATCATTTCTGCAAAAATCACAAAGCCGTGTCCGAGATTTACTTTTAGGTTTAAACGTCCTTCCAGCATCCCGATATATCCATAAAACATTATAAACAATAGAAATATGATTTTCTTTCATTTTAGGACAATTCCAAAAGTTTCGGAATTTTACGTTTTCCAGTTCAGCGTTTTACGCGAATTGCGCGTTTTAGACCCGTGTTTCCAGTTTTTAGCAGGGTTTTAGCACCCGATAGAACCTACCACTCATTTTATATTTTATTATGGACTATATTGACATGTTTAACAATACTTTCAAGTTTCATATTTTTAGGATACCCGGTTTTACGTTTCGTGACTTAACAACTTACGGTTAGCAATTTACGGGTCCAAAACTAGCTACATAAGTAGGATAATACCAAGTTTTTGCATCTAGTCACCCTTATCTCTATATGAACGACTTAGGGGGGGGGGGAGGATTCACACTTGTGGCATGATCTCATGACTTTAGCCATTAGATCAATACTTATTTACAACTTTGTCTCCAAGTTTAGCAAAAATATCCTAAAAACTAACCTCCTCAATGAACCTTCCTAGACACCTTCCTAACCTCCTCTTCATGCTATAAATACAAGCTCATACCTTCATCTTTTCATCACCAAAAACGCCACACAACAAATACCTAGCACCATGATCCTTTGATCTTCAATATACAAGTTACACTACAAAGTTCAATGTCTTAGTATTCTCTACCTAGTTCTTAAGTTTGTTTGGTGATTCCATGGTTGAATTAGGAGCTACACAAGGTGACTAGGGGCTGAAGTTAAATGGTTTTCACAAGGGTTAGATCAAGGCTAGCAAGGGTTACAAGAGTTATGGTGAAGGGTTTACAAGCTTAGGTTTAGTGTCCTAGTTCTATACTTGACTTCCTTTCTTTAGAAAGCCAAAAGTTGTAAGCAAACCCTTATACACTTTCTTGCTCAATATCATTTTCATGCTTATTATGTTTCTTTCATGCTATATATGGTCTTTGTATTGTGTTCATGATGTTTAAAAATGGATAAAACAAGTATTGGTATACATATGTTAACTTATGACAAGTAAACAAGCAAACTAGTGATTTTTATGGAAAACCACGACCACAATAGTATAACTTTGATATTTGACACTTACTTATTTTTAAAGAGGACTTAACAACGAAAACATAGCAATTTGAATCACCCAAAACGAGTATACGAGTCAAAAGTTATGACCGTTTGAAGTTAGCGAAACCAAAACGGCAAAACTGCCTAAATAGCATTCTGATCAAATTTTGATTTTGAAAGTCCCACTTCTGGTCTGATTCATCAAAAAGTTAAAACACGAAAGTTGTCCGGAACGACGTTTTCGTTCAGGAACAAAGAAGCTCGAGCCCTGAAAACGCTTTCTGAGTGATAATTTTCTTCAAATTCTTAACAGCCCATTTTTAGACCAAAGTAACTATATAATTGTTATAATTAGATGAGACCAAGAGGTCTAATGACCTAAAGCCAAGACCACAACCATGGCTAAAGCCAAGGTTGAGTCTCAAGACCATGGTAACAATGACCAAGGTCACGGCAAAGCCACGGCTAAAGACCATATAACTTTTAAAGATCAAAAAGCTTATATATATATATATATATATATATATATATATGTTATCAAATACTACAATAGTAGGGAGCCTCATGTGAGGAGTTCATTGAGTAAGCCGTCGAGACGAGTTGTGGATTTACGAGTTAAAGTGTCCTGGCTCCTCGAATGTTTACTCCATGACTTCTGAATTATGTCGGCCCGAACGGTAGTAAGAGATATACAACTTATACATGTTTCATAGACCATTTATATTCAACGACTTACACTATATACTAAGTACTACATCATGAACATTATGCAAGACATATATAGGCAATTCGTCGTATTCTTAGACGTTACTCCAAACCTAAGTCGCAACGTTCTATTATAGGCTGCTCTTAGAGACTTTCGCGATTCGACTACCACTTTCATTTCTCATTACATAGACTTAAGGTGAGTCATAGCCCCTACTCTTTTCGTACTTGTTTTAACTATTGGGGGGGATACATGCTCAACTACTTGCTTACTTGTACAAATACTCAAAACGTTTATACGTGACTGTGTTATACTTGATTGTCTTATACTTGATGGCATTATACTTGATTTCATACATACATGACTGTCTTTTATCTTTGGGAAGTGGCTCCCAGTTTTCTTTGGGATGTGGCTCCCAGTTTTCTTTGGGAAGTGGCTCCCAGTTGTCTTTGATACATCCTAACATTTGTGAATGTTGGATACATCATAAACGTGAGGTCTTCGGAGATGAAGAGTAGACTCACGACTAATTGCTTAATTGTCTTGATGAACTTATACATGTCTTTATCATACTATATATTGTAGCAGTGGGTTGTGAACACACAGGTTACAAGTCTCTTATGGCGGGACTTGTAACTGAGTGGATTCACGATGCCTTTGCTGTGTGAACATTCTTTTAAGGCTTTTCAACTATTTTAAGACAAACTCTATGAACTCACCAACCATTGTGTTGACACTTTAGCATGTTTATCTCAGGTTAGTAAGGCGATAGCTAGTGCGTGGAACTTAGAGTCAAGCTGCATACTCTGAAGACTTACGCTTTTTATCATTTACCATTCAAAACATTTTGTATACATTTATGTATCATACTTTGGAATCTCATGTTTGTAACTTTGAATTCATTAATCGAATGGTAACTTTTCAAAACGTCTCATTTAGAGTTCGTTTTCTATACCTTGTACTTTGTATTATGAAGTAGCACCCCTATGACACAGTCTTCCGCTGCGGTATTTTGGGGGTGTTACATATTACACTATGACCAATTAGATAGAGCATGCGTGCAACGCACGGGTCTGAATTACTCGTATACTTTTAAATTTGAGAGTTTAATTTGTCCATTGTTTTTGATATAGTTATTGTAAAAATTAAATATCCATGACCATATCAAGAATTCATGACTATATATAAAGGTTATTTTGACTTGTTTGTTTCAAAAGACTTTCGTCCATACAAGCTAGACTAATATTTTGCTTAAAAGTTTATTTATTTCTGTTTCAAAAGAAACGATAAAGTAACCAACTAAGATATTTAGTACAATATTAGTGTTTTTAAACTTTTAATTTAGGGATATCTAGTACAATATTAGTGTTTTTAAACTTTTAATTTAGGGCATTGATACAGTATTGATTATATATATAACCTTAATACATTAAATTGTAATTGTGATGCAGTAACTTTATATCTGTGATGCAGTAATAATTTTTTGGGGGGAAAACAATTTGGCCAAAAAAAAATTTTTTTTGCGAGAAAAATGTAAAATATTTTTGCGGGGGGGGGGGGGGGGGGGGGGGGGGGAGGGTGTGGGTGGGGGTGATACATGTCATATGATGTGGAGTGGAGGTGACACATGTCACTCTCACAATCCTTCCTACACTTTCTAGTATAAGTGACTTTTTATTTTAACCTATATATATATATATATATATATATATATATATATATATATATATATTCACTAGCAGGGTACCCGCGCAATGAGGCGGCGGGTACCATGTGACTGAATTCTATTGTAATTTACACTTTGAGATGTTGATATGTTGTTAATTTGTGATGGGTAATAGGACATTTGAGATTTACACACTGAGATATGTTGTTACTTTGAGCACGATATAATGGGGGTGTCATTACGGTTTTGGGTCAGTGAAATAAGTCTTATGCGTCGGGTAACCTGTAACACCCCCAATTCATGATGCAGCGGAATTCAACTTGGGTGTTACTCGACGGCACAACAGTCATAATAATAGAAAACGATCTCTAACCGAGTCGTAATATAAGAGTTGTCATTCATATTATTCAAATATATCAGGGTTTACATAGTAAGGTCCCAAAACGGTTCCATGTTTCAAAATACATCAATATAAAGTCTTTGATGTTTTTATAGAATGACATAATAGTTTATAGCCTTCTTCCTTCGGTACGTGCCCTTCCGCTCCATTCTTGATTATCATGGACCTGAAATACATGCTTAAGAGGTCAACACAAAGGTTGAGTGAAATTCATAGAGTTTGTTTAAGGTTGAACACAATATGTTGGTAGTAGTGAGTTAATTAGACTCATACTCATGTTAGAAAACAAAACAGTTATTATTATATACTAAGCTCATGCAACCAAGACGTTAACGGGTACCAATATCAATTGGCAGTTTTGTTGCCCCGGTAAGTACTTTGCCGTCATACTTAATGTTCAAATATAGTGCATTCGTTTGAACTAATCTGCTCAAACAAATGGGATTCGTCAATCCCAATAGGCCTATTCACAATACTCGCGCTCACTAATTCTAGTGATTAAATGGTTCATGATAGGGGCCTAGGATTGGCAAGGTAGGTACTTAGTAATAATAAAACAATCAGGCAGCATACAGTTTCAAAGCATTGTGTTCGGTTTAAAAGTAGCATGTATTCCGCCCAAGGGTTTGTAAAACATTGAAATAATGTAAAGTGGGGCTATGAACTCACCTTAAGTAGGATAGCAAGTAATGAAGGTGATGGCTGGATCGTGTAGGTTTCTACGAGCAACCTATAATAGAATGTTGCGACTTAGGATTTGAGTAAAGAATATAACGGAGTGCCTATATATATATCTTGCATTATAGTCCATGATGTGGTATGATGTATATTGTAAGTCTTTGAAAGAAAAGATTCATGAACATGTATGTTTTGTATATCGTTTACTACCGTTCGGGCCGACATAATTCAGAAGTCATGTTAGTAAGCGTTCGAGGAGCCAGGACACTTTAACTCGTAAATCCACAACTCATATCGACGGCTTACATAATGAACTCCTCACATGAGGCTCCCTACTATTGTAGTAGTTGATAAAATATATAGATATAGGTTTTGATCCGAAAAGTTACATGTCCGATATTTGTATAAACTTAGGAAAGTTTATTTGTACATGAAGATTGTTATTAGGGGTAGTTTCATAAGTCTTGAATGACCATTTTCTCTTGGTAAAATCTCATGGTTTCCTTTTTAAGTGAAGTAGATCCAAATTGCTTGTTCAAGTTATCGCCTAATTCATTGTTTCATGTTTACGCCTATGTAAGTTGGTATGGTCATTTCGTCATGGCCTAGCCATGACCTTTGGTTCTTGTTCCAAGGTCATGAGACACAACCTTGGCTCTAGCCATGGTGGTGGTCTTGTTTATAGGTCATAAGACCTCTTGTTCCTTTTAGAATATAACCATAATCTAGTGTCTTATAAATATGTAAATAGCTGTTAAGAAACTGAGAAATATCTCACTCAGATGGCGTTTTCAAGGCTCAAGCCTCTTTTTTCCTGAATGAAAACGTGATTCCGGACAACTTTCATGTTTTAACTTTTTCATGAATCGGACCAGAAAGGCCTCTTTTTGCGTGTTTTAGGTTCTGTCACAGAAGCTTTTTAGGCAGATTTGCCGGAAAGTTTTGGTAACTTCAAATCGCCATAACTTTTGACTCGTATACTCTTTTTAGGTGGTTCAAATTGCTACGGTTTGCTTGTTAGGTCCTCTACTGTAATATGTAATAATACAACATCATATTTTTACCATTTTGATCAGGTCTTACCAAGAAAGTCACTAGTTTGTTTGTTTTAGTAACTTATTGTAACAATCAATTATAACAACATCTTTTAGTCATTTTTATACACCATGGACATTCATACAAGACATAATATAGCAAGAATAACATGTAAATGATATGAACATGAGAAATTAACAAGAAGCATGTTAGGTTTAGGCTTACAACTTTTGGCTTTCTAATTAAAGAAAGAAAGTAACAAGTAAGGAAATGGACTTTGATAGACTTGCTTCAACCCTTTTTCACTTCATGCAACCTTTCTACCCTTGGTATTCTTGAAAGAGATGTAATGAAAGTTGAGGTGAATTGAGTGGATTTAAACTCAAGAGAAATCACCAAGTATATTAGGGTTATGGAAGTGTTTTAGTAACTTATGATCAAACTAGGGTTTCTACTTGAACTTGCACTTGATCCTTGCTATAATTTGGAAGAAATAAACTAAGTGTGAAGTGTTTGTGGTGTGTGGAGATGGACGGCACAAGGAAGGGGGGGAGAGGGGCTTTTATAGTCTCATGAGGAGGTTACAAGACTTAGGATATTTTAGCAAAAATAACACATGTACACATCCTAGACCAAGTGATACAAGATCAAGCCACACAAGGGTGTGACTCCCCCCCCTTATGGCGGTTCACAAGGGATAAGGGGGTGAGGTGGCTTGGCTTGATAATATCCTAAGTATTAGGATGAGTTTTGACTCCGGGAAATGCCAACCGTAAATGATTAGGCGTCAAAACGTAAAACCGGGTGTCGTAAAATTATGAAACTTTAAAGTATTGTTAGACATGTCCATATGTCCCATAATAAAATATAAAATGGGTGGTAGGTTCCATTTGGGTGGTAAAACCCTGCTAAAACTGGAAACACGGTTCTAAAACGCGTAATACGTAAAATGTACGAATATTGCGTAAAATTGAGAAAAGTAAAATGTTACTTTTATAATATGATGTAAATGATTTAAAATGACTTATAATGTCCAGACTGGGCTCAGTCTAGTGTCGGTTGGTATTAAATGTCTTTTAGACATCAAACCGTAAGCCTAAAAATCACGAAATGACTTATAACATCATGGGATGATTTTTGGTCAATGGAGGAGGGAAAAATATGTTGACTTATTTTAATAAGTTGAAAGCTCAAATCATCTTAGAAATGCGGTGCAGGTATAGGCTAGGGTTACGGCTGAGTAAAAACGCTTAAAACTGAAAATTCCAGTTTTTCACGGCCGAAGTTTATTTTGGTCATGATTTTTCTCAGTCATGATTTATTCTCAAATAAATCATGAGTGTGTCAAACATTTTTCTGATGTGGGGTCACCTGACGGGGTCAAATTTCGTTGTGCGTAGAATTTCTGATTGCCGTTTTACCCTAAAACGTGTATTTCCTTAATAACTTTCACGAAAATGTTCTGACGAATGTCAAACGTTTATTTTGCCATGGAAATGATTTATCAATCGAGAATATGAAATAAAAATCAACTTTCGGGAAAATTTCGGAAAGAATGAATAGTAAAAATGAATAGTAACATGAATAGTAAAATTTTCCGGGAATAGTAATTAACCTGAAATTGCGAATTGTTACAGTCTCCACCCCATATGGGAGCTCCGTCCCGGAGATCAATTTGCGTTGGGAGTAGAAGCTTCGTTGGTAAAAAGATGTGCGTATTTCTTACGTATCTGGTCCTCTCGTTCCCATGTGTATTCAGGACCACGTCGTGAGTTCCAACGAACCTTGACAATTGGAATACGGCTTTGCTTGAGTTGTTTGACCTCTCGGTCCATGATTTCTACGGGTTCCTCAATAAATTGAAGATCATCATTGAGTTGAATTTCATCGAGTGGAATCACGAGTGATTCATCCGAAAAGCATTTCTTTAGGTTGGATACATGGAAAGTGGGGTGTACACTACTGAGTTCTGATGGAAGCTCAAGTCTGTACGCCACAGGGCCAACCCTGGCTAGGATTTTGAATGGTCCAATGTATCTTGGGTTTAGTTTTCCTCGTTTACCGAATCGTATCAAGCCTTTCCAAGGCGATACCTTTAGCATAACCCTATCTCCGACTTAGAATTCTAGGGGTCTGCGTCGTGTGTCGGCATAACTTTTCTGTCAATCTCTTGTGGCTTGTAGTTGACTTCTGATTTGTACAATCTTATCCGTTGTTTCACGAATGAGTTCTGGTCCAGTGAGTTGAACTTCTCCTACTTCAGCCCAACAAGCAGGTGAACGACACTTTCGACCATAAAGTGCTTCAAATGGAGCTGCTTGAATACTTGCATGATAGCTGTTGTTGTAGAAAAATTTGACTAATGGTAGATGAGTATCCCATCCTTTTCCAAAATCTATTATACAAGCTCGAAGCATGTCTTCAAGTGTTTGGATGGTTCGTTCACTCTGACCATCGGTCTGAGGGTGATATGCTGTACTCATGTCTAGATTTGTTCCAAAGGCGTCTTGGAGTGACTGCCAGAAATTGGAAGTAAATCTACCATCTCTGTCGGATATGATAGATATTGGTGCACCATGTCTTGAGACTATTTCTTTGACGTACAGTCGGGTTAGTTGTTCCATTTTGTAAGTCTCTTTGATTGGTATAAAGTGTGCGGATTTTGTGAGACGATCAACTATGACCCAGATGGAGAGATATGAAATAGTTTTTGTGTATATTAAGATAGTGGATGCAATTATATGTTTTTAATAATCATTATTGATAATAATGAATTTTGTGGTTAAACGTTTTTAATAATGGGACGTAAATGATTTGAAACAATGTTTTATTTAATAGAAACGCTTGCATTTAAATTTTGCTCGTAATAATGAGATGTATAGAATTTTAAGCCTTCCTTTTATTGTAAGTGTGTATACTTTGTTTTTTAAAACTTCCTTTCTAGGAATCAACTAAATGCGTTACTAAGACTCCTATATATTTTTAAAGTTGAGAGTTTAATTTGTCCATTGTTTTTGATATAGTTATTGTAAAAATTAAATATCCATTATCAAGAATTCATGAGTATATATAAAGGTTATTTTGACTTGTTCGTTTTAAAAGACTTTCGTCCATACAAGATAGGCTAATATTTTGCTTGAAATTTTATTTATTTCTGTTTCAAAAGAAACGATAAAGTAACCAACAAAGATATTTAGTACAATATTAGTGTTGCTTTTAAACTTTTAATTTAGGGCATCGATACAATATTCATTATATATATTGTATTTATTCTCAAAATTATAACATCTCTATATTTTGATATAAAACAAATATGTAATTTTCGGCACATATTTTCGTCATTATATATCTAAGTTGTGATTGTGTCACACCTTTTCTAAGAATGGCACACATTTAAAATAGTTTATTGACATGTAAGCTTTGACACTTATTTTCATCATTATATATCTAAATTGTGATGGTATCATACCTTTTCTAAGCATAGCACACATTTAAAATAGTTTATTGACAATAAGTTTCAAAGTTGTGATGTTACCACAACTTTTGTTGGTTAATAAGTTCCTAAGTTGTGATGTTACAACAGCTTTTGTTAGCATTGCATGAAAAATGTTGGTGGATTTATTTCTGTCAATTTTAATTGAGGTCGAGTCAAAAACTATGTTTGCCACTAATTTTCATCATAAATAACTTGGGTTGTCTCAGGACCCGTGCGAAAATGATTGTTTAAATTGTCAGGTTTTTAGTATGATGGTGAGGCCCAAATATACACAATAGTTTATTGATGTTAAAAGAGTATATGTGAAGAGACTTTTTTCAAGATGTTACATTGAAAAAAGTCTCTTTGCATGTAATTTTTTAATATGTATAAGTTACATAAATTATTTTAAATATGAAGCGATTACATTAATGTTGGAAACCTTTTATATTCATCCCTGTGCGATGCACACCGGTTTGGAATGCCTCAGGACCCATGCAATGCACACATGTTGGATCTAATTGTTTTTTTCATAATGTTCGGGACTAATTTTCGATTCATGTTTGAAACTCTCATTTTTTGGGAAAGATGGACTTCGTTGTTCAAATAAATGACATTATTAAAAGCGAACTATAAAACAAATTTCCATTTTAACAAAACTATAAAAACATAAAACATTAAAATAATTAGTATATTCAAGAGTATAAATTATAACTCGTATAATAAAAAATCAGATCCAATGACCCAAGTCCGAATCATAAACCCGCTCCAATCAATTAATAGACCCGACATTTAACAAAACACAATTTTCTTCTCATTTATATACTTTTTCGATTTAGAAGATTCTCATTGTTAAGATTATAGTGTGAAGATATTTTGATTATATACTGCCCATTTTCAATATGTAACATCGACTGATTGGCTTCAAACAGTCAAAAAATATCAACCAAGTTATGGTCAATAAGTCAAACAGTCTAAACCAATACTCCGTGGAGTGTAGTGTTTCCCCGGATCGTTAAATCCCAACGAGGCGTGAAATCTAAAATAAAATGACTTCGAGATCAGGTGATTTGAACAGAAAAAGGGTTTAAGTGATTATACTACTGAAATATAAGTATGAATAGCTTTGATAAGCTATATCAACTAATACGTGAAATCAGATAAGTACAAATGGAAAGGAACTGGAAAACGTATACGTTTAATATTTAAACGTAAACAACAAAAACAATTTTAACTGTAGTAGTAATTTGTATGCCTTAGGGGCTTAAATGCAAATTAAATAAACTTAAAATATTTATTTTATAATTACTAATTTATTTAAATGTTAACAAAACCTAAAAATGTAAAAATATATAAAATGTACGTTTAAATAAACGTAAACGTACTAAACTAAATGTGAATTCTGTCAAATAAAACTCCCACAAATATGAAAATAATATTTTTGGAATTCTAAACTTATTAGAAAATTATTAGAAAAATTAAAATTATTTTTATAACTATTTAATTAATTATTATTATTTAATAACTATTTTTAATTATTTAATAATTCACTAATAAATAAGAAAATATAAAATAAGTCTAGAAATATAAAATTAAAATTTCTAAAAGTCTAAAATATTATAAAACTTATTTTAAATCTAAAATTATATTTTTCACACTATTTATGTAATTATTATTAATTAATTATTATTTAATTATTATTTAACTAATTATATTGATTTAAATTATTAAAAATACTAAAAAGACTTAGATAATTAAGAAATTTTTTATAAATCTAATTAACCATCACAGGAATCCAAAAAAATTATAAAAAGTTTATTTTATGTATTTTTAAACTAATTTGCTAATTATTATTCTATTTATTAATTAATTACCAATTAAACTAATTATATTATAAAAAATAGAAAATGAATAGTATAAATTTTAGAAAAATTTATAAAAATGTTATACCTTATATAAAAGTTAGCAAAATTATAAAAACTAGGTGGTAATTTATAAAATATAATTATGCTATTTAATTCTTATTTATTAATTAATAATAAATTAAACTAAAATTAATTCTAAATATTACCAAATGACAAAGGAAAAATCTGGAAAAATTTATAAAAATACTTTAATATTAAAGAGATTTAATAAAAATATAAAATGTAGAAGTGCTTATAAATAAGCTAAAAAGAAAATTAAATAGATAATTTCTATTAAATAGAAGCTATCACTATAATTAAATTTGGCTTTTTCTGTTTTTTCTTTTACAAAACTATTAAAATACTTAAAATATGAAACTTTTGTAAAAACAAATAATATGGGAATAAAAAATAAGCACTGTGAGTGCTTATTAGACCAAACAGTTGACTAAGTTAGACTAAACAAAGAAATAAGCTCAAATGAGCTTATGTGGGGTCCACAATGGTTGATTCTGGTACAAATGAGTTATGTGGACATGTTTAAACAAGAATCACTCAAATAAATTAACTGAATAAGCCAGGAGACCAAAATAAGCACTTGCTTATTTGGAATATGAGTCAGAAATGGGACAGAGTTTTGAGGTTGATTCAGGTGGGGTCCACAAGGGTTGAGGTCAAACTAATGGTCAATATTTTAAGCCTGGTAGGAGGGGGTTGGGAAAACCAAGATTTGGGCCTGTGGGACCACTGTGGTGGCCACAATCAACCGCCAAAGTGGTGGTTGTGGTAGTGATGGTCTGTGTAGCAGGGGAAGGTCTTTCCCTGCAGGTGTGCTTCAGGGGCAAAAATGTTCACTAGAAAAATTCATAAAAATCAAATAAGCATGGAAATCAAGAGTTCAGCTGATAAAGTATGCACTCAACAAGTTTCAAATCCTAGATCATAACATAAAAATCCACAAAATTCTTGCAATTTATGAGATTTTCTGCACAAGTAATATTTGACTTTTGAGATTTAAGTTCTATTTTGACTTATACGAATTTCTAACCTAATTTACTGTATGATTAAGATGTTATAAGCTATAATAAGGTGAAATTAAGGCAGGTTATTAACTTCTAAGCTAGTATGGTGATTATGGGCTATAATAACTTAACAGATTATAGATTAAGTAGGATTACAAACTATTTTGACTATTTAGCTAATAAGACCTAAGTATTATGATTGAAATGGACTATATCAACCTAAATAAACATGCAGCAACAAGTAAAAGTAACAATAACATGCAATAACTCACAAAAGCAGCTTGATCCAAACAGTCCTTAACAAGGATTATTCCAAGATTAGTGTTACATAACAATGAGTTAAACCATGGAATTAATTCTAAATACTGTATTATGATGTTATAAGGTAAAATTAGCACAAAAACTCAGTTCTAAAAAACTAAGACATAGGAATCACAAACCTACTCTTTTAACTGTGAAAATGGAATAACTAGCAACTAAGATATTCAATACACAAACTAACAATTTTATTCTACAATATCACCAATAACTAACACAGGAACCTACAAATAACAAGATCTAAGCATAATAATTACTTAAACAGTAAAAGGGTAAAAATGATGAAAATGGCTTACAACTTAGTGACTGCTAGCATCAAAAACCAAGGGCCAAGAACCCTAACTCCTCCCTGAGGATCTAAACCACAATCCAAAGCTTTCTTGCTTCCAAATCACTTCTGAATCACCAAATATCGAATCCAAACTCCACAGCTGACTTTTGTTGACTAATTTTGTAATTTGTGAATTTTTTAGATACACTGCATTGTAAGTCAAATAGAAGCTTTTGCAAGCTTTATAGGAGCTTATGTGTTCAATTTGAGTCCACAGTAACATCAACTAAGAACAATATTAAGTAATTTGAGATTTTTGAAATTGGAAATTGCATAAACTGAATTTATACACAAACCTTCAAATTGATTACTAAAAGAAGTTCACAATACACTTTAGAACATTAGAAATTTAGCTTGAAAGCTTAAGTTACACTGGAAAATTGAAAAGAACTAAGTCGACATACATTTTATTTAATTAAACTAGATACTAATCCATATTGCTTCTTTTTTCGTATATATTGACCTTTAGGGTTTCCTGTAGCCTTCTGACACTTTCCCACTTCTAATCTCAACCATTGGATGAGTCAAACTCATCCCAGCCTTTAAATCTTCTTTTGGCGCCAAAAATGCTACACGTAGCTTGGGGCAGTTCGAGATCAATTAAAGAATTTTGGGTTGTTGTGGAGGTGGAAGGGAACATGGAAAAGAAGTTTGGAAGCCAAGTTGGGGTTGTAGGTTGAAAACAGAGGTGTAAGTATGGTTTGGAGGGAAAAAGGGTGTGGGGAAGCATTAATTGTTGCTGTGGTTTGGTATGATTATGTTTGGAGGGTGAGGTGGAAGTGGACAGGTGGTAGTGAGGTGGTGAAACCACCATGGTATTGGATGAAGCAGGGGTGGAGGTGGAGGTGCTACAGTGGTGATGGTTTAGCGGTATTGGGGGAGTCAAACGGGGTCAACGCCCGTTTTAATATTAAGGGTGTGTGGGCTGAGGGAGTATTGGGCCTAGGGAAAAAGAAAAGGGTGGGCTTTTGGTTGTGTTGGGTTTGGATTTGGTTTAAGTTTTGGGTAATAATAATAATAATAGGTCCGGTTTGGTTTTTGGTATTAAAAGCCCAAGGACTAAAAGTGTATTTCCTGAATTCTTCAAGGGCTGAACCTGTAATTTCCCAATAAATACCACAAGGACCAATTATGCCATGTTAGATAAATCAAAGGACCTATTTTGCATTTATTACAATTTTAAACACCCCGGGGACCATTTATGTAATTTTCTAAAGTTTAGGGGGTGAAATTGTAATTTTTCCAAAAGTTATCAAAAGGACCAATTATGTCATTTAAGAATAGTGCAAGGTTTACTTTTAATATTTTTCCATTTTCAAAACCTTAAGGACTATATTTGACATTTTGGAAACTTGAGAGACTAAAGTTGTCATTTTGCAAATTTTAACTTAAAAGGACTAATCTTGACAACTTATGAATCCCTAAGGACCTTTGATGATATTTTTCATGTTTTGATTTACCAGGGACTAGATTTGCCAATTTTTCAAAGTTCAGGGACTGAAACTGTAAATTATGTGAAATATGTTGTTTTTCATCAGTTTTCAATCCTTTTGCATAAAAACACAATCCAGGGATATTTTATGTATTTTAAGGCATTCCTGTGTGTTTTCATATGTTTTTGCAGTCTAAATGTGACAGAAATGATGAGTATTTACACACTCATCAATCCCCCACACTAAACTGTTGCTAGTCCCTAGCAATCTTTTGAGAAAATTTTAATGGATTTTTACTCTTTACCAAAAGCCATCACTTCTGGAGTAGCCAGATGTATCGATTTAAGTAAGAACTATGGTCCACCTGATAACCATGTGATTTTTAGCAAACCACCAGCTGTCAATGGATTTGTTTTGTCTTTACCAAAAGCCGTTTGCTTCTGGACTAGCCAACTCTTGATGGACAAAGTCAACATCTTGGTGAGCTGATTACCAATTATGGTTTTTCCACTGCCTTTACCACAAGCCATAATCTTGCGGGCTAGCCAACTCATTCGCTTTTTAGGATATGGCGAGTTGATTTACCATACAATTTTGGGCAAATTGCAAGCCATAAACGGATTCGATGTATCTTTACCAAGAGCCGTTTGCTCCTGGATTAGCCAATCCTTATGTGGGTTAGACATGGCGGACTGATAACCATTTATTGCATTTCTAAGTGTGAAAAAACTTTAAATTTTGATTAAATGAGGGTGCTTGATGGAACATGTGTTTGAATTCGTGAGAATCCCCCCCCCCCCCCCCACACTTAGAAATGAATATTGCCCTCAATATTCAAAACACCGGGTGTTAAACCGACATTTAGAACGTAAGAAGGAAATATTAATAACCTTTATTTTAGGCTATTTACATGGTTTTTTTTTCTTCTTTTTTTTTTTTTTTTTTTTTAAGATATATACATATATTCAACATGTGGGGAATCTCCCCCACACTAGGGTGGTAGAAAAGAGAAAGAAGACATAAATATGAGTGAAAACCCATATTGTTACTGTTTTTGATTACCGAGTCGCTAGCTTGACTCGACCTCGAATTGATTTGTTCATGAGGAAGCTACTGTTTTTGTTTACCGAGTCGCTAGCTTGACTCGACCCCGAATTTAATTGTCCTTGGGAAAAGTTTGGAGATCCGGGACAACCATGGATGGTATGTCCTCTCCAAAGTAGTGTTTCACACGATGGCCATTCACTTTAAAACATGGACCGTCATTTTGAGATAACTCAACGGTACCATATGGATAAACCTTAGTGATAGTGAATGGACCAGTCCAACGGGTTTTGAGTCATGAATTAATGAGAAGTACTCGATCACCAACGTTAAAAACGCGGTTCTTTATTTTTGAGTCATGAATTCTCTTTGTTTTTTCTTTATAGATTAAAGAGTTCTCGTAAGCCTGATCACGTAGTTCATTTAATTCATTCATTTGAACTTTTCTATGATCACCCACAGTTTTGAGGTCAAAGTTGGCATGTTTCAATGCCCAGTAGGCTTTGTGCTCAAGTTCCATCGGTAGATGACATGTCTTTCCGTACACAAGCTTGTAAGGTGTATACCCAATGGGTGTTTTATAAGCTGTACGAAAGGCCCATAGTGCATCATCTAATTTATCCGACCAGGCAGCACGGTTTTCACCAACAGTCCTCTCAAGTATCCTTTTGATACCACGGTTTCGAAACCTCCACTTGCCCACTTGTTTGTGGGTGATACGCGGTAGAAAGACGGTGAGTTACACCATACTTTTGCATGACTTTGTCAAATTTGTCATTATAGAAATGCGTACCACGATCACTTATGATAGCACGTGGGGTTCCAAAACGGGCAAAAAGAGATTTCAGGAATTTCACTACAACTTGGGCATCATTCGTGGGTAAAGCTTTCGCTTCAACCCACTTTGATAAATAATCAACCGCCACAAGTATGTATTTGTTTCCTCTAGATTATGGGAATGGCCCCATAAATTCAATGCCCCAGATATCAAAAATCTCACAGACTTGAATAGTATTTTGTGGCATCTCATTTCTTTGTGAAATGTTTCCATGACGTTGACGAGCGTCACAGGTTTTAATGAGATCCTGGGCATCTTTATAAATTGTGGGCCAGAAGAATCCGGAATCAAACACCTTTTTGGCGGTGTAATTAGGACTATGATGTCCCCCAGTGGGTCCAGCATGGCAAGCCTTGAGAATTTCATTGGCTTCATGTCCATATACACACCGTCGGATGACTTGATCCGCACAAATTTTGAATAAGTAGGGGTCATCCCAGAAGTAATGTTTGACATCCTTAAAGAATTTATTCTTCTGTTGGGTTGACATCCCTTTCACAACAAAGTTACCTGCATGGTAGTTTGCGAAGTCGGCAAACCATGGGGTAGTAGAATCTCCACGAAAAGCAACCGCATTGAGTGTTTCGAGAGGAAATGTTTCATTTATTTCCTTTTTCTCATACACATCTTGATGAGGGTTCTCTAATCGGGACAGATGATTAGCAGCCAGGTTCTCAGCTCCTTTTTTATCACGAATAATGATATCAAATTCCTGAAGGAGGAGAACCCAATGGAGTAATCTCGGCTTTGCATCTTGTTTTGCAAATAGATATTTTAGAGCCGAGTTATCCGTATACACTACGCATTTAGTCAAGATTAATGATGCGTGGGGATTGCACCAGGCTTTACCTCTCAAGGGATCTCGAGAAGCTTACAACCCCTACCAGGCAGTGTACCTGATCGTTGCAGTATAGTATAGTGACAAGTACCGGGGGATTGATCGTTCAGCTAGGAATAGTGTCGCTAGGATTAGAATACCTAATTACTAGTGCTAGAGATGAGAGATGATTATTTTTGTATTTTTATATTTTTTAGAAAGCAAGTAAGTATCTCGGATTTTAAGGATATGGGCGGAATTAGTTGCTAGTCAACTAACCCAATACTAAGATGCAATCAAAATAAAATACTGGAAATGAAAATAAAACTAAATTAAACTAAGGTTGTGAGCAATAAGTGGAGAAATTGTGTTTACTTAGATTTCACTACTCCCTAGATATCTTTTACACGTTAATTACTTGTTATAGTTGCGTGGATGACGGATTGTATTCCCTAATACCATTCATGTGGTGGCGTACTTAACTCCCCAATCCTATGAGTGCCTACTTCACTCCTATGTCGAGCCGGCTAAGAAGATCCTAACATGGGATCATTAGAATTTACTCATGCATTAAATACAACCAATAAAACCTAGTACACATCGGTTCATGTTTCCTAAGACGTTCAAGCATGTTACCATTTGGAGATCTGCCAGTTTTCTTAAGCCTAACATTGAAATCATTCATCCAATACAACCATAAACAAGTAATCAACACATAATGAACATCTAGGTTTCATTAGATCTAAGCAAACACAAGATAGATCTAGCCTAGCATGGTGGAATTAAGACAAGAAGAAGATATAGACAACCAACACATAGACATATTGATTGAATTAAAAGAACACTTATCTTAATTACACATGCAAGGGTTCAAGGGCTGAAAACCCTTGAAAAACCTGTAAAATTCGTATATGGTTCGGCCTTAGGGTTTCTCCAAAACTTCCTCTCCTTATGAATGAAAATTAGAAAACTATATATAGATAATTGAGACTGACGGCGTCAAGAACAAATGGGTGACACCGTCATCTCGCCGCCAAAAGAATCCTCGGACTGCCTTGATCTACATCTGACGTCGTCATGTGTTAAGTTTTTCCAGGCCGTCACGTATTTAACTCTTGACGCTCTTCGTTGTGACGCCTTCATGTTTGTACTGGGCCGTCATGAAATTTACTCTTGACGCCGTTAGGATGGAACTCTTGACGCCGTCACCTACTGTTTCCAGCTTGGAAAATTAAATCTTTGGTGTTTTCTTCACTTTTATGCTCCAAAAATGTCCGAATTGCTTCCTTTTCCAGATTTCACTCCCAAACTACCTAAAATCACAAAAGGAACAATTTAGGGCAATATTTGATCAAATAAATTGAATTCTGGGCTTAAATGACCCCCTAAAAGTGGTTCATTTTTCGCCTCATCATATACCCTTACACTTAAGATTTGCTTGTCCTCAAGCAAATGCGCTTTTATTCTACTCAAAATACAAGTTAGGGGTCATTTAACACTAATATAAAAGTAATTACAACAAATAATCGTTCCACTAAAGACCAAAGACAAGCATCTCTCGGGTGTAATAAAGTATAAATTACAATATGGAAACGGAAGATATCTCTCACTACCTGTCATAGCAAAATAGATTACCATAGGCTTAGGAAAGGATCAAACCTCTACTACATGGCGTAAGCACCTAGGATAAACTATCAAAGAGGTCTTTTAAAGGGTTGTAACATTAGGTGTAGGGATATGAAATACACGGTTTTGTTGGATATAGGCAGTCTTTACTGGTGGCGAGTTAACAATCTTGGTTAATTACATGTACAATATGGCGTTGCTAAGCCAAGACTAGACTCGACTTAAGCTAATAAATAAAAAATAACAAAAACATAAAATGAACATAGAATAAAAAGGGGGTAATAAATGATGTTCTTCCCCATTACTCCATAAAATAAGTACTTTACAATAAACTAATCTAATGACTCGAATTAAGAAAATCAAAACACTTGGAGTACTTTCAAGATTAACGCACATATGGGGGTAATAAATGATATTCTTCCCCATTACTCCATAAAATAAGTACTTTACCCATGAGTCCCAATCGTCCCAAAACAATATGTACAAGGATATGACTCGACTTAGCAACCATGTAATAAATTAGATAGTTAACTTAGGGTTTAACAAATAACAATAATGCACTAAAGATGAGCACATACACGGAAGGCTAAGGCGATTTGGTTGTACATTTAAGTGGGGTGTAACAAATTCTTCCTTTAAGTAAAATGCTTAAAGTTAGAAACAAAAAGATAGGCTCGGAGGGGTGTACTAGGGGTTTCGTGTACTAAAAGTGAGTACAACGCTAAGGGTGTGGGAAAAATTAGTTGACTTAACTAGCCAACTAATATGACTTAAATGGTCAAGTAATTATGATACGGGTTTAACACAAGGGTGATCCTAATGCCTCTTATCATGTAGTAAATCCTACTACACGAATGTAGTCTCACTAGCAGTCTCGGGATACATCACTAACGCAAGTTCTAGAATCTAAATGCTACCGGTACACTCATAAGCACTAATAGTAAATGCTTTTCCTATCAAATCTAAAGGCGAACCTCACATATTTGGGTGGAAAATTTTTCTGAAAGTACGGTTATGTACTAGTCATACAATCTCCTATCCATGAGACGCTTGCTATGGCTAAAGTTTCACTCCTAAATGTTGTAAAAAAATTTAAATTTGGAGCTAAAATTGCACTAACAAGTATTTCTCATAGTTTTATTACACATCTACCATTAAACAAAACAAACTCAAGCGAAAGTGTATTTGTAAGGTATCATCATTTTACCCTCCCCTTACACTTAGGATGAACATTGTCCCCAATGTTCAAGTAAAGAATGTAAAAGTGAACTAAGTAAAACAAATGAAATCAAATACTCCCCTGATTCGCTCGGTATGGATAATAAGGTGGCCAGGTTAGATCTTCCTCCAAGAAAATGAATAATCAAAGCTTCCCTTCCAGAATATAAATCATCTTCTTGTCATACATAACCTGTAAATCCTGAGAAAACAGACAAGGCAACCTCGCATAAAATCGGCGGCAATCTACATAAGTTACTAAATCCTAGAAAACAAAATAAGATATAATGCTTGTGGAATGAAGTTTGCAGATATCCGAGAGATTATAAAACTTAATAATTCAACAAAAACTTTAAGACTCCGTTAGAAAAACAAAACTGGTAAAATTTCCAGATTTTTACACGTGACGCCGTCAAGAGTAAACTCGTGACGCCGTCATAAGTGACCTGCAGAAATTCTTATGTTAAGTTTCCGGAAAATTTCTGGAAAAACTTGGTCCTACTTCCTGGAAAATCCTGCAAAACTTCATTATGACTCGATACAAGCATTTGACTCTAACAAATATGAATATACATGTTCACTTAATATTGTGGAGAATCATGATCGGTTTGTTTCTTAAAAACATATTTGGGGTTTCCCCTTACACTTATCTTTTGCAAAAATACCTTTAGGTGGAGTTAAGACTAGGCCAAAACTACAAAGTAAAGTATTTCCACTTTTTAGTTTTGAAACATGATCTACCAACAATAAAAATAAAACATGCATACGGAAGCAAATAACAAACAAACAAAATAAAATCACACAAAGCATGGGTTGCCTCCCAAGAAGGGCTTTTCTTTATTTACGAGCCTTGTAGCTAGACTCAAGGTCATGGGTTACTACGTGACCTCATTATCAAACGTCACATCTTCCTCACCAATCATTTCATTATTATTTTCTTGATAATGTTTTACACGTTGTATGTTAACAGTAAATTCTCTACCTTCATCGTCTAATAATACAACGGCTCCAGTTTTAGAGGAGCTTCTCACCATAAATGGTCCATACCATCTAGACTTCAGTTTTCCCAGAAATAACCTTAACCGAGAGTTGTACAATAGGACTTTGTCTCCTTCTGAAAATTCCTTGGGTTTCTTAATTCTCTAGTCATGCCATCTTTTTGCTCTCTCTTTATATGTAATGGAAGACTCATAGGCTTCTAACCTAAGCTCATCAAGCTCGTGTAATTGCAAGAACCTATTAGTTCCGGCAATTGTATAGTCTAAGTTACATGCCTTAAGCGCCCAATAAGCTTTATGTTCTAATTCTACTGGAAAATGACATGCCTTACCATACACCATGCGAAACGGGGTCGTTCCAATATGTGTCTTATAGGCGGTTCGGAATGCCCATAAGGCTTCGTCTAGTTTAAATGACCAGTCTTTTCTATTCTGACTAACCGTTTTTTCAAGTATTCTTTTAATAGCTCTATTTGTGTTTTCGACCTGACCATTGGTTTGTGGATGATAGGCGGTGGAAAATCGATGGGATACTCCATACCTCTTCATGACCTTTTCCATTTGTGCATTGCAAAAGTGGGTCCCCCTATCACTGATGAGAGCTTTAGGAATTCCGAATCTGGCAAAAAGCTTTTTCAGGAAATGAATAACTACCCTGGCATCATTGGTCCTAAGGGCTTGTGCCTCAACCCATTTTGAAACATAATCGATGGCAACTAAAATGTATTCGTTACCCCCTAAAGATGGAAAGGGTCCCATGAAGTCAATTCCCCAAACATCAAAGACCTCACATACTTGTATAAATTTCTGGGGTGCTTCATCCCTATGTGATATGTTCCCGGCTTGTTGACAGGCATCGCATGCCTGTACCATTTCTTTGACATCATGGAAAATTGTGGGCCAATAGAATCCCGCGTCGAAAATCTTTCGGGCGGTGGTGCTTATCCCATGATGCCCTCCAGAGGGACCAGAGTGACATTCCCTCATAATATTTACTGCCTCACTTTCCAAAACATAACGTCTTATAATTTGGTCAGGACACCTTCGGAATAAAAATGGTTCATTCCAAAAGTAGTATTTTAACTGAGAAAAGAACCTTTTTCTTTCGTATCTAGTCAGGTGTTCAGGAACGATTCTGCTTGCGAGATAATTGGCAAAATTGGCGTAACAAGGCTCCGAATCAATCATTAACATGAGTTGCTCGTCAGGAAATGAATCCCTAATCTCACTTCTATCGTGCTCACCTAAGGGGTTTTCAAGACGAGATAGATGATCTGCGGCCAAATTTTCTGCTCCCCTCTTATCACGAATCTCAACATCAAATTCTTGCAGCAACAAGATCCACCGAATTAGTCATGGCTTAGCATCCTGCTTAGCAAAAAGATATCGAAGAGCCGAGTGATCAGTAAAGACGACTGTCTTTGAAACAACAAGATATTGCCGGAATTAATCGAATGCGAACACTACGGCTAACAATTCCTTTTCGGTGGTGGAGTAATTCTCTTGAGCAGGATTCAGGGTTTTGCTAGCATAGTAAATAGGTTGGAATAGCTTGTTACGCCGTTGGCCCAGTACAGCCCCGACAGCGAAATCGCTAGCGTCACACGTGATTTCAAACGGTAACTCCCAGTTGGGTGTAATCATGATTGGAGCTTGTGTGAGCTCCTTTTTTAAAAGATCGAATGCATCCTTGCATTCTTGGGAGAAATCGAATGGAGCATCCTTCACGAGCAATTGAGTCATTGGCCGAGCTATTTTGGAGAAGTCTTTGATGAATCTCCGATAAAACCCGGCGTGCCCCAAGAAGCTGCGTATTGCTTTAACAGTC
This sequence comes from Artemisia argyi, assembly GCA_030686995.1. Classification (NCBI taxonomy): domain Eukaryota; kingdom Viridiplantae; phylum Streptophyta; class Magnoliopsida; order Asterales; family Asteraceae; genus Artemisia; species Artemisia argyi. The sequence continues at coordinate 156,733,342 of CM060700.1, read as the reverse complement.
GTGGGGTATGGTAACTTAGATATAGCTTCAACTTTAGCTTGGTCCACCTCTATCCCATTCCCTGAGATCTTTTGCCCTAACACAATCCCTTCTTTCACCATGAAATGACACTTTTCCCAGTTTAACACCAAGTTAGTTTCCTCACAGCATTTAAGCATCTTTTCTAAATTAGCAAGATAGCGGTCGAAGGAGTCCCCGAAGACTGAAAAGTCATCCATGAACACTTCCATGCTGTCTTCCATAATTTCGTGAAAGATTGCGGTCATGCATCGTTGGAAAGTGGCGGGGGCATTACATAGCCCAAAAGGCATTCTTTTGTAGGCGAACGTTCCATAAGGGCAAGTAAACGTGGTCTTTTCTTGGTTCTCAGGTGCTATGGGAATTTGAAAATACCCTGAGAATCCATCCAAGAAACAATAATATTCGTGCCCAGACAATCTCTCTAACATTTGGTCAATGAATGGTAAGGGAAAGTGATCTTTCCTCGTGGCATCATTGAGCTTTCTATAATCAATGCATACCCGCCATCCAGTAACTGTTCTCTGGGGTATCATCTCACCCTTGTCATTCTTAACTACGGTCATTCCACCCTTCTTTGGTACAATGATGAGGCGAAAAATGATCCGTTTTTAGGGCGTCATTTAAGCCCGAATTCGAATTTATTTGATCAAATATTATCCTAAATCGTTCCTTTTGTGATTTTAGGTACTTTGGGAGAGAAATCTGGAAAAGGAAGCAATTCGGACGTTTTTGGAGCATAAAAGTGAAGAAAACGCCAAAGTCTTAATTTTCCATGCTGGGAACAGTAGGTGACGGCGTCAAGAGTAATTCCCTGACGGCGTCAAGAGCAGAATTCCATGACGACCCAGTACAGATTTGACGACGTCACGAAGGTAGGGCGTCAAGAGTAAAAGTCATGACGGCCTGGAAATGATTAAGTCTTGACGGCGTCAAATGTAGATCAAGGCAGTCCGAGAATAGTTTTGGCGGCGAGGTGACGGCGTCACAATGTTGGTCTTGACGCCGTCAGACCCATTTTTCTATATATAGTTTTCTAATTTTCACATTAAAAGGAGAGAAGTTTTGGAGAAACCCTAAGTACGATTTTGCTGCAACTTTTACAGGTTTTTCAAGGGTTCCAAACCCTTGATACCTTTCATTGTAATTGAGATAAGTGTTCTATTAATTCAATCAATATGTCTATGTGTTGGTTGTCTATATCTTGTTCTTGTCTTAATTCCATCATGCTAGGCTAGATCTATCTTGTGTTTGCTTAGATCTAATGAAACCTAGATGTTAATTATGTGTTGATTACTTGTTTATACTTGTCTTGGATGAATGATTTATATGTTAGGCTTAAGAAAACTGGCAGATCTCCACTTGGTAACATGCTTGAACGTCTTAAGAAACATGAACCGACGCGCACTAGGTCTTTATTGGTTGTATTTAATGCATGAGCCACTGTTTACAATCCCTATAGTTGTGCTGGGCATGGTGTAGGAGGAGATAAGAGCTCATAGAATTGGGGAGTTAAGTGTGCCACCCCATGAATGTTATTAAGGAATACGATCCGTCATCCATGCAATTATAACAAGTAATTAACGTGTAAAAGATGTCTAGGGAGTAGTGAAATCTAAGTAAACACATTTTCTCCATTTACTGCTCACAACTTTAGTATAATTTAGTTTATTTTCATTTCTAGTATTTTAATTTTGATTGCATCTTTAGTATTGGGTTAGTTGATTAGCAACTAATTCCGCCCAAATCCTTTAAACCCGAGATTTTTAATTGCTTTCTAAAAAATATAAAAATACAAAAATAATCACCCCTCACCTTTAGAACTAGTATTTAGGCTTTCTAATCCTACTATTCCTAAGCTGAACGATCAATCCCCCGGTACTTGTCACTATACTATACTACAACGATCAGGTACACTGCCTGGTGGGGGTTGTAAGCTTCTCGAGATCCCTCGAGAGGTAAAGCCTGGTGCAATTCCCACGCATCAAGTTTTTGGCGCCGCAGCCCGGGGAATAGTTATTGTCTATGTTAGAATTTCTTTTTATTAGGTCTACTTGCTAGATTCCTTTCTAGTAAGATTTTATTTTTATTTTTAGGTTTCTTTAGTCTATCTATTTCTTTGTTCCTTTGTTCGTAACCACCCAACATCATGGACAACGGGAACATCTTTGAACCTGTCATCCCACCACAAGAAAACCCACCATTAGAACCCCTTAGGCCCCGAACCTTAGGAGAGTATTCCCGACCTAGCCACCAAGGCTACAGAAACACCATTGAGCTCACCGGAGCCAATGTGACCCCCTTGCGATCCGACACCATCCGGTTGGTGCAAAGCGGATGTGCAATCCACGGACTTCGTTCCGAAGATCCAAACCAACATCTTAAGGACTTCCTCAAAATCGTAGATTCCATAGACGTAGATGTTGCAACTAGAGAGACAACCCGATTACGCCTATTCCAATTCTCTCTACGGGATCAAGCTAGTCAATGGCTTGAGCGTTTACCCGCGGGATCCATCACCACATGGGATGATCTCACCACTCGTTTCCTTGCTCAATTTTTCCCACCGGGGAGAACTACTAAGCTTAGAAATGAGATCTTGATGTTCCAACAACGTCAAAATGAATCTCTTTATGAAGCATGGACTCGTTTCAAGGACTTACTCCAAAAAGTCTCTCGTCATGGCATAGATCTTTGGCTCCAAATCCAAATCTTTTATGACCATATCGACATCTCCACGAGGCGAGCCATTGACCAATCGGCCGGTGGTAAGCTACGTGATCTAAGTGCGGAACAATCATGGGAACTCATAGAAGATCTTGCTCTCTATGACAACGAAAATTGGAATGATCCCCGTGACTTGAACAAAACGGTCAAGGCAATATCTTTGCCTTCGAACAATTCTAGCACTCCCAACCGTAGGATCATGGAACTTGAGGACCAAGTCAAGTTTCTCATGAAATCTTACGAAGCTCCTAAGCCTTCAAGTCAAGTGAACATAATCACTTCTTCATGCAAATTATGTAGTGGTCCTCACGACACTCGTTATTGTGTGGAACTCCACGGAACAGCTTTTGCAGACTACACATTCACGCATACCGACGAAGCGGGAGATAAGTGGTACACTTTCAAGCCCGAGCCAAACACTCACGGTGATACATACAACCCCTCTTGGAAAAATCACCCAAACCTTAGGTGGAAACAAAATCAACCCAATTCTTCCAATCCGCCAAATCGTTACCAACCAACCGGTCCACCCTCCAATCGTACTTTCAACAACAATCCTTCTAACAACTTTGGTAGTACCAACAATCTTGAAGGGTTGATGTCAAAGTTTATGGCATCTCAAGAGGCTCGCATATCTAAGTTTGAAGCCGATTTCAAACAAAAGCAAAGCCAGATGACCACTAGAATTGACGCATTGTTGAAAGTTCTCAATGACCGAGAAATGGGAGCACTCCCAAGCGACACAATCAAGAATCCAAAACTAAATGTTAATTCCATATCTTCAGTTTCGTCACCCACTTCGTGTCCACAATACTACTCGGTTAAATCAACGAGCACGTGTTTCAAACAAAACCAAGTTCTTCAAAAGGACCAATCAAATAAAACACCCAATATAGAGCCGGTCAAAAGCATAGTTGAAACACCTCTTACACAAGACCTTGACGATGAATTCAAAGAACTTCACCTTGAACGCCCCGTCATTGATGTCTTAGCGCGTGCTCCTTACTATAGTGCCCTCCTAGAAAAATATGAGAAGTTTAAACTAGGTAAAAATGGGACCGCCTTCGTTCAAAACAAGTTGCCTAAAAAGATTGATGATCCGGGTATATTTGTTTTGCCTTGTAAGATAGGAAGATCCGAAGCTTTTGACACACTAGCCGATTTAGGGTCAAGCCTCAACTTGATTCCCTTATCCTTATTCACCACTCTTAAGCTAGGAAAGTTAGAGGAAACAGAGGTATTGATAGGGCTAACGGATGGGAGTATTGCCCACCCGGTTGGAATGATTAAGGATGTAGTTGTTCACGTAGGAAAGTTAACTATATTAGCGGATTTTCATGTCCTAGACATGGTTAGTGACACTACATGCCCATTATTGGTAGGAAGAGGATTTTTAGCAACCGCTAGCGCCATGATAGATTGTAAGGAGTCTAAGATAGCGGTAGGTGAAGGTGATACTTGGTCGGTGTACGATGTAAAGAAGCATAGTTATGATTGTGATGATGAACCGACACCGCATTGGGTAGAGATGAATAGGAGACCGTCTAGATATGGACCTTGGATAGAAAGGAACTTTATAGGGCCTCAATGCCCATTTTATCTAGAAAAAGATTTCGTTGAAAAGACACATTCGGTAGAACAACTCATAGCTAGAGATAAAGAGCTAGATCCCTTTGAGGACCCCTTAGTCTTTAGGAAGATGATTGAGTTCTTGAGCGTAATGCCTATTAATATAGAGATGAATAAGTGGAAAAGAGAGGGAGACAAGGGTAAATGGAGGTGGGAAAAGCCAACTAAAGAAGGTGACGGATCATGGCATATGAGGATGACTTTGTATGATCCGGATGGAGAAAAGTTTGAAAGGTCATACCATACTAAGGAAACCGATAGAAAGTTGAAACCTAAGTTTGATCCCAAAGATGTCCTCAATGAGGAACTCACCCATATCACGTAGTAACCCATGACCTTGAGTCTAGCTACAAGACTCGTAAATAAAGAAAAGCGCTTCTTGGGAGACAACCCATGTTTTGTGTGATTTTATTTGTTTGTTTGTTATTTGCTTCCGTATGCATGCTTAATTTTTATTGTTGGTAGATCATGTTTCTAAACTAAATAGTGGAAATACTTTACTTTGTTGTTTTGGCTTAGTCTTAACTCCACTTAAAGGTATTTTTGCAAAAGATAAGTGTAAGGGGAAACCCCAAATATGTTTTTAAGAAACAAACCGATCATGATTCTCCACAATATTAAATGAACATGTATATTCGTATTTGTTAGAGTCAAATGCTTGTATCGAGTCATAATGAAGTTTTGCAGGATTTTCCTGGAAGTAGGACCAAGTTTTTCCAAAAATTTTCCGGAAACTTAACATAAGGATTTCTGCAGGTCACTTCTGACGGCGTCACGAGCTAACTCTTGACGGCGTCAAGTGTAAAAATCTGACTAGCACATAACCATATATTCAGAAAAATTTTCCACCCAAATATGTGAGGTTCGCCTTTAGATTTGATAGGAAAAGCATTTACTATTAGTGCTTATGAGTGTACCGGTAGCATTTAGATTCTAGAACTTGCGTTAGTGATGCATCCCGAGACCGCTAGTGAGACTACATTCGTGTAGTAAGATTTACTACATGATAAGAGGCATTAGGATCACCCTTGTATTAAACCCGTATTATAATTACTTGACCATTTAAGTCATATTACTTGGCTAGTTAAGTCAACTAATTTTTCCCACACCCTTAGCGTTGTACTCATTTTTAGTACACGATACCCCTAGTACACCCCTCCGAGCCTATCTTTTCGTTTCTAACTTTAAGCATTTTACTTAAAGGAAGAATTTGTTACACCCCACTTAAATGTACAACCAAATCGCCTTAGCCTTCCGTGTATGCGCTCATTTTTAGTGCATTATTGTTATTTATTAAACATTAAGTTAACTATCTAATTGATTACATGGTTGCTAAGTCGAGTCATATCCTTGTACATATTGTTTTGGGACGATTGGGACTCATGGGTAAAGTACTTGTTTTATGGAGTAATGGGGAAGAACATCATTTATTACCCCCATATGTACGTTAATCTTAAAAGTGCTCCAAGTGTTTTGATTTTCTTAATTCGAGTCATTAGTTTAGTTAATTGTAAAGTATGTAAAGATTCAAGTGTAAGGGGAATGTTCATTCCCTATGATGTATTATTTTGGATGGTAGGGTAAGAGTGTATGCAAAAAAAAAAAAAAAAAAAAAATCGAAAAATCAAGAAAAAGAAAAAAAAAATAGAAAAAGAAAAAAAGAAAAAAAAAACATACGGACTACCATCCCGTTTTTATTCTATGTTCATTTTATATTTTTGTTATTTTTCATTTATTAGCTTAAGTCGAGTCTAGTCTTGGCTTAGCAACGCCATATTGTACATGTAATTAACCAAGATTGTTAACTCGCCACCAGTAAAACTTCCTTTATCCAACAAAATCGTGTATTTCATATCATGCACCTAACGTTACAACCCTTTAAAAAGACCTCTTTGATAGTTTATCCTAGGTGCTTACGCCATGTGGTGGAGGTTTGATCCTTTCCCAAGCCTATGGTAATCTATTTTGTAATTTACACTTTATTACACCCGAGAGATGTGAGTATCTAAACACTATTTGTGAGGTGTTAGTGTATGACCTCCGTGCTTGTCAATTGGTCTTTAGTGGAACGATTATTTGTTGTAATTACTTTTATATTAGTGTTAAATGACCCCTAACTTGTATTTTGACTAGAATAAAAGCGCATTTGCTTGAGGACAAGAAAATCTCAAGTGTAAGGGTATATGATGAGGCGAAAAATGATCCGTTTTTAGGGGGTCATTTAAGCCCGAATTCAAATTTATTTGATCAAATATTACCCTAAATCGTTCCTTTTGTGATTTTAGGTACTTTGGGAGAGAAATCTGGAAAAGGAAGCAATTCGGACGTTTTTGGAGCATAAAAGTGAAGAAAACGCCAAAGTCTTAATTTTCCATGCTTGGAACAGTAGGTGACGGCGTCAAGAGTAATTCCCTGACGGCGTCATGAGCAGAATTCCATGACGACCCAGTACAGATTTGACGGCGTCACGAAGGTAGGGCGTCAAGAGTAAAAGTCATGACGGCCTGGAAATGATTAAGTCTTGACGGCGTCAAATGTAGATCAAGGCAGTCCGAGAATAGTTTTGGTGGCGAGGTGACGGCGTCACAATGTTGGTCTTGACGCCGTCAGACCCATTTTTCTATATATAGTTTTCTAATTTTCACATTAAAAGGAGAGAAGTTTTGGAGAAACCCTAAGTACGATTTTGGTGCAACTTTTACAGGTTTTTCAAGGGTTCCAAACCCTTGATACCTTTCATTGTAATTGAGATAAGTGTTCTTTTAATTCAATCAATATGTCTATGTGTTGGTTGTCTATATCTTGTTCTTGTCTTAATTCCATCATGCTAGGCTAGATCTATCTTGTGTTTGCTTAGATCTAATGAAACCTAGATGTTAATTATGTGTTGATTACTTGTTTATACTTGTCTTGGATGAATGATTTATATGTTAGGCTTAAGAAAACTGGCAGATCTCCACTTGGTAACATGCTTGAACGTCTTAAGAAACATGAATCGACGCGCACTAGGTCTTTATTGGTTGTATTTAATGCATGAGCCATTGTTTACAATACCTATAGTTGTGTTGGGCATGGTGTAGGAGGAGATAAGAGCTCATAGAATTGGGGAGTTAAGTGTGCCACCCCGAATGGTATTAAGGAATATGATCCGTCATCCATGCAATTATAACAAGTAATTAACGTGTAAAAGATGTCTAGGGAGTAATGAAATCTAAGTAAATACATTTTCTCCATTTACTGCTCACAACTTTAGTATAATTTAGTTTATTTTCATTTATAGTATTTTAATTTTGATTGCATCTTTAGTATTGGGTTAGTTGATTAGCAACTAATTCCGCCCAAATCCTTCAAACCCGAGATTTTTAATTGCTTTCTAAAAAATATAAAAATACAAAAATAATCACCCCTCACCTTTAGAACTAGTATTTAGGCTTTCTAATCCTAGCGACACTATTCCTAAGCAGAACGATCAATCCCCCGATACTTGTCACTATACTATACTACAACGATCAGGTACACTGCCTGGTGGGGGTTGTAAGCTTCTCGAGATCCCTCGAGAGGTAAAGCCTGGTGCAATTCCCACGCATCATACAACCTGTACAGGACTGACCCATGGGCTATCCGAGATTGGGTAAATCAATCCTGCATCCAGAAGTTTGATGACTTCTTTCTTCACCACTTCCTTAATATTGGGGTTCAGCCGCCCTTGGGGTTGCACGGTAGGTTTATAATCTTCTTCCATGAGAATCTTATGTGTGCAAAAAGTTGAGTCAATCCCCTTAATGTTGGCTACACTCCATGCAAGCACTCCCTTATATTTCTTTAGGACCTCTAAGAGTTTACCTTTTTGTTCATGTTCGAGGGAAGAGTTTATGATTACCGGCAGTTGGTCCTCTCCCTGAAGGAAGGCATACTCTAAATGGTTAGGAAGTTCCTTAAGATCTAGCTCAGGAGGTTCGATAACAGAAGGCTTAAGATTGTTTTCGGGCTTTCGGAGTTCGAGATGCTCCATGGCCTCTTGTCTAGGGTAGAAGGATACTGCACCAACATCCTCCATCTTTTCCACCTCTAGCAAAGGTAGAAAACTCTCATCCCGTAACCAGCCTTCCTCGATTTGTTCATCAACACAGCTATCAATGACATCCGTGAGTTCATCGACCTCCCCAATGAAATAGAGCCGGTTAGGTGCTTCGAGAGATAGATCCATCGAGTCCTTTATGTCGAAGGTTGTGCTATCGGTTCCCACTCGCAAGGTTAACTTGCCGTCATAAACAACAATGACTGCACGAGCAGTAGCAAGAAATGGTCTCCCTAAGATGATGGGTACCAAGTCATCCTCCTCCATCTCTAAGATTACGAAGTCGACCGGGAATTTGAATTTTCCAACTTTGACTAGCACATTCTCGCATATCCCTACTGGGTACTTGACTGATCTATCGGCTAGCTGGATGTTCAAATGGGTGGGCTTTAATCCAGAGTATCCTAATTTAAGGAACATGGAGTGAGGCATGAGGTTGATACTCGCCCCTAAATCGGTAAGAGAATTCTTTATTGATAGAGATCCTATGGAGCAAGGCAAGGTGAAGCTGCCTGGATCATCTACCTTTTTTGGTAGCCCTCGATGGGTCACCACCGAACGTTCTTCCCCCAGGGTCACAAGACCCTCGAGTTTCTTTCGGTTAGCGAGTAATTTTTTAAAGTACGCGTTGTACTTCGGCATGTGATAACAAGCATCAAGGAGGGGTATGGTGACTACTGAGTCTTTTAGATTTGGCAGGAATCTTTTATTATCATTCTCAGTTTTCTGGTTTTTTAATCGGGATGGGAATGGGATTCTCACAGGTTAGTTAGGTGGGGTTGATGGGGAAGGGGTCGTTAAGGGAGGTTGGTTAGAAGTTTCGATGCCCACATCCTCCTCCTCTTCGCGAGGTTTGTTTGGATCAGGAGTGATGGGGGACGAGCTCGGGTAAGGAGGGTCCTTGGTTGTTGTTCCAGCACGAGTGGTTATCGCGAGCGTGGGGTCTTTTTTGCTCACTGATGGCATTTCAAGGTTATCAAGGGCTGAGTGAAGCTTGTTGAACCATTCTCCAATGTCATTCTGCTGCTCATCAACAAGTTCATTAAGACCCTTTAATTGTAAGCCCTTTTCTTGAGTGAAGTGACCAAGGTCATCTTCAAAAGTGCTCCTGATTTTGAATTCAGGACCTTCCTCTCCTCCTTTTCTTTTCACCAGATTTCCCCAGAGGGTGTAGTTGTCATTTTGGTAAAAAGGCAGAAGGGAGGGATCAGCATAGATGTCACCTCCTGACAAACATGCATGTTCAGTCGTGGCTTCTCCTCCGCATTCCTCTACCTCATGCGGGCCTCCACAGTAGTCGCAGATCAAGTAAAGATTTGAAAGTTGCTTAGGTAACTGTGACCCAGCCATGTAATCCACTCTTTTGTGAATTTTTCTTAACCGATCTGAAGTGATTTCAGAAATGCTGACAGTCGACTGAGGTTCATCCCAAGTGTCATCCTGGTCTTGAGCATACTCTTCAATCCTATCCCATCCTTCTTCGGAACTAAGATTGGCTAATCTCCCTTTTCTAGAATTGTTGATTCCGTTCCGATCATTTAAGGAGACATTGTCGTAGAAGATTTGGACCAAAAGCCAAAGTTCGATGCCATGATGGGGAACTTGTCTTATTAAATCCTTGAATCTAATCCATGATTTATGGAAGGGTTCATCCTTCCCTTTTCGGAAACGGAGGATCCTATCTCTAAACGCTAAGGTTTTTCCAGGTGGAAAGAACTTCTCATAGAACTTGGATATGAGTTGCTCCCAGGTGAAAATAGATTCAGAAGGAAGTTTATCATACCACTCTTGGGCTTTTTCATAGAGGGTGAAAGGGAAGAATCGTAATCGGGACGTGTCTCTAGTAGCCCCATCCGTATGGAGGGTGTCTACTATTTTCAAGAAGTCTTTAATGTGTTGAATTGGATCTTCCTCATCTAATCCACAAAACTTACACACACTTTGGACAGTCAAACATCGGGCGCATGCAAAACCTCATTGGTGTGTTCGTTTGGGTAGACAATGGCATTTGAGAAGCCACGATGGGTTGGGGAGGAGTAGTCCTTAAGGCGCTTAGGAGTAGGAGTTACGGGGGTTCTCATCTCGTTGTTGGGTTGGGAGCTAGGGGTTGTAATGTGATTTTCTGAATTTTCCTCCGAAAGGGGCGCATCAAAATCGATAGCAACGCTAGATGGTTCAGGAGTTGAGTGAGATCGTCTTAACCTACACATTTCTCTTTCGGGTTCTGCATAAGGCAAGACAAGGTCTCTAGTGGTACTACGACTCCTAGTGATCCTAAGGTTGGAGAATTCGTTGGTTGCCATAATGGCGGACGGTAGAGAAGTACAAAAAAAAACACGAAGAATTAAGATAGACTAAAGAAACCTAAAAATAAAATCTTACTAGAAAGGAATCTAGCAAGTAGACCTAATAAAAAGAAATTCTAACCTAGACAATAACTATTCCCCGGGCTGCGGCGCCAAAAACTTGATGCGTGGGGATTGCACCAGGCTTTACCTCTCAAGGGATCTCGAGTAGCTTACAACCCCCACCAGGCAGTGTACCTGATCGTTGTAGTATAGTATAGTGACAAGTATCGGGGGATTGATTGTTCAGCTAGGAATAGTGTCACTAGGATTAGAAAACCTAATTACTAGTGCTAGAGATGAGAGATGATTATTTTTGTATTTTTATATTTTTTAGAAAGCAAGTAAATATCTCAGGTTTTAAGGATATGGGCAGAATTAGTTGCTAGTCAACTAACCCAATACTAAGATGCAATCAAAATAAAATACTGGAAATGAAAATAAAACTAAATTAAACTAAGGTTGTGAGCAATAAGTGGAGAAATTGTGTTTACTTAGATTTCGCTACTTCCTAGATATCTTTTACACGTTAATTACTTGTTATAGTTGCGTGAATGACGGATTGTATTCCTTAATACCATTCATGGGGTGGCGTACTTAACTCCCCAATCCTATGAGTGCCTACTTCACTCCTATGTCGAGCCGGCTAAGAAGCTCCTAACATGGGATCATTAGAATTTACTCATGCATTAAATACAACCAATAAAACCTAGTACACATCGGTTCATGTTTCCTAAAACGTTCAAGCATGTTACCATTTGGAGATCTGCCAGTTTTCTTAAGCCTAACATGGAAATCATTCATCCAATACAACCATAAACAAGTAATCAACACATAATCAACATCTAGGTTTCATTAGATCTAAGCAAACACAAGATAGATCTAGCCTAGCATGGTGGAATTAAGACAAGAACAAGATATAGACAACCAACACATAGACATATTGATTGAATTAAAAGAACACTTATCTTAATTACACATGCAAGGGTTCAAGGGCTGAAAACCCTTGAAAAACCTGTAAAATTCGTATATGGTTCGGCCTTAGGGTTTCTCCAAAACTTCCTCTCCTTATGAATGAAAATTAGAAAACTATATATAGATAATTGAGGCTGACGGCGTCAAGAACAAATGGGTGACGCCGTCATCTCGCCACCAAAAGAATCCTCGGACTGCCTTGATCTACATTTGACGCCGTCATGTGTTATGTTTTTCCAGGCCGTCACGTATTTAACTCTTGACGCTCTTCCTTGTGACGCCTTCATGTTTGTACTGGGCCGTCATGAAATTTACTCTTGAAGCCGTCAGGATGGTACTCTTGACGCCGTCACCTACTGTTTCCAGCTTGGAAAATTAAGTCTTTGGCATTTTCTTCACTTTTATGCTCCAAAAACGTTCGAATTGCTTCCTTTTCCAGATTTCACTCCCAAAGTACCTAAAATCACAAAAGGAACGATTTAGGGCAATATTTAATCAAATAAATTCAATTCCGGGCTTAAATGACCCCCTAAAAGTGGCTAATTTTTTGCCTCATCAATTAAGTATGTCCGAAATTTCTCAAAAGCATACACCACGGATAATAATTCTTTTTCCGTAGTCGAGTAATGAGTTTAAGCTTCGTTCATAGTTTTGCTTGCGTAGTGGATAGGCTGAAAGTGTTTCGTTTTGCGTTGCCCCAAGACTGCACCGATAGCAAAATCACTTGCATCGCACATAAGCTCAAAGGGTAAATCCCAGTCGGGGGCAACAAGAATGGGTGCCTCAGTAAGATTTTTATTTAATGTTTCAAAAACTTCGATGCACTCTGGTGAGAAGATAAAAGGAACATCCTTTTCGAGGAGATGAGTCATAGGGCGGAATTAGTTGCTAGTCAACTAACCCAATACTAAGATGCAATCAAAATAAAATACTGGAAATGAAAATAAAACTAAATTAAACTAAGGTTGTGAGCAATAAGTGGAGAAATTGTGTTTACTTAGATTTCACTACTCCCTAGATATCTTTTACACGTTAATTACTTGTTATAGTTGCGTGGATGACGGATTGTATTCCTTAATACCATTCGTGGGGTGGCGTACTTAACTCCCCAATCCTATGAGTGCCTACTTCACTCCTATGTCGAGCCGGCTAAGAAGCTCCTAACATGGGATCATTAGAATTTACTCATGCATTAAATACAACCAATAAAACCTAGTACACATCGGTTCATGTTTCCTAAGACGTTCAAGCATGTTACCATTTGGAGATCTGCCAGTTTTCTTAAGCCTAACATTGAAATCATTCATCCAATACAACCATAAACAAGTAATCAACACATAATCAACATCTAGGTTTCATTAGATCTAAGCAAACACAAGATAGATCTAGCCTAGCATGGTGGAATTAAGACAAGAATAAGATATAGACAACCAACACATAGACATATTGATTGAATTAAAAGAACACTTAACTTAATTACACATGCAAGGGTTCAAGGGCTGAAAACCCTTGAAAAACCTGTAAAATTCATATATGGTTCGGCCTTAGGGTTTCTCCAAAACTTCCTCTCTTTCTGAATGAAAATTAGAAAACTATATATAGATAGTTGAGGCTGACGGCGTCAAGAACAAATGGGTGACGCCGTTATCTCGCCACCAAAAGAATCCTCGGACTGCCTTGATCTACATTTGACGCCGTCATGTGTTAAGTTTTTCCAGGCCATCACGTATTTAACTCTTGACGCTCTTCCTTGTGACGCCTTCATGTTTGTACTGGGCCGTCATGAAATTTACTCTTGACGCCGTCAGGATGGTACTCTTGACGCCGTCATCTACTGTTTCCAGCTTGGAAAATTAAGTCTTTGGCATTTTCTTCACTTTTATGCTCCAAAAACGTTCGAATTGCTTCCTTTTCCAGATTTCACTCCCAAAGTACCTAAAATCACAAAAGGAACGATTTAGGGCAATATTTAATCAAATAAATTCAATTCCGGGATTAATGACCCCCTAAAAGTGGTTAATTTTTTGCCTCATCAATTAAGTATGTCCGAAATTTCTCAAAAGCATACACCACGGATAATAATTCTTTTTCCGTAGTGGTGTAATGAGTTTGAGCTTCGTTCATAGTTTTGCTTGCGTGGTGGATAGGCTGAAAGTGTTTCGTTTTGCGTTGCCCCAAGACTGCACCGATAGCAAAATCACTTGCATCGCACATAAGCTCAAAGGGTAAATCCCAGTCGGGGGCAACAAGAATGGGTGCCTCAGTAAGATTTTTCTTTAATGTTTCAAAAACTTCGATGCACCCTGGTGAGAAGATAAAAGGAGCATCCTTTTCGAGGAGATGAGTCATAGGGCGGAATTAGTTGCTAGTCAACAAACCCAATACTAAGATGCCATCAAAATAAAATACTGGAAATGAAAATAAAACTAAATTAAACTAAGGTTGTGAGCAATAAGTGGAGAAATTGTGTTTACTTAGATTTCACTACTCCCTAGATATCTTTTACACGTTAATTACTTGTTATAGTTGCGTGGATGACGGATTGTATTCCTTAATACCATTCATGGGGTGGCGTACTTAACTCCCCAATCCTATGAGTGCCTACTTCACTCCTATGTCGAGCCGGCTAAGAAGCTCCTAACATGGGATCATTAGAATTTACTCATGCATTAAATACAACCAATAAAACCTAGTACACATCAGTTCATGTTTCCTAAGACGTTCAAGCATGTTACCATTTGGAGATCTGCCAGTTTTCTTAAGCCTAACATTGAAATCATTCATCCAATACAACCATAAACAAGTAATCAACACATAATCAACATCTAGGTTTCATTAGATCTAAGCAAACACAAGATAGATCTAGCCTAGCATGGTGGAATTAAGACAAGAATAAGATATAGACAACCAACACATAGACATATTGATTGAATTAAAAGAACACTTAACTTAATTACACATGCAAGGGTTCAAGGGCTGAAAACCCTTGAAAAACCTATAAAATTCGTATATGGTTCGGCCTTAGGGTTTCTCCAAAACTTCCTCTCCTTATGAATGAAAATTAGAAAACTATATATAGATAGTTGAGGCTGACGGCGTCAAGAACAAATGGGTGACGCCGTCATCTCGCCGCCAAAAGAATCGTCGGACTGCCTTGATCTACATCTGTCGCCGTCATGTGTTAAGTTTTTCCAGGCCGTCACTTATTTAACTCTTGACGCTCATCCTTGTGACGCCTTCATGTTTGTACTGGGCCGTCATGAAATTTACTCTTGACGCCGTCAGGATGGTACTCTTGACGCCGTCACCTACTGTTTCCAGCTTGGAAAATTAAGTCTTTGGCATTTTCTTCACTTTTATGCTCCAAAAACGTCCGAATTGCTTCCTTTTCCAGATTTCACTCTCAAAGTACCTAAAATCACAAAAGGAACGATTTAGGGCAATATTTGATCAAATAAATTCAATTCCGGGCTTAAATGACCCCCTAAAAGTGGTTCATTTTTCGCCTCATCAATTAAGTATGTCCGAAATTTCTCAAAAGCATACACCACGGATAATAATTCTTTTTCCGTAGTGATGTAATGAGTTTTAGCTTCGTTCATAGTTTTGCTTGCGTAGTGGATAGGCTGAAAGTGTTTCGTTTTGCGTTGCCCCAAGACTGCACCGATAGCAAAATCACTTGCATCGCACATAAGCTCAAAGGGGAAATCCCAGTCGGGGACAACAAGAATGGGTGCCTCAGTAAACTTTTTCTTTAATGTTTCAAAAGCTTCGATGCACTCTGGTGAGAAGATAAAAGGAGCATCCTTTTCGAGGAGATGAGTCATAGGCTGTGAGATTTTAGAGATCTCTTGTATGAATCGACGATAGAAACCGGCATGACCCAAGAAACTCCTAATACCTTTGACGGTAGTAGGGTGAGGCAATTTAGAAATGACATCAACCTTAGCTCTGTCAACCTCAATCCCATTCTTGGAAATCTTATGGCCGAGGACAATGCCCTCTTTGACCATAAAATGACTCTTTTCCTAATTTAGACATAAATTGGTGTCTTCGCACCTTTTCAACATTTTTTCTAAATTGGTGAGACATGTTTGGAATGAATCCCGAATGACCGAGAAGTCATCCATAAAGACCTCCATGGTTTTACCGATCATATCGTTAAATATGGCCATCATGCACCTCTGGAACGTACCTGCAGCATTACATAAGCAAAAGGCATACGTTTATAAGCAAAGGTTCCATAAGGACATGTAAAGGTAGTCTTTTCTTGATCTGATGGATCAATGGGGATTTGGAAGTATCCTGAGAAACCATCAAGGAAACAATAGTACTCGTTTCCTGCTAATCTCTCAAGCATCTGATCCATAAAGGGCAGCGGAAAGTGGTCTTTGCGGGTGGCATCATTTAACTTACGATAGTCAATGCAAACACGACACCCGGTAACCAGCCGAGTTGGAATCAACTCATTTTCCTCATTAGTGACAACAATTATGCCACCCTTTTTTCGGACGCAATGGATGGAACTAACCCATGGACTGTCAGAGATGGGGTAAATCAATCCTGCATCAAGAATTTTGAGAACCTCTTGTTTAATCACATCATGGATTTTTGGATTCACCCGTCTTTGATGTTGCACTGCAGGCTTGAAGTCATCCTCCATTAAGATTTTGTATGTACAAAAATCTGGGTTAATACCCTTAATATCGGAGAGTTTCCAAGCAATTGCTTGCTTGTGTGACTTCAGGACCTTTATTAGAGCAACCTTTTCCTCATCACTTAAACCTTTAGCAATAATGACGGGCAATTTATCATCACCTTTCAAAAATGCGTATTCAAGATGAGGAGGTAAGTCCTTGAGCTCGACCTCAGGAAAATCATCAGTTTTCTCAACATATTTGATTTCCTGATTATGAAGTTGTATGGGAGGGAGTGGAGGAGAATTGTCTTGATTTAGCAATTTCTCAAGGAGAAGAATATCTCCCGCCAGATCAATCTCAGTGTTATCAATTCCCGATGGAACTGAATCACTTTTGAGAAAAGCCTCGACCTCTTCCAAAAGGAAATCACTTCCCTCAAATGGAGTGAGGGAAGGGGAAGAGTCGGAAATGATAGGTTCAGATGATGGAGTGGAATCCCCAATCACAGAATTACGAGAATAACCAAGAAACTCTTGAGAATACTCCTCTGAAGCAATGTCTATGATATCTATTTGATTAACTGCTTCAGAATCATAATTGGAGGAGTACCTCGAGGTTTGATCGAGGTTAAAGGTAACGGATTCATTACCCACACGCAAGGTCATTTCTTGCTCAAATACATCGATAAGAGCACGGCCCGTCCTAAGGAAACCCCTCCCAACAATAAGAGGAACCCTTTGATCAGCATCGAAATCAACCACCACAAAGTCAGCGGGGAGATGGAACTTTCCTACTTTCACAAACACGTCCTCGGCAATGCCGAGAGGACGAGATATCGATCGGTCTGCAAGCTCTAGAGTCATGCAGGTAGGAGTAAGATCAGGAAGAGAAAGTTTCTTCCAAACTGAGTATGGCATTAGGTTGATGCTTCAACAAGATCGGCCAAGGAATAGCAATCAACCATTCCCGGAAATACACATGGTATTAGAAATTTTCCAGGATCTCCCAGCTTCTCGGGAAGCTTCTTTAAAAGAACTGCTGAGCAGTTCTCATTCAAGGGAGTCTTTGCCATTTCAAACAGTTTCTCCTTGTTGCTTAACAAGTGTTTGACTGTTGATGCAAATTTGGGCATTAGAATAATAGCGTCCGCAAAGCTAATGTCAAAATGCAAATCTTGGAAGATTTGAAAGAATTTATCCATCTGGTGACTAGCTTTTTCATGGAGCTTTTGTTCACTCAAGCGTGAGGGGTAAGGAATAGAAGAGTTAGAAGGTTTGCACTTAGATGTTTCAACTAGGATATCATTTGGTTCAAAAACAACTCTAGGTTTTGGTTTGGGTTTCGGGACAACATGAGGTGGGACGTCTTGGGTACCCCCATTATGAGTAGGAAGTACTTCGTCCTTATTTACCTCGGTTTTATTTTCCACTACCTTGGGAGAAGGAGAAGAAGTGGTAGTGGGAACAGTGGGTCCATCATATGAAACTCCGCTCCTGGTTGTGATCGCCTTTGCATCGCCCCTCGGTTTTGCGATCGTGTTACTCGGAAGTTTTCCAGAGCCCGAGGGTTGTTCATTTAAAGATTTCTTGATTTCAGAAATCTGGATGACCAACAACCTGTTTGTCTCTTCTTGAGTTTTCATGAACTGCTTCAACAACTCATCGGATGATGATTGTGGAGCTGGAAGAATGGCTTGTGTTTGGTTGGGGAAATTTTGGACTCGGTTATTTTGATTATAACCTTGTTGTGGTTGAAAATTTCCCTGATTTGGATTACCATTTCCCTGAAAATGATTTCCCGGGTTGAAATTGTTTCTGTTAAAGTTTCCTTGATTGTGGAAACCTTGATTCTGTCCAAGATTGAAATTCCCTTGGTTTTGATAACCTTGGTTCATTCGAGGTTGGTTCTGGTTTCTGTTTTGCAAATTTGGGGTTTGGTTAAACCCGGGTGGTCCCATATGTGTGTTAGCACGGTAACTTGATTCCATTTGAGGACGGTATTGATTACCTCTCTGATTTGTAGTACCGGCTAAGGCATTGGCTTCAAAAGGACTATCATCGGTGGCAGTACAATTGTAGTAAGCATGTGGGCCACCACAAGTGACACAAACTTCCACCTTTTTTACTTCAGCATGTGAAGGGTTTTGTGTGAAAGTGACTTTCTTTTGGTTTGAGAGAACCAAAGCTTGAATAGCATCCGTGAGTTTATCTATCTTAGCATCGGTGCTAGAAGTACTCACGGTAGATGAAGTAGAAGGACCAGCACTCACTTTGGAGTTATATGGCTTTGTGCGTGTAGTGCGGACCTTGGACTTATTTTCAATGATGTCTAAAGCTTCTTTAGTGGTTTTACTCAAAAAATTACCTCCCGCGGAGGCATTGAGAGAATCTTGGTCAGATTGACTCACACCATTATAGAAAGTGTCAATTTGCATTAATTCTGTGAAACCATGATGGGGACATCGACGAATCAATTCTTTGAAACAATCCCATGCGTCACCAAACGATTCATCAAACCTTTGAGTAAATTTGATGATTTCATTTTTAAGACTTGTCGTTCTGGACAGGGGAAAAAATTCGTTTACAAATTTGGTAACTAAATCCTCCCATGATGTTATTGAATGAGGAGGTTGTTTTTCCAGCCAAATCCGGGCTGCCCCCTGAATAGAAAATGGGAATAGAAGAAGTTTGACTGCTTCGGAAGGGACGTTTTTGTATTTTATGGTAGATGTAATCTTGTTAAACCATCGAATATGAGCATGAGGATCATCCCTCTCAAAACCATAAAATTGGCTTGAGGTTACTAGATTTAGTAACTCGGTTTTGAGCTCAAGGTATTCAGCCACAATGGCTGGGACAACAATAACGTCTCCGTAACCCCCAATGGGTCCTTGGAGAAGCTCATTCATCGGACGGTCTTCCGCTATGATAACTTTGTTTGGGGAAACAACACGTACCTCAGATGCTTTATTCAAACTCACAGATGCTTCAAAAGTCGTAATATGCAGCACACCTCCCCGGCAGCGGCGCCAAATTTTGATTGGCCTCAAACAGTCAGAAAATATCAACCAAGTTATGGTTAATAAGTCAAACAGTGTAAACCAATACTCCGTGGAGTGTAGTGTTTCCCTGGATCGTTAAATCCCAATGAGGCGTGAAATCTGAAATAAAATGACTTTGAGATCAGGTGATTTGAACAGGAAAAGGGTTTAAGTGATTGTACTACTGAAATATAAGTATGAATAGCTTTGATAAGCTATATCAACTAATACGTGAAATCAGATAAGTACAAATGGAAAGGAACTGGAAAACGTATACGTTTAATATTTAAACGTAAACAACAAAAACAATTTTAACTATAGTAGTAATTTGTATGCCTTAGGGGCTCAAATGTAAATTAAATAAACTAAAGATATTTATTTTATAATTACTAATTTATTTAAAAGTTAATAAAACCTAAAAATATAAAAATATATAAAATGTACGTTTAAATAAACGTAAGCGTACTAAACTAAATGTGAATTCTGTCAAATAAAACTCCCACAAATATGAAATTATATTTTTGGAATTCTAAACTTATTAGAAAAATTAAAATTATTTTTATAACTATCTAATTAATTATTATTATTTAATAACTATTTTTAATTATTTAATAATTCACTAATAAATAAGAAAATGTAAAATAAGTCTACAAATATAAAATTAAAATTTCTAAAAGTCTAAAATATTATAAAACTTATTTTAAAACTAAAATTATATTTTTCACACTATTTATCTAATTGTTATTAATTAATTATTATTTAACTAATTATATTGATTTAAATTATTAAAAATACTAAAGAGACTTAGATAATTAAGAAATTTTTTATAAATCTAATTAACCATCACAGGAATCCTAAAAAATTATAAAAAGTTTATTTTATGTATTTTTAAACTAATTTGCTAATTATTATTCTATTTATTAATTAATTACCAATTAAACTAATTATATTATAAAAAATAGAAAATGAACAGTATAAATTCTAGAAAAATTTGTAAAAATGTTTTACCTTATATAAAAGCTAGAAAAATTATAAAAACTAAGTGGTACTTTATAAAATATAATTATGCTATTTAATTCTTATTTATTAATTAATAATAAATTAAACTAAAATTAATTCTAAATATTACCAAATGACAAAGGAAAAATCTGGAAAAATTTATAAAAATACTTTAATATTAAAGAGATTTAATAAAAATATAAAAATGTAGAAGTGCTTATAAATAAGCTAAAAAGAAAATTAAATAGATAATTTCTATTAAATTGAAGCTATCACTATAATTAAATTTGGCTTATTCTGTTTTTTCTTTTACAAAACTATTAAAATACTTAAAATATGAAAATTTTGTAAAAACAAATAATATGGGAATAAAAAATAAGCATTGTGAGTGCTTATTAGACCAAACAGTTGACTAAGTTTGACCAAACAAAGAAATAAGCTTAAATGAGCTTATGTGGGGTCCACAATGGTTGATTCTAGTACAAATGAGTTATGTGGACATGTTTAAGCAAGAATCACTCAAATAAGTTAACTAAATAAGCCAAGAGACCAAAATAAGCACTTGCTTATTTGGAATCTGAGTCAGAAATGGGACAGAGTTTTGAGGTTGATTCAGGTGGGGTCCACAAGGGTAGAGGTCAAACTAATGGTCAATATTTGAAGCCTGGTAGGAGGGGGGTTGGGAAAACCAAGATTTGGGCCTATGGGACCACTGTGGTGGCCACAATCAACCACCAAAGTGGTGGTTGTGGTAGTGATGGTCTGTGTAGCAGGGGAAGGTCTTTCCCTGCAGGTGTGTTTCAGGGTAAAAAATGTCCACTAGAAAAATTCATAAAAATCAAATAAGCATGGAAATCAAGAGTTCAGCTGATAAAGTATGCACTCAACAAGTTTCAAATCCTAGATCATAACATAAAAATCCACAAAATTCTTGCAATTTATGAGACTTTCTACACAAGTAATATTTGATTTTTGAGATTTAAGTTCTATTTTGACTTATACGAATTTCTAACCTAATTTACTGAATGATTAAGATGTTATAAGCTATAATAAGGTGAAATTAAGCCATGTTATTAACTTCTAAGCTAGTATGGTGATTATGGGCTATAATAACTTAACAGATTATAGATTAAGTAGGATTACAAACTATTTTGACTATTTTGCTAATAAGACCTAAGTATTATGATTGAAATGGACTATATCAACCTAAATAAACATGCAGCAACAAGTAAAAGTAACAATAACATGCAATAACTCACAGAAGCAGCTTGATCCAAACAGTCCTTAACAAGGATTATTCCAAGATTAGTGTTACATAACAATGATTTAAACCATGGAATTAATTCTAAATACTGTATTATGATGTTATAAGGTAAAATTAGCACAAAAACTCAGTTCTAAACAACTAAGACATAGGAATCACAAACCTACTCTTTTAACTGTGAAAATGGAATAACTAGCAACTAAGATATTCAATACACAAACTAACAATTTTATTCTACAATATCACTAATAACTAACACAGGAACCTACAAATAACAAGATCTAAGCATAATAATTACTTAAACAGTAAAAGGGTAAAAATGATGAAAATGGCTTACAACTTAGTGACTGCTAGCATCAAAAACCATGGACCAAGAACCCTAACTCCTCCCTGAGGATCTAAACCCACAATCCAAAGCTTTCTTGCTTCCAAATCACTTCTGAATCACCAAATATCAAATCCAAACTCTATAGTTGACTCTTTTGACTAATTTTGTTATTTGTGAATTTTTTAGATACACTGCATTGTAAGTTAACTAGAAGCTTTTGCAAGCTTTATAGGAGCTTATGTGTTCAATTTGAGTCCACAGTAACATCAACTAAGAACAATAGTAAGTAATTTGAGATTTTTGAAATTGGAAATTGCATAAACTGAATTTATACACAAACCTTCAAATTGATTACTAAAAGAAGTTCACAATACATTTTAGAACATTAGAAATTTAGCTTGAAAGCTTAAGTTACATTGGAAAATTGAAAAGAACTAAGTCGACATACATTTTATTTAATTAAACTAGATACTAATCCATATTGCTTCTTTCTTGATATATATTGACCTTTAGGGTTTCCTATAGCCTTTTGACACTTTCCCACTTCTAATCTCAACCATTGGATGAGTCAAACTCATCCCAGCCTTTAAATCTTCTTTTGGCGCCAAAAATGCTACACGTAGCTTGGGGCAGTTTGAGATCAATTAAAGAATTTTGGGTTTTTCTGGAGGTGGAAAGGAACATGGAAAAGAAGTTTGGAGGCCAAGTTGGGGTTGTAGGTTGAAAACAGAGGTGTAAGTATGGTTTGGAGGGAAAAGGGTGTGGGGAAGCATTAATTGTTGTTGTGGTTTGGTATGATTATGTTTGGAGGGTGAGGTGGAAGTGGACAGGTGGTGGTGAGGTGGTGAAACCACCCTGGTATTGGGTGAAGCAGGGGTGGAGGTGGAGGTGCTACAGTGGTGATGGTTTGGCGGTATTGGGGGAGTCAAACGGGGTCAACGCCCGTTTTAATATAAAGGGTGTGTGGGCTGAGGGAGTATTGGGCCTAGGGAAAAAGAAAAGGGTGGGCTTTTGGTTGTGTTGGGTTTGGATTTGGTTTAAGTTTTGGGTAATAATAATAATAATAATAATAATAATAATAATAATAATAATAATAATAATAATAATAATAATAATAATAATAATAATAATAATAATAATAATAATAGGTCCGGTTTGGTTTTTGGTATTAAAAGCCCAAGGACTAAAAGTGTATTTCCTGAATTCTTCAAGGGCTGAAAATGTAATTTCCCAATAAATACCACAAGGACCAATTATGCCATGTTAGATAAATCAAAGGACCTATTTTGCATTTATTACAATTTTAAACACCCCGGGGACCATTTATGTAATTTTCTAAAGTTTAGGGGGTGAAATTGTAATTTTTCCAAAAGTTATCAAAAGGACCAATTATGTCATTTAAGAATAGTGCAAGGTTTACTTTTAATATTTTTCCATTTTCAAAACCTTAAGGACTATATTTGACATTTTTGAAACTTGAGGGACTAAAGTTGTCATTTTGCAATTTTTAACTTAAAAGGACTAATCTTGACAACTTATGAATCCCTAAGGACCTTTGATGATATTTTTCATGTTTTGATTTACCAGGGACTAGATTTGCCAATTTTTCAAAGTTCAGGGACTGAAACTGTAAATTATGTGAAATATGTTGTTTTTCATCCGTTTTCAATCCTTTTGCATAAAAACACAATCCAGGGATATTTTATGTATTTTAAGGCATTCCTGTGTGTTTTCATATGTTTTTGCAGTCTAAATGTGACAAAAATGATGAGTATTTACACACTCATCAACATAATTTACAGAGTCATATCAAATATCAAAGTCACACAATATTCCAAGACGTTTAATTAAGAAAGTGACATTAACACACCGCAAGACAAAAAACTACATTAAGAGCAAAAATATTAAAATGCACCAATAAAGTGTAGTAATAATTATTGACTCACATTATTTTCAATAAACTTACTTGCTAACGAATCAATCGTATTAGCCCGTTTATCGGTATTACATGAAGTAAAATATTGTATGTTTAATTTTTAACGTACTATTAATATGAATGCTAAGTATTCATTCCACCGGTGGTCGTGGCATTGTTGTTGTTGTTGTTGTTGTTGTTGTTGTTGTTGTTGTTGTTGTTGTTGTCTTTTTTGTTGTTCTTCATTGGCCTTTGCACGTTTTGTTTTTGATATAATTTTCGTGACTTCTTGATCTATTTCTTTAATGCTTCGTGGCGTGCTGCAAAAAACAATTAGATATAGTTGATCGTTAGTAACTTAAATACATTTAATCAATATATTGCATTTTTGATCAAATTGAAAATGTCCGTGCATGTTCCACTTAATTGATAACACAACGATGTGTAGGATCTATTAAACTACTAGAAAAAATGATGTTACTACCCAACCTCGTAAGCACCATCTTTATGTCCTACATTGTTATACACGTTAAATTTACATAAAATAATATAAATCAATATGTTAAAAATGTAAGACAATATGATACTTACTTTACCACCATAATAAGTTGTAGCCCAATGTGCACGCGGTGTGGAGGAAGTTGTGGTTTGCTGTGTGTGATTTTTGACATATTATATAGTTGATAAAATACTTGTAACTCATTGACGGGAAGGTAAAAAGACTAACCACTATTAATTGAGACGTTTGAGTTGCTTGAAATCAATGTGCACATACTAATTGAGATGTTTGAATTGCTTGGAATCAATGTTGAAGGCTTCATATGATAGAATCAATTATTGGGACATTTATTATGTCCCATTTACATTTATAAGGCTAGTTAACGTTTTAGTGTATATATATATATATATATATATATATATATATATATATATATATATATATATATATATATGTACCCTGTGACGGAATTCTATTGTGATTTACATTTTGAGATGTCGATGATGAGGCGAAAAATGAACAGTTTTTAGGGGGTCATTTAAGCCAGAATTGGAATTTATTTGATCAAATATTGCCCTAAATCGTTCCTTTTGTGATTTTAGTTACTTTGGGAGTTAATTCTATAAAAGGAAGCATTTTGTATATTTTTGGAGCATAAAAGTGAAGAAAACGGCAAAGACTTTACTTTCCATGTTGGGAACAGTACCTGACGGTGTCAAGAAGGAAAATATGACGACGTGTTATTCACTAAACCCTAATCGCTATTCGTAGTATGTTGTTCTCGTAAAGTTTCTACAGCTAGCATTATTGGAAACTACTGCTCGTTGTAAGACTCTGCTGCTCATTATATTATATTGCTGCTACGTATATTTTTACTCTGCTGCTACTTCTATGAATGTTTCTGCTGCTGCGCTTAAAGGTTAGAATCATTCTGCTGCTACATGTTTGACTCTGCTGCTAGCTTTGTGATTCTGCTGCTGTATACTACTGCTAGCTTTATGACTCTACTGCTGTTGTATTTTACTCTGCTGCTCGACACTGCTGCTTGGGAATTTATTCTACTGCTGTGTTTTGATGATTTAAGAGCAGTAAGGGGAAGTGCTTATGTTAGATGGTTTTACACACACAGATTTGGTACACACACAGGAAGATTTTGGTTTTTGTTCTTAAAAGTTTAAAGGCTCATTCTTATTTAATTAATTGATTATGAAGAAGGTTGATTATCACTTAGTTGATGTTGTAGTTGAGTTTCACAGGTTTTGTGTTCTTATCATATCTCAAAGTGGGTGTTACACTTTGAAGATAACTTGTTTGTTTTATACGGTGGTGACGAAGACTTGTCAAATCTAGTTTTCATAGGTCAAGGGGAGGATGGACGAAGACCTAGTTAACTATCACTTGAAGGAGTTACGTTATTGTGCTTAGTGTCTCATTGAAGATGAGGATTTTGTCAAGAGATTGCGGTATACTTATATATTCGGTTTTGGGTATAAGTTCAAAGTCACGTGGATAGTACAAGACATAAGACACAAGTTTGGGTTATTCTACTTCTTCATCAAGTTTGTTATATTTGGTTTTCTTCACAAGTGATCATTGCATAGAGCCTACAGAATTGAAGATTCAAGAGATGGTAAACAGATTAGTTTCAGCGGAAGCTTATTGATTAAATGTTTAACTATCTACATGCACCACTCGAGGGGAAGTTTATATTGCTTACATTCCCTATTTGTTGATAACAAAAAGGGGAAGAGATTTTAGAGTGGCATGGCATGGATTAAGGGGAAGACAAGATTTGTTTCATTCAGGGAGATGCATACATCTCAACTTCTCTACTTCGCCTAGGAAAGTTTGTACACGACTTTGTTTGTTTTGTCATCATCAAATAGGGGAAGATTGTTGGGATTCTTTATTTGATGTGACAAAATAGACAAAAGAATGAAACAAGAAGGGCTAAAGATGACAAAGAGAGAAAGCTACAAAGAATAAAGATACAGGAAATATTCTATTATGAAGAAACGATTTTGATAATATTCTGTATTTTAGTTTTATTATTATCTCTTTGTAAACCCTAATATCTCTCTATATAAAGAGACATAGGGTACAGGTTTTCATTATAGTCTTCCATAATGTAATTTACAGAAAGGTGTGTGTGTGTGTTCTAGGGCATATGTCTTGTAAATGCCTAGAACTAGTTAGAGTTGTTCGAATCCTCTAAGGTCTGAGGTGTCTTAGATCCTTGTTACATTTAGGTAACACGTTATTATTCTGATCAAATAATAATTGGAGGTGATTGGGAAAAACCTTGTTGTCAATAACTATTGATTTATTCTTAATTCCGCTGCATATATTGTCATTGTTATTGTTAACCCTAGTGCTCAAAACGATCCATGGAGTCTAACAAACTCCACATAGATTGTAAGGAGTCTAAGATAGCGGTAGGTGAGGGCGATACTTGGTCGGTATATGATGTTAAGAAACATAGCTACGATTGTGAGGATGAACCGACACGACATTGGGTAGAGATGAATAGGAGACCATCTAGATATGGACCTTGGATAGAAAGGAACTTTATAGGACCTCAATGCCATTCTATCTAGAAAAAGATTTCATCGATAAAACACATTCGGTGGAACAACTCATAGCTAGAGATGAAGAGCTAGACCCTTTTGAGGACCCCCTAGTCTTTAGGAATATGATTGAGTTCTTGAGCGTAATGCCCATTAACATAGAGATGAAGAAGTGGAAAAGAAAGGGGGATAAGTGTAAATGGAGGTGGGACAAGCCACCTAAGGAAGGTGACGGATCATGGTATATGAAGATGATTTTGTATGATCCGGATGGAGAAAAGTTTGAAAGGTCATACGTACTAAGAAAACCGATAGGAAGTTGAAACCTAAGTTTGATCCCAAAGATGTCCTCAATGAGGAACTCACCCATGTGATGTAGTAACCCATGACGTTGAGTCTAGCTACAAGACTCGTAAATAAAGAAAAGCACTTCTTGGGAGGCAACCCATGTTTTGTGTGATTTTTATTTTTGTTTGATTGTTATTTGTTTCCGTATGCATGCTTTATTTTTATTGTTGGTAGATCATGTTTCAAAACTAAAATGGTGAAAATACTTTACTTTGTTGTTTGGCTTAGTCTTAACTTCATCCAAAGGTATTTCGCAAAAGATAAGTGTAAGGGGAAACCCCAAATATGTTTTTAAAGAAAGAAAATCGATCATGATTCTCCACAATATTAAGTGAACATGTATATTCGTACTTTTTAGAGTCAAATGCTTGTATCGAGTCATAATGATGTTTTGCAGGATTTTCCAGGAAGTAGGACAAAGTTTTTCCAGAAATTTTCCATAAACTTAACATAAGGATTTCTGCAGGTCACTTCTGACGGCGTCAGGAAGAAATTCCTAACGGTGTCACGTGTAAAATTCTGGAAATTTACAGGAAATCTGCAAACATCATTCCACAAGCATTATATCTTACTTTGTTTTCTAGGATTTGTTAGCATATATAGATTGCCGCCGATTTTACGCGAGGTTGCCTTGTTTGTTTTCTCAGGTTTAACAGGTTATGTTTGACAAGAAGATGATTTATATTCTGGAAGGGAAGCTTTGATTGTTCATTTTCTTGGAGGAAGATCTAACCTTGCTACCTTATTATCCATACCGAGCGAATCAGCGGAGTATTTGATTTCATTCTTTTTACTTATTTCACTTTCACATTCTTTACTTGAACATTGGGGACAATGTTCATCCTAAGTGTAAGGGGAGGGTAAAATGATGATACCTTATAGATACACTTTCGCTTGAGTTTGTTTGTTTGATGGTAGATGTGTAATAAAACTATGAGAAATACTTGTTAGTGTAATTTTAGCTCCAAATTTAATTTTTTTACAACATTTAGGAGTGAAACTTTAGCCGTAGCAAGCGTCTCATGGATAGGAGTTGTATGACTAGCACAAAACCGTACTATTCAGAAAAATTTTCCACCCAAATATGTGAGGTTCGCCTTTAGATTTGATAGGAAAAGCATTTACTATTAGTGCTTATGAGTGTACCGGTAGCATTTAGATTCTAGAACTTGCGTTAGTGATGCATCCCGAGGCCGCTAGTGAGACTACATTCGTGTAGTAGGATTTACTATATGATAAGAGGCATTAGGATCACCTTTGTGTTAAACCCGTATTATAATTACTTGACCATTTAAGTCATATTACTTGGCTAGTTAAGTCAACTAATTTTTCCCACACCCTTAGCGTTGTACTCATTTTTAGTACACGATACCCCTAGTACACCCCTCCGAGCCTATCTTTTCGTTTCTAACTTTAAGCATCTTACTTAAAGGAAGAATTTGTTAGACCCCACTTAAATGTACACCCAAATCGCCTTATCCTTCCGTGTATGCACTCATCTTTAGTGCATTATTGTCATTTGTTTAAACCCTTAGTTAATTATCTAATTGATTACATGGTTGCTAAGTCGAGTCATATCCTTGTACATATTGTTTTGGGATGATTGGGACTCATGGGTAAAGTACTAATGTTGTGGAGTAATGGCGAAGAACATCATATTATTACCCCCATATGTACGTTAATCTTAAAAGTACAACAAGTGTTTTGATTTTCTTAATTCGAGTCATTAGATTAGTTTATTGTAAAGAATGTAAAAATTCAAGTGTAAGGGGAACGTTCATTCCCTATGATGTATTATTTTGGATGGTAGGGTAAAAATGTATGCAAAAAAAAAAAAAAATCAAAAAAAAAATTAAGAAAAAAAAGGGAAAAAACATACGGACTACCATCCCGTTTCATTCTATGTTTGTTTTATGTTTTTGTTATTTTTCATTTATTAGCTTAAGTCGAGTCTAGTCTTGGCTTAGCAACCCCATATTGTACATGTAATTAACCAAGATTATTAACTCGCCACCAGTAAAGACTGCCTATATCCAACAAAACCGTGTATTCCATGTCCCTACACCTAACATTACAACCCTTTAAAAGACCTCTTTGTTAGTTTTTCCTAGGTGCTTACGCGATGTGGTGGAGGTTTGATCCTTTCCCAAGCCTATGGTAATCTATTTTGCTATGACAGGTAGTGAGAGATGTTTTCCATTTCCATATTGTGATATATACTTTATTAGACCCGAGAGATGTGAGTATCTAAACACTATTTGTGAGGTGCTAGTGTATGACCTCCGTGCATGTCTTTGGTCTTTAGTGGAACGATTATTTGTTGTAATTACTTTTATATTAGTGTTAAATGACCCCTAACTTGTATTTTGACTAGAATAAAAGCGCATTTGCTTGAGGACAAGCAAATCTTAAGTGTAAGGCTATATGATGAGGCAAAAAATGAACCGTTTTTAGGGGGTCATTTAAGCCGGAATTGGAATTTATTTGATCAAATATTGCCGTAAATCGTTCCTTTTGTGATTTTAGATACTTTGGGAGTGAATTCTGGAAAAGGAAGCATTTTGGGCGTTTTTGGAGCATAAAAGTGAAGAAAACGGCAAAGACTTTATTTTCCATGTTGGGAACAGTACCTGACGGCGTCATGAAGGAAAATATGACGGCGTCAAGAGCAAAATGCATGACGACCCAGAGAAAACGTGACGGCGTCAGAAATAAGGCGTCAAGAGTTAATTTGGTGACGGTCTGAAGCAGAATTATACATGACGGCGTCAGAACCAGATCTAGGTAGTCCGAGAACTTTATTGGCAGCGAGATGACGGCGTCATAAATTTACTCTTGACGCCGTCACCTCACAAAATCTATATATACTTTTCTATTTTTCATTCACTAAGAGAGGAACTTGGATAAAAGATTTTCATAAAATGGCAATTTTAGTCCCCGGGAATTTAGAAAAATACAAAAATTGCAAAAATGGATTTTGGTTATTTAAACTATGCAAGTATGGTCCTTATTGTTGCTTTGTGAAAATTACAATTTCAACCCACAACTTTTCATAAATTACAAAAATGGTACTTGTGAATTGTAGTTATATTTCAAACGGACCCTTGTATCTATTTAATCCCAAATAACAAAAACAAACCCAACACCATGGTCTGATCCAGTAACACAATCCCCAAGCCCACCAAAAACTGGCCCACCTCCAAACTAATACTACCCCGTCCACCCAGTCAACCAAGTCAAACCCCAGGGTACTGTTCACCCTTCCTCAACCTCCACAAAACCCGCTTCTGGTTCCCTCTCCCTCCTCTACTTTTCACCAAACTTAATAAAAACCCTCACCTACACCCTCACCTTCCCCCCTCCTCATTTATTATCACACCAAACCCCATTATCTGCCTTTTCCTTATTTCCCGCCAAAAAGAAGTTTGAATGGTCAAGATGATTTTAAGCCATCCTACGGTCAAGAGTGAAGTGGGAAAGTACTTTTGGACCTCAGAGACTATAAAAAGAAAAGAAGAAAGAAGAATAGGGCAGTAGTTAGTGTAGTTTAGTTTTAGTAATTTAGTTTTTATGTTTTAATTTAATTTCCAAATTCAGTTGTAATTTTAGCTAAACTCAATTGTTTTCAAGTTGTTTTGTATATTTTTAATCTCATTTGAAGTTAATGTAATATCTTGTCATTTAAATTCCAAATTTGCATTTCTTTTAATTCCCAAAATTATTGTTAAATCATTAACAGTTGTTGATTAGTGTTTTTGTAAGCTCATCTAAGCTTAATCTTAAGCTTTTCAAAGTTTTTAAAGCCTTATAAACAAACTTGTTTCAAAATCTGAAAATCACAAAAAAAAAATAATAATAATAAAGAAAAATAGTGCAAAAATAAAAAAAGGTAGCAATAAGCTGAGGTCATAAGCTTGTAAAAGCTCAAACTTCCTCTGGATAAGCTCATTAAGCTGTCTCATAGCTTTGGTGAGCTTATCTCATCAGCTCAGAGCCATTTCCACTTTCATTTTGTCCTTCAAGTAAGTTTATATTTTATTTTTATTCATTTTCCTTTATTCTAGTTGATGTACTGTAGCTTGTAGCTTATTTGTATTTAGTACTACTTGTTAAAGTTGTTTAGATGTTTAGGAATAGCTTTTATGTACTCTAGCTCAACATCACACACCACAACTCAAGTTGGTTTAGGTTAAAGGGGTGTTTGGCACAGGGGATTACCCTGTGCATTTAGGATGTCTAGTGGTTAAATCTTATGTAAACATATCATATTAGGTTGTGTTAGTATAGTATAAGCTTTAAATCCAAGTTCTAACAACCCAAAGTCAAAATTACCCTTGTATACATGCTAACTGTCAACTGTTGGACAGTTGTAGATCCAAATCATCATTGTGGCCTTAAAACTTGTTTAGTTTTCTAGATTTAGTTTCATTTTAACTTATCACATCTTAATTAATCAATAGGATCCTGCATAAGTTAGCCAAAGTCAAGATTTAAGTTTCTATCAAAAGTCAAATGTGTATGCATTCTCAGTTTTTTCCAGAAGTTCAAGCAATTAATGTGATTTTTGTGTTATAGATTAGGTCCTGAAACTTGTTGATATGTGTTCTCTACCACCTCATGTTTAGGTTTCCAGGGTTCCTTGATTTTTGTGAATTTATTTGAGGGCCCCACAGCCACCCAAAGTGGGCTGCAGGGAACACCTCTGCTCTATCTCAGCAGACACACCACCACCACCACTTGGTGGTGGTCTTCTGATCAACCATAGTGGGTCCCATGGCCCCCTCCTTGCACCTTTCAACCCCCCTACTGGTGGGCTTCCAACATTGACCCTTGGTTTGACCCCAAGACCTGTGGTCCCCACCTGAACTAGCACCTTAACCTTGTCCCAGTTTCTGAGTTCTTGTAAGTTTCCAAGTGCTTATTGGTAGCTTTTTGCTTATTCTGTGGTCCCCAAAGGATTTTTCTAGCTTATTCATGTTCTATTAACTTGTTTGGATCAGACTTAACCATTGTGGGTCCCACTTTAAGCCATTTTAGCATATTTCCACATCTGGTCAATAAAAGTCAACTATTGACCATATTAGCTTATATTTTGCTTACTTTTAAGTTTTAAAAAGTTTGTTTTCACAAAAAGTTTTCATTTTTAGTTGTAAAGTAAGTTTCCAAAAGAAAAATCCAGAAAATCAAAAGTATTTTTAAGTGATAGTTTCTATTTAATTTTATTTTTCATTTTCATATTTTTATTAAGAACTTATCTTTTCTATATTTTTCTTAATTTCCTCTTAAGTTAAAGTAGTTATAATAATTTTATCAGATTTTTATTTCATCATTTGGTATTTATTATATTTAATATTAGTTTTATTAGAAATTAATTAATAATTAGTTTAAAATAGCATAATTAGTTTTTATTAATTAAAACATAGTTTTTATATTTTTTATAGCTTTTATATGTTATAAAATATTTTTAGAAATTTTCTTAGAATTTTTACTGTTCATTTAGTATTTTCCTTAATTTAAAGTAGTTTAATTAGGTAATTAATAATTAATTAGTAATTAATTAATATAAAATTCACAAAAAGACAAAAATAATTATTTTTAGTTTTAAAACTTATTTTTAGTTATTTTATAATTTTAGGAATTTTATTTTCATTTTTCTAGTGTTTAATTAATATTATATTGTATTTAAGTATTTTAAATATTAATAATTAGTATTAATTAGTATTTAATTAATAATAAATAATTAATTAGTGTTAAAATTTATTTTCTTTTTCTAAAACTTTTCTTTTACTTTTAAGTTTGTAAAAAAGTCATTTTCACCCCCTGGGTGTTTTCAGATTTCTATTTTCACTTTTTATTTCGTACGTTTACGTTTTATTTAAACGTAACGTACGCGTTTTTAGGTTTAAATCGTTTTTGGTTTTTCCTACTTTCCCGTCTTATTCGTATAGCTTATTTAAGCTATTCTCTTGTAGATTCCTTAGTTCAAATAACTCAAAACCCCTTTCCATCCAAATTCACCCGATCACGAAACCGTTTAATTACAATTCACACCTCGTCGGGACATAACGACCCGGGGAAACCTTATACTTCCGCGGAGCATTGATCTAGGCTATTTGACTTTGTTGACCATTCCTTGGTCAATATAATTTAGGTGGTTTAGGCTCAATCAGTAATTCAAAAGTATAACTCATTATATGAATCTCCCTACTATTGTATAATGCTGCCAACATAATACCGTTCGGGCCATCATAATTCAGAAGTATATAACTCCTCTAATGAAGCTCCCTACTATTCAGTTAAGTAATTTAGATTTAGTTATAACATAACACCGTTCGGGCCATCATAATCCAGAGGTCATGTAGTATACGTTTGAAACCCCTATGAAACCCCTCACATGAAGCTCAAATAATACCGTTCGGGCCATCATAATCCTGCGCACTATAATTCGTAACCCTAGTGATGAGGCGAAAAATATTGCCCTAAATCGTTCCTTTTGTGATTTTAGGTGTTTGGAGAGTGAATTCTGGAAAAGAAGCCATTTTGGACGTTTTTGGAGCATAAAAGTGAAGAAAACGGCAAAGTACCAAAATTCCATGCTGAAGATACAAGGTGACGGCGTCAAGAGTAATATCTTGACGGCGTCAGACATGAAGATTAAAATACCGAAGGTGATGACGGCGTCAAACGCCTTCATGACGGCGTCAAAGTGGCAAGAATAAAATACCGTGGTCGGTGACGGCGTCACATAGGCCGTCATAAGTAGATCAAGGCTGTCCGAGGAAGTATATGGCGGCGAGGTGACGGCGTCACATGTAACTCTTGACGCCGTCAGCCTACTTTTCCTATATATAGTTTTCTAGTTTTTTCATTAAAAAGAGAGAAGTTTTGGTGAAACCCTAAAGACGAATTTGGTGCCTCTTTTACAGGTTTTTCAAGGGTTCCAAACCCTTGATACCTTGCGTTGTAATTGAGATAAGTGTTCTTCTAATTCAATCAATATGTCTATGTGTTGGTTGTTTATATCTTGTTCTTGTCTCAATTCAATTATGCTAGGCTAGATCTCTCTTGTGTTTGCTTAGATCTAATGAAACCTAGATGGTAATTATGTGTTGATTACTTGTTTATTCTTGTTCTTGGATGAATGATTTATATGTTAGGCTTAAGAAAACTGGCAGATCTCCAAATGGTAACATGCTTGAACGTCTTAAGAAACATGAACCGAGGCGTACTAGGTCTTTATTGGTTGTATTTAATGCATGAGACACTGTTTACAATCCCTATAGTTGTGCTGGGTCATGGTGTAGGAGGAGATAAGAGCTCATAGAGTTGGGGAGTTATGTATGCCACCCCACGAATGATATTAAGGAATACAATCCGTCATCCATACAAGTATAACAAGTAATTAACATGTTAAAGATATCTAGGGAGTAGTGAAGTCTAAGTAAACACAATTTCTCCAATTACTGCTCACAACCTTAGTATAATTAGTTTGTTTTCATTTTTTATTATTTTATTTTTATTGCATCTTAGTTTTGGGTTAGTTGAATAGCAACTAATTCCACCCACTCCTTGAAAACCCGAGATTTTAATTGCTTTAAAAAAAAATATAAAAATACAAAAATAATCGTCCCTCACCTCTAGAACTATTAATTAGGTTTTCTAATCCTAGCGACACTATTCCTAAGCAGAACGATCAATCCCCCGGTACTTGTCATTATACTATACTACAACGATCAGGTACACTGCCTGGTGGGGGTTGTAAGCTTCTTGAGATCCCTCGAGAGGTAAAGCAAGGTGCGATTCCCACGCATCAAGTTTTTGGCGCCGCTGCCGGGGAATAGTTATTGTCTAGGTTAGGATTTCTTTTTATTAGGTCTACTTGCTAGATTCCTTTCTAGTAAGATTTTTATTTTTATTTTTAGGTCTTCTTTAGTCTATCTTATTTCTTCGTGCCTTTGTTCGTAACTCTTTACCATCCGACATCATGGAAGGTGGTAACATCTTTGAACCCGTCATCCCACCACAACAAAACCCACCACTAGAACCCCTTAGGCCCCGAACCTTAGGAGAGTACTCCCGACCTAGCCATCAAGGCTACCGAAACACCATTGAGCTCACCGGAGCCAATGTGACCCCCTTGCGATCCGACACCATCCGGTTGGTGCAAAGCGGATGTGCATTCCATGGACTTCGTTCCGAAGATCCAAACCAACACCTTAAGGACTTCCTCAAAATCGTAGATTCCATAGACCTAGGTGTTGAAACTAGAGAGGCTACCCGTTTATGCCTATTCCAATTCTCTCTACGGGATCAAGCTAGTCAATGGCTTGAGCGTTTACCCACGGGATCCATCACCACATGGGATGATCTCACCACTCGTTTCCTTGCTCAATTTTTCCCACCGGGGAGAACTACTAAGCTTAGGAATGACATCTTGATGTTTCAACAACGTCAAAATGAATCCATTTATGAAGCATGGACTCGTTTCAAGGACTTACTCCAAAAAGTCCCTCATCATGGCATAGATCTTTGACTCCAAGTCCAAATTTTTTATGACCATATCGACATCTCCACGAGGCGAGCCATTGACCAATCGGCCGGTGGTAAGCTACGTGATCTTAGTGCGGAACAATCATGGGAACTCATAGAAGATCTTGCTCTCTATGACAACGAAAGTTGGAATGATCCCCGTGACTTGAACAAATCGGTCAAGGCAATATCCTTGCCTTCAAACAATTCTAGCACTCCCGACCGTAGGATCATGGAACTTGAGGACCAAGTCAAGTTTCTCATGAAATCTTACGAAGCTCCGAAGCATTCAAGCCAAGTGAACAAAATCACTTCTTCATGCGAATTATGTAGTGGTCCCCATGACACTCGTGATTGTGTGGAACTCCCCGGAACAGCTTTTGCGGATTATGCATCCACGCGTACCGACGAAGCGGGAGATAAGTGGTACACTTTCAAGCCCGAGCCAAACACATACGGTGATTCATACAACCCCTCATGGAAAAATCACCCAAACCTTAGGTGGAAACAAAATCAACCCAATTCATCCAACCCACCTAATCGTTACCAACCAAACGGTCCACCATCCAACCGTACTTTCAATAAAAATCCTTCTAACAACTATGGTAGTACCAACAATCTTGAAGGATTGATGTCAAAATTCATGGCATCTCAAGAAGCCCGCATAGCTAGGTTCGAAACCGAATTCAACCAACAACAAACGGAGATGACCAACAAGATTGACAACTTGTTGAAAGCCCTCAACAACCAAACATTGATCACACCTAGGAAGGACACTAGGGACACCGATAGTGGAATCCAAACTAAGGACCCCTCATCATCCAAACATGTCCACTTTGTCAATGTTGTCA
Organism: Artemisia argyi; assembly: GCA_030686995.1. NCBI lineage: Eukaryota > Viridiplantae > Streptophyta > Magnoliopsida > Asterales > Asteraceae > Artemisia > Artemisia argyi. The sequence goes on along the minus strand of CM060700.1, from coordinate 156,696,590 downwards.
CCATTAAGCCGATAGATAAGGAGATAGAGGAGAGTGACAAGGATGAAGTTAGAGTAGAAGCCGATAGTGAGGATGAGAGTAGGGTAGTTGAGGTTAATAAGGATGAGGAATTAGAGGAGGTAGAACCTATAAAGGAATACTTTGATAAGTTGCCAACCGAGGAAGAACGGGAATACCATAAGGATTTATTCGATAGTCCCGAGAAAACATATATCTTTGGCGACCCCCTTATCAAAATGGGAGACCCCTCTAACATTAACATCCCATGTAATATCGGGCACATGCATATATGGAAAGCTTACATCGACCTTAGATCCCCCGTGAACATCATGACTAGGACTTATTACAATTGGGTGATGAAGAAGCAACTCAATTTTAGGATGATGCCCGGTAAGAATCTGATAAGTAATTTTGCAGGAAGAGTGAAGGGATTGCATGTGATTATAGGAAATCTTACTTATGAAATCGATTTTATGATAGTGGAAGACACTCGTCCGGTGATAGATGCTTGCCTAAGTCAAATAATATTTGGGAAACCATTTGTTGAGGCCACTAGGATGAGTTATGATCCGACTTTAGGGATAGTTAGATTCAAGGAAGAGAATGATGAGGTTGCTTATCAAATGCCCTACAAGATTGAGCAATACCGCCTTCTCTCTAATTTCGAAAAGGAACGCAAGCAAGCGGCTTATTATAGGAATGATGAGGACAGACGTAGAGGAGTAGAGTATGTTAGAAATAGGATGCTTGGTTTCTACAAAGAGTGCTTGCAACTAGGTACGGAATACAAAACTGGTTTAGAAGACGACCTAAAGTGTGGAACCAATGATGAGATCACGTAGTAACCCATGACTTTGAGTCTAGCTACAAGACTCGTAAATAAAGAAAAGCGCTTCTTGGGAGGCAACCCATGTTTTGTGTGATTTTATTTGTTTGATTGTTATTTGCTTCCGTATGCATGTTTTATTTTTATTGTTGGTTGATCATGTTTCTCAATTAAAATGTGGAAATACTTTATTATGTTGTTTGGCCTAGTCTTAACTCCAACCTAAAGGTATTTTTGCAAAAGATAAGTGTAAGGGGAAACCCCAAATATGTTTTCAAGAAACAAACCGATCATGATTCTCCACAATATTTAATGAACATGTATATTCGTATTTGTTAGAGTCAAATGCTTGTATTGAGTCATAATGAAGTTTTGCAGGATTTTCCAGGAAGTAGGACGAAGTTTTTCCAGAAATTTTCTGGAAACTTAACATAAGAATTTCTGCAGGTCCATTCTGACGGCGTCAGAGTATTACTCTTGACGGCGTCAGGAGTTAAAAATCTGGAAATTTTACCGGTTTTGTTTTTCTAACGGAGTCTTATGGTTTTTGTGACTTATTAAGTTTTATAATCTCCAGGAAATCTGCAAACTTCATTCCACAAGCATTATATCTTATCTTGTTTTCTAGGATTTAGTAACTTATATAGGATGCCGCCGATTTTACGCGAGGTTGCCTTGTCTATTGTTGTCAGGATTTACAGGTTATGTTTGACAAGAAGATGATTTATATTCTGGAAGGGAAGCTTTGATTGTTCGTTTTCTTGGAAGAAGATTTAACCTGGTCAACCTAAAATCCATACCGAGCGAATCAGGGGAGTATTTGATTTCATTCTCTTTACTTTTTCACTTTTACATTCTTTACTTGAACATTGGGGACAATGTTCATCTTAAGTGTAAGGGGAGGGTAAAAAGATGATACCTTACATATGCACTTTCGCTTGAGTTTGTTTTGTTTGATAGTAGATGTGTAATAAAACTATGAGAAATACTTGTTAGTGCAATTTTAGCGCCAAATTTAAAATTTTTTACAACATTTAGGAGTGAAACTTTAGCCATAGCAAGCGTCTCATGGATAGGAGGTTGTATGACTAGCACATAACCGTATATTCAGAGAAATTTTCCACCCAAAAAAGTGAGGTTCGCCTTTAGATTTGATAGGAAAACCATTTACTATTAGTGCTTATGAGTGTACCGGTAGCATTTAGATTCTAGAACTTGCGTTAGTGATGCATCCCGAGACCGCGAGTGAGACTACATTCGTGTAGTAAGATTTACTACATGATAAGAGGCATTAGGATCACCCTTGTGTTAAACCCGTATTATAATTACTTGACCATTTAAGTCATATTGCTTGGCTAGTTAAGTCAACTAATTTTTCCCACACCCTTTGCGTTGTACTCATTTTTAGTACACGATACCCCTAGTACACCCGTCCGAGCCTATCTTTTCGTTTCTAACTTTAAGCATCTTACTTAAAGGAAGAATTTGTTACACCCCACTTAAATGTACACCCAAATCGCCTTATACTTCCGTGTATGCGCTCATTTTTAGTGCATTATTGTTATTTGTTAAACCCTAAGTTAACTTTCTAATTGATTACATGGTTGCTAAGTCGAGTCATATCCTTGTACATATTGTTTTGGGACGATTGGGACTCATGGGTAAGTACTTATTTTATGGAGTAATGGGGAAGAACATCATTTATTACCCCCATATGTACGTTAATCTTAAAAGTGCTCCAAGTGTTTTGATTTTCTTAATTCGAGTCATTAGATTAGTTAAATGTAAAGTATGTAAAGATTCAAGTGTAAGGGGAATTCTCATCCCCTATGATGTATTATTTCGGATGGTAGGGTAAGAGTGTATGCAAAAAAAAAAAAAAAAAAAAATCGAAAAAAAATTTAGAAAAAAACAAGAAAAAGAAAAAAAAATAGAAAAAGGAAAAAAAGAAAAAAAAAAAACATACGGACTACCATCCCGTTTTTATTCTATGTTCATTTTATATTTTTGTTATTTTTCATTTATTAGCTTATGTCGAGTCTAGTCTTGGCTTAGCAACGCCATATTGTACATGTAATTAACCAAGATTGTTAACTCGCCACCAGTAAAACTTCCTTTATCCAACAAAACCGTGTAATTCATATCCCTATACCTAACGTTACAACCCTTTAAAAGACCTCTTTGATAGTTTATCCTAGGTGCTTACGCCATGTGGTGGAGGTTTGATCCTTTCCCAAGCCTATGGTAATATATTTTGCTACGACAGGTAGTGAGAGATATCTTCCATTTCCATAATGTTATATTACTTTATTACACCCGAGAGATGTGAGTATCTAAACACTATTTGTGAGGTGCTTGTGTATGACCTCCGTGCTTGTCTATTGGTCTTTAGTGGAACGATTATTTGTTGTAATTACTTTTATATTAGTGTTAAATGACCCCTAACTTGTCTTTTGAGTAGAATAAAAGCGCATTTGCTTGAGGACAAGCAAATCTCAATTGTAAGGGTATATGATGAGGCGAAAAATGATTCGTTTTTAGGGGGTCATTTAAGCCCGAATCCGAATTTATTTGATCAAATATTGCCCTAAATCGTTCCTTTTGTGATTTTAGGTGTTTGGAGAGTGAATTCTGGAAAAGAAGCCATTTTGGACGTTTTTGGAGCATAAAAGTGAAGAAAACGACAAAGTACCAAAATTCCATGCTGAAGATACAAGGTGACGGCGTCAAGAGTAATATCTTGACGGCGTCAGACATGAAGATTAAAATACCGAAGGTGATGACGGCGTCAAAGTGGCAAGAATAAAATACCGTGGTCGGTGACAGCGTCACATAGGCCGTCATAAGTAGATCAAGGCCGTCCGAGGAAGTATATGGCGGCGAGGTGACGGCGTCACATGTAACTCTTGACGCCGTCAGCCTACTTTTCCTATATATAGTTTTCTAGTTTTTTCATTAAAAAGAGAGAAGTTTTGGTGAAACCCTAAAGACGAATTTGGTGCCTCTTTTACAGGTTTTTCAAGGGTTCCAAACCCTTGATACCTTGCATTGTAATTGAGATAAGTGTTCTTCTAATTCAATCAATATGTCTATGTGTTGGTTGTTTATATCTTGTTCTTGTCTCAATTCAATTATGCTAGGCTAGATCTCTCTTGTGTTTGCTTAGATCTAATGAAACCTAGACGTTGATTATGTGTTGATTACTTGTTTATTCTTGTTCTTGGATGAATGATTTACATGTTAGGCTTAAGAAAACTGGCAGATCTCCAAATGGTAACATGCTTGAACGTCTTAAGAAACATGAACCGAGGCGTACTAGGTCTTTATTGGTTGTATTTAATGCATGAACCACTGTTTACAATCCCTATAGTTGTGCTGGGTCATGGTGTAGGAGGAGATAAGAGCTCATAGAGTTGGGGAGTTATGTATGCCACCCAACGAATGATATTAAGGAATACAATCCGTCATCCATACAAGTATAACAAGTAATTAACATGTAAAAGATATCTAGGGAGTAGTGAAGTCTAAGTAAACACAATTTCTCCAATTACTGCTCACAACCTTAGTATAATTAGTTTGTTTTCATTTTTTATTATTTTATTTTTATTGCATCTTAGTTTTGGGTTAGTTGAATAGCAACTATTAATTAGGTTTTCTAATCCTAGCGACACTATTCCTAAGCTGAACTATCAATCCCCCGGTACTTGTCACTATACTATACTACAACGATCAGGTACACTGCCTGGTGGGGGTTGTAAGCTTCTCGAGATCCCTCGAGAGGTAAAGCAAGGTGCGATTCCCACGCATCACCTAGCAAACTCATCAAAACAAATACCCAAATGAAAGCCCTCACATGAAGCTCCCTACTATTGTGTTATTCTTTTGTTTTTAGGTTAATACTTTACTTAATAACCTTTAAGTTTCATATATTTATAATTTCTACCCTAAACTTATATACTTTATGTTATTTAGATTTCTAACTATCTAGACTTTACACAATTAGCCCCTATACTTATATATTTTATGAGAATAACATAAATGACCCTTGGACTTACTAGTTTTCAAAATTTACCATTTATACCCTTAACTTAATGACATTTGCAAAACTAGTCCTTATAGTTTATAATTATTATAACTTTTATCCTAGGGTTATATAACTTTGCAAAAAGGGTCCTTATACCTAATACTTCTAAGAAATACCAAAATTAGTCCCTATACTTAGTATTTTCAGGAAGTTACCATAGATACCCCTATCCATGGAAACTTTTGCAAAACTAGTCCTAATTCCATGCAAACTATATTTTGATATAAAAAAAACAGAGTTTCCTATCTTATGGTTTACTAATAGTAGCTTACGATTAGGTATTATAGCATGTATTTAGCAATTCGACTCAAATTAGGGTTTTAAAATGTAAACTAGTAAATGAAAGTGATCAAGGCTCAATCAAAGGTTCCTAAGTGATCTATAACTATCCTTTACTGTAATATAGCTATTAGAATCAAATATCAGGCTTACTTGGTCAAGGGTATTGTTAACGAGGGTTTTGCTAGGGTTTAGGGTTTCACGATGAAAATATGATTCGACAAGGGTGCATGGTCTATCTAGCTCAACTCCTAAGGCTTCTAAGGCTTGGGTACTACTAGTAGTTACAGAAAGCTTAAGGTGGAAAGGAGTGGTGGTGTGATTTGAAGTGAATGGGGGTAGGTGGATATTTATAGCCTTCATTAGGCTTATAGAGGAAGAAAGGGGATGTGTGGTGTCACGAAGGCGGGGGAGGTGACTCATGGCAGCTATACATGACTAACCTAAGCTATGGTGGTGACTAGGAGGGGCTAAGAGGCGGTGTAGGGTTTGTGTGGTGGTGATGATGTCGTGTGGTGAAGGTGGTCACAAGGAGGCGATCCACCTCCTTGTGTGCTAGCTTGGTAGGTGTTAGGGAGGGTGCTTAGTGTGACTAAGGTGCTAGGGTTCTTGGTTGAGGTGTCTGAGGTGTTTATGTTTAGGTTTAGTTTAGACCTATTTTTGTTTAGTAATAGATTAGCGTTTAGCCTAAGGATTAGTCCCTAGATTAGGGTTCTATGGGTGCTTAATGACTAAGATTAAGTCCTAAGGAGCTTATACCAAGTGGTGGTAGCTTATGGTATAGATTTGGGAAGGGTTAACCTAGTTTCAGGACTTTTAAGACCTAGTTAGGGTTTTGTGTGTAAGGGACTTGTACCTAAGATTTTAGAGGGTTGTACTAAGGCTTAGGGAGTCTAAGATATCCTAAAGTTTCTAATGTAGCTTCTACATAAGCCTTGAGTACTTTCAAACTAGTTTAGATAAGTAATTATTGTTTTACAAACACGTAGGGCTCAATTAGGGTTTGATTAGGGTTTGTTTTGGTATTGTGATAGATTTAGTGTGTTTTGATGATAGATTACTTACTGTGGTGTTGTAGTGATATTATTTTAGGAATTCTTTTGTTATAGTTGTAAGTTTATTTGGCTTAAGAGGATTCGTGAGTAGGTCTAGTGAGTCATGCACGCAATGAAAAAGAAAGAAAAGCAAAAATTTACCCGTGAAAATATTTACTATTGGTATTGATTTTGATGGGATTTTATGGGTTGTTAAATTCTTACCCCCTTAGAGAAAATCTCATCCCGAGATTTAGTTAAGTATAGGAGTAAAGGCAGAGAAGAAAGAATGAGTTTATGAGTCATGGGAAAGAAAGGGGTGAGATCCACGGAAGAAAGGAATTGTTTTGTACAAACGGATTGAGAAATGTTTGTACGATGGATAATACTTAGACTTATTTGTTTATATCTTATTGCTCATAAGTAGAGGCGTCCCAATTCTTGTAGGCAAGTATTTATAAGCTCGTAGTCTAATGATTTATAACTTTCTTTTCAAATGAAAAGGCGTCCTGATTCATTTTAATAAGATGATTACAAGTCATCCTTGGATAGAATCGGCAAGAAAGCAGAGAATTGTCCATACTAAGTGTAACAACCGTGAGTTTAGCAGGTCAGTTTAACTGATAGTCTTGACTCGTTTGATTTTTGGTTGGAGTGTCTTTGGTGTTTTGTCTGATATATGGGTGATTTGTGAGTGGTATATGTGTGATATATGTAGGATATGAGTATGTGTTGGCATTAGATCCCTTTGTATGGTTTTAGTATGGTGATTGAGTAATGCTGTTTTGGTTAAGTTCATTTCGTTCACCTTGGTGATGTGGAAATGACTTGTGTGGTTCTATGTTCAGTGTTTTGCGTAACGAGTTTTGTTTGAGCTTTTGAGCGTTAATAAATAAGTGGTGTTTGGTTTTTATGGGTTCTATTGTTAATGAGTGTGAAATTCTATTTTTGGAAACTTTGTTTTGAAAATGATAATTTCCCGGGTTGTCATAAAAACGAAGGATTAATGCGTAAGATGTTAGGTTTCGATATAGGCTTTTATAAAATAATAAAAGCATAAGGTTTTAAGTGTAATAAATAATTTTAGTAAAAAAAATATATAAAAAATTATATGTAAATACAAATATTCGGCCATATAGGGTGATGATGTACCCTCCGATTAGCTCGAAGGATCTCCCTTCGAGTCTGATCGCAACCTACATAATCGAAGGCTCTGGCTAGCCTCCTTAAACTTTCATTGGCGTAAAACTAATCATCAATGATATAGTTAGCAAGTGGGAATTCACCAATCGAAGGATTAAGCCCTTCGGGGTATCTCTCGATAAATTTTAAGGACGGAACGATGCCAAGTCCAAATATTGGTGAGACCAAGTCTTACCCATGTCTCCTCTTTCTCTTTAGCTCCTCCGCTAAACTAGGAGGAGTGGGACACTAAATCCTAGCGGTTACCACAAATCATGGGACGCCCCCATGATCTCTCTCAAACGTGTGACCACTCTCTAGGACCGTTTTCTTCACCTATAAATAGTCTTGGACGATGAAAAATCTGGTATGCAATCTCTCTCACCTTACTTTACTACATTTACACATAAACTCTCATACCGATCACTTATTCACACGCCGGAGGTGGTTCGCAAGGTCCAACCCCTGCGCAATCACTTAACATAGTGTTTTAGTATTTTTTATTTCAGGTTATATCCAAGCTTGGCGTAATCACAACACCCCTCACTTCCTTTGATCACCATCGAAGGCCTGGTAGTGCGAATTATTGTACAATTAGTGGCGCCATCCATGGGACCCGCTACAATTAGTTCCATTATTTACAAGTAGAATAACCAAGTCAAATACACTCGCTATTATTCCAGCATGAATCCAGAAAGAGAGGTTACGCCCCCACCGGTTTCTCGTCTTTAACCCCTTTTCTGTAACTGACACCAACAACCTTCCGCCAATCACGGCCTCCACCTTTACCACACGATCTCACCCTAAAATAATGCCCAACCACCACGCATCCACGTCAGCTAATCCAGAGCTCAGCATTAGCCCCGCCTTTGTCGATGCTAATTAGGAAGAGCTTGAGTCCTTGATGAGTTTGTTAGACTCCTTGGACCGTTTTGAGCACTAGGGTTAAAACAATAACAATGACAAAAAACAAGATACGCAGCGGAATTAAAACAAATCATATGTTATTGACAACAAGGTTTTTCCATAATCACCAGCTCCAAATATTATTTGATCAGAATAATACGGTTACAACTGAATCTGTAACAGGAATCAAGAATCACTCGATTCTTGGAGCTACGAAACCCTAGACGTTTTTCTACTATGCCTAGGTTACACACACACACCTTTAGTCGACTACAATATGGAAGACTTAATATAAAACCTGTACCCTTGATCTATTTATATAATAGAGATTTAGGGTTTACAAAATACTACGAAGGACTAATAAATAAATCTTCTATTGCAAGCAAGTCCTTCTTGTTTCTTTGTTCATATTTTGTAGAATTCCAGCTTTGCATTGTAGTCCCTTTGTTTCATTCTTTTATTTATTTTGTCACATCAAATCAAGAATCCCAACAATCTTCCCCTATTTGATGATGACAAAACAAACAAAGTCGTGTACGAACTTCCCTAGACGAAGTAGAGAAGTTGAGATGTATGCATCTCCCTGAATGAAACAAATCTTGTCTTCCCCTTAATCCATGCTATACCACTTCAACATCTCTTCCTATTTTTCTTATCAACAAATAGGGAATGTAAGCAATATAAACTTCCCCTGTTCAATTTTAGATTCAACTTTGGTAGGAATTTCTTCCTTTTCTACACTTTGTTCTAGTTCAACCTGTTCTTGTTCCTCATCACTATCTGTGTACCAATCTTCAATAATGGGAGCATCAGGAAATTTTCTTCCCTCTACCTTAGGTGTTTCTAAGACACTTGTACTAGACTGACCAATTGGTTTTTCTATGTTTAGCTCACTAATGAAGGATAATTCTTTTCCTGGTGGAGCGTAGGCACTCTTAGCAGGAGGAGCAACCTCATTGTAACCTATTCCACTTCCTTTCCTCATTATTGTACTCTCAATAGATTTATTAACCAAATCAGAAGCATACTGTTGTTTGTTTACTCTTACTATATGTTTTTCTTTTTCAGCAAGAGCTGCATCCCCTTCTCTTTCTGCTTCTTCTAATTTATTCTTAAGAAACTCAATTTCCTGTTTTTCTTAAAAATTTCAACATCTTGTTGGTTAATTCTATCTACATATTCTAGCTCACACTCTTTTAAGTACTCAAGTCTTCTTTCCACATTTTGAATACCTACTTTGTAACCTAGGTTATCAAGTTTTAGGTTTTAAACTTCTCAAATTAGACACTCATTCCTTGACTTAAGTTCTTCTACAGTGTCAACACAAGACTTAAAAGAACACACAGATAAATCAGAATCATTAGATACCTCAGAGTCAGATCCAGAAGATGATGATGCATAGGCCATCAGTGCAAAGTTATGCACTTTGGGTTTGACTTGAGCAACCAAGGAATAGTTTGGTTCTTCATCAACCAAATCACTCCAATCATACTCTCCCAATAGATCACAAGATACCAAAGCAGTAGTGGTATTCTTTGTTTCTTCACTCTTCCTTGATGCTTCAGCATTATTCTTTGGAGCTCTACACTCTCTGGCAAAGTGACCCTTCCTGTTGCAGTTGTAGCACTCTATCTTTGACTTATCAAAGCCAACATTCTCTTTAGGTCTATACTTGATTTCTCTTCCAGTTCTCTTCCAGAATTTTCTTGCCCTCATGGTCAACATGGCCATTTGCCATTTAAGATCCATCTCTTCAAGATCATCAGGATCAAGGTGATCCAGATCTTGATTAATAACTTGTGACCTTGTACTTGTAGTTAGATCAGCCAAGAATGCACATAAAGCAATATCAATGGTGGAATTATTATCATTAGAACTAGCAGCAGATCCATCAGCAGTAGATACTCCATAAGCAGCAGAGTGAGATTCTTTAGACCCCTTTGACTTTGAAGATACAAAGGCAAGATTTTGTGTACCTGAAGTAGTCAACTCTGGTTCATACACTCTTAAGTTGTTATAGGGACTTTCCAACTTCATAGTTTCAAAGTTAGGCTTATTCCTGCAAACAACAATGTGCATACTCCATTCAGGTGCAGACTTCTGAGGAACTTGAGATTTACATCTTCTTGTGGAACCACATAGCCAGCAATACTAAATTAACTCGTATCCATAGCAGCAACATACAGCTCCAATAATTAAAAGAAAATACCACTTTCCCACGATACAAGTTTGTGAGACCTGTGTTAGGTAAGGGTATCTCTAGGAAAATGGTTGAGTATAATGAGATTTCTAGAGAAAGAATGGATGGTTTAAATAATAAGCCTTGAGGAAATCAGAGATACTTTAATAACCTAGTTTCTATCAAATTAGGTAGTGAGTTTCACTTAAAGAAAAAGGCTTGTTATAAGTATGGTAGCTTTGAACATTTGATTAATAGTTTTCCTGACCACAAGAAACCTGTTTGGAATCAATACTCTAGGGTGAATCACAAATATGTTAATCAGAATACTCACCCTCATCCTAATTGAAACATGATTCCTAGGGCTGTGTTGTTAAGATCTGGTGCAACTAGATCCATTTATGCTGCTAAATCAAATGGTGCTTTTAAAACCACAACTCGTTCTATTGCTGGCTCTACTGCTAGTAAGCACTCTGCTGCTAGTAAGTATTCTGCTGCTAGTAAACAATCTGCTGCTAGTACAAAACTTTCTACTACTGGGCCAAAAGTTTTATCAAATACAGTTGTTGGAAATCATTTTTATGCTATTAAGGCCTCAGCTTGTTGGGTTTGGAAACCAAAATCAACTGTTACAAACAATGTTTCCAAAAACAGCAGTGCATCAAATGATTTAAAGAAATTTAACTATGTTGATGCACAAGGCAGATCCAAGTCAGTAATGGCTTGGGTCCCCAAGAGAAACTAATTTCTCTATTTTCATGTGCAGGGTAATCTACTGGATGATCTTAAAGATATGGTTATAGTTGATAGTGGATGCTGTGGACATATGACAGGGGGTGAGTCTTAGCTTGAAGATTTTGAGGCTTTTGAAGGTGGTTATGTTGCTTTTGGGAATGATCCAAAAGGTGGAAAGATTGTTGGTAGAGGAACTTTAAGAACAGGGAATTTGGACTTTGAGAAGGTGTTTCTTGTGAAAGGGCTTAAGTTTAATCTCTTTAGTGTTTCACAAATGTGTGACAAAAGGAATTTTGTTCTTTTTACAGACACTAAATGTATGATCCTTTCTCCTGATTTTCAGTTGCCAAATGATAAATTTATGCTATTGAAGGTCCCTAGAAACGAAAATATATACAGTGACCATATTAAGAACATAGTTCCCAAAAGAGCTTTAACTTGTCTGATTGTAAAAGCCACTGTTGATGAGTCCAAATTATGGCATAGAAGACTTGGGCACCTGAACTACAAGACAATGAATAAGTTGGTGAAAGGAAATCTTGTGAGAGGCATGCCCACAAAGTTGTTTGAAAATTGTGAGACTTGTATTGCTTGTCAAAAGGGAAAACAACATAGAGTTTCATTCAAGTCTAAGACAGTGAACATAAATACAGAGCCCTTGCATTTACTTCACATGGATTTATTTGGGCCTGTTTTTGTGAAAAGTTTGAACAAGAAGTCATATTGCCTAGTTGTCAGAGATGACTTCTGCAGGTTTACTTGGGTGTTCTTCTTAGCCACTAAAGATGAAACCCTAGAGATACTTAAAGAATTCATTACAAGAGTTGAAAACCTGCACAACCACAGAGTGAAAATTATCAGATGTGACAATGGTACTGAGTTCAAGAATAGTGTGATGAATCAATTCTGTGTGGGAAAAGGAATTCTAAGATAGTACAGTGTTGCAAGAACTCCACAACAGAATGGTATTGCAGAGAGAAGAAACAGGACACTTATTGAGGCTGCAAGAACAATGTTATCTGATTCTAAATTACCTATACCTTTTTGGGCTGAAGCTGTAAGGTAGTGAAGCCTCACAACAAAACTCCATATGAGCTTTTTCATGGGAAGAAACCATTGATTGATTTTCTCAAGCCATTTGGATGTCCTGTCACTATTTTGAACACTAAAGATTAGTTAGGCAAGTTTGAAGAGAAAGCTGACGAAGGAAAATTGTTTATCTCTTATTTGAGATTGAAGTGAGGTTCACAAATGAGTTTACTTATTTCATCATTGATATTTCTTGCTATCAATTGGTGACTTGCTTGTTTTAATATGGTTTATGATTGGGACTTGGTTTATATAGTTTTCAATTGTGGAGTTTGTTAGACTCCATGGACCTTTTTGAGCACTAGGGTTAAACAATAACAATGACAATAAACATGATACGCAGCGGAATAAAAAAACATCATTGTTATTAAACAAGGTTTCTCGTCATCATCTTTACTACAACTAATCTAGGCGTTTACAATAAGACTACGCCTAGACACACACACACACCTTTAGTCGACTACATCTTTTCTGTGCACACAAAACTTAATGATCCATGTCCTCTTTATATACTAGAGGATTAGGGTTTACAAAATACTACGAAGGACTAAATTGTAAAAACATCTTTGTAAAGCAAGTCCCTTGTATTTTGCATTGTCTTCATTCTTGACTTGTAGTTTTGTATTTATCAACTCAACTATAAAACCCAACAATCTTCCCCTAGTTGATAATTACAAAACCTTCGTCTTGATCTTCATGAATGAAACAATCTTCCCCTTAAGCTCACCACGTGAACTTAAATAACATGTACCACCAAGGATCTTCAAGTTGCAAATCTTCAAGTAGACTCTTCTTCCCCTTTTCGTCATTATCACTAGGAGAAACTAAGTAGAACAACTTTGATTTCGACCACTACAAACCAATATCACACTTCTAATCCAACCTTCTAATGCCTTAAGATACCCTCCATGAATGTACACCAAAAAGCTTACTAAAAATGAAATTAAGGCAATAGAAACTTAAACCAGCAGTAGTAATACCAACTCACAATAGCAAAAATCATCCCCTCAAATGATGCATGTCAATGATTAAACACTATAGAAAATGCTTCCCCTGAAATCCAAGTGTTAACCATTTTCGTGATTCTTCAAATCTGTAGGCTCTATGTAATGATTACATGTGAAGAAAACCAAATATAACGAACTTGATGAAGAAGTTGAATAACCCAAACTTGTGTCTTATTTCTTGTACTAACCACGTGACTTTGTACTTATAACGTAACTCCTTCAAGTGATAGTTATCTAATCCTTGACAAAGTCCTCATCTTCAATGAGACACTGAGCACAATAACGTAACTCCTTCAAGTGATAGTTATCTAGGTCTTCGTCCATCCTCCCCTTGACTTATGAAAACTAGATTTGACAAGTCTTCGTCACCACCGTATAAAACAAACAAGTTATCTTCAAAGTGTAACACCCCACTTTGAGATATGATAAGAACACAAACTTGTGAAACTCAACTACAACATCAAATAAATGATAATCAATCTTCTTCGTAACCAATTATTCCAATAAGAACGAGCCATTAAGTCTTTAAGAACAAATAACCAAACTCCTTGTGTGTGTATACCAATAACCTTCCTCTGTGTGTAAAACCAATATCTCAATATATGTCAAGAACCAAAGAATAAATAATCTGATATCGAACCCATCTCGACTTCCCCTTACTCCTCGTAACACATGCTCATAAAACTCAGCATAAACGCAGTAGTAGAAACAACTCGATAAGTGCAACAGTAGTATCAAATTGCACAACAGCAGAATCATGTTAGAGCAACAGTATCCAAGTTGCGTAGCAGCATAATTTTTTCAATGGTAGTAGAAACTCGAAGCAGCAGTAGTAGAATCCAATCATCAAGCAGTACTTCAACAACTCTATTAGATATACCAATAATATATTCCAATGCATGATACGAGAATATCCTAAGCACCGTCCCACTTCTACTGACCCTACTATAATGATAAACTGTCGACATATCGAAACCATGTGTAGACAACCTATGATCAGTATATTCGACTGTCCGATATAATAAACTTTCTTTCACTGATCCACGCATTAATTGAAGAAGAATAACATATCAAAAATAGCGACATTAACAAGGCAGTAGTAACTTACTCGAATTCATGCAACACAACAAACCAATCCTATATTTGCACCGATCAAATTAAATATAGATTTGATTTTCTTCTACTGATCCATGAGTCCCACAACCAATCAATATTAAATCTTCAGCATATCAGACCCACGATTCACAATAGATGAACAAACAATCCGACTTATCATGTACTAGGTAAATAATGAATCACTTTAACCATAGCGCAAGACGACAGACCAAACTCATTACTTGCCCTATTATAATATCATTCACCATCTTTAACTAGTTGCTTGTATCACTTTTTGAGCATCTGACATACAAATAAGAAAATAAATAGCAGCAGCACTTTTTGTTTCATCGTCCCATGAATACATCTTGATAATGACAGCTCATACAAAGCGACAGATCATAGAAACTCAATTCAGAATTTACTTGTACGAGATTAAATAGCACCGACCCATTATTGTCTTATTTCACTATCCTTAGTCCCACGTTATCTGACCTATTTTTAGTAATCATAAACCGAATAGTAAATATTCAACCTAAGAAAATATGAGTAATTTAATAGCGCCACCGACCTAATAAAATCAGTACGAGGTATTCATAAATCTTCAACCAAAAGCAAATCTTGTATACTCCTCAAAACCATATGCGACAAACGACAACATCCCTTATTCAATTGCATCGACCCATGATCTCGTTATATGAGATAAGAATAAATCCATCTATGTTCATAGTACCACTTGCACAAGACGACAAAGAATTTGTTTGAAGCAGCCAATCAGATACAATTGAAGCAAGTAGCAACGATTAAACAATAAAACCCTTTCCTTCGAATATGCTTCTCTTCTACAGTAAAAACCTTGTAAAATCCCTAGGTAACGAGCTAACCTATCTCTGATGCCAATTGTGTAGTTTGTTAGACTCCATGGACCATTTTAAGCACTAGGGTTAAACAATAATAATGACAATAAACATGATACGCAGTGGAATAAACAAACATCATTGTTATTGAACAAGGTTTCTCGTCATCATCTTTACTACAACTAATCTAGGCGTTTACAATAAGACTACGTCTAGACGCATACACACCTTTAGTCGACTACATCTTTTCTGTGCACACAAAACCTAATGACCCATGTCCTCTTTATATACTAGAGGATTAGGGTTTACAAAATACTACGAAGGACAAAATTGTAAAAACTTCTTTGTAAAGCAAGTCCCTTGTATTTTGCATTGTCTTCATTCTTGACTTGTAGTTTTGTATTTATCAACTCAACTATAAAACCCAACAGTCCTTGTTAAGGGCTCGAAGGAGGCAAATCAGAAACACAGAGATGCGAAGGGAGTTAGAATATTCCAGTGATGAGTATGATGAGGAGATTGAGATGCAGCCGAGACCTCTGGTCCCCAGGGCTCAACACCTCATCCTGCGTATTAGGTCTCCTGCGGGTAGAAGGGCTGGAGGAAGGAATGTAGGCTTTGAGGGAGTTCCCGAAAGAACTCCCACGATGAGAGAAGGAACTATTGCTAAAGGCTCTAATGGGAGGAGCCAGCAGAGGGAGAACACGGAGGTAAACCTACCTCCATTACTAGCGGCACCTTTGGGGAGGACCGAAGGAGGAATTCCACTGCAGCCCTCCCACACATCTGGTGTGGGAGGTAACACAGGAGGAAGTATCCCTCCCGTTGGCCTGTATTCCCAATTTCTGATTCAGAGTTATCCTCCAAACCCTTATCCCCCAATGAATGGGCAACCTGGCAATCAATATCCCTCACAAACTGCTATACCCTATAACTATCCCATGATATACCCTCCGTATACAATGTATAAAGGATAGCCTCCAAACGCATGTACACCTCCCCCTTTCTACACTAATCAACCCTCTTCAGGGGTACCCCCTCCCTATAATCCATACCATAGTGTTCCCATGAACATACCATCTTACACCCACTCATACGTAGAGCCCGCAGGTCCTACGACACCCTTTGTAAGATAGATCGAAGACTATCCCTTGCCAGATGGTCTAAAGATGCCTTCACATATAGGCACCTACGATGGGATGGGGGATCCGGACAATTTCTTGCATTTGTTCGAAGGAGCCACAAGAATGCAGAAATGGGTCATGCCCGTAGCCTGTCACATGTTTACGTATACCCTCCGGGATTCCGCACGTATTTGGTGGAATGGGCAGAAACCAGAAAGCATCATCAACCTTGATGATTTGAAGGCTAAGTTTCGATCTCACTTTAGTAAACAGAAGAAGTTCACAAGGACACAGCTAACAGTGCACAACATTGAGCAGAAGGAGAACGAAAGCACAAGAAATTTCGTTACTAGGTACACTGACGAAACTCTGCAGATTCTAGGCTTACACGAAGGGCAACGCATTTCTGGTTTCGTCCATGGCCAACGCAACCGGACTCTTGTGAAATTCTTATCCACAGATCTTCCGGCAACATACAAAGTCCTGATGGAAAAAACATATACGTGGATAGAAGCCAAAGAAGTATCCACCAATGGGGCTCCGATGGAGAACAATAAAGGAGCAAAGCCGTCTTCGTGGGAAGGACCGAAGAACAAACACAAAAGTCATAATAGGTTTACCCCTTACAACAAGGGTCCGAACCATGGTTTATTGGGAAATCTCACAAAGTCTCCGAGAGAGATTTTAGCGACAGAGAAAGCTGCCAAAGCCTTCGAACCACCCCCTCGCATGGTGGGAAAAAGCAAGAACAGAGATACTAATAAATATTGCCACTTCCATGAAGACTTTGGTCATGAAACAAACAGTTTTTGAGAGCTGAAAAAGCAGATAGAAGAGGCAGTAAAATCCGGGCAATTAACACATCTCGTAAAAGGGATAAGAAAGGGCAAATAGAAAGCCACTGATACACAACTGGGAAAGGATAATACCCCTCAGGAAGCTCAAATCCTAATGGTTCGATGGGATTCCTCCCGATTGAAAAGAAAGGCCTCCGAAAGGGAAACTTACAAAGCTGGGGAAATAATGTTCCCGTCCGAAGCAGGAGGATTCCCTTCAAAGGATCCAATGATCATTAAGATCGTAGTCTCGAATGTGGAGGTTAACAAAGTTTATATGGACTGCGGAAGTTCTTGCGAGGTAATCTACGAACATTGCTTTAGGAAACTCAGCCCTACAATCAGATCCAAACGAGTAGAGTCAAGAATGCTTCTAATAGGTTTCTCGGGGGAACGATCGTGGCCCTTGGGAGAAATACCTCTGGAGGTAACACTCAAAAGTGGAAAGCTTGCGAGAACCGAAATCCTCAAATTTGTAATCGTAAAATCCAAGTCACCCTACAACATGTTAATCGGACGAACTGCCATGCAAAAAATGGGCATTGTGGTCTCTACAGTGCATGCAACAGTGAAATTCCAAACCGCGAATGGTGTCGGAACCATATTCTCTAGTTATCACGAAGGGAAGCACAAGGAAGCCCAAAATAATAAGGAAGAAGGTAATCGAAAACGTGCGATGAACATCAGAGAAGGCTCCGGTCCCAAGGAGCATATGGCACTAGACAAATATCACTCAGTACAAAAGGTGGAAATGGGGAAGCAACTCCCAGCTACTTTTAGAGAAAGATTGGAAAAACTACTCGAAGCCTATGAAGATGTGTTTGTAGGAAAATATTCAGACATAACAGGAGTTCCGAGGTTGCTCACAATCGGCGGCAGGCCTTTTAGCACAGAACACAAGCTCAATGAATCCAAATACATCAAACTAGTCAAGTAGAAGCCTCATCAGGTGACACCTGAACGAAGTGCAACAATTAAGGAGGAAGAGGACAAACTCACAGCGGCAGGGATACTCCGAAAAGTAGAAAACCCACGGTGGGTTACTAATCCAATTGCAGCTCAACCTAGAAATGGAGAATGGATAATACAGGTTAACCTCAAAGACATCAACAAAGCTTGCCAAAAAGAAAGCTATTTGTCGGTAGAAGAACAACAACCATTTCCTAGAGTTCGTTAGGAATGCTTCCTTAGTACAAATATGGGATGCCATCAGATATAGATGGTGAAAGAAGACGAAGAAAAAACAACCTTTCATGTAGGTAGAAGCTTCTACTGCTTCAAACGAATGCCCTCCGGTTTACGGAACACCGAAGCCACTTACAATAGGTTGATTCGAAGGGTCTTCGAAAAACAGATAGGGAGGAACCTGAGAATTTGCGAAGGATACTTAGTAACACAAAGCAAGACAAAAGAAGATCTCCTCCACAATGTTGAAGAAAGCCTCATACAGCTAAGGAGGATCAACCTAAAGCTAAACCCATTAATGTGCTCCTTCGGTATTGAAAAGGAAGGGTCAAACGAACGCCCATTCGTAAGGCATAGGATTCGGACCAATCCAAACAATGAAGAAACCTCCCCAGAGATGCAAACTGGGAGAACGCAAGGGAGGATTGAAAACCTAAAAGACAACTTAGAAACACTAAATGAGTTTTTGTCGAAGGGTGTCAACAAGTCTTCATCTCTTTACAAAGTCCGCAATGAAGTCATCAACAACATATCATATCAATGGAACAAGGAAGCTGAAACATCCTTCCAAAGATGGAAGAATTACATGGAGACCTTGCCAACGGTTGTGCCCCCAACTAGAGGAGAATTGTTGTTCTTACACATAGCAACGTCCCCTAATGAAATGGGTGCAATGCTCTTCTCGGAGAGAAGACGCCTACAGATACCAATATATTTCGTTAGCAGAGCTCTACCAGATGTGGAACAAAGCTACACAACATCAGAAAAGCTAATCCTAGCTTTGATTCATGCCACAAGACGTCTTCGAAGGTATTTTAAGGATCACCCTATCAGAGTACTTACGGATAAGCCATTTAAAGGGGAATTCATAAACCCTGATGGAACACTGAGAATGGTCAAATGGGCTAAAGAATTGGAGGAATACGACATAGAATATGGAGAAAACGATCCTTTCGAAGGACAAAATAATGAACCAGCTGAAACATGCGAATCGAGTATGTCCTCTAACAAAAGAGTCTTCCAAGCTAAACGAAAGGAAAACTACCACATAGGTGATTCAAAGACACGTTTGGTCCCACACAATCAAAAGAAAGAAGAACGTCTCGAATCCAGAGCGGAGCAGCAGGCTTCGAGAAAGTAACGAACCTTTTACACTCCAAATCACAAGCTTCATAGCAATATGCTACCTGTTTAATTGCAAGCATAATAAATGTAAGGAATTATTGAAGATACTACTGACTGATACTGATGACAGGTTCCTGCGGAAGCTTAGAGTGTTTCTGCTGATGACTGGTTCCTGCGGACCTATAGAGATCCTACGGATAGAGTTAAACCGTGGATAGGAATTGTGTAATTTAGGACAACATATGTAGAATATCTTTTATTAGTTTATGATTATTTGTTTCTTGTAAGAAATGTTAGGGTTTCCACTAGTATATAAGGAACCCTAGGTTATTGTAATATGCACGAGTTTCACAATATTATTAGTAAAAGTATTGATCAATAGAAGATCAAGTTTAGTGTATAAAGTTTGTTTTTATATTCCGCAATAATTACAAGCTCACAGAGATTATCTAACTTTGTCTTATTAGTGATTACATTAGTAGGCTAACGATCTATTGGCTCGAGATCTATCAAGGTGTAGATCCTTACAAGTGGTATCAGAGCCACGAGATACTCTCTGTAACCTCAACACAATCACTTTTCACTCAGTACCAATGGAAGGCAAAACAGGCAGTGATGTTACTCTCTAAGAAGCAGGCTCTTTCACTCAACAACTACAACAGGTGGCCTTCTCTAACAGCAATGCCAAACTTCCTTTTCTTAAGAAGGATGAGTATGAGATCTGGGCCATGAAGATGCAAAACTGGATTGCAAGTGTTGACTATAACCTCTGGAATGTTATACTCAATGACTGTCGCCCAAAAAAGTAAACTGTAGATGCTGATGGCAAAATTAAGATTTTGGAACCTGTTTCTGCTGAAGAAATTCTTGCTATACAAAGGGAAAATAAAGAAAGAACCATATTGCTGCAGGCAATCCCTGATGACCACATGGGAGATTTTCATTCCATGACTGATCCAAGAGAAATCTGGTGGGCTATAAAAGCTAGATTTGAGGGGAATGAAGAATCAAAAAGGATGAGAAAGAGTATGTTGAAGCAAGAACTCCAAGAATTCAACATAACTGAAGAAGAAGGTCTCCACAAAGGTTATGACAGGTTTCAGAAGATTCTGTGTCACTTGAATCAGCTTCTAGCCAGACCTGACAATGAGGAGGTGAATTCCAGGTTTCTAAGAGCCTTGCCTCCCTCATGGTCTCAGGTGAGTATATCATTGAAAACCAAAGGTGGTCTTGACTACCTCAGTTTTGATGACTTGTACAAAAAACTCAGAGCTTTGGAAGGTGACATAAAGGGATTCTCTACATATGCAGCAACTCCTTCACAATCTGCATTTGTCAGCTCTAACTCAAACTACATGCCACATACCTATACAAGTCCATCCCCAATACCACAGGTTTACTCAAGTCAATCCACTCCAAGTGAAAGTCTTCCTATTACCACATTTTCTTTTTCAAATGCTAATCCAATAACTCATCCAAAGATTAGTAATGTGATGGAAGATGTACTTCATTCATTTGTTGCTGCAGTTGATAAACAACAACAAATAGCTTATGAAGATTTTGAGCAGATTGATGAACTTGCTTTAGAAGAATTGGACTTAAAGTGGCAAATGGCTATGCTCTCCCTCAAGGTCAGAAGATTTGAGCAAAAGGTTGGTAAAAAGCTCAATGTTGATGGTAGGGATGTAGCTCGATTTGACAGAAGAAAAGTGAACTGCTATGCTTGTGGAGAAATTGGCCATTTTGCAAGAGAGTGCACAACCAAGAAGGGTGAAGCTAATTCCAGATACTCAGCATACATGAAGAAAGAGATGGAGGCTGGTGAATCAAAAGCCTTGGTAACTGCTATAGATGCTGATGTTGACTAGAATGAGCATGAAGATGCAACAAGCAGCCATCCTCAAATCTCCTGCATGGCTACTTGTGATGACTTCGGCCTCATGGGAATCTCTCCTCAGGTATCTACTTGTGTTTGTGATTGTGATTCTAAATATACAACTCTAAAAGAAGCTTATGATGAGTTAAAACAAAAATATAATGAGTGTCTTATTGAAGCTGCAACTTACAAAGAAGCTTTTAAAACCTTAGAACAACAGAAGATGTGGTTTCAGCAAAATCAATTGGCTTATAAGGAAAATATTAGAGTTTTAAGTAGTGATTTAGAATGTACTAGCAATGAATTAAAGTTTTCGAAAAAAGAAAAAGCTGGAATTGAGTCTCAGAAAGGTGTTTTGCAAGAGAAATTGGATAAAGATGTAGCTAGGCATAAAGAGTGGCTAGTTTCAGGTGATAAATTATCTAGGTTACTCTACAGTAGTAAGTCTGTAACATCTGAGATAGGTCTAGGGTTTAAGAAATATGTTGGTCCAGAAGCAAATAACTATTTAGATAAGAAAAATCATAATTATTCGGTCCCTATAAACTATCTAAAGGAAGGTGAGATGCATGCTATACCAGGACCTATCAGAGGTGTATTTATGCCTACTACCAAAACCTCTGACTTTGATGGTTCACACCATCTGTTTGGCAAAAAGTCTAAAGACTTGCCAAATAAGTCTGAAGACCCTCCACACATAGGAACCCCTAAGCCTACATCCCATAAGTTGGACTTACCTGAATCAACGGAAACCACTGGCATTAGGATCAATGACTCCCCTAACTTTAGAAGTATATCTAGTAATGATTCTAACACTTATGTCTCTTGTTCTTCCAGGGACAAGACCTTAGGGACCTCTAGTTATGCCAGCTGTGATTCCAAGACCAAGTCAGACTCACCCAAGTCCTCAATAAAGATTTCTGACAAGTCATCTTACAAGTCTGTGGACTCTGAAGTTGCTGCTAATGAAGTTCTTTCTAAGACAGCCTCTTCTGAAGACTTGTTATTTACTTCTTTTGAAAACAATTCGTTTCAGTGTTTACAAAACAATTATATTTCTGGTGTTTCTTTGAATAATTCTGTGTTTAATAAGACATCTTTTGGATTTAATAAATATTCTAAGAAGAAGAAGTGTTTTGTTTGTGGTAGCAAATTGCATTTGATTAAGGATTGTGATTTTCATGATAAGAGGATGGGTGTTTCTGTTGTTAACAATAGACCTAGACAAAAGTGGACTAACACTTGTACCTAACCCTCATTAGTTCCATAGGCAAATTCTAATGTCAGCAGAATGCATTCCATTCCTGTTGACTGGTCTGTTCCTTCTGATAGGTCAGTTTCTGCTAGTAGCTATATGAATACCAATAGAAATAGATATGGGTCTCTACCATTTTATAGATTTAATCATTCGTATGGATATAATGACCCAATGTTTATGGGAAGGACTAATTGGGATTCTGCTGAAAAGTCCTCAGCAGATTGTTCTCGGACATATAAAAGGCCATATAACTACAGGGATTACAGGAACAATTATGGATCTAACTCGTCTTCTTAGGTACATCATAATGATCCACAGGGCAGACTCAAGTCCTTCATGACTTAAGTCTCTTAACATATTTATGTTGTTCTATATTAACTTTCTTTGTTGTAGGAACATCCTCTTCTTAATAAAGACTTAGGTATTGTTGATAGTGGCTGTTCAAGAAACATGTCTGGGAATCAGGAGAAGCTACATGACTTTGTGCCTATTAATGGAGGTATAGTGAGGTTTGGAAGTGGAGTGGGAAGGATCACTGGCAAAGGAACCATTCGAACTCCAAAGGTGGATTTTGAGAATGTCTACTATGTGAAGGAGCTTCAAGGATTCAATTTGTTCTCAGTTTCACAAATTTGTGACAAAAAGCTTCCTGTACTTTTCACTGAAGAGGGGTGTCTCGTTCTTTCACCTGAGTTCAAAATACCTGATGACAATCATGTATTGCTAAAGGCTCCAAGAAATCATAATCTTTATACATTTGACTTGAATGATGTCAAGCCAGAAGGTGATCTCACATGTTTGGTGGCTAAAGCATCCTTGGATGAATCTACAAAATGGCATAGAAGGATGGCACATGTTAATTTCAAAGTTATCAACAAACTTGCTAAAGATGGACTTGTTCATGGACTTCCTTCGAAGATCTTCACCAATGAGCATAATTGTGTGGCTTATAACAAGGGTAAGTAACACAAAGCTTCTTGTAAGCCCATTACTGCTGTGAGCACAATCTCAGAACCATTGCAGCTATTTCACATGGATCTTTTTGGTCCAACATCCATCAGGTGTATTGATCATAAGTACTTCTGTTTGGTAATCACTGATGCTTTCAGCAGATTCAGTTAGACATTCTTCTTGGTGACTAAAGATCAAACCTTTCAGGCACTTAAAGAATTTATGGCTCTATTTGAAAACCAACTTAACAAGAAGATTAAGGGTATAGGGTGTGACAATGGTACAGAGTTCAAAAATGCTAATCTCATTGAACTTTGTGGTTTAAAGGGTATTAAAAGAGACTATAGAACACCTAGGACTCCACAACAGAATGAAGTTGCAGAAAGGAAGAATAGAACCCTTATAGAGGCTGCAAGATCTATGCTTGCTGACTCTAAACTTCCCACCATGTTTTGGACTGAGGCAGTTGGCACTGCTTGCTATGTATTGAATAGGGTGTTGATTACTAGACCTAATAATAAGACACCCTATGAGCTACTGACAGGGAAGAAACCTACCATTGAACACTTGAAACCTTTTGGTTGTCAGGTGACTATCCTTAACACAAGCGATCACTTAGGCAAATTTGAAGCAAAAGCTGCTGAAGGGTACATTGTTGGTTATTCAACTCATAGCAAGGCTTACAGGGTATATAACTTGGCTGCAAAGAAGATTGAAGAGACTCTGAACCTAAAATTTCTGGAGGAGAATGTAAATGTTCAGGGAAAAGGTCATGAATGGTATTTTGAACTTGATTACTTAACAGATTATTTGGGGTATGCTAGACCCAAAATTAACCCCCCTGCAAGTATACAAGTGTCAACTTCTAACATTGCCGGTACCCTACAGGATGATTCAGACATTGATTCAGAATGTGATGAACCCACTATTGTTGTAACTACTCTACCAATTCAAATAGCAGATCCTCCTAACAAAGAAGCCTCTGATGCCAAATCTGCTGATGATGTGGAAAACTCAACCTATGCAAAAGATCTTGCTAGACTCAAAAAGCAAGAACATGCAGCTGCTGAGGAAGCTAAAAGACTTGGTCTTGAATTTTCTCAAGACACTGAAGCACTCTTAAAATAAGCTGCTGGTGAAGAGAGCAGAAAAACTAGTTCTGTTGATACATCTGCTGATTCTGCTGATGGAGATTCTGCTGAAGGCATTTCTGCTGCAGTTCCTGTTTCCACTGAAACATCCACAAGCTTGATGAACCTTATGGCAGGTTTCCAATTCGCTCAGATCTTGCTAATGTTGAGCAAAGTGATGGCATTTTTCAATCGGCTTCTTATGATGAAGACTTTGCTCCTACACTAACCAATCTTGATACCTCCATTGATGTTAATCCTGTTGCAACTAAAAGGATCAACACCATTCTTCCACAAGATAATATACTTGGTGATCCAAATGCTATGGTTCTCACAAGGAGTGCCATTAAGAATACCAAGTTTGGGCAATGTGCATTTCTAACTTATGTATCCACTCAGAAGAGAGACAATCACACAGATCAGAAGCAATGTTTGTTTGCTTGTTTCTTGTCCCAAGTTGAACCAACAAGCATTAAACAGGCTTTGAGTGAGCCTAGTTGGGTTGAAGCTATGCTGGAAGAGATGCAACAATTCAAGAATCAAGATGTTTGGGTACTTGTTGATCTTCCTGCAGGGAAAATTGCAATTGGGACCAAGTGGATCTTAAAATGCAAGAGGGATGCCAGAGGTATTGTGGTCAGAAATAAAGCAAGATTGGTGGCTCAAGGTTTCAGACAAGAAGAAGGAATTGACTACACTAAGGTCTTTGTACCAGTTGCTAGGGTTGAGGCAATTAGATTATTTTTAGCCTTTGCCTCATATATGGGGTTTCAGGTCTATCAGATGGATGTCAAGAGTGCCTTCCTCTATGGCAAAGTTGAAGAGGAGGTATACGTTACTCAACCACAGGGCTTTGAAGACCCCCATCATCCTAAGAAGGTGTATGATGAGTGATTAATCACACATCCTTTTTAGGACTTAATTCAGACCAAAAATACCAAATACTAACCAAAAACGCCAAGAGAAAGTATGTTTTTGTATTTGTGTATGTGCAGGTATGGATATGAGAAAAATGAACAAAAACAAAGCAAAACTGACAAAAACGAGCACGAGATTGGAAAAAGGTCAAAAGCCGAAGCCGGGGAAGTCAAATGGTCAAAGTCTAAGCTCAAAAAGTCAAATTCAACCTTGGAGATTCATAAAGTGTCAAGAATAGTCCTTGGAAGAAGTTTGAAGAAATTTACAAGAATGGTCCCTCAATTTTCCAAAGTTGTCAAAAATAGCCCTTTGAAGAATATTTTTTAGAAAAGTCAAAGTCAAACCTTCATGAAATTCAGAATTGACAACAATGGCCCTTGGAATAAAGTTTCACAAATGACAGAATTAGTCCTTGCAATTTTCAGATTTACACATTTGGCCGTTGAATGTTAACTATCCTAAATAACTAAATCCTAAACCATTAAAACCTTATACTTAAGTCTGATCCAAAAAAATCCCACCAAGCCCAAAATTCCCAAAACACATAAGCCCAACACCCTCATCCCTTAACCCGGCCTGCTTCCCTTTTACCCGGGTCAAACTACATAACCCGGTCAATACCCAAATGAATAAAAACACCCCCAAAACCTTTCCCGCCCCCTAATTCTTTTCACAACCCAGAATTTGTTACTATTCATAGAACCCTAAATTCACCACCCGCCAAATTAACCCGTGTAAACCATAATTACCCAATCATGAGGCTTCTAGAATGACTGTCACGCGTCAGTCACATGTCAGAGAGAGTCAGGGAATGATACGTGGACCAATCAGAGAGCACACGGAGGATCAATCACTTCACCTAATCAATCCAAGGGTCAGAATTAATAGATTGGAGGCCAAGGGTGATTATACGGCTTGCAAGGGATTCAAAGAAACACAACTAGCACACCACTCACCCGGATTGATGATGTAGGATTTTTAGGACCTTCCCCAATTCGTGTATAAATACCCCCTCCCCCTAGTCATTTGAGTGTGCTCTTTTTTATGTAATGTTATAATGTTAAAATCACTTTGTAATGTTTTATTGATTAATGAAAAATTTTATTTCTGTTTTCATTCAAGTTCTCTTATTCTCATTTACATTTCTTTAC
Organism: Artemisia argyi; assembly: GCA_030686995.1. Taxonomy (NCBI): domain Eukaryota; kingdom Viridiplantae; phylum Streptophyta; class Magnoliopsida; order Asterales; family Asteraceae; genus Artemisia; species Artemisia argyi. Next base: position 156,669,763 of record CM060700.1, on the reverse strand, counting down.
TGCTTATTATTATTTTAGTATATTGCTTAAGCTTTACATCTTTTATTTACTGCTTACAATCTTATTCTAGTTTCTGTTATCAGATTTTATAAACTAAAAAATAAAAAATAAATAAATAAATAAATAAATAAAAAATAAAAAAATAAAAAAATTATATAAATACATTTCAATTTAGTTTTTACAATTGAATTTAGTTTCATTTAACTTGTTTCTATTTTTTTACAAACTTAATTCAGTACTGTTTCATAACTTTTTCTCAAAAATCAAATAGTTAAACACTAGTCATCTTATTAGCTTATTGAATAAGCTGAGCTTATTGGAGATTGAGGCTGCCATAAAGGAGCTTTTGGCCTGTCTAAGAGACAGGCTAGCTAAGTGAACCCCCTCTTTTCATGCTGAGGGGGATTTAGATTGTAAGCTTTTCATATTTTTTTTAATGTTACATTAAGTAGATTAGCTATAGTTAGGACTGCTTATTAGATTTAGTTTCTGCTTATTTTATTTGTTTTATTTCTTTGATACTGTTTATCATAGTTATATATCCATTTCATTTATTTGTGTTCATTGAGATTTGAATTCTGTTTCATCATATCTGTCTATATAGGGATCTGTGTTGTATGAGTTATTGATTGAGATCTGTGTTTTTGATGCATTTTGGGTAGTATTTGGATCTGTTGTAGAACCTAGGATTGTGATTTGGAGGAATTTCATTGGATCTAAGGTAGATTTTTGTTGAGACAGTTGATATAGGGGTGTTTGGATTGGAGAAGTTTGGTGGTATTAAGGTTGAGACAGAGGCTAATACAGTTTAGGAATATCTCATTAGTTGCACTTAGGTTAAATCCAGAATAAAATTCAGTAACATATCATCAAAAGTCAAAATCATTTGGTTTCTCTTTCAAATTGCATAACAGTTAGGTTTTAGGTTGCATATTCAGTCAAGTAGTTGCATAGCTATAAGTTCAAGCTCATTTCAATCATCAATTAGCCTAATATACCATTGTCAGTCATATTTTTGTAATCAAAATCTAGTTTGGTCAAAGTATCTGTTCTATAAAAAAGTCAATAATATTTGGAATTCAGTTTTGGTGACAGCTTTGAGAGTTACCCTAAGTCTGAATTTTAATTGAAATTTTCTTTTAAAAGTGGATTTGTAAACTTTGGCAGTTAAATAATCATAATCAAAAAGAAATTTGAAATTTAAAAGACTTTTGCTTATTGGGAATAAGGTTGTAAGTTGTCTGTTTGAACCCTGAACTCCCTTGCTCCTCAGGTTTTGCCTAGATTTCTAGGATACTTTTAGTTGATAAACCAGTTTAGGAGTTTGACTACTTGGTGTTTTTAGAAACTCAGTTGGTTGGTGGAACTTTTGCTCCCATAAGCTTTTATATCTGAACTTTTTGGCTCAGTTTATCTGACCCATAAAGTTGGGTGATTGGAACCAAAGTCTGCTCATTAGAATAGGGCTGCAACCATTCATTTGTGGTTAATTTCTGAGTATTATTGATTTTCTGAGTCATTTTTGAGCTCTAAGTTGTTTTTTCAGTTGAGTTTTAGTATCTTCGTATTCTGCTTGTGCTTATTGCTTTTCAATTGAGCTTATTGGGCTGATTTTGGTGCTTCTCTGTATTTCTGAGCATCATTTGTCTTTAAAATTGTTTCTATAAGCTTACTGGAGTCTAAAAATCATTGGGTCAAAGTCTTGGTCAACTGGGTCAAACATTGCTTATCAATAAGCACTTTCTAATAAGCTGTTTTTGCCCATTAAGCACTTCCAGTGCTTATTTTTCATTTTTATATTTTTCCTAGTTTCAAAATATTATTTTAAAATTTCCCTGAAATTTTCATATTTTTCTGAGTTGATTTGCTATTTTTCTTAATTAATTTTCATTTTTAATCACTTTTTATTACTTTTTAATTACTAAAAAATCCAAAAAAATCAGAAAAACGCTAGAAAAATCCAAAAAAATATTAGAAAATTATTTTTAGTTATTTTAGAATTTTAGAAATTTATTTTGCATTTTTCTCACTTTATTTACATTTTCTTTTAATTTTTAATTAGTAAAATTAGTTTTTAATTCATAAAAAATAAATAAAAAGTCAAAAAAATATTTTTCTTTTTCTCAAAATTTTCTTTTATCATTCTTAATTTTTCAAAATTATTTTCAAGTCCGTAGGAGTCGTGTAGCTTAAAAGTCGCGTTTTATTTCGCACGTTAACGTTTATTTTCCGTTTTAGCTTACGTTTTCGATTTTACGTTACGTTTCTAGTTGCCTTACTTGAATGACGTGTTTAGTTGATTATTTGTGCTTCATTTACTATTTCATTAGTATAATCTCATTCAAATCACTTTTTACCACTTTCACGACACGTTTCACGAGTCGGGAATTCGAAATTCCATTCACACCTTCGTTGGGAGAACGACCCGGGGAAATACTTTCCAAAACATTTCTTCGGTTAACAACTATACTTAAAATGACAACATCAGTGTACAAAGTTTTTAAGGCACTTTATGGACTTCACCAAGCACCAAGATTATGACATGCTAGATTGTCTACATTTCTTTTGGAGCATGGCTACAGAAGAGGAGCTATTGACAAGACCCTCTTTATTAAGAAAAACTCCAGGGACATCATTCTAGTACAGGTGTATGTGTATGACATTATTTTTGGATCCACAAAGGAAGCTTGGTGCAGGGAATTTGAAGAATTGATGAAAGGTGAATTTCAGATGAGTGCAATGGGGGAGTTAACCTTTTTCTTAGGGCTACAAGTCAAACAACAACCTGAAGGGATTTTTATCCATCAGGAGAAGTATGTTAATGTTGGGAATAAAATGCACAAAGTAAAGAGTCTGCCAGAAGAGCCTGCTAGTTGATAGTTAAGCCTGCCTCTTCATTTCTGCTGATGTTGAAGATATACTAACTGTACCTTCTGGGTAAGAAGGTACTGCTAGTTAAAGAAGGTCCTGCCAGTATTCACGACAAGTTGTTATATTTTATTTAGAGATATTTAGTTGTATTATTAGTCTTTGTACAAAGTTATACGTGTAGTAGAAGTAGTACAGAAGACTCAGTAGATATAATGGAGTGTTTTACCTTGAAAGGTGTAATATTAGGATAAGATAAGCCTCTATTATATTATATTAAGCAACTTGACCACTTGTAATAAGGGCTCCTTATGCTATAAAAGGAACCCTTAAGACACCCTCTTAGACACACCTCTAAGACATCTTTCCCATGCATAACTTCCATCTTTAACCTTTTCACGTATCAAAGATTCAAGGTTACACTTGTAATCCTGGTGATAGTTTAGATCACCCGTATTATTTCATCAATAATATTGAATCGTTTTGTGTTATTCTTGTTGTGCTCATTTTCTTTTACTTACTCACCATCTTTGTTCCTTTAGTGTGTTTTAGTAGATTCCGCATGCTAAATCACATTCATTCATAAATATCCCAAACACATTACTAAGATTAATATCCCAAGTGTTTGAACGAATCCTTCCCACAAGTGGTATCAGAGCAAGGCTGATATTTACGACATAAAAGAACAAAGCAAAAATGGATGTTGAGCACATTCAAACCAATGTGGCTGCAAAACTTCCATTACTCAAACAGAATGAGTTTGAAATGTCGAGACTAAGGGTTGAACAATACTTGCAAGTGCAAGACTATGCACTTTGGGAGATTATTGAAGAAGGAAACTCATTTAAGCCAGTAACCACCACCTCCACAGTAAATGATGCACTTGTCACAACTGTGCAAGTAAACCCAATAACCGCTGAAGAAAGAATTCAAAAGAGAAATGATATCAAAGCCAGAAGTATGCTTCTCATGTCTATTCCAAATGGCCAGCTTTTAATCTTCAACAAGTACAAGTGTGCTAAAATCCTTTTTCAAGCTATTGTGGCTAGATTTGGTGGTAATGATGCCACCAAGAAAACCCAGAAAACACTTTTAAAACAACAGTTTGAAAACTTTTCAGCCACACCAAATGAGTCTTTGGACAACATGTTCAATAGACTACAAAAGCTTTCTAGTCAGTTAGCCATTCATGAAGTGATAATATCTCAAGAAGACTTAAACTCCAAATTCCTTAGAAGTCTACCCTCTAAATGGGCCATGCATGTCATTGTCTGGAAAAACAAACAAGATATTGATTCCATGAGTCTCAATGATCTTTACAGCAACTTCAAAATAGTAGAGCATGAACTAAAGAAGTCTACTAGTTCAAGCTCAGGAAATATGGCATTTATGTCATCTCATGGTCCTTCCAAGAAAGTTGATGAAGAAGATGGTAGAGAAGAAGGTACTGCCAACACAAATTTTGGTACTGCCAGTACTTCCAGCAGTACCAAAACCATTTTAGATGAAATAGTTGGTTGTGCTTTTCTAACATCACAACACAATGGTTCCACATTGACCTTTGAAGATCTTCAAGAGATCAGTGATGATGATCTTGAAGAAATGGACATAAAATGGCAGCTCTCACTTCTTAGCATGAGGGCTAAGAAATATTTGATGAGGACTGGAAAGAAGATTGTCATCAATGGCAATGAACCTGCTGGGTATGACAAGTCTAAAGTGGAGTGTTACAACTGCCACATGAAGGGTCACTACTCAAGAGAATATAGAAGACCAAAGAAGCAGGGTGATAAGGGAAGAGGTTTTGAGAACAAGAACAGGGGAAACAATGAGAACAAGAGCAAAGAAGTGGACACCACTGAAACAAAAGCTATGGTAGCTATTGATGGGCTGGGTTTTGATTGGAGCTTTATGGGTGAAGAAGAGTCATCCTCAAATGAAATGGCTTTAATGGCTCTCTCCAATCCTGAGGTACAAATTACTAAATGTTCTGCTACTTGTGAAGTTTTTAAAGAACTAGAAATCTTAAGAAAACTTTATGATGAACTGAAAGAAGAACAAAGAAAAACTCATCAAGACCTAGTTAATCATAAGTGTGGTATGTCCAAACTTGAAAAACAGATAATTCACTTTAGAGAAAATGAACTTACCTTTTCTGACACAAAAGCTATTCTTAATAGAGACATATTTGTTAAAGATGCGGAAATAAACCTGTTAAGAACTGAGTTTGCTAAAGTGAAACAAGCAAAAGATAATATTCAACTAACTGTTACAACATTAGAAAATGCTTCTGCATGTACTAAAAGTATAGTTGAAAATCAAATGAACAAAAAAATCAAATCTGGGATTGGATACAACACATGTCCACCTCCTTACAGAGGAATTCCTTGTCTCCCAGGTTTAGATCTTGCTGAATCAGGTTTACATGAACTCACAAATAAACCACTAGAAAAAGTAAAACATGTAGAAACTAGTGAACCTTTTGAGAGTACAAGTAATACTTCACTCTCCAAAGAAAAGGTGCTCACTGATAAGATCTCAGATGTTAAATCTATTGAAGGTTGTACATCTGATGACAATGGAAAAGAGACTGTTTCTAAGAAAGGAAACAAAGTAGGGCCAAGCAGTCCTAAAAGTGTAGAAAGTATCACAAAGACTAAAGTTGTTCTAAAAACTGTTGAATGTTGTGCTAAATGTAATAGCAAACCTAGAGGTAGTCAGAGAAATTGGAACAATCTTAAGTCACATCAACTTGGTGATAACTTTGTTTTGTACAATAAAGCATGCTATTACTGTGGTAGTTTTAATCATACTCATGCTTATTGTAACAATTAGGTTTCCGGGAGTACATCAAAGTCTAAAACAAATAAAACAAACCCCAGAAAAGGTTCTGTGAAGTCTAACACACCAAAAGTCAATCATACTGTTAGACCAAATGAGCCTGTTTTCCCAAAATTCACTACTAAGGGTGCAAGATATACTTTCAAACATGCACCAAAAGTTGTGAAAGTCATATTGAAAGGAATTTTGTGGATAAAACACATGACTGGAGACCAAAACCAAAAGGTCCTGCTAGACCATATAGTCCTGCTAGACCAAATGGTACTGCCAAATTTGGTACTGTTAGACCAAAAACCACAAAATGTGTCAAAAATGAAAATGCTGTTAAGTCCTCAACATGTTGGATTTGGAGACCAATCCAATAAAATAGTGCATCAACAGTCCTAAAAAGGTTTGATTACATTGATGCACGAGGCAAACCCAAGTCAGTCATGGCTTGGGTACCCCAAGGAAACTAATATGTGTATACATGTGCAGGAACATTCAAATGATTTTGCATATCAAGGATATGTAGATAGTGGATGTTCAAGGCACATGATAGGCAACATGTCTTACCTCACAGACTTCAAATCATTTGATGGATGATATGTTACCTTTGGGGGAGGAATCAAAGGAAAGATAACTGGTAAAGATACAATTAAAACCAGTAAATTAGATTTTGAAAATGTGTACTTTGTGAAAGAACTACAGTTTAATCTCTTTAGTGTCTCACAAATGTGTGAAAGAACAATGTTCTTTTTACTGACACTGAATGCATTGTACTTTCTCCTGATTTTAAAATTCCTGATGAAAGTCAGATTCTTCTTAAAATCCCTAGAAAGAACAATATGTACATTGTTGATTTAAAGAACATTGTTCCTAAAGAGAGTTTAACCTGTCTAGTAGCAAAAGCCTCATTGGATGAATCTATGCTTTGGCATAGAAGACTTGGTCATGTAAACTTTAAAACAATCAATACAATTGCAAAATATGATTTGGTTAGAGGTTTACCCAAAAAGATTTTTCAAAATGACCAAACCTATGTTGATTGTCTAAAAGGCAAAAAACATAGAGCTTCTTGTAAGCCCAAGACCCATAACTCAATTTCTCAAGCTTTATACATGCTTCATATGGACCTCTTTGGTCCTACTTCTGTGAATAGCTTGAATGGTAAAAGATATTGTCTTGTAGTTACTGATGATTACAGCAGATTCTCTTGGGTTTTCTTTTTAAAAACTAAGGATGAAACAAGTGAGATCCTTAAGTCCTACATTACAGGGATAGAAAACCAAATTGATAAGAAAGTAAAAGTAATTAGATGTGACAATGGGACAGAATTCAAGAATAGAGTTATGGATGACTTTTGCAAAGAAAAAGGAATAAAAAGAGAATATAGTGTAGCTAGAACCCCACAGCAAAATGGAGTAGCAGAAAGGAAAAATAGAACACTTATAGAGGCTGCTAGAACAATGCTAGTAGATTCTAAGTTGCCTATTTCATTTTGGGCTGAAGCAGTAGGTACTGCTTGTTATGTACAGAATTGGGTTCTTGTGATTAAACCTCATAGAAAGACTCCTTATGAACTTTTGTTTGGTAGAACACCATCTCTAAGTTTTATGAGACCTTTTGGATGTCATGTCACTATTCTCAATACCAAAGATCATCTAGGAAAGTTTGAAGGAAAAGTTGATGAAGGCTACATAATAGGGTATTCTTTGCAAAGTAAGGCCTGTAGGGTGTACAATAAATGCACTAGGCTAGTGGAAGAAAACCTGCACATAGAGTTTCAAGAGAAACTACCAAATGTTGCAGGCATTGGACCAGATTGGTGTTTTGACATTGATAAGCTTTCAGAATCTATGAATTATGTGCCTGTCACAGGTACAAATACTAATGATAATGCAGGTCATGAAGACAATGTTGAAACATCTGAGGATCAAGATTACATCTTGATGCCAATTTGGCCAGGATTGGATTCATCTTCAAGTCATGGAGAGCCTTCAAATACTACAAATGAAGGTATTGAAGATGATCATGGAACTCAAGATGAAGGGAATCAACAAAATTCTGAAAATGAAAATGGTACTGCCAATTCACAAGATGGTATTGTCAGTTCAACAGATGGTATTGCCAGTTCACAAATTGGTTCTGCTGAACCATTAAATGTTCTATCAGATGATTCCTTACCAGAAGATGCAGGGATTGGAAACCTTTCAATTTCCTATGATGTTCCTACAACACACAACCTAAGAATTCTCAAAGATCACTCCATTGATAATGTGATTGGCAGCATTGATTCTGGTGTTAAAACATGAACTCAAGTCTTATCTTCAGACAAAGATGGGTTTGTCCTAGCTGTGTATGAAGAAAAGAACCATGAAGTTGCAAACATATGACTGTTTTCATGCTTTCTCTCTCAAGTAGAACCCAAAAACATTACAAAAGCCTTAGATGACTCAAGCTGGGTTGAAGCAATGCAAGAAGAGCTACTTCAATTCAAACTGCAGAAGGTTTGGGTACTGGTTGATTTGCCCAAAGGTTACAGGGCAATTGGAACCAAATGGGTTTTCAGAAATAAGAAAGATGAAAGGGGAATAGTGATAAAAAACAAAGCCAGATTGGTGGCCCAAGGGTATACACAAGAAGAAGGAGTGGATTATGAAGAAGTTTTTGCTCTAATTGCAAGAATTGAAGCAATTAGGCTATTCTTGGCCTATGCTTCCTTTATAGGATTCACTGTCTACCAAAGGGATGTCAAAAGTGCCTTTTTATATGGTACTATTGAAGAAGAGGTGTATGTTTCTCAACCTCCAGGCTTCATTGATGCAGAATATCCAGACAAGGTAGTACAAGGTTACCAAAGCTCTTTATGGTTTACACCAAGCTCCTAGAGCATGGTATGAAAATTGGCTTTCTATTTATTGGAAAATGGATTTCAAAGAGGCAAGATTGATCCAACTTTGTTCATCAAAAGAACCAAGAAAGACATCTTGCTGGTGCAGATTTATGTTGATGACATTATCTTTGGATCCACAAATCAGGAATTGTGTGTAGAATTTGAAAAACTTATGCATAGTAAGTTTGAAATGAGTTCCATGGGGGAACTTACTTTCTTTCTGGGTCTCCAAGTGAAACAATCAAAAGAAGGCATATTTATCAGCCAAGATAAGTATGTAGCAGAGATCCTAAGGAAATTTGGGTTTGCATATTCAAAAGTTGCAAGTACACCAATGGATCCAGAAAAGGGGTTACACAAAGATGCTGAGAGTGAAGATGTTGATGTGCACAACTACAGATCAATGATTGGGTCCCTAATGTACCTTACATCATCAAGACCAGATATCATGTTCTCAGTATGTGTATGTGCAAGGTTTCAAGTCAATCCAAAAGTTTCTCATCTCACAGCAGTAAAAAGAATCTTTAGATACCTCAAGGGCCAGCCAAAGTTGGGTCTATGGTATCCAAGGGAATCATCTTTTGATTTGGTAGCTTATTCAGATAGTGACTATGCTGGTGCAACCCTAGACAGAAAATCCATAACTGGTGGATGTCAATTTCTTGGCTGCAGACTCATATCATGGCAATGCAAGAAGCAAACAATGGTGGCCAACTCTACAACTGAAGCAGAATATGTTGTAAGTGAAAGTTGTTGTGGCCAAGTTCTTTGGATCCAGAATCAATTGCTTGACTATGGGTACAATTTTCTTAACACCATTATTTACATTGACAACAGCAATACTAGTTGTTTCATTAAAAATCCAGTTCAACATTCAAAAACAAAACACATTGAAATCAGACACCATTTCATAAGAGATTGCAATGAGAAAAGGTTAATACAAGTTGTCAAAATTGATTCTGAAAATAATTTTGCAGACCTTCTCACCAAAGCTTTTGATTTAGGTAGGTTTAAATACATGGTAGCAGGTATTGGTATTATAAATCTTTGAAAAACATGTGTTTTGTATATAAATAAACAAGTTCTGGCTTCTAAACATGGTACTGCTAGTTACTCATAAGAAACTGTCAGTACAAAATTGGTACTGTTAGTTCAACGTTTGCTCTGTTTTTGCTCATCTTGATGTTTAAATGTTAACAATGCTATTAAAACAAGTGCTTTGCACTCTGTTTCTTTTGGTCTACAACTAACCATTTCACCGAGTTTTTCAAAACTTTAAGAACTGACTAGTCCAAAGAAAACGGCTCTTGGTAAAGACTTTTCAAATCCGTTGAAAGCTGATAGTTTGCTAAAAACTATAAGGTAATCAGTTCACCCAGTTTCAAAAACTTAACGAACTGATTAGTCCAAAGCAAACGGCTCTTGGTAAAGACTTATCAAATCCGTTGATAACTGATAGTTTGCTAAAAACTATAAGGGATATTTTCTAAAATTTCAAAAGGGACTGCCAAGTTTTATTTCAAAACAAGGTACTGGTAGTTCAAATTTTAGTACTGGTAGAGTAAAATAGTACTGCTACATAGCCGTTGAGTCTGCCAGGTTAAAATATAGCCGTTGTTTTTAAAGTGTATTTTTGTGAATTAATCATGTTTTCCTCGAATTAAGGATATGGTTATTATAATAAAAGATCTTTTTGACCGCCTCTTCGATTACTTATCCATATCTTTTATAGTCGGTCAAAAGTCATTTTTCTCATAATCAATCCTTATCACAATTCACACTTACCTTTCATCTTCTACCAGTACAACAATAAAATCCCACCATCAAAATCAAGATTTTCATCAAACCTTTCACCATGGCTCGTCTAAGTTTTGTCAAAAGTCACAACCAATTAGCATTTCTGGAAAAGTCTGATGACAATGAAACTTTTCATCAAGCAGTGGATTTTATAAACAATTCTTATGTCAGGTTTGCTTTACTCGTGAATCCCACTATTTTTGAATCTCAAATTTCACAATTTTCGCAAACTGCTAAAGTTAATACTCTTAGGGATGGGATTCAAGAGTTAATGGTCAAAGTGGATGGTAGAACCTTGACTTTTACCGAATCATCCATTAGAAGACACCTTCGTTTGGATGATTCAGTTGGCATTAGTCAATTACCTGATACTTAAATTTTTGAAAATTTGACAAAAATGGGGTATAATGTAACTTCTACAAAGCTTACATTTCTTAAAAAGCATTTTACCCCTCAATGGAGATTTTTGATTCACACCATCCTTCATTGTTTAAGCCAAAAGAAAACCTCATGGGAGCAATTTAGTGGAAACTTGGCTGTAGCTCTCATTTGTCTGGCAACAAACAAGAAATTCAACTTTTCAAAATATATTTTTGAAGGATTGGTTAAAAATCTGGACAGTGAAACAAAGTTCTTAATGTACCCAAGGTTCATCGGTGCCTCATCAATAAATCCAAACATGTCTTACTTCCCCCAAACAAACCTTTTAAAACACCCAAACTTAAACACAAGGTGTTTTCAAACATGAAAATTGGTTTTCAAGGAGAAGAAGTACCACTTTTTCAGGAAATGTTACCACAACATTCTGAAGAACCATCCATATCATCTGATCATTCATCACCACATCCATCTCCAGTACCATCAGTCACACCACCATGACCAGTACCATTACCATCTCATCAACAAACACAAACACCATCTGCAACATCACCATCATTATCACATCATAACTCACCACCACAATCTCCTCCACAACAAAGTGTAGATGCTCAGACTGTCAGGGAATTAAAGGAGCAAGTGCAGCACTTGCAAACTACTCTTGAAAGTCAAAACACACATTTTATAGAGATCAACACCAGGTTAGTTAAGAGAGTTGAGAAATTAGAGTTGAAGGTGAAATTGTTGAAGGGTAAAGGAACATCTAAGTTGGTTGTTTCTAGTTTCTCAAGTTCAGATGCAGAGAGTTTGGGTCTCTCTTCTAAAAAGGGGAGGATGGGTAGTTCTAAAAATGAAGATGAGATTCAATTTCAGTTTCATGGAGGAACACAAGTGATTGATGAAGAGCCTGCTATTCAAGAAACAGAGCCTGCTACTCAAGAAAAAGAGCCTGTTAGCTTGAAAGATACTGCTGAAACAAATGCTGCTGAAGCAAAGCAAGATACTGCTGAAGCAGAGCAAGAGCCTGCTGGGATTCAGAGGTTATTAGCTATGAATTTAAAAGGTTATGATCAAGTGTCCTACAAAAGAAAGAGAGGAGCATAGCCTCAGGGGAGGTTTCTTGTTTCTGATCAACAATCAGCTGCTCCAAGTCCAGTATCATCACCAAAAGACAAGGGCAAGAAAATCTTAGTTGAAGATGAACCAAAGCCTAAAAAGTTGAAGAAGAAAGAGCAAGCACAATTGGCTGTAGATGAAGAATTGTCAAAACAACTTCATGAAGAAGAAGTCATAGGGGCTAAGGAAGAATCAAGAATGCTGCAAGAAAAGTTTGATGCTCAGCTGCAGTACATCATTTACACTCTGGTATGTGATGAATCTCTTAGCTCAGATGAAATGACAATCAAGAGGCATTGGATGATGTCTATCAGCAGATTCAGAAGAATCAGAAGAAAGGATTTAAAATGCCACATTCTGAAGCAGATCAGAAGAAGTTCTTCAAGATTTATCTGAAAAGAGAAGTGAACATGAACGATCATCAACTCAAAGGTAAATCTTTTGATGAATTGAAGCTTCTATACTTAGAGGCTTACAGAAGAAATAAAACCAGTTTTCTCATGGATACTCAAAAGCCTTCCAAAGGAAGAAAAGATGATCAGAAGGAACAAAAAGAGAAAGCAGAATTGTTTCCTGTTCAATCAACAGAAATGGTTGTCCATGGTTCACAAATTGTTTTTGCTGAACCTTTACATGCAAGGCATCCAGTCATAGATTGGGAAATCTACAATGACAAGTTTGGCAAAGCATGGAAGATAACAAGAGTTGGAAACAAGATTGAGATTTTCAAGAACTTTGAAAATCTACTCAGAGCATGTAGCAGAATGGATTTAGATGAATTATGGGTATTAGTTCAAGAGAAGCTGAAAACCAAGTACAAGCCAGATGCAAAGGAGCAAGAGCTATGGGTTGAGTTCAACATATTGTATGATCCAAATCCTACTGATACTCATTGGAAATTTCCTTATTATGATTTATCTGTTACATGGGAATACTTCAGCATGAGTCATGTTCATCATCTTTCCACTCAGAGTGGAATAGAGATCTTTATGCTAGGTGAGAAGGAGTATCCTTTAAGCTATGAAGTATTATCAGTTTTGATCTCCAATAAGCTTTTATGTGAAGAAGAAACTGATGCAGTCAAAAGATTGAAGGAGAGCATACTTGATCAGTATGAAAACCTAAGGAGAAAGAAATAAGGTTTTTGGAAGAGTTCCCTCAAATCCTCAAGGTATGAATTTTATTCACAAAGAAACTTGGTTATTTTAAATGGGAATAACAAGTTTAGGGGATGATTGTTGGGAATAAAATGCACAAAGTAAACAGTCTGCCAGAAGAGCCTGCTAGTTGATAGTTAGGCCTGCCTCTTCATTTCTGCTGATGTTGAAGATATACTAACAGTACCTTCTGGGTAAGAAGGTACTGCTAGTTAAAAAAGGTCCTGCCAGTATTCGCGACAAGTTGTTATATTTTATTTAGAGATATTTAGTTGTATTATCAGTCTTTGTACAAAGTTATACGTTTAGTAGAAGTAGTACAGAAGACTCAGTAGATATAATGGAGTGTTTTACCTTGAAAGGTGTAATATTAGGATAAGATAAGCCTCTATTATATTATATTAAGCAACTTGACCACTTGTAATAAGGGCTCCTTATGCTATAAAAGGAACCCTTAAGACACCTTCTTAGACACACCTCTAAGACATCTTTCCCATGCATAACTTCCATCTTTAACCTTTTCACATATCAAAGATTCAAGGTTACACTTGTAATCCTGGTGATAGTTTAGATCACCCGTATTATTTCATCAATAATATTGAATCATTTTGTGTTATTCTTGTTGTGCTCATTCTCTTTTACTTACTCACCATCTTTGTTCCTTTAGTGTGTTTTAGTAGATTCCGCATGCTAAATCACATTCATTCATAAATATCCCAAACACATTACTAAGATTAACATCCCAAGTGTTTGAACGAATCCTTCCCACAGTTAAAGACATTTTGAAAAAGTTTGACTTTGAACTATTGAGGACTGCTACTACTCCATATGAACCACCCAAGATTAAAAATCCAAATGAACAAGATGAGGCCGTAAATGTTCACCTCTATAGATCCATGATTGGTTCACTCATGTATCTCACAGCTTCTAGGTCTGACATTACCTTTGATGTCAGTGCTTGCTCAAGACATCAAGTCACTCCACTGACTTCCCACCTAAATGCAGTGAAGAAAATTTACAAGTACATCAAAGGCCAACCCAAGCTAGGCTTCTGGTACCCAAGGGAATCACCATTTGTGTTGGAGGCTTACAGTGATAGTGACTATGCTGGAGCTAATTTGGATGGGAAATCCACAACAGGAGGTTGTCAATTTCTTGGTAGAAGACTCATTTCTTGGCAGTGCAAGAAACAAACCATAGTGGCTACTTCTACTACTGAAGAAGAATATGTTGCTGCTGCCAATTGTTGTGGTCAGGTACTTTAGATTCAGAATCAAATGTTGGTTATGGGTTTAACTTTATGAACACTAAAATCTACATTGATAATCAAAGTACTATTTCTATTGTTAAAAATCCTGTTTTTCATCAGAGAACTAAACATATAGAAATTAGGCACCATTTTATAAGAGATGCAAATGAGAAGCATTTAATTCAAGTGCTTAAATTTCATACTGATGATAATGTGGTTGATTTGTTAACAAAAGCTTTTGATGGACCTAGGTTTAATAACCTAGTTGTCACCATTGGGATGGTTAACCCTTGAATACTATGTTTGAGGGGAGGCATAAGCCTCAGGGGAGGCATATGCCTCAGGGGAGGATTGTCATTGTTGTATATTATGTAGATTATTATGTTTACTAACTTTGTCTTGCAGGTTTCTTACTAACCTTGTATACTATTATGCTTGTTCTTTTGTGTTTTGTTTGAATGTTTGGTTGCAGGTTATGTTCCTGCTGATGTACAAAGATCTACACTACTTCTATCAGTAGAATCAAATGTAAAAGATATAAAAGTAAGATCTTTTATTATTCAGAGAAAATAAAGTACATCCATAACAAACATAAGTCAACATCAAGCATACAAAAGACATCTTTAACAAACAACCAAACCAACAAATCACCACCTCCCAAAGCCCCAACCCTCTACTCCATCTTCCTCTTCCCTTTGCCCAAGTCCTTTGGGTCAGACATCCTCTTGTGAACCCCTGTAGACTGCATATCCTTGTTCCAGAGCTTGGGAGCAGCAAGACCCAGGACCACCTTCAATGGACCCTTGTTCCTCTTTGAGGACTGTGGCTCTTCAGGGACAGAGATCTTCCTCATATCTGCACACACCCTCTCCATTTCAGAAGTTAGGAATGCTATGACAGGAGTGAAATCAGGGACAACCATAGCTAGAGGATTTGGAGCTTCCTCTGCTTCATTGGTTTCCTCTGATGAGGTTGGAGATGGAAAAAACTCAGAAGGGCCTTCACCTAGGTAGTAGTATGCTCTTTGGATTTGAGGTATATCAAAGGTGGAGTCTGATGATGAGTCAGAAGAAATTTCAATGATTTTGGGGGATGGCTTCATGATTTAGGTGTTGAGAAAGACTTTGGTGGTATGTTTTTAGTGTACTAATGGGTTTGAGTAGCTTATGCTTTGAAGACTTCTTTATAAAGACTTGATTTGGGTTTAATGTGAGGAAATGCAAGTTAATGGGAGGTAGTTGAGTTAGTAGCAATTACTAATTGTGCAAGTTGTCCACTTAAGTGGATTCTTCGGATGAAAGTCAATGGGTTTGACCACATGTTGCTGATAATATCTATTTTGTTCTTAAGTGTGGTCCTACTAATGACTTATTAAAGATCATTTTATTCAGGGGAATGCAAATCTTTCAGAAGAATTAAAAACAAGTAAACACAAACAAGGCAAGGTTTTTATTGATTCTTCAGAAGTACAATACAGGACAATAAAATTGAAAATTTAATACAAGTTACTATTCTACTTTGCCCTTGCCCTTGCCTTCCACAGTCTTCTCCTTGCCCTTGTTGTTGATGTTGCAAATTCCTTACCACTGAGGACAGGGCAACCCCATCACAATCTTTCTTGTCTTTGGCAATGGGGGATTTAATTTTCTTCCTCTTGGACGAGAGGACTGAGGCTCCTCAGGGGTTGTGGGGTTGTAGAGTGCATCATTCTCATCATCTTCTTCATCAGAAGAAGTGAAGATGAAGAGAGACTCATTAGGATTGGGAACTCTGTTTACCCTCTCCAATGCATTCCCTTTTCTCTCCATCTCTCTCTTGTACTCAGGATCATCAATTTCAGAAGGTTATGGTGGAAGATCCTCTGATGATGATGAACTTGGAGCAGGTACATCATGCTTCTTCTTCTTGGCTTGTTCTTTTGTGAGACCATGAGGAAGTGTTGGCATTCTGAGTGGTGGTGGAGATGTTAGTGATTCAGATGTATCAGATGAGTCAGAAGAAAGGTTGATGATACTTTGATTGGATGCCATGGTTGTTTTGTTGATTGGTGGAATTGTAATTAGGGATTTGATTTGTGTTGAGAGATTTGGGGATAATTATCTTTTATTTATAAGATCACCCCAACCGCGTGTCTTTATTACCATAAATGCGAGGTGGTTTGGAGATAATTAAGGGTTATTTGAAATTTGAATAAAGAGATTTTTCAAAGATATTTGGTTTCCAATGAAGGTGTGATTCTGTGGAAGGTACTATTGAATGAATGGTTGACTGTAGTCAACGATTGACTATTTTCTGCGGATTGACCATTTGGTTTCTGCCGTTTGACTTGTTTTCTTCGGATGAGTCAGTTTAATTGGGATTTTATTCAGTTGATTATTGGTCAAAGATTACTTTCCAATAATTCATATCAGTTTCATTTCACGTTTGGTAACTTCCATAATTAACCAAGACGTGCATATCCCACTCACAAATTAACTTATTCCCTCTCGCTATAAAATTAAAAAAAAAAAAAACCATTTTAATATTTTTCAGCACTCCCAACCCTAATTTCTTATTCTCAATCAATGGCTGAACTACTTTTCAAAGGTGATCATAACAAACATGCCTTTCTTGGTCGTGGTAAGGGTGATGAAGATTATGTGGGTATGATAGAATTTCTCCAAAGATCCAAGATTCAGTATGCCTTGATCCATTATCCAAATGTTATTCATGAAACTCTGGTTGTACAATTTTGGGAAACGGCAAGTACCAGGACTGTTGAAGATGGATCAACAGAGATTGTTGCTATGGTAGATGGGGAAGAATGTGTGGTTATTGAGTCATTGGTCAGAACTCAAGTGCAATTAGATGATGAAGGTGGGGTAACTGATTTGCCTAAGGAAGAGAGACTTACAGGTATTCGGGCTACTAGTTATAGTGGTGATAGGAAAGTGTGGTACAAGAATCTGTTTTGTCCTAAATGGAGGTTTTTGACACATACTTTGCTTCAGTGTACGAGTTCTAAGTCTGGTGGATGAGATCAATTTTCTACAGACATTGCTCTTGCCATTGTGTGTCTCTCTCAGGGAAGAACCTTTAATTTTGTCTAAGTATATTTTTAAGGAAATGCTAGATAATGTTAAGGATAACAAACTTAAATATCTAATGTATCCTAGGTTTCTTCAAATTATTTTAGGCATTCAGACTAATGACCCTACCCATTTGCCTATTAAGGGTTTATCTAAAAAGTTGTTTTCTCAAATGAAAATTAAATTTACAGGAGAACACAGACCCTTACTCCCAGCTATGTTGCCTATTGGCAATGCTCCTGATGGAGTAGCTGCTGATGCAGATGCTGATGCCCCTGTGGGCAATCCCCCTGATGGAGTGGCTGCTGATGCAGCTGCTGGTGGTCAGGATCCTCCTGATGCTCAAGCACTAGAGGATTCTCCTGACAGAACTGAAGTGGCTCCTGATGCAAGTGCATCAGTTTCTCCTGATATTCAGCCACCAACCTCTCCTAGGTCACCCACACTTGTACCTTCTCCAATGGATACTCATTCTCCTGAGCATGTGCTCAATGAGAATTTAGGCCCTGACCAACCTGTACACTCACCACAATTTACAAGACTTCCCACACCCAGTCCATTGAGACCTCATTTTGAGGATCATATAGATGTAGATGTAGATGTAGATTTAGATTATTCTACTCACAGGACCAATGATGCTTCCAATGCCACAAACATCCCTGTTGGTGGAACTGAAGGTCCTGTTACTCTTACTTCTGTATCTGCTTTGTTGAACAGGTATGTAACTAAGGTGGACAAGTTGGAGAATGATCTGAATTTCACCAAAAAGAATCTCAGAAATGCTGTTCTAATTCTCATTGGAAGACTTAAGAAGTTGGAGGTTAAGCTCAAGAAAAGGAAGATACAAGGTGTTGTGTATGAATCAGATGAGGAATCTACTAAAGCATCTGACACAATTAATTTGGAAGGCCTTGAACTTCTTGCTGCTACCACATTGGATAGTGTTCAGAAGAATGCTGCTGATGCTAGGCTTGCACCATCTATTCATTCTACTGATGATAGGCCTGCACCAACTACTGATGCTGTTCATTATGCTGATACAAGTGTTCCAAAGGATTCAAGAGTAACTTATGTCAGGAGAAAGCATGCTGCTGATAAGACTTCTGCTGATGCTCCTAGGAAGAAACTTTTTCCTACTCCTATGCCAGAAGTGGGCACTCATGATACATCAGAATATATCCGAGTTAACTGTCCAGATGATTCTACTGACAAGACTTATGTTCCTCCTGAGACTACTTCCATTAAGGAGCACAAAGGAAAGTCCATCATGGTTGACCAGGACATTCCTTCCAGAGTGAAGTCAAAAGTAGAACTTGCTAATGAAAAACTTAGTGAGGTTGTTGCTGCACATTTGCAAGCTAAAGAGGATGCTGCAGCTACAAAAGTTCAATTGGATTTGAAAGCCTCAGAAGCACTTGCTAGGAAAATACAAGCTGATTTGGATAAGATGGGAACTCCATTTACTAGTACTCTGCCTGCTGAAAGACAAAAGGAACTAGATGAAATAGCTAAGAATCTTTCTGCAGAGCAATGGGAAAATTTGGCTGAACAGGCTGCTACTAAGCCTAATTTGGGTGAATCTGTACTTGGAGTCAATAATCCTGATTTTGTTCAGATGATGGTTGAAAGAGGAAAGTTGCAGAGAAAATAGGAGGCAGAGAGAAAAGCTAAGCATCTCAGGGAAAGACCTTGTCAAGAATCAAGGATGTTCTATGTTTGGGTCAGGATGGACTCAAAAGAGGGTTTGGGGATTTTCAGATAAACAGCTCACCTTCTACTATGACAAAATCATTTCCAATCTTCATTCCTCTGGTATATATGTCCAAGATGTCTTAGAGATAAGGGGTAGACTTTTGGATGGGCCTGTTGCTAAGAGAACCAGGCTTAGTGATACTGCTGATCAGCCTGCTGAGTCCATTGGGTCATTTCATGGTGGTCAGGAGAAAGTGCATTCTCCTTCAGTGTTACCTCAGATGGATGATACTCCTGATGCTTCTCATCATGTTACTGCTGAATCTCAACTTGATACTACTGAAGCTCCACATGATGTTTCACATGATGCTTCAGCAGATACTCCAATAGAAGTACCTGATGATGATGATTCTGCAGATATTCCTGCTGATGTCTCCGCACAATTTACTCCTGATGCTTCCAAACAAGTGCTTAAAGAAGAACCTGCTGATGGTCCTTCAATCTGTCACACCCCCAATTTACCTAACTCGCAGCGGAATGGAATACCTGGGGGTGTCTGTCATAGCACCACAGTTACAGTTACATTGAACGACTTAAAGTGTCGTTTGGAAAATACTTCGTTTGATCATTGAAATAATTCAGAGTTTACAAAATGAGGTCCCCAAAAGGTGTTGCAAGTTTATGAAAAACAAGTCATACCAGATCAAACGTTTACATAAGTGCATGAAATAATGATGAGACGCGTCGACCCCCCGACTCCATGAAGGTCCAAATGCGTGTCACATGAGCTACCTTAACAACCTGAAATACATTGCTAAAACGTCAACACGAATGTTGGTGAATTCCATAGGTTTATAAAATGTAATGATGTATGGCCACCACAAGTAAAAGTGCAAGATAAAAATCTCATGAAAATTGTACAATAGACCTTAAGCTCATGACCCCGAAGCTATGACTGATGAAATTATATGCCCCTCCCGAATGTTTTACCAGAACACTCGTAACTGTGTCAAAATGAAATGCATCCGCTTACGGTTGGTAATCACTACCACGGATGGAGGCGTCACCCTCGATAGATCTATCCACTCACTCTCGCTTACCGGCAAATTAACGGTCCATGATAATAAACAGGGGACTTTAAATGAATGGTAAGGCAACTCAAGCAATGTACATATGTTTTGGTACTTGGGCTCGTACTAAAATGATTGATACAATGTATTCCCCCGTTGGATTTGAAAACAATCAAAAATGTTAAATTTAAAACGGGGCTATGAAAACTCACCTTAAACTGATGATACTGTGATGAAGTGAAATGAACAACCATGAACATGTAATGAGCTGAAAAACAAGGCGCGCACACTAGCCCCAACCTAATATGAATGATGAACGATCTACTTTAGATCACCAAATGATGTTATGAATGTCCATGCACATGTTTCCTATACCACTCTACTCTTTGGAAAAAAATACTTGTTGTTATCAAAAATATATATTCCAAGACTTAGGAAAAATATGGCTATTAGAAAAATAAAACTAGTTGCAATATATATACTTATATATATATCATGTGTATCATGTTAATGTTGAAATCCTCGGGTTGAAATCTTTGAAATAACGCCTTGTAGTGATAAAAATATACTTGTAATAACTAATACATCATTAGTTATGAAATTGGCTACTTGGTATTATTTCTGGAAATCTAGAGTTACTACGTAGTTTTAGCGTTAATATTTCTAAAAGCTGTCAAACTAAAATGAGTTTTGCCGATATTCAAACGTGAATATCTTTGTCGTTATAAGTCCGTTTTACTTGTTCTTTATATCCACGGTTACGTCTTAGTATGTAGTAATATATTTTGGAAAGCTTGGCTCCTCCGGGTTACGTCTAAAGCCTCTTTTTGTCCGACGAAAAACGTCCAACAGCATGTATTTTCAGAAAAATACTTTTCGTCAACAAACTTGCAAAAATCATAACTTCTTCGTTATAAGCTCTTTTTAATCCGTTCTTTCGCCTACGGATTCGTTTTTGAAACTATTTTCTAAAAATTTTGCCAAAGTTTCCTTTGTTTTTACTGATTTTCTAGAATTTAACAAAATGGGACAATAGGTATATTTACTTGTTACAAAACAATTTCCAAGGTTCAAAACTAGTTTCAACATCAACCAAAACTCTTGCAAACACCACAAAACTATACTAATCCTACCATACACCTTCTTAGGGTGCCATGGGTTCCTAATGACTAGTAATCAAGTTAATTTAACAAGGGAGTACCTAAATCACAATCTAGGGTTTGTATGTTCAAAAAGTATACAAAAATAAAGTGGTATAACTAGTTTGTGCATGAAATTAAGCATGAATACCATAAGATACAAGTGTTAATTTGAAGAAAACATGAAAATAAATTTGAATACTCTCTTTGAAATAATAGGTGATGAGATGATTAGAAACCTTGGATTACTTGTGTTTTTGTGCTAAGATTTTTGATTAGAATGATGAAATGAACAACTTTGTAGCTTTGTACTTTGAAAAATAATGGATTAATCTATGTTCTTGGGTTGGGTCGTGGATATGGCGAAGAGAAAGGGAGGATGAGAACTTTTTGGCTTATGAAATTGTGATGTTATGATTTTGGTTATTAGTTTAGATATAACTTTGGAGGTTTATTGTATTATAAGTGTACATAAATGCATAAGGTTAGAAAATCAAACTTGTGGTCTAGGGATGGTATTGTGGCTGGTTTTCAATGTGAAAAGGAGAAGAAAAATCGGTTTTGATCACTCAGGAAATGTGGTGCAATATTAGTTGTAGTTGGGTGTAAGTATTAGTTATAATCGGGTACCGGGTTTGCTAAAAATAAATGTTAACAAAGTTAAACGGGACTTAGTAAAGTCATAAAAATCTTACAAATATGTTGGATGCAATTACTGAGTGTTCGGGTGATTATTGTTTAGTTGTCACGAAAACTGTCGTAATATTCATAACTCACGTTATAAATAAAATAAATTTCCAAAATACTGGGTAAATGAATGTTATAACTTTATGATGATAAAATGGATATAAAAATATGTCAGGACCATTGTGGGAATATTTAGATGTATTCGTCGTGTTTATAATCCGGGTGTTAACGTTTATTATAAATACTTATAAGGAAAACATTAAATGTATCAAATATATAAATTTGAAAATCCTAAGAGTGGTATAACATGTAAATGACCTACTGATGATATGCAGACTATCTCTAGTCCGTATGCAGTGTCCTTACTGATAATGAAATGAATTCGCACCTAAACCCATACGGTTACGGGAATTTTAATACCCGTAAACTAAATTTACGATGAAATATGTAATGCAAGTGAATAGTGAAAACTTTTCCGGCAATGAATAGTGTTCAGTGAATAGTAAAATTTCTGAATGCTTCTCGGAATGTCAAACTGACACCAAAAATGATGAATAGTAACTAATGAATAGTGTTTGATGAATAGTGTTTTCCCAAAGTTCGGGAAATGACCTGAAATGGTGAGTTGTGACAGTCTTCCCCCCTAAAAGGAACTTCGTCCCGAAGTTCAGTTTATGTCGGTTTCTGAAAACATATTGGTGAAAAGGTGATGAAATTCGAGAATTCCAGCGAACTCTAACGATAGGAATTCGACTCTGCTTCAACTGTTCGACCACACGGTCCATGATTTCTGTTGGTTCTCTTACAAGGTCTGAGATTGTCATTTGGGTTGGATCCCTTCCAATGGAATCATGAGTGAGTCATCCGAAAGTCATTTCTGGGAATTCGAAAATGTGAAAAATGTTTGTGTAATCCTGCTGTTCTCTAACAATGTTCAAGTCTGACAGTCACTAGGCCTACTCTGTTTGAAATATTACATGGTCCAGTGTATATCGGGTTTAACTTTCCAAGTTTTCTGAATGATATCATGCCTTTCCTAGGCAGAACTTTCAACATAACTCTGCCTACCAACTTGAAGTTTTAATGGTTTATAACTTTTTGAACTTGTAACTGATTCTTGACTTGTAGGAAATTTCTGGTTATCTCATGAATGCCTACTGTACTAGTGAGTTGAGCTTTTACTGAGTCTGGCCCATCAATAGATGGTCTGCGCTTCTTAATGTTTTAAATGTGATATTGGTAATATATACTGCTGAATTCTGCCAGAACTCAAGTTTGTATGCTAGTTGGTCGATTCTAAAATGAATCTTAAATGGTCCAATATGCTAAAGGTTCAACCTCTCTTGTTATCTAATTTGTATCATGCCAATCCAAGGCAATGCTTTTAACTTAGTTTGTTCTCCCACTTGAATCTGGATGGTTTGTTGTTCAGGATACCCAATCTAAATAATGTGTGTTATGTACCAACCTAACTTCTGCCAGTTTCTCGCTGTTGGTGTGATAACTATTGTTGTAGATGAATTTGATTTATGTTAAATGATTAGTCCAACCATTTCTAGGGTCAATCCCTCATGCTCTGAGCATACTTTCCTATGTTTGAATTGTTCTCTCGCCTTGACCATCGGTCTGAGGATGATAGGTGATGTTTACATCTAAATGGGTTTCTGAAGGAAATCCTGAAATGATTTCTTGAAGTCCAAGGTGAATCGGTTTCCTTAACAGGAATAACTGAAATGGATACAGTATACCTTTGTGCCTAATTCCACAACGTTCGGTCCTTCGAACTTGGCATTATCTGAAAGGGATAGAATATAGGTAACAATTTGATTCCTTGTGTTTTGTTCCAACGGATGAGAAGACATATGTCCTTCTTTGTCTATTGGGTTTGGTCTCCACTACTGAAGTTCATGATTAATTTGTGATGTTCCTCCTAATTCCTTCATCACATATTCCAAATTTTCTTTATTGTCAAGTCACAAATCCTATATGCATAAGCGATGTTGTAGGGAAAGTGGTTCTGGAAATTTGTCTCGCAATTGTGAGTTTTGGTTGAAATCTCTTTCTGAATAAACGAATTTAGAAAATGGAGCAAATGATTTACTAAGTAATATTTTTCCTGATGATTCAAAATTTCAGTAGTTATGAAATAGAAAAATGTTTTCAAACATGTTGTGCTTAAGACCGCTTACCAAAGTTTGATGTCTATGTAAATTTCTCATTGTACAATAGTGTTGCTAAAGATTGACCAAAAAGGATCGTACTTGTTCGAAATAGGAATTTCAGAAATCATTTTTCCACAAGGTATGTGATTTATGTCAACACAATTTTGAATCAACTTTGTTTAAAAGTGAAAACACTAGCAAGGATAAAATGGTAGAATAGGAAATGTTCGCTTCAATGCATAGATGTCTAACATTTAGTTCCTGAGGTTGAATAATGTCTATTAGTGGGTATTAGGCATAACTATAAGCATAGGTATTTAGACTAACTTAAGTCCTGAAATATTTTATCGTTGTAATTGGCAAGGCGAACGTATCACTTGATGTTGTGTCGATGAATGTCTATTCTGTTTTCCCATGTAGATGAGGAGATATGTTCCGGTTTGATCCCTTGCTTGGTGTGAAGGTGAGGTTATCGGAAATTTCTACAGACATAATGCCTTAGGGGAATCTACATCGATATTCTTGATTCTAACAATTGTCATTTGTGAAAATTTACTGCAGGAAAGTTTATGTATGAATGAGGCCATGTTTAAATGAAATGCTCTACAATCTCATTTAGAAGCTTGGTTTATTTCTATTGTGTTGTCATGCGGACATTTATATTGAGTTCAATCCTGTAGCTTAGTCTAGCTAGTACTTTTAAATGATAGAATTTAACAACTAAGTCAGAGATGATGATTCGGATGGTCTCGCGGTATCTTAGAATTTGTTGTTGAGTTATGAATTCTCTCATTATATACTTCTAGTCCTGGTTAGTAGTTCTGTAATCCTTTCATTGCTTTTCTTGTATCGAGGAAT
The DNA here is from genome assembly GCA_030686995.1 of Artemisia argyi. Taxonomy (NCBI): domain Eukaryota; kingdom Viridiplantae; phylum Streptophyta; class Magnoliopsida; order Asterales; family Asteraceae; genus Artemisia; species Artemisia argyi. Next base: position 156,644,806 of record CM060700.1, on the reverse strand, counting down.
CCTACTTGTAATTGATATGGAAAGGCTCTCTTAGGGAAGTCAATGGGAAAATCCAACTTAATGGCTAAGTGAGTGACTGGTGGGGTAAGTATCCAGGGATAGTTCAGCAAAAGGGATGTTTATGAAAGAGTTCCTTTGTTTACAAAACTTTTAAATGAAGATTGTTATTAACAATCCTTTGAAAAGGTAATTATTTCCTTCATGGCATAATCCTTCCTGAATTTTACATAGGTGATCAGGCTATGTACAATTGAGGACTAATGATGCGATGTTAGATTTTGTCAAAATATCATAACTTTCCTCAAAAGTTTTAGATGGTGTTCAACGCATTGTTATTAAAATGGTATCCTGATGTTTTCTTTCAAATAACATGAAAATTGCCTCGCGTAATAATAGTAAATACTTGGTGTAATGACAGAAAAATCAATTTATAGGATGGTAATAAAATAGCTTACTTCAGAAATTTTTCTGTAAAACAATTTCCCCATATGATAGTAAAATAGCTTGAATGGTGCGTTGGATACGTGGGTGAATCTTGTCGAATGGTAATAGTCTACTAATTTGTCAAATACGAAATCAACCTAATCCTTGATAAGACAATGCTAAAATGTTGCGAAATGATTGAAGTCTGAGCAATTGGGATAGATAATGGAGTAAACGAAGGTTATGATTATCACCTAGGTAACAAAGGATATATACTACATTGGATAGAAAAGTGCTTAATACAACTAGGTTATGTCATCGTACCATAGGTAAGTAGAAAAGGAAAGATACAACCCTAAAAGGTTCGAATTACGGTTTATATATTGAAACAAAGATCCTCCTGCCGAAGCATTGTTGTTATCCTTGATGTTACTAATATCCTGACGGTTCTCTTTCAACAGCTCACGCTATTCCTCGAGCGATTCCGTCTTGATTCCAAGTTCCTGATTTTCCTTGTTCCTTAGCTCCGGGCAGTCCTTCCTGAAATCCCCTAAGTTTCCACATTTGAAGCAACTCCCTGGGGTCTTCTGATTTGTGAGTTTCCTACAATCCGTAGTACAATGACCCTGCTTCTTGCACACTCCACACGTTTTACTGCAACGATCTCGGTGATGTTGATTACACAGGTTGCAGTAAGGTAACTTTCCAATATACCTTCTCTTTGTGTGCGGTTCTGCAGCAAAGGCTCTATTCACTTCTTATCCTTTGGGTGATTTTTGAGCAGCATTGCAACCTAAATTATTGTTCCACTTCCTTTTATTGTCACTATAGTTTCCTGATGTCTTGGCGTGAACTATGAGTTCCATTGCTTCGATCGTCATTTTGATAGCTTCAGACATGGTATCGGGTTCCAATGCGATGACCAACATACGAATTCCATTTGAGAGTCCCCCAATGTAACTTTCAAGTTTCTTGCTTTCCGGTTCATCCATTGCAGAACCTAGTCGTGTTAATTCATAAAAATGAGTAGTGTACTCGTCAACATCATTTCCTACCATGGTAAAGTTTAGTGTTTCCTGTTCCTTTGCTCGTAATTCATTTCCTACACAAAATGTTATACTCATCATCCTTCTTAGTTTCTCCCAAGATTGTGAGTAGGCAGCATCAACTCCCACCATCTTAATATGTTTGGTCCACCATTCCTGGGCATGATCCTGAAAAGTGCATGTGGCGAACTTAACCTTGTCTTCCTTACGACAGTCGCCACATCGGAATGTTGTTTCTATTTCTTCGAACCATTTGAGAACTTCCTTTGTGTCTCTAGTTCCGCTAAAGGAGGGAGGATTGCACCCCATAAATTCCACGTGAGTAAGTTCCTTAGTGAGGACGGTGGCTATGTTCTTGGCAATGACTTGTCCAACAGTAGCTTGTGTCATGCTTGGAGTGGTTCGCTTAAATCTCTCTTCATCAAATCATAAGTGACCATGAGAATATAGTTAATCAAAGTCATCATATTCACAACACATGAATATAATACATGAAAATTTTGGTCTACGTGAACCGGTATCACAAATAGCACAACCATTTCTTACATAGTAGAGTCACACTTGATATATTAGTTTGTACAACAATCAAAAGACAACAAGTTCTTTAGACTGTGTCCCACACTTTCTGTGGCTAGGATAATAGTAAAAACTAGTGAGGATATAAGTCTGGTCTAGGGACTTCCTGGTGTCCCTCTGTGTGAAATCAGGTTTGTGGCATCATAAGGTCGAGATAGTCCTGAAGTGGTGTCTGAAGTTATGCCTCGATCAAATCTTAGATAATGTAGGTCCTGAACCATTCCTGAAGAATCTGCGGATGTTTCTGTTGAGTCCGTGATATTTGTATTATCTACTAGGTGTTATCTAGTTCATGGCAAGTGGGAATGGAAAATGAAAATGACAATGATGGTCCTAGTGAATGGAATACTACCCTCTTTCGCGCTACCTCGCGACATCCAAAAGGTAAAACTGAAGTACGCACTGTGGGACGACCAATAGTGTAATAAGTAACTGATGGTGGTGGTAGTACTTGAATAGTGAGTGCCTTACTAGTGATGGAAAGAAACATACCATCTTCCTTGCAATAAGAAATCTAATAAGTCCATTAAGATTAAGTCTGAATACTCTACAAAAAGGCATTCTATGTATAGGCTGAATGATAGGAAACCCTGTTCCTATGACAAATCAACAATGCTAATGGTGGTGTAAGTGCAACTGGTTGTATAATGGTAGTGGAAGATGACAAGGCATCTTCAATGTCGGAATCCGATAAAAGGATGTCAGGGTGAGTATCTGAAGGCATGTCACTTGTGAACCAGGTCAATAAAATGATATACATATACAAATATAAGTATAAATAACTCGCACAGGGTATGCATGAAACAACATGTATCATGATTATGCACTTATGATGAAATGATGAGATGCTATGCTGATGTGGTTATAGTCTAGGGTCCAAGATACATCCTAGTTCGCTATAACCTTAGCTCTGATGCCAATCTGTCACACCCCTAATTTACCTGACTTGCAGTGGAATGGAATACCTGGGGGTGTCTGTCATAGCACCACAGTTACAGTTACATTGAACGACCTAAAGTGTCGTTTGGAAAATACTTCGTTTGATCATTGAAATAATTCAGAGTTTACAAAATGAGGTCCCCAAAAGGTGTTGCAAGTTTATGAAAAACAAGTCATACTAGATCAAACGTTTACATAAGTGCATGAAATAATGATGAGACGCGTCGACCCCGCGACTCCATGAAGGTCCAAATGCATGTCACATGAGCTACCTTAACAACCTGAAATACATTGCTAAAACCTCAACACGAATGTTGGTGAATTCCGTAGGTTTATAAAATGTAATGATGTACGGCCACGACAAGTAAAAGTGCAAGATAAAAATCTCATGAAAATTGTACAATAGACCTTAAGCTCATGACCCCAAAGCTATGACTGATGAAATTATATGCCCCTCCCAAATGTTTTACCAGAACACTCGTAACTGTGTCAAAATGAAATGCATCCGCTTACGGTTGGTAATCACTACCACGGATGGAGGCGTCACCCTCGATAGATCTATCCACTCACTCTCGCTTACCGGTAAATTAACGGTCCATGATAACAAACAGGGGACTTTAACTGAATGGTAAGGCAACTTAAGCAATGTACATATGTTTTGGTACTTGGGCTCGTACTAAAATGATTGATGCAATGTATTCCCCCGTGGGATTTGAAAACAATCAAAAATGTTAAATTTAAAACGGAGCTATGAAAACTCACCTTAAACTGATGATACTGTGATGAAGTGAAATGAACAACCATGAACATGTAATGAGCTGAAAAACAAGGCGCGCACACTAGCCGCAACCTAATATGAATGATGAACGATCTACTTTAGATCACCAAATGATGTTATGAATGTCCATGCACATGTTTCCTATACCACTCTACTCTTTGGAAAAAAATACTTGTTGTTATCAAAAATATATATTCCAAGACTTAGGAAAAATATGGCTATTAGAAAAATAAAACTAGTTGCAATATATATACTTATATATATATCGTATGTATCATGTTAATGTTGAAATCCTCGGGTTGAAATCTTTGAAATAACGCCTTGTAGTGATAAAAATATACTTGTAATAACTAATACATCATTAGTTATGAAATTGGGTACTTGGTATTATTTCTGGAAATCTAGAGTTACTACGTAGTTTTAGCGTTAATATTTCTAAAAGCTGTCAAACTAAAATGAGTTTTGCCGATATTCAAACGTGAATATCTTTGTCGTTATAAGTCCGTTTTACTTGTTCTTTATATCCACGGTTACGTCTTAGTATGTAGTAATATATTTTGGAAAGCTTGGCTCCTCCGGGTTACATCTAAAGCCTCTTTTTGTCCGACGAAAAACGTCCAACAACATGAATTTTCAAAAATCATAACTTCTTCGTTATAAGCTCTTTTTAATCCATTCTTTCGCCTACGGATTCGTTTTTTAATGTATTTTCTAAAAATTTTGCCAAAGTTTCCTTTGTTTTTACTGATTTTCCAAGGTTCAAAACTATTTCCAAGGTTCAAAAATTTTGCCTACGGATTCCTTGAACAAAATGGGACAGTAGGTATATTTACTTGTTACAAAACCATTTCCAAGGTTCAAAACTAGTTTCAACATCAACCAAAACTCTTGCAAACACCACAAAACTATACTAATCCTACCATACACCATCTTAGGGTGCCATGGGTTCCTAATGACTAGTAATAAAGTTAATTTAACAAGGGAGTACCTAAATCACAGTCTAGGGTTTGTATGTTCAAAAAGTATACAAAAATAAAGTGGTATAACTAGTTTGTGCATGAAATTAAGCATGAATACCATAAGATACAAGTGTTAATTTGATGAAAACATGAAAATAAATTTGAATACTCACTTTGAAATAATAGGTGATGAGTTGATTAGAAACCTTGGGTTACTTGTGTTTTTGTGGTAAGATTCTTGATTAGAATGATGAAATGAACAACTTTGTAGCTTTGTACTTTGAAAAATAATGGATTAATCTATGTTCTTGGGTTGGGTCGTGGATAACGAGAAGAAAAACGGAGGATGAGAACTTTTTGGCTTATGAAATTGTGATGTTATGATTTTGGTTATTAGTTTAGATATAACTTTGGAGGTTTATTGTATTATAAGTGTACATAAATGCATAAGGTTAGAAAATCATACTTGTGGTCTAGGGATGGTATTGTGTCCGGTTTTCAATGTGAAAAGGAGAAGAAAAATCGGTTTTGATCACTTAGGAAATGTGGTGTAATATTAGTTGTAGTTTGGTCTAAGTATTAGTTATAATTGGGTTTGCTAGAAATAAATGTTAACAAAGTTAACCGGGACTTAGTAAAGTCATAAAAATGTTAAAAATATGTTGGATACAATTACTGAGTGTTCGGGTGATTATTGTTTAGTTTTCACGAAAACCGTCATAATATTAATAAGCTCACGTTATAAATAAATTAAATTTCCAAAATACTGGGTAAATGAATGTTATAACTTTTATGATGATAAAATGGATATAAAAATATGTCGGGACCATTGTGGGAATATTTCGATATATTCGTCGTGTTTATAATCCGGGTGTTAACGTTTATTATAAATACTTATAAGGAAAACGTTAAATGTATCAAATATATAAATTTGAAAATCCTAAGAGTAGTATAACATGTAAATGACCTACTGATGATATGCAGACTATCTCTAGTCCGTATGCAGTGTCCTTACTGATAATGAAATGAATTCGCACCTAAACCCATACGGTTACGCGAATTTTAATACCCGTAAACTAAATTTACGATGAAATGTGTAATGCAAGTGAATAGTGAAAACTTTTCCGGCAATGAATAGTGTTCAGTGAATAGTAAAATTTCTGAATGCTTCTCGGAATGTCAAACTGACACAAAAAATGATGAATAGTAAACTGACGAATAGTGTTTTGATGAATAGTGTTTTCCTAAAGTTCGGGAAATGACCTGAAATGGTGAGTTGTGACACAATTCCTGTTACTACTGGCACTAGGAGAATGTCTAAAGCTATCAAGAGGAAGGCTTCTAAGGATGCTCCATTGGAGGATAGTACTTTCATTGACTATGATTTTGATGATGGCCAAGATCCAGTTGTTTGGGAGAAAATTGTGAAATGGGAACTTGTTGATTCTATGATTGGTCAAGGACAAGTGAATGTTCTTCATAGACAAGATGGCTCTACCAAGACCTTCACTTTTCTGAGTCCGATATTACACATGGTTGACAAGCAAGATCTTCTCTCACTTCATGACTGGGTTACCAATTATTATCAAACTCATTCTCCTGAAGGAATTGGAATGTATTTGATGGGAGATTTACAAATTCTTTGTGATTTTCATCGTGGTGATTCTGGTGTGAAGTTTCAAGTATGGAAAGGTCAGAAGACTTGGGTGGTTGATTATTGGAAATTCTTTCCTCTTCCTAATGTTCATATGATTGTTACCACCACTGGTAAGACCTTATACTGCTGGGCTGATGTTCTTTACCCAATTACAATGGAAGTGATGAATCTCATGTTGGAGGCAAAACTTTCTGTTCCTCTGGATATGATTGAGAATGATCTTCATCTTGCTGAACAATTAATAAGGTTCATCAGAAGAAGTATCTTGACTAAGCAGGAACTGAAAACTAAGTATGGTATTCAAATGGAATCATATTTGCAATGAGCTGGTCTTGGTATGGTACATTGTTTTATTTCTTTTCTTTTAGTTATGTATTTAAAAAAAAAAAAAAAAAAAAAAAAAAAAAAAACCTTAACATATTTGTATAGTTTTGTGTATGTTGTATGCAGGTTTGGTGTTGATTCTTATCACACTTTTTCTGGTAATCAACTTACCTGATGTTGACTATTCCATCAAAAAGTTGGCTAGTCCAAAGGGTACAGCTTTGGTAAAGACACATCAAATCTGTTGATAGCTGTAATGGTTTGCTCAAAATCATATGGTTCTAAACTCACCCATGCTTTATTGCTGAGAGTTGCAATGGTTATCAATTGACCATGGACTTTTCCTTTCTGGATTCCAAATAATTGGCTAGCCCACAATAGTATGGCTTGTGGTAAAGGCAGTGGACATCCATATTTGGTATTCAATTGACCAAGATGATTTTTCATCAATAATTGACTAGTCCTGAGCAAACGGCTACAGGTAAAGACTTTTCAAATCCGTTTCTAGCTGGTGATTTGCTAAAACTCATATTCTTTGGGTCATCAGTGTACCATAGTTTATTAACTGAGAACACTTGGCTACTCCAGTAGTGATGGCTATTGGTAAAGACACATCAAATCCATTATTTTCAATGATTCACCTCTCACAGGAGTTAACACACCTGGATGTGATGAGAATAGTATGAAACTAATTTGTTTTGATGTACATTTGGTCTTGTGTTGCTGCAAAGAATGGTGTTTTACCAATACTTGTTGATCATAGAGATTCGACTTATGATGATTCTTTGCTGCTGACGTTCATCCTTAATCCTCTTGTTTGTGCTATTGGCGATCTATCAAGAAATCTTGAACTTAACTGTGTCAAATTCAAGATTAGGGGAGGATTGTAAGGAATTATTGAAGATACTGCTGACAGGTTCCTGCGGAAGCTTAGAGTGTTTCTACTGATGACTGGTTCCTGCGGACGTATAGAGATCCTACGGATAGAGTTAAAACGTGGATAGGAATTGTGTAATTTAGGACAAGATATGTAGAATATCTTTTATTAGTTTATGATTATTTGTTTCTTGTAAGAAAGGTTAGGGTTTCCACTAGTATATAAGGAACCCTAGGTTATTGTAATATGCACGAGTTTCATAATATTATTAGTAAAAGTATCGATCTATAGAAGATCAAGTTTAGTATATAAAGTTTGTTTTTATATTCCACAATAATTACAAGCTCACAGAGATTATCTAACTTAGTCTTACTGGTGATTACATTAGTAGGCTAACGATCTATTGGCTCGAGATCTATCAAGGTGTAGATCCTTACAATAAACAAGGGAGCTTCCTGGAACATACTTTGAAGAAGAATATGTGGAACAAGTCCAAATCAAAAGTAGCGAGGCTTACGCGTCAGCAACCCTCCTTCAGTGTACGAATGACTTGCCATATCCTTCGTAAGTCCTACGTACAAGACTTACAATTTTTTCTGATTATGTATTAAACTCTTCTCTTTCGGGAAAAAAGTGTTAATGGTAGGTGTCTTAGTGTTCATTTGTATAAATGATGTAATCCTCCCCTACCCACTTAATGATATCACATGTTTCCCATAAATCTTTTGTTACATCTAACAAACACAGATTTGCTCAGCCAAGTAATTACAAGTTCAATGTTCGAAGGATGGTACAAGATACTTATGTCTTGTATGCTATTAAACATCCAACACAATTCACATGAACTTTCCTAAATGGTATTAGGGTATGCGAAGCCCTTCGCACTTAAAGGATGGAGACAGAGCGGGTCGCAACCCTCTGTCAGCAATTAAATTATACGATTACTATAAAATCTTGGTTCAAAATACACACAATAAGGCTCCTTGTTCTAAGCCTTAGGATGTATATTAACGTTTAATTAATAAGCAATGAAGAGAAAAACATATAAGCAAAGATGGGAGCACACCCATTAAATTTAACCATTAATAAAATGCAGCATATACTTTCCGCTGCTCAAAAGATGATCAATATTGTCTAAGTGCAACATAAACATAAATGTTCAGAACATACGACCATAAATAAACATTGTTTTAAAGGGTACACACCACCCTTGGAGCCAAATTACTGCAAACATTGCAGCCTTCACTTATCAGGGGACTTGGGCTTTTCTTGTTGAACCTGGGATGCCTCGGGACTGGCTTTGTTTGGGGAAGATGCTTTTACCAAATCAGCCTTCGGAGAGGGGGGCTGCACAGCAGAACCTTTACTCATGAACTAGGGCTTCTCAATGACCACTTTCGGGGATGAGGACTTCTCAGGAGTTGCTTTCACATATGCAAGTTTCACAGGGGTATCCTTCCTGCTCACAGACGTTGGCTTCACCCTGCACGACTTCTTTGAAAGAAGCGTGTGAACTGAAGCCATTGGATCCTTGGTAGCATCAATAAGGAAGAGGTACTCTAAAGCTTCGAGGAGGTTGCTTGCATGATCATACTCTGCTTTATGAGTGGCACGGTAATAAGCTACCTCAAATTATTCCACAGGCTTGCCACTCGCAACAACTTCCTCCAATGTAGTGCATTTCCCATGATAGATGGCAGCATTGACAACATAACCTATCATTTTCCCCACCTCGTCGCTATGATATAACTCCATGGCTATGTACGGAATGACCTTCGAGACAACAGCAACCCTATCTTTTTTAAGCGCATTATACTTACGCTTGAGGCCATCGAGATCTTCACATAGCTTGATCTCCAGCTCACCGAACTTTGTCCTCTCTTCCTCGAGACTCCCATATTTGATCTCCAACTCAGCAATCTCTTCCTTGTACCCTACAACCTTTGCTTCCTCTTTTTAGAGCTTCTTACATTCTGTCTTCACCTTGTTTATATCCTTCTCCAAGTGTGCAATGTCAGAACAAAGGTCTTGAACAAGGGGATTCTGCTCAAGATCCCTCAAAGCCTCTTCACACTTGGCTTGAACCTCTGCAAACTCTTGGTCTTTCTTCCTTTCTCTTGCCAAAATCTCATCCATCTTTTCCCTAGCAGAAGCAAGGGTTCGCACCACCTCCCTTGTTCGAGAATTGAGATGATTATCCAGCATAGTTTGCCTTGTATAACTCTTGTCGTGCAGATCGCACAACTCCTCAATGGGCATGTTGGTTAGCACAGACTTCCAGCTTGGGGGAGTGATGTGCAAAGCAAGACGATGGCAGGCCGAAGCATCAGGAAGCTCTTTGGTACTGGGAAGACCTGAGGAATACACAATCAATTAGAAGGCATGTAAAAATATTATGGTTCAATTAATAGCACATATAATTACAATGGATGTCTTCATCCAACTCTTCAGCAACTTTCTTGGTGGTAATTTGACCTTTCTGCCTGGTGTTCTTGTTGGGAGGTGTTGGTAGCACCAATTTCCTTTTGGGAGTGGCCTTTACTGCTTTGGCACTCGTACCCTTCCTGTTTCGAACCCTGTCAGCAATGCCAGACGATGAGCCAACAATCGGATTCAGCAACATTTTCCACCAACTGTGAAGTCTCCTCTACGGTCACTGGCTTCGATTCTTTCACAGGCTTGGAAGGCTGAATAGAAGCTATGGGCTCCACCATCTCCTGATTGTTAACTGAAACGGAGGGTGAGCCAACCCCATAGCTGACTTCCTCATGGTTCTTCGGAAGGAAGCTCGCATCCCTGGCACCATCGGCAACAACAAAGTTCCGGAAAGACATTTCTGCAAAACGAAAGAAAGAAGATAAATATCATCAGATAAGTTGTTTAAATTTATTTAAACAATAGTGTACATACTTTTTGTTGGACCCTTTTACTTAGGTAGAGTTAACTACAAAGTTAATCTAACCAAGTTCCATGGTATAGCAACGTGTTGATTAATTATAAAAGCAAATAAATGTAAAAGAAAACACACAAAATTTTTCAACGTTTAATTCTTTATTATAAATTAATCAAAAGAATGATACCCATGTGTTTGTGGAACAACACTTGGGATTGAAATGACAAGTATGGTGTACTCCTCACTAAACCCAAACTAAGTTTGAGTGACAACTAAGATCCTGCTGAGCTAACTCAGGGAATGTGTTGTTTTTTGGAAAGAGTAAAGATTTGGTCTGTGAATGTCTAAGCATTAAGTGCACAAACGTAATCTTTACCTCTCTCACTTATTCTCCATTTATACACAAGTAATTTCTAACACTTACCTAATTGACAAAGACTACAAGACAATATTACATCATCCTACATTGGAAAAAATACGTAGGTATTTTATCCCTGTTACAATTGACTATAAGTAGTAAAGAACAAGGATGCTTTCTGGTCTTCAGTGTTGACACACTTCTTGGTATTATACTCATTCAAGGAAAGTTGACCTTTGCATGATAAAGACCATCCCTTATCCATTTAAACTTATCCCGCCTAATCCCGCCTTTACTTCAGTCTTCTTATCTTCAGTCTTTGTTCACTCAGTGAGTTATTGTCATCCCTCACTGAGTCCATCATCCTCTTCTTTGGCTCAGGTGTCATTCACTGAGAATTACCTCACTGAATGATTGAACCTTTCTTCATAGATTCGCCCTGAGCGTCTTGATGATGACTCACTGAACAACTATGCATTCAGTGACTTGTTTATTGTTCTCGGTTATGAAACACTTAGGATATTTTATGTTCAAATCCTGGATTAAGGAGTTTGGGTTTTAACAGACCCAATAGTCTCCCCATATTTAGATATACAAATAGCCTGAGTGTTTTCATGGTTTTGTGAGAGATAGCAAAGGTATTATCTCTATAATCCTGACTTACTACATATTGTTTAGGACACTGAATGTTAAACAAAATATCAATATTATTCATGAATATTAGAATCATAAACAAAACAAAGTAAATAAAGATAGTTGGTGTTGCAGACATGCTCAAGCTTCAGAACTTCAGACCCATGGCTTCAAGTTTGGCTCTCTTAGTATTCAGTAGGTGTTTATCAGGATGCTCTTTGATTTTATTGTTCAGGTCATGACTGAATCTTGCATTAGCCTCATTCTTGATAGGATTGGCCATAAAGAAGTATCCTGCCATTGCCTTGACTCCAGCTTGATCAATGTCAGCCCATCTTTGGAAGGTTGGATCTCCAAACTCATCTGTGAAGAAGAGACCTCTCTCAGGTTGCTCAATGACCAAATTGTTTACAAATGTAACTCCTTCAGGGAGGGCTCTGTTGCAGTTTAGACCTGGAGCACTGACTTCTGGTTCAATCTCTATCTTCTTCCTTTTCCTTTTAGAAGACTCAGTAGGAGGAGCCTGAATGGCAGGTACTGAAGTTGGTAGCAATGAAGGGATCCCAAGTTCCTCATGCTTCTTGGCCAATAGATCATACCTAATCTTGAGGGATTTCATTAGGTTCTTGACAATGATGTTCTTCTTCTTTGCAATGATTAGACCAAGTACATCAAGCTCAGTGATCCCAAAGTCAGCAAATCTGAAAGGATCATGAACTTCAAAATGTCATTTGTCCTGACATATGTAGACACTGAGAATAGCAGGTTTAGAGTTCTGGTGAATCTTGACATTAGTGATAGGTTCTGGGTTCAGTCTTTGTGTCATGATCCATGTATACTTCTCAATGTTTTGATGCCTGATTTCAGCATATCTCTTCAGTTTAGCTTCCCTCTTTTCTTTTAGAGCCATCAGAGCAGCATCCTGAGCCTTTTTGAGCTTTTCACCACCTTCTCTATGTGCAAGGTCCTGAGGCTTCAGTCCAATAGTAGTGGCTTCCTCATTAACCACCTCAATAGTAGTGGCTTCCTCTAAAGCTACTTTCTTCAGTCTTTCCACTTTATCCATGTGAGCTTGGATTTCATCTTCAGTCATTAAGTATGTAACGCCATTCATTTGAAAGGGAATCCTGATAGGTGCATCAGGGTCTGGTCTAATGACTGAAGAAGCAGCAACCAATGTAGTTGTAGGCTCAGACACAACAGTGAGAATGCCTTTGCCCTTTTCTGTCTGAATTGATGGTTGAGTGGTTGTTTTAGGAGACTGGAAGGATGAGATTGGAGTGGCTTCAATTATGCGCTCCCCCTCAGCCCGAGAGGAAGGTTGACTAGTGGAAGCATCAGGAACACTTGTTTGTGGGACTTCAGTGGATCTCTCCCCCTCAACTGTTGCCGCAGCGTCAGTGAGAGCAAGAGTTGGTGCCACTGACGGACCCTTGAAGGCCTTGTAAAGTTCGGAGAGCATGGTTTTTGATGTCAGTAGTGTCCTTCTGAATGGTTGACACTTTGGCATCCAGTGAAGCCTGAGAGGACTCAATGGTAGACATCCTTGGCCCAAGATTCCAGGCCAAGGAGTTGGAAGACTTAGCCCAAGCAGCCAAGTTTTTCTCCATGAGACTGAGTGATGAGTAGAATGACACCACTGAAGAATTGAGACCCTGAAGATTTCCAGCCTTAAGCATATCCACCAACTCAGTGAATTGAGCAGAATTCTGTTGGTAGGTTTGAGCAACCTGAAGGATTTTCTTGTTGAGTTCAGGACCATCTTTGACAGACTCTTCAATGGTCGAAACACTGTTGGTAATGTTGTTGAGCGTTTCATTGAACTTGCTGAGATGTCCATTAAGAGTAGTCAGTTTGAATGCAACATCAGCCTGTTGTTCGAAAGTGTTATCATGATAGGCTTCAACTGACTCCCTGAGGTTGCAGTAGTGAACAACTTGCTCAGTGTGCATATCAAACACATCTCCAGTGAGATCATCGTAGATGACTTTGTAGGCCTTTTTCTGAAACTTCATCAGCTTTCTTTCAGTGAGGGGTCTGGAGTCATCAACAAATACAGAGAGGATTGTTCAGTGGCTGTTGCTTCAGTCTCCATATCATCACCAGCTTCATAGAACTCTTCCTACCTGACCTTGCTATCATCATCATCACAATCAAGAACAACTTGAAAAGTAGCCATTGAGTCTATCTGCAAAAATGGGTTAGCCGGCTCCTTTTCATAAGAAGACTTGCCTTGGTTATGGTCGCTCCCTGCCCCTCAAATCTAACAAACTTGGTTTTATCTGTCTGGTCCTCAGGGTCAGTTTGCGAAGAATGAGCAGCTCTGTGAGGGGGTGTTGGTTCCATATCAGCGGGTGGTTTTAATCCCCTGAGTCTTTGTCCCCGGTGACTCCTTCAGACACTGACGGGTGTGCTTCAGTATCATCACTAGGAATCAGTGAAATGTTAAGGCCCCCCGTTCCAACAAACTGGTGCTGGTCTATCGAACATTTAGGGGCTGCCACTCCCTGAGACTCTGGTTGTGATGTACCAGAGACGTTAGCGAAATAAATGGAAGGCGCTCCCCTACCAGCGGGTTGTATGTTTCCCTCTGGATCTTTGGGAGTAGTCGTGTGGACCAAGGGTACTGACTGTAATTTGTCAGTGACCTTCGTTGTCCCTGGGGGTGGTGGAGCCTTGTCAAGGGTGACATTTTTGGGCTTAGGTCTCCTTTTTGGCTTAGAAGTTTGTGTCCCTGAAGCCTCAGGGCCTTGTGCCTTGGGTTTGGTTTTTGGCATAGTCTGAGACTTCCCTGTCCTCTTAGGAAGGGAAGGTGGGTACACTGAGTCCCTCCGGTTATTTATGGCAACCATATGAGCCGCCAATTCAATGTTTGAGACTAAGGATGGGTCTTTTGAAAAGTTTGAAGAACTTAGGATGGCTGGTAAAGAACTTAAGTGTTCATCCTGAATGTAGTCACAACCCAGTAACCTTTGAAGAGCACATGAGATAAACCTAGGATACGACACATAGTGTAGCCTAGTTTTATTCAGTAGCTTGGTTACAAGATCACCATAAATGATCTCTCCAATGTCGACAGTGACCCCGTTCATTAGGCAATAGGCCATCATCATTTGAACAGAATTAATCTTTTGGGTGGATGAATAGTTCCCACCGAGAACCTGAATCACAAAAGTGAACAGGATCTTCCAAGCCATGGGAAAAGAGCTCTTGGTGATAGCGGACTTGTCCAAATATTTTGGATCCAAAGCAATTTTTTCTAACCCTGATTTGACATCACTTGGGTCAGGGTGTGCAATATATTTTCCATTGTTGTAGTCAAGTCCTGTTGCTGAGCAAAAAGTTTTGAAATCCAAGACAAATTTTCTTTTCCTATTTAAAACAGAGAAGCTGATGAGAAATTTCTTGAGGGGCCTGAGTTCGTTCTCATCATCACTGGGTGTCGGGTCAATTGCCTGAGCAGTACACCAGAACTCCATGAGGAGGTGGTGATACTGAAAGTAGGGTGTTGATGTGAAGGCATTTTTCAAGGGACAGTTGTACAAAAATTTATTATTTCCTTGTAGGCAGGAACATTTGTTGGGTGACTAAAATTGCCTATAACTTTGTTTGTTTTAAATTGTACATCAGCCAGAGTCATTTTTGCCCTTGAGGTGCAAGCATGACTCCTTGGTCTTCTGCCATTTTTTTGGTCAGGAAAAGGTTTTGAAAATTTTATGGTAGAATATCACACCCCAGATGATTCACAAGTTAAGTCTAACTTGTTTTCTGTTGTGAAACGTGTGATATCATTATCAAGATGTTTGCAAACAGGAATGATTTCTTGTTGAAAATTTCTTAACCAAGAAAAGATGTTTTGAAAATACCTTTTGTTTTTGAAAAGATTACACACAGCTTTGCAATGGAGAATTTTTTGTAGAGTTTCTTTAAGAAATTTTGTGTGTGTGTTTTGTGATTTTGGAAAGGGGTATTTATAGAGGGTGAGGAATACCATTGTCTAAAATTTTGAAAATTAAAATGAAGAACCGTTTTAGGATCCGCATTAAATGCCACCACTCCACATACCTAAGTTTTTCGCAACTGTCGAGGTAAACAGTGTAAAGAGCCTGCAAGATATGCACTTTTTGCGGACATGATGTCACAAAAATATCAAAAGATATTATTTGTGAGGGAAGGCATTAAATGCCAAGTGGGATGTTGATGTGTAAGTGGGGGCTCAGGTATGTATGGCAGTAAGGTAGAGACATATATTCCTATATTAAATAGAAAATTCAGTTACCAACATAGGACATTTACTAACTACATACTTGCAACATTTAGTTATGCATTGAATTGCATCAGTATAATATCCTGAGCCCCCTGAATGAGAATTCATCCAGTGTGAATTATTTCGGGTAAGGAGACCAGTGAGTTACAATCACAAGGTGAGAAGCTCCTTGTGAGTGATTTTGGTGATGTTGAAAGGTTTTACAGAGGAAGGTTGATTGTCAGGGGATAAGAATATACACCATATAAGATACTTCAATCAGTGATTTGATTATCAATATCTAACATGCCTTGTAGGTTCATCCAAAGTTTTAGTGAAGATATCAGCTAGCTGATACTCAGTAGGAATGAAATGTAATTCAATATCACCTTTCATGATGTGATCCCTGATAAAATGATATCTGATATCAATGTGTTTTGTTCTTTGATGAAGCACTGGGTTGTTTGATATGGCAATTGCACTTGTGTTATCACAAAAGATGGGTACCATAGCCACTGAGTTGACTTTTCATCCATAACACATTTGCACAACAGCCAGCAGTAGCAACATATTCAGCTTCTACTGAGGACATTGCAACAGATTGTTGCTTTTTAGCACTCCAACAGACTAGCTTTCCTCCAAGAAATTGGCAGGACCCTGAAGTACTCTTCCTATCCATGTTGCATCCAAAATAATCAGAGTCTGAGTAACCTTTGAGATCAAACCCTGAACATTTTGGATAGTAGAGTCCAAGACTGGAAGTGCCCTTAAGATATCTCAGTATCCTTTTGACGGCAGTGAGATGAGATTCCTTTGGTTCAGACTGATATCTTGCACATAAGCACACTGAGAATTGAATATCCGTTCTTGAGGCAAGAAGATTGTGACACCCCCAAAATTTACAATGCAACGGAATACCAATTTGGGTGTCACTTCATAGTTCATAAAAACAAGTTACATAAAACGACCTCAAAAGAGACATTTAATAAAATGTCACATTCGATTTGATAAATCAGAGTACAAAGGTCCCAACAATTTCTTTTCAAAACTTAAGTTACAAGAATTAAAACATGACACATATATGTATTTTAAAGATAAAAAGTTATCGAATGTGTAGAAAACAAGTCTTTCAATATTTGAAATCCACGCGACTCTGATTGCTCCCAATGCTCAGCTAGCCAAATAATACATGAGAAAATACATTCTAAAAAGTCAACATAAGGATGAGTGAATTCATAGAGTTTAATAAGTAATCAGTTGAATACAAGATAATTCAGTTTAAAAGAAGTTGGGCTACGCCCGTAATTAAGTTGACATGTAACAAATACAAGTCGGGAAATAAGATTTATAGCATTAAGCTCATGAAACCAAACCTTGGCCAAGTTTAAATGCCCATCACGAGGTATTCAATTGCCATTTACCTCAATTCTCAATATTATATGTCCGTTTGGTAATAAAGGCTCCAAGTGAGCGCTACTCACCCGAACAGGCCTGCCTGGGCAAATATGCATATCTATAATGTTAGCGTTTACTCATGTAATTAACGGTTCATGAAATTAGGGACTTGATGGCAAGGGTACTCAATGTCTATAATTATGTAATCAGGTCAAGCATACCAAAAACTACTTGTATTCTGTTTGTAAAACTAGCATGTATCTCCCTCGCGAGATTTATAAAACGTTTAAATAAGTAAAAGCGAGGCTATAAACTCACCTTAAGAGCAACAAGATCAGAAGTAAAATGGATCTACGGATGAGTGCGAAGCGTCTAAGCACAACCTAAAAGACGTGACGCGACCTAGAATGGTAAAGAAGAGCGATATGAAAAAGTAAATAAAATGATCACGAGATATGTTTCCGAGATAAGCATGGCATTGCACTAAGACTAAACCCAAAATACTTTCACTCTAAGATTGATGTTCGACCAGGTCTTATAGGTAATAAAACACCTAGCAAATTTCATCCCTCAATTCTTATTTTACCTATCTGTATCTACACGTTTTAGAGTTCAAGACAAGACGTAAAATATTAAATTCTGGATTTGACTCTATTTTATAGACCTTTAATTCCTAATCTATAAACGATATGAATACAAGGCCTTCACACCTAGAAAGCTCTTTGAGTCTAGTTTTCAAAAATCCAGGACTCAACTTCTGAAAGATTAATAAGCATGTGAAAAGACTATTTTACCCCTGAACATCCAACCCATAATATTTTCTGAATTTTAATCTCTTTCGAAAATGGCCATAAATCCTAAACTATGATAGAAATTTAAGTGAGACCAATTGGAGGTGTTAGCCTAAGATGTCTACTACTGAGAAAAGTTTTAAAACCCAACACTATAGAACAAAAATCTGGAGTTAAACTCCTTTTTCAAACAGTAGTTTAGAACTGACTAGTTTTCGTAAAATGACCAAATCTCCCTCATCCGGAGGAATTGGTAAACCCTCCAATTTGCCACATTGTCCTCATATGTTGTACCATTCACCCATGTAAAAACCCAGCAGCCCCTAGTTAAAAATTTATTAATTACAAGTGAAACAATCTGCATTACAATTTCTGGGTACACACTAAATATGTTTTCCACGGTTTTGGTCGTATCTCGACCATCCGGAATAGTTGGTTTTCCGTCCAACTCGCCACTAGGACCTGAGATATTAATCTATTCATTTTTGAAAAGCTTCATTAGGCTCTAAACAAAAAATTTACCATTAACACACAAACAATCTCCAAGTTACCTATTTTGACTAGTTTTACTAATTTGGGCATAACTTGATCATCCGGAGGAGATAAAAATTCCTCCAACTCGCCACATGAAGCTTAGAACTATATCTGTCTAAAAATGTAATTTACTCATAGGCTCCAGGGCAAAACTGAATGAGAAAACCCACGTTTTTCTACTGATGTAAAAACAGTCCCATCAAATCCAACTAAACCTATTCTAAACTCATCCAACACATCATCAATCATCATGCAATGCCACACTAATCATCACAAACAACTCAAGAACATTAAAACAAATCAAAATCAGAAAACCCATAATTAATTAAATAACAAAAACCATTTGCATGTGAGAAAAATCAAAGAGGATTATGAGATTAGCTTACAAGGAGTGATAAATCACTAATAACCTTTCTAGGGCTTGGATTGGAAACGACCCAAATGACACCAAGACTACTGGAATCTTCAATTCAATATTCACAAATGATTACCCACTTGAGTAAACAAAGCCCTAATCAAGTCTTGAAGAAAAACACCAAGAAACTCTACGAAAACTTCAAGAAAATCTTCTAAACTTCGAATCAAAACACCATCTTTTTCAAGGACCTTGAAGAGAATGTTGTGGAGATGATTTTATGATCAAAATTAGTCTGAGATGGTGGTGTTGTTGTTGTGATTTCGGCAGCAAAGAGGAGAAGGAGGAGGGAGTTGGATGGTTCTGAAGGTTGGTGAGATTTGCAATTAAAAAAACTTGAAAATGAAAAATGAGGAGTGTTGGTGTATTAAAAGGGAGGGGGTCCGGTTTTGGGGGCTCCAAGGGTGTATTTTCTTTTATTTCTTTTGTAAAAAAAACATAAGTATCAAATGTATGACAAATATAAGTGTTGGAGTGGATTATGTAAGGTAGTGAGTAGTTTTTGGGGGTTTTAAGTGGTAATTTGGAAAGGTGAAGAGTGGTGAATGACCCAAGATTGAAAAACAAAGATAAAGATCAGATTTTAATAATATTGGATTAATATATGGTGTATTAGTGTGTTTGTGGGGTTTAAAGCAAGCGTATGGTCTTAAAAACGCGAATTACGCAGTACCGGGCGACCTGAAAACGTGAATTTTAGAAAAGTGTTATAAAAATATTTTGAAATTGTTATGAAGTGTTAAAATGGCTAATTTAATATTTCATGAGAGCCTTGAGTTTATCGGAGCGTTTAAACTTCGTCAAAAATGAAACCGTGAGTCGAAAACACGTTTGGTGACACTGGTTCGTGATAAAAGTGACGTAAGCTATAAAAATGACACGACAAGTAAGAAACTCTTTAGTAAACATGAAATAGTTTAAAAATTCATAAATATGTATATTATCGTAGTCTAGGGTTGGTTCACTTTGTTAAATCCTTAAAACGTAAATTTAAATCGGGTAAAATGTAACGGTGCAAGGTTTACGTAAAAATGGAAAAATTGAAAAGTGACTTTTAAAATAGGATTGTAAAGAAACAATGATGCATAAAAAAATGTAGAATGGACGTAGTTTAGTCGCGGTTGAATTAATTGAACTTGTTATGACAAAACGAGGATAATTTCCGACGAAGTTAATTAAAAAAAAAAAAAAAAAAAAAAATTGTTAAATAATAAGAATATTAAAATTAGTGACATGAAATTTTTGAAATGTCACAGCACGTACCCCTTAAGAGAGCGACGTCCCGGCGCTCAATTCTTCTTAATCATTTTTGGTCGTTTTAAAGATTTTTGGGATGGAATCATGTATAAAAACCATATTGAAACTCGGGTTTATGGTTGTGATTGTAGAATGTCTATTTTTAAAATTTTAGGAATCATTAGTTGAAATGAAGTTTAAATCAGTCATATCCTCAAGGCATGATTAAAATATGATGTATAGAAAGTGTAATTTAAAATATAGGGCATGGTGTCATTATAAATATTGGTTATAATTTTTACAAAAGAGGATGGTTAGAACCGACTCTTTAACTTAAGAAGGTCATTTTGGTAATTTAAACACTTGTGAAATATTTGTAAAATTTTCGTAAAGACGCATAAAATTTTTATAGAAGCCCATGGAGGTACTTAATGCATTGTGTGCTCGGGATTTTGATAAAGTAAAAATGTAGCAACTAAGATAGAACAAGTGATAGAAATCACCTAATATTTATGCAATAGTATGAGGGAACGAATAGAGTGTCATGAGGGTCCTTAAACGAAAGGATAGAATAAAAGGAATTTATCAAGTCGTCAATTCGTGGAAGCGAATAATAGTACATTACTATTAGCTTATCAAGCTCGTGGCGGTCGATACAAAATTGGGAAAATCCACATAACAAATTACGAGTCGAGAGGAGTTCATAGCCCAAAGAATGATTCATACGCATTTTATGGCGGATACACATAAGCCCACTCATTAATAACTCGTCACTTACATAAAGAGGCATCCCAATCCATGTAAGTGATGATCTATGAATTTATGGTTCAGCAGTTTATAATTTCCTTATTCAAATGAAGAGGCGTCCCAATTCATTTCAATAAGATGATTATAAATCATCCTACTTAAGTATATCCATCACAAAACAAAATACATAACAAGATTAAGTGCTACAATAAATAAAAGTATGTCTACTTAATGACATGATTCATCAAAAACATAAGAAGAAGTAACGAGAATAATAACATGACATTAGTCAATCGCATTTCCAAGGTAAGTGCCAAAGGATGGCATGATCCAAGATGACAAGTTAAGGTCGTACTCCCATCAATTGAAAGATTTCAAAAGAATAAATAACGAAAACAACATACGTGATTCAAAGGCATAAGAAGAATGTTCACACTCAGAGTTGAATAGTAAAATAGCAAGTGGAATTGACAAAGTACACCGAATGTCAATATCATCAAAAGGAAATAAAGTAAACTAGCGAAAATGTTTCGGAGATCACCGAATCGTTCATAAAAGGTTAAAGTAAACGAACTCATTAATACATATTATAATACTATACACATGTGTAAGAATTTTAGAAGAGAGTAACACATATATGTACGGGTATCCTAATACAATACTAGTATCGACATTCGAGGGAGAAAATAAGAAAAAAGAAAGTACGCGATAATCGGAGTGGTCAGCGTATAAATAACCGACCGATATAAAGTAAATAGTATGACACCATAAGATAGAAGTGAAAGAGTGAATCATGACTAAGGGATATACTCATTAATCATATAATAGAAGTATAGATGCAAAATAGAGCGTATAAGTTACCTGGGAACAAGCGTACGCGGATATCGAACAACGGTGAAAGACTTTAAAAAAAAATTCAAAAATCAGTTATAGTTTAGGTTTTGAAAATGGCCTAATTCGCTATAAATAATGCTCTGATGCCATTCTGTGACACCCCCAAAATTTACAACGCAGCGGAATACCAATTTGGGTGTCACTTCATAGTTCATAAAAACAAGTTACATAAAACGACCTCAAAAGAGACGTTTAATAAAATGTCACATTCGATTTGATAAATCAGAGTACAAAGGTCCCAACAATTTCTTTTTAAAACTTAAGTTACAAGAATTAAAACATGACACATATATGTATTTTAAAGATAAAAAGTTATCGAATGTGTAGAAAACAAGTCTTTCAATATTTGATATCCACGCGACTCCGATTGCTCCCAATGCTCAGCTAGCCAAATAATACCTGAGAAAATACATTCTAAAAAGTCAACATAAGGATGAGTGAATTCATATACTTTAATAAGTAATCAATTGAATACAAGATAATTCAATTTAAAAGAAGTTGGGCTACGTCCGTAATTAAGTTTACATGTAACAAATACAAGTCGGGAAATAAGATTTATAGCATTGAGCTCATGAAACCGAACCTTGGCCAAGTTTAAATGCCCCTCACGAGGTATTCAATTGCCATTTACCTCAATTCTCAATATTATATGACCGTTTGGTAATAAAAGCTCCAAGTGAGCGCTACTCACCCGAATAGGACTGCCTGGCCAAATATGCATATCTATAATATTAGCGTTTAATCACATAATTAACGGTTCATGAAATTAGGGACTTGATGGCAAGGGTACTCAATGTCAAGCATACCAAAAACTACTTGTATTTCGTTTGTAAAACTAGCATGTATCTCCCTCGCGAGATTTATAAAACATTTAAATAAGTAAAAACGAGGCTATAAACTCACCTTAAGAGCAACAAGATCAGAAGTAAAATGGATCTTTGGATGAGTGCGAAGCGTCTAAGCACAACCTAAAAGACGTGACGCGACTTAGAATGATAAAGAAGAGCGATATGAAAAAGTAAATAAAATGATCACGAGATATGTTTCCGAGATAAGCATGGCATTGCACTAAGACTTAACCCAAGATATTTTCACTCTAAGATTGATGTTCGACCAGGTCTTATAGGTAATAAAACACCTACCAAATTTCATCCCTCAATTCTTATTTTACCCATGTGTATCTACACGTTTTACAGTTCAAGACAAGACGTAAAATATTAAATTCTGGATTTGACTCTATTTTAGAGACCCATAATTCCTAATCTATAAATGATATGAATACAAGGCCTTCACACCTGGAAAGCTCTTTGAGTCTAGTTTTCAAAAATCCAGGTCTCAACTTCTGAAAGATTAATAATCAAGTGAAAATACTATTTTACCCCTGAACATCCAACCCATAATATTTTCTGAATTTTAATCTCTTACGAAAATGGCCATAAATCCTAAACTATGATAGCAATTTAAGTGAGACCAATTGGAGGTGTTAGCCTAAGATATCTACTACTGAGAAAAGTTTTAAAACCCAACACTATAGCACAAAAATCTGGAGTTAAACTCCTTTTTCAAACAGTAGTTCAGAACTGACTAGTTTTCGTAAAATGACCAAATCTCCCTCATCCGGAGGAATTGGTAAACCCTCCAATTTGCCACATGGTCCTCATATGTTGTACCATTCACCCATTTAAAAACCCAGTAGCCCCTAGTTAAAAATTTATTAATTACAAGTGAAACAATCTGCATTACAATTTCTGGGTACACACTAAATATGTTTCCACGGTTTTGGTCGTATCTCGACCATCCGGAATAGTTGGTTTTCCGTCCAACTCGCCACTAGGACCTGAGATATTAACCTATTCATTTTTGAAAAGCTTAAGTAGGCTCTAAGCCAAAAATTTACCATTAACACACAAACAATCTGCAAGTTACCTATTTTGACTAGTTTTACTAATTTGGGCATAACTTCATCATCCGGAGCAGATAAAAATTCCTCCAACTCCCCACATGAAGCTTAGACCTATATCTATCTAAAAATCTAATTTAATCATAGGCTCCAGGCCAAAACTTAATGAGAAAACCCACGTTTTTCTACTAATGTAAAAACAGCCCCATCAAATTGAACTAAACCTATTCTAAACTCATCTAAAACATCATCAATCATCATGCAATACCACACTAATCATCACAAACAACTCAAGAACATTAAAACTCATCAAAATAAGAAAATCCATAATTAATTAAATAACAAAAACCATTTGCACGTGCCAAAAATCAAAGAGGATTATGAGATTAGCTTACAGGGAGTGATAAATCACTAATAACCTTTCTAGGGCTTGGATTGGAAATGACCCTAATGACACCAAGACTAGTGGAATCTTTAATTCAATATTAACAAATGATTACCCACTTGATTAAACAAAGCCCTAATCAAGTCTTGAAGATAAACACCAGGAAACTCTATGAAAACTTCAAGAAAATCTTCTAAACTTCGAATCAAAACACCATCTTTTTCAAGGACCTTGAAGAGAATGTTTTGGAGATGGTTTTATGATCAAAATTAGGCTGAGATGGTGGTGTTGTTGTGGTGATTTCGGCAGCAAAGAGGAGAAGGAGGAGGGAGTTGGATGGTTATGAAGGTTGGTGAGATTTTCATGTAAAAAAAATTTGAAAATGAAAAATGAGGAGTGTTGGTGTATTAAAAGGGAGGGGGTCCGGTTTTGGGGGCTCCAAGGGTGTATTTTCTTTTATTTATTTTGTAAAAAAAAACATAAGTATCAAATGTATGACAAATATAAGTGTTGGAGTGGATTATGTAAGATAGTGAGTAGTTTTTAGGGGTTTTAAGTGGTAATTTGGAAAGGTGAAGAGTGGTGAATGACCCAAGATTGAAAAACAAAGATAAAGATCAGATTTTAATAATATTGGATTAATATTTAGTGTATTAGTGTGTTTGTGGGGTTTAAAGCAAGCGTATGGTCTTAAAAACGCGAATTACGCAATACCGGGCGACCTGGAAACGTGAATTTTAGAAAAGTGTTATAAAAATATTTTGAAATTGTTATGAAGTGTTAAAATGGCTAATTTAATATTTCATGAGAGCCTTGAGTTTATCAGAGTGTTTAAACTTCATCAAAAATGAAACCGTGAGTCGAAAACACGTTTGGTGACACCGGTTCGTGATAAAAGTGACGTAAGCTATAAAAATGACACAACAAGTATGAAACTCTTTAATAAACATGAAATAGTTTAAAAATTCATAAATATGTAAATTATCATAGTCTAGGGTTGGTTCACTTTGTTAAAACCTTAAAACGTAAATTTAAATCGGGTAAAATGTAACGGTGCAAGGTTTACGTAAAAATGGAAAAATTGAAAAGTGACTTTTAAAATAGGATTGTAAAGAAAGAATGATGCATAAAAAAGTGTAGAATGGACGTAGTCTAGTCTCGGTTGAATTAATTGAACGTGTTATGACAAAACGAGGATAACTTCTGACGAAGTTAATTTAAAAAAAAAAAATTGTTAAATAATAAGAATATTAAAATTAGTGACATGAAATTATTGAAATGTCACAAAGATACATCAGTGACCCAATCATACCTCTGTATAGACTAGGATTAACAGGTTTTCTAGTAAGATCAGGCCCTAAATTGTTGGGAGGTACCATTGGGGTTTTCACTGAGGCACAGTCACTAAGGTCATACTTTTTGAGTAGGTTCCTAGTATACTTTTCTTGACTGATGGAAATTCCTTTCTCAGTTTGTTTGATTTGTAGTCCAAGAAAATAAGTAAGTGCTCCCATCATACTCATTTCAAATTTCTTTGTCATTAGCTTTTCAAACTGTTTACAAAGTTTGTAACTTGTTGAGCCAAATATGATGTCATCCACATATACTTGGACTAGAATCACATCCTCATTTTACCTATAGGTGAACAATGTATTGTCAATTTTCCCCCTGACAAATTTGTTTTGTATCAGGAAGGCTGAAAGAGTTTCATACCATGCCCTGGGAGCTTGTTTTAGTCCATAAAGGGCTTTGTTAAGCTTGTAGAGATGGTTGGGAAACTCACTGCTTTTAAAGCCAGGTGGTTGTTGCACATATACATCTTCTTTCATGGTACTATTTAGGAATGCACTCTTTACATCCATTTGGTAGACTTTAAAGTTCATGTATGTTGCATATGCAAGTAAGATCCTGATGGCTTCCATTCTTGCAATAGGTGCAAAGGTTTCCTCATAGTCAATACCTTCTTGTTGATTATATCCTTTTGCAACAAGTCTAGATTTGTTTTTAACTACAGTTCCTGACTCATGTGTCTTGATTTTGAAGACCCATTTCATTCCTATGATAAACACTCCTTGAGGACATTCAACTAAGGTCATGACATCATTTCTATCAAATTGTTCTAACTCATCTCTCATGGCCTGAACCCAACTCTCATATTTAAAAGCTTCTTTCACATTTTTAGGTTCTATTTCTGAGATAAAGTCAACATAGAGGCATACATTGGCTGAAGCCGCCTTGAGTTTGGCAGCCATGCTCCTTGTACGCATGCCTTCTGAAGGTTCACCAATGATGTTAACAAGTTCAATTGTTTTGGACTTGGTCCAGCTATCCTGAGGTCTAGGATAGGAATTGGAACTTGTAGAGGCCTGATGTATACTTGGAGTGGTTTCAGATGTGGGTGCCTGGGGTGCTTCAAGATTGAGATTTTCAACAACCTCAGTATGATTAACTTGTGTTATGGTATCCTAGACAATAGGTTCACTAGTGGTTTCATTGGGGACTGGTTGAGTTACTATGAACTCACTGATGGTGGGTTGAGGTAGGTTGTGTGGATTGATGTAATAAGAGACATCAGCATCAACTTGATATTGTGTTGAAAGATTACTCTCAGGATGAAACACATCAGGAGGATATCTTGATGAGTTATCAATACCAATTTCTTCCATAGTGAAATTTGAGAATCTAACAGCTTCAGTATTCTCATCAAAAGTGGCATGGAAGGTTTCCTCAGTCTGTTGTCTCCTGGTGTTGAATACCCTAAAGGCTTTTGAGACAAGGGAGTACCCTAGAAAGTATCCATCATCAGCTTTTGCATCAAACTTTCCAAGATGGTCCTTATGATTATGGATAAACACAGGACATCCAAAGACATGGAAGTAGCTGATATCTGGAATCCTTCCTTTAAACAACTCATAGGGAGTTTTGCTATGTCTCTTCACAATAATGGACCTGTTTTGTGTATATCAGGCTGTTTTTACTGCCTCAGTCGAGAAATATTTGGAGAGAGCAGATCCATTAAGCATTGTTCTAGGAGCCTCAATGAGAGTTTTGTTTTTTCTTTCAGCAACTCCATTTTGTTCAGGGGTGTAAGGAGAGGTAAAGTTTTGAGAGATACCCTTCTCATCACATAAACATTCAAGGTCATTGTTTTTGAATTCAGTTCCATTATCAGTCCTGATTTGTTTGACCCTGATGTCATTTTGGTTTTCAATCTTTCTGATGAAGGACATAATTGTTTCAGCAGCCTGACTCTTTTTGGTCAGAAAATATACCCAAGTGTATCTTGAGTATTCATCTACTATGACCAGAGTGTACTTCTCATGATCAATAGCCATTGGACTGATGGGTCAAAAGAGATCCATGTGAAGTAGGTGCAAGCATTTGGTGATAGAGGAATTTTGTTTGGTTTTAAAGGATGCCCTGTGGTGTTTACCTTTTTGACAGGCAGGGCAGGGTTTATCTTTTGTGAACACAAGTGATGGTAAGCCAAGGACTTTGTTTTATTCGGCCAGGTTGTTTATGTCTTTGAAG
Source organism: Artemisia argyi (assembly GCA_030686995.1). Taxonomy (NCBI): domain Eukaryota; kingdom Viridiplantae; phylum Streptophyta; class Magnoliopsida; order Asterales; family Asteraceae; genus Artemisia; species Artemisia argyi. The sequence goes on along the minus strand of CM060700.1, from coordinate 156,617,269 downwards.
TTCAGGTGGGACAGTCTTTTATGCCAAAGCCAGTTGAGGGTTTCAGTGGCTTTAGAAAAAAGGCATGTTCCATTCTGAGTGAGTGAGGACATATCCAAGACATAGACATCCTGCCTCCTTGGTGCAATAAGAACTACTTCTTTGTTTGCATTAAAGATAGTACCTTGCTTATCATCAAACTGAACTATGTATTTTGCATCACATAGTTGACTGACAGTAATCAAGTTATATTTAAGACCATTAACATATGCTATTCTAGTAAAAACTATTCCACTAAAGTTTACTGAACCATAACCTTCAGCGAGACAAGATTAATTATTAGCAAATATCACCTTAGGTCCTGGTTCTTTTACATATTTGTGCAGATATTCTTTCACGCCAGTCATGCTTCTTGAACATCCACTATCAAGATGCCAAATAGGATCTCTGGCTTGTCTCTGCACAAATGTAAACTGAGTTTGTTTTTCTTGTGAACCCACTTTCTGGTGGGCTTGGCTTTAATGGCCTTTTTGAACTGGGATATTGATCCATGATCAGTGGTGGTGTAAATGTTGCTTCCGCAGATATTGCATCTGGGTGATGGGGTAGTTTGTTGGGTTTGTTTGGTATTTCCTCTTCTAGACTGAACAACATGTTCATGTCCTGAACTGTCATGAGTAGGATCTCCAAAGATATCACAACATGGATACATCAAACAATCATCAGGGAGATGATCATTGAATACACAGTGGATGTGATGAGGCGAAAAATGATCCGTTTTTAGGGGGTCATTTAAGCCGGAATTGGAATTTATTTGATCAAATATTGCCCTAAATCGTTCCTTTTCTAATTTTAGGTACTTTGGGAGTGAACTCTGGAAAAGGAAGCATTTTGGACATTTTTGGAGCATAAAAGTGAAGAAAACGGAAAAGTCTTAATTATCCTTGCTGGGAACAGTAGATGACGGCGTCAAGAAGGATTTTATGACGGCGTCAGGAGCAAAATGGATGACGGCCCAGAGAAAACGTGACGGCGTCAGAAGTTGGGCATCAAGAGTAAATTTGGGGACGGCCTGAAACAAGATTACACATGACGCGTCAGATCTGGATCTAGGCAATCCGAGAACTCTATTGGCGGCGAGATGACGGTGTCAGAATTATACTGTTGACGCCGTCATCTCGTCAAATCTATAAATACTTTTCTAATTTTCATTCATTAAGAGAGGAACTTGTGTGGAGAATTCTAGGGCCGAACTTTGTAAACCCTAGCTCGTTTGTAACAGCATTTTCAAGGGTTTTCACCCCTTGAAACCCTTCATGTCCAATTGAGATAAGTTTTCTTTCAATTCATTCAATATGTCTATGTGTTGTTCGAATATATCTTACGCTTGTCTTGATTTTAACATGCTAGGCTAGATCTTTTGTGTGTTTGCTTAGATGTAATGAAACCTAGATGTTGATTATAGGTTCATTGCTTGTTTATAGTTGTAATGGATAAATGATTTCAATGTTAGGCTTAAGAAAACTGGCAGATCTCCATTGTGTAACTTGCTTGAACGTCTTAAGAAACATGAACCGATGTGTACTAGGTTTTTATGGTTATATTTAATGCATGAGCGAATTCTAGTGATCCCATGTTAGGAGCTTCTTGCAGGCTCGACAATGGAGTCAAGTAGGAGCTTATAGAATTAGGAAAGTAAGTACGCCACCCCATGATCGGTATTAAGGAATATAACCCGTCATCCACGCAACTATAACAAGTAATTAAACTGTAAAAGATATCTAGGGAGTAGTGAAATCTAAGTAAACACAATTCTCCCATTTATTGTTCACACCACATTAGTTTAATTAGCTTTATTTTCATTTTTGTTATTTTATTTTGATTGCATCTTAGTTATTGGGTTAGTTGACTAGTAACTAATTCCGCCTACTCCTCTAAAAACCGAGATTTTACTTGCTTTCATAAAAACATAAAAATACATAACGAATCATCCCTCACCTGTAGACCTAGTTTTTAGGCTTTCTAATCTTAGAGACACTATTCCTGAGTTGAACGATCAATCCCCCGATACTTGTCACTATACTATACTACAACGATCAGGTACACTGCCTGGTGGAGGTTGTAAGCTTCTCGAGATCCCTCGAGTGGTAAAGCCTGGTGCAATTCCCACGCATCAAGTTTTTGGCGCCGCAGCCCGGGGAATAGTTACTGTCTAGGTTAGAATTTCTTTTAATTAGGTCTACTTGCTAGATTCCTTTCTAGTAAGATTTTATTTTATTATTTATAAGATTCCTTTAGTCTATCTTTTTCTTTGTGCCCTTTGTTTGTAAAACCATTTTCGTTTGTCTTCATGGCAGATGAGATTCCATTTAGATCATTAACAATAGAGGAACAATTAGTTTACTTTGATAGATTTGCTTCCCTGTTGTTCCAATGAATTTTTAAGTTATCTTAGCTATATACAAGAGGAGATGGGTGTAACGTTTTATAGGTTTGATGAGTTATGTGCATGTGTGGCCTATATTAAACAATCATTGTTAGGATCAATTCCTTTTAGTAAGACCCTTTGGAAAATTTTTGAGGAAAGCCTCCTAACCGTGAACCATAAGTTCAATAAATTGATGGGTTTGTGTACATCACAACTTGAGGAAACAATTAAGGAGGATTTAACCGAACATGATCATATTGAGCAAAAAGATGAATCCTTTAGGCAAATTAAACATTTTAATCAAGTTATTGAGGAAGGTTCTTATGGATCCGACTTAGAACATGAAATGGCTAGAAAAGGTGTTGCATGGAGATTGCACCAGGCTTTACCTCTCGAGGGATCTCGAGAAGCTTACAACCCCCACCAGGCAGTGTACCTGATCGATGTAGTATAGTATAGTGACAAGTACCGGGGGATTGATCGTTCAGCTAGGAATAGTGTCGCTAGGATTAGAAAACCTAATTACTAGTTCTAAAGATGAGAGATGATTCTTTTTGTATTTTTATATTTTTATGAAAGCAAGTAAAAATCTCGGGTTTTAAGGATATGGGCGGAATTAGTTGCTAGTCAACTAACCCAATACTAAGATGAAATCAAAATAAAATACTAAAAATGAAAATAAAACTAAATTAACTAAGGTTGTGAGCAATAAGTGGAGAAATGTGTTTACTTAGATTTCACTACTCCCTAGATATCTTTTACACATTAATTACTTGTTATAGTTGCGTGGATGACGGATTGTATTCCTTAATACCATTCATGGGGTGGCGTACTTAACTCCCTAATCCTATGAGTGCCTACTTCACTCCTATGTCGAGCCGGCTAAGAAGCTCCTAACATGGGATCATTAGAATTTACTCATGCTTTAAATACAACCAATAAAACCTAGTACACATCGGTTCATGTTTCCTAAGACATTTAGGCATGTTACCAATTGGAGATCTGCTAGTTTTCTTAAGCCTAACATTGAAATCATTCATCCAATACAACCATGAACAAGTAATCAACACATAATCAACATCTAGTTTTCATTAGATCTAAGCAAACACAAGATAAATCTAGCCTAGCATAGTGGAATCAAGACAAGCACAAGATATAGACAACCAACACATAGACATATTGATTGAATTAAAAGAATACTTATCTCAATAACACATGTAAGGGTTCAAGGGCTGAAAACCCTTGAAAAGCTGTAAAATTCGTATATGGTTCGGCCTTAGGGTTTCTCCAAACTTGTTCCTCTTTAATGAATGAAAATTAGAAAACTATATATAGATAATAGAGGCTGACGGCAGCAAGAACAACCTTGTGACGCCGTCATCTCGCCGCCAAAATAATTCTCGGACTGCCTTGATCTACATCTGACGCCGTCATGTATTCCATTTTTCTAGGACGTCACATATTTAACTCTTGACGCTCTTCTTTGTGATGCCTTCATTTCTGTATTGGGTCGTCATGATCTTTACTCTTGACGCCATCAGGAAAGTACTCTTAACGCCGTCACACACTGTTCCCAGCATTGGAAATTAAGTCTTTGGCGTTTTCTTCACTTTTATGCTCCAATAACGTCCGAATTGCTTCCTTTTCCAGATTTCACTCCCAAAGTACCTAAAATCACAAAAGTAATGATTTAGGGCAATATTTGATCAAATAAATTCAATTCCGGGCTTAAATGACCCCCTAAAAGTGGTTCATTTTTCGCCTCATCATATACCCTTACACTTGAGATTTGCTTGTCCTCAAGCAAATGCACTTTTATTCTAATCAAAATACAAGTTAGGGGTCATTTAACACTAATATAAAAGTAATTACAACAAATAATTGTTCCACTAAAGACCAAAGACAAGCACGGAGGTCATACACAAGCACCTCACAAATAGTGTTTAGATACTCACATCTCTCGGGTGTAATAAAGTATAAATTACAATATGGAAACGGAAGATATCTCTCACTACCTGTCATAGCAAAATAGATTACCATAGGCTTGGGAAAGGATCAAACCTCCACCACATGGCGTAAGCACCTAGGATAAACTATCAAAGAGGTCTTTTAAAGGGTTGTAATGTTAGGTGTAGGGATATGAAATACACGGTTTTGTTAGATATAGGCAGTCTTTACTGGTGGCGAGTTAACAATCTTGGTTAATTACATGTACAATGTGGCGTTGCTAAGCCAAGACTAGACTCGACTTAAGATAATAAATGAAAAATAACAAAAACATAAAATGAACATAGAATAAAAAGGGATGGTAGTCCGTATGTTTTTTCTCCTTTTCTTTTTATATATATATATATATATTTTTTTTTTTTTTTTTTTTTTTTTTGCATACACTCTTACCCTACCATCCAAAATAATATATCATAGGGAATGGAAATTCCCCTTACACTTGAATTTTTACATACTTTACAAATAACTAATCTAATGACTCGAATTCTGATAATCAAAACACTTGGAGCACTTTTAAGATTAACGTACATATGGGGGTAATAAATGATGTTCTTCCCCATTACTCCATAAATAAGTACATTACCCATGAGTCCCAATCGTCCCAAAACAATATGTACAAGGATATGACTCGACTTAGCAACCATGTAATCAATTAGAAAGTTAACTTAGGGTTTAACAAATAACAATAATGCACTAAAAATGAGTGCATACACGGAAGGCTAAGGCGATTTGGGTGTACATTTAAGTGGGGTGTAACAAATTATTCCTTTAAGTAAAATGCTTAAAGTTAGAAATGAAAAGATAGGCTCGGAGGGGTGTACTAGGGGTTTCGTGTACTAAAAATGAGTACAACGATAAGGGTGTGGGAAAATTAGTCGACTTAACTAGCCAAGTAATATGACTTAAATGGTCAAGAAATTATGATACGGGTTTAACACAAGGGTGATCCTAATGCCTCTTATCATGTAGTAAATCCTACTACACGAATGTAGTCTCACTAGCGGTCTCGGGATGCATCACTAACGCAAGTTCTAGAATCTAAATGCTACCGGTACACTCATAAGCACTAATAGTAAATGCTTTTCCTATCAAATCTAAAGGCGAACCTCACATATTTGGGTGGAAAATTTTTTTGAAAGTACGGTTATGTGCTAGTCATACAATCTCCTATCAATGAGACGCTTGCTATGGCTAAAGTTTCACTCCTAAATGTTGTAAAAAAATTTAAATTTGGCACTAAAATTACACTAACAAGTATTTCTCATAGTTTTATTACACATCTACTATCAAACAAACAAACTCAAGCGAAAGTGTATTTGTAAGGTATCATCATTTTACCCTCCCCTTACACTTAAGATGAACATTGTCCCCAATGTTCAAGTAAAGAATGTAAAAGTGAAATAAGTAAAAAGAATGAAATCAAATACTCCCCTGATTCGCTCGGTATGGATAATAAGGTGGCCAGGTTAAACCTTCCATAATATAAATCATCTTCTTGTCATACATAACCTGTGAATCCTGAGAAAACAAACAAAGCAACCTCGCATAAAATCGGCGGCAATCTACATAAGTTACTCAATCCTAGAAAACAAAATAAGATATAATGCATGTGGAATGAAGTTTGCAGATTTCCTGGAGATTATAAAACTTAATAATTCAACAAAAACTTTAAAATTCCGCTAGAAAAGCAAAACTGGTAAAATTTCCAGATTTTTACACGTGACGCCGTCAAGAGCAAGCTCATGACGCCGTCAGAAGTGACCTGCAGAAATTCTTATGTTAAGTTTCTGGAAAATTTATGGAAAAACTTGGTCCTACTTCCTGGAAAATCCTGCAAAACTTCATTATGACTCAATACAAGCATTTGACTCTAACAAATACGAATATACATGTTCACTTAATATTGTGGAGAATCATGAACGTTTTGTTTCTTAAAAACATATTTGGGGTTTCCCCTTACACTTATATTTTGCAAAAATACCTTTAGGTGAAGTTAAGACTAGGCCAAAACAACAAAGTAAAGTATTCCACTTTTTAGTTTAGAAACATGATCTACCAACAATAAAAATAAAGCATGCATACGGAAGCAAATAACAAACAAACAAAATAAAATCACACAAAACATGGGTTGCCTCCCAAGAAGCGCTTTTCTTTATTTACGAGTCTTGTAGCTAGACTCAAGGTCATGGGTTACTACGTGACCTCATCGTTGGTTTCACTCTCTAAGTCATCTTCTAAACCAGTTTTGTATTCCGGACCTAGTTTCAAGCATTCTTTGTAGAAACCAAGCATCCTATTCTTTACATACTCAACTCCTCTATGTCTATCCTCATCATTCCTATAATAAGCCGCTTTCTTGTGTTCCTTTTCTATATTAGAGAGAAGGCGGTATTGCTCAATTTTGTAGGGCATTTGGTAGGCAATCTCATCATTCTCTTCCTGGAATCTAACTATCCCTAAAGTCGGATCATAACTCATCCTAGTGGCCTCAACAAATGGTTTTCCGAATATTATTTGGCTTAGGCAATCATCTATCACCGGACGAGTGTCTTCCACTATCATAAAATCGATCTCATAAGTGAAATTACCTATAATTACATGCAATCCCTTCACTCTTCGTACAAAATTACTTATCAAATTCCTATTGGGCATCATCCTATAATCAAGTTGCTTCTTCATTACCCAATTGTAATAAGTCTTAGTCACGATGTTTACGGGAGATCTAGGATCGATGTAAGCTTTCCATATATGCATGTGCCCGATGTTGCATGGTATGTTGATGTTAGAGGGGTCTCCCATTTTGATAAGGGGTGTGCCAAGGATATATGATCTCTCGGGACTATCGAATAAATCCTTATGGTATTCCCGTTCTTCCATGGAGGGCAACTTATCAAAGTGCTTTTCTATAGTTTCTACTTCCTCTAACTCCTCTCCCTTATTAACCTCAACTTCCCTACTTTCATCCCTAGTTTTGGTTTCTACTCCAACTTCATCCTTGTCACTTTCTTCTACCTCCTTATCTATTAGCTTAATGGTGACAACATTGACAAAGTGGACATGTTTGGATGATGAGGGATCTTTAATTTGGATTCCGTTATTGGTGTCCCTAGTGTCCTTCCTGGGTGTAGTTAACACTTGGTTGTTGAGGGCTTTCAACAAGTTGTCTATCTTGTTGGTCATCTCCGTTTGTTGTTGGTTGAATTCGGTTTCGAACCAAGCTATGCGAGCTTCTTGAGATGCCATGAACTTAGACATCAATCCTTCAAGATTGTTGGTACTACCATAGTTGTTAGAAGGATTGTTGTTGAAAGTACGGTTGGAGGGTGGACCGTTAGGTTGGTAATGATTAGGCGGATTGGAAGAGTTGGGTTGATTTTGTTTCGACCTAAGGTTTGGGTGATTTTTCCAAGAGGGGTTGTATGAATCACCGTAAGGGTTTGGCTCGGGTTTGAAAGTGTACCACTTATCTCCCGCTTCATCGGTACGCGAGGATGCGTAGTCTGCAAAAGCTATTCCGGGGAGTTCCACACAATCACGAGTGTCATGGGGACCACTACATAATTCGCATGAAGAAGTGATTTTTTTCACATGGCTTGAAGGCTTAGGAGCTTCGTAGGATTTCATGAGAAACTTGACTTGGTCCTCAAGTTCCATGATCCTACGGTCGGGAGTGCTAGAGTTATTCGGAGGCAAAGATATTGCCTTGACCGTTTTGTTCAAATCACGGGGATCATTCCAACTTTCGTTGTCATAGAGAGCAAGATCTTCTATGGGTTCCCATGATTGTTCCGCACTTAGATCACGTAGCTTACCACCGGTCGATTGGTCAATGGCTCGCCTCGTGGATAGATCGATATGGTCATAAAAGATTTGGACTTGGAGCCAAAGGTCTATGCCATGATGAGGGACTTTTTGGAGTAAGTCCTTGAAACGAGTCCATGCTTCATAAAGAGATTCATTTTGACGTTGTTGGAACATCAAGATGTCATTTCTAAGCTTAGTAGTTCTCCCCGGTGGGAAAAATTGAGCAAGGAAACGAGTGGTGAGATCATCCCATGTGGTGATGGATCCCGCGGGTAAACGCTCAAGCCATTGACTAGCTTGATCCCGTATAGAGAATTGGAATAAGCATAATTGGGTTGTCTCTCTAGATGCAACATCTAGGTCTATGGAGTCTACGATTTTTAGGAAGTCCTTAAGATGTTGATTTGGATATTCGGAACGAAGTCCATGGAATGCATATCCGCTTTGCACCAACCGGATGGTGTCGGATTGCAAGGGGGTCACATTGGCTCCGGTGAGCTCAATGGTGTTTCGGTAGCCTTGGTGGCTAGGTCGGGAATACTCTCCTAAGGTTCGGGGCCTAAGAGGTTCTAGTGGTGGGTTTTGTTGTGGTGGGATGACGGGTTCAAAGATGTTCCCATCGTCCATGATGTCGGGTGGTGAAAAGTTACGAACAAAAACACAAAGAAATAAGATAGACTAAAGAAAACCTAAAAATAAAAATAAAATCTAACTAGAAAGGAATCTAGCAAGTAGACCTAATAAAAGAGATTCTAACCTAGACAATAACTATTTCCCCGGGCTGCGGCGCCAAAAACTTGATGCGTGGGGATTGCACCAGGATTTACCTCTCGAGGGATCTCGAGAAGCTTACAACCCCCACCAGGCAGTGTACCTGATCGATGTAGTATAGTATAGTGACAAGTACCGGGGGATTGATCGTTCAGCTAGGAATAGTGTCGCTAGGATTTGAAAACCTAATTACTAGTTCTAAAGATGAGAGATGATTCTTTTTGTATTTTTATATTTTTATGAAAGCAAGTAAAAATCTCGGGTTTTAAGGATATGGGCGGAATTAGTTGCTAGTCAACTAACCCAATACTAAGATGAAATCAAAATAAAATACTAAACATGAAAATAAAACTAAATTAACTAAGGTTGTGAGCAATAAGTGGAGAAATGTGTTTACTAAGATTTCACTACTCCCTAGATATCTTTTACACGTTAATTACTTGTTATAGTTGCGTGGATGACGGATTGTATTCCTTAATACCATTCATGGGGTGGCGTACTTAACTCCCCAATCCTATGAGTGCCTACTTCACTCCTATGTCGAGCCGGCTAAGAAGCTCCTAACATGGGATCATTAGAATTTACTCATGCATTAAATACAACAAATAAAACCTAGTACACATTGGTTCATGTTTCCTAAGACGTTCAAGCATGTTACCAATTGGAGATCTGCCAGTTTTCTTAAGCCTAACATTGAAATCATTCATCCAATACAACCATAAACAAGTAATCAACACATAATGAACATCTAGGTTTCATTAGATCTAAGCAAACACAAGATAAATCTAGCCTAGCATGGTGGAATCAAGACAAGCACAAGATATAGACAACCTACACATATCTCAATAACACATGTAAGGGTTCAAGAGCTGAAAACCCTTGAAAAGCTATAAAATTCGTATATGGTTCGGCCTTAGGGTTACTCCAAACTTGTTCCTCTCTAATGAATAAAAATTAGAATACTATATATAGATAATAGAGGCTAAAGGCGTCAAGAACAACCTTGTGACGCCATCATCTCGCCGCCAAAATAATTCTCGGACTGCCTTGATCTACATCTGACGCCGTCATGTATTCCATTTTTCCAGACCGTCACATATTTAACTCTTGACGCTCTTCTTTGTGATGCCTTCATTTCTGTACTGGGTCGTCATGATCTTTACTCTTGACGCCGTCAGGAAATTACTCTTGACGCCGTAACACACTGTTCCCAGCATGGAAAATTAAGTCTTTGGCGTTTTCTTCACTTTTATGCTCCAAAAACGTCTGAATTGCTTCCTTTTCCAGATTTCACTCCCAAAGTACCTAAAATCACAAAAGTAATGATTTAGGGCAATATTTGATCAAATAAATTCAATTCCGAGCTTAAATGACACCCTAAAAGTGGTTCATTTTTCGCCTCATCAGAAGGATTTGAGATACTTTGGAACATGTTTAGGTTAGATTCTACTAAAACATGTGATGATGATATAGGTGATGCTCAGAAAAGGAAGGATGAGGTAAATAACACAAACCTACAAAGTACCCCACAACGTCCACCATCACTTGAGGAATACACACCACCCGTGACTTACCCGGAAGAAGTAGATGAAACTTTAGGAATCCCAATGGAGGTAGAACCCTTGGACCAAGCACCACTAGAGGATATAGGTTTGAATACTTATAGTGATAACCTTACTCTTAATTCTGGGGAAGTTCCTAGTCTTCCATCCTTGGATGAAAATTTAGGAATTGAAATAGGTTTTGATCCACCCATCAAACCATATAATCCGGGTAGTCTTAGGATAAAGGTAGTGGACTCTAAGCCTTGTAGAGAGGAAGCCAATATAGGAGTGGAAAATGACCTTACATGCTTACATCACCCATTTATGATTGATCACAAAAAACATTATGGGTTTAAACCGGGTTTATTAGGTCAAGATGGATTCCCAACTAGTAGTGTCTTTAAGTTGATAGAAAATGATCCTTTTCTAGGAGAAAATCTTAATCCACCCATTAACCCGATTGAATTAGGTAAGGTTATGATGATAGGAGCACACCCTTTTGAGCATATAATTCATCCACCACTCTTTCCTCACATGGGATATTTTGCACCCTAGGGGTGTGTATCGCTACTTTCACCCGCACTTAATCCCATGTATAGGAAAAACCTCCCCTATTTCCGTTAAATAAGGGTAGAGTCAGGCTCGTGACTCGAACAAAAACAAGCGCTTCTTGGGAGGCAACCCAAGCTTTATTTATTTGTTTTTTTGTTTGTTTATTTGATTTTATTTGTTTCCGTATGCATGCTTTATTTTTATTGTTTGTGGTTTATGTTTCAAAGTAAATTGTGAAAATGCTTTATTTTGTTTTTAACTTATTCTTAATTACATATAAAGGTATTTTGCAAAAGCTAAGTGTAAGGGAGATCCAAATTTGTTTATAAGAACGAAATTGAGTATGAACTACAACAATATTAAATGAACATGTGTATTAGTAATTGTTGGAGTCAAATGCTTGTATCGAGTCATAATGATGTTTTGCAGGATTTTCCAGGAAGTAGGACATAAGTTTTTCCAGAAATTTTCCGGAAACTTAACATGAGATTTTGCAGGAACATTCTGACGGCGTTAGGAGTTATAACCTGATGGCATCAGGTACAAAAATTCTGAAATTTTTTTTGCGAGTTTTGTTTATACCGGACTCTTAAAGTTTTTGTTGATTTTGTAGTTTTATAAACTCCAGGAAATCTGAAAACATTCATTCCACAAGCATTATATCTTACTTTGCTTTCTAGGATTTATTAGCATATAAAGATTGCCGCCGATTTTACGCGAGGTTGCCTTGTTTGTTTTCTCAGGTTTAACAGGTTATGTTTGATAAGAAGATGATTTATATTCTCGAAGGGAAGCTTTGATTGTTCACTTTCTTGGAGGAAGATCTAACCTGGTTACCGTATTATCCATACCGAGCGAATCAGGGGAGTATTTGCTTTCATTCTTTTACCTTTTTTACTTTTACATTCTTTACTTGAACATTGGGGACAATGTTCATCCTAAGTTTAAGGGGAGGGTGAAATGATGATACCTCATAGGATACACTTTCGCTTGAGTTTGTTTGTTTGATGGTAGGTGTGTAATAAAACTATGAGAAATACTTGTTAGTGTAATTTTTGCGCCAAATTTAAATTTTTTTACAACATTTATGAGTGAAACTTTAGCCATAGCAAGCGTCTCATAGATAGGAAATTGAATGACTAGCACAAAACCGTACTATTCAGAAAAATTTTCCACCCAAATATGTGAGGTTCGCCTTTAGATTTGATAGGAAAAGCATTTACAATTAGTGCTTATGAGTGTACCGGTAGCATTTAGAACTTGCGTTAGTGATGCATCCCGAGACCGCTAGTGTGACTACATTCGTGTAGTAGGATTTACTACATGATAAGAGGCATTAGGATCACCCTTGTGTTAAACCCGTATCATAATTACTTGACAATTTAAGTCATATTACTTGGCAAGTTAAGTCAACTAATTTTTCCCACACCCTTAGTGTTGTACTCATTTTTAGTACATGAAACCCCTAGTGCACCCCTCCGAGCCTATCTTTTTGTTTCTAACTTTAAGCATCTTACTTAAAGGAAGAATTTGATACACCCCACTTAAATGTACAACCAAATCACCTTAGCCTTCCGTGTATGCTCTCGTCTTTAGTTCATTATTTTTATTTTTTTAAACCCTTAGTTAATTATCTAATTGATTACATGGTTGCTAAGTCGAGTCATATCCTTGTACATATTGTTTTGGGACAATTGGGACTCATGTGTAAAGTGCTATTGTTATGGAGTAATAGGGAAGAAAAACATTTTATTACCCCCATACATGAGTTAATCTAAAAAGTACTCCAACTGTAAAGTATGTAAAAATTCAAGTGTATGGGGAATGTACATTCCCTATGATATATTATTTTGGATGGTAGGGTAAGAGTGCATGCAAAAAAAAATGAAAAAAAAAATGAAAAAATTAAGAAAGAAAAAAAAAATAGAAAAAGAAGAGAAAAAAACATACGGACTACCATCCCGTTTCATTCTATGTTTATTTTATGTTTTTGTTATTTTTGATTTATTAGCTTAAGTTGAGTCTAGTCTTGGCTTAGCAACGCCATATTGTACATGTAATTAACCAAGATGATTAACTCGCCACCAGTAAAGATTGCCTATATCCAACAAAACCGTGTATTCCATATCCCTACACCTAACATTACAACCCTTTAAAAGACCTCTTTGATAGTTTATCCTAGGTGCTTACGCCATGTGGTGGAGGTTTGATCCTTTCCCAAGCCTATGGTAATCTATTTTGCTATGACAGGTAGTGAGAGATGTTTTCCATTTCCATATTGTGATATATACTTTATTACACCCGAGACATGTGAGTATCTAAACACTATTTGTGAGGTGCTAGTGTATAACCTCCGTGCTTGTCTTTGGTCTTTAGCGGAATGATTATTTGTTGTAATTACTAGAATAAAAGCGCATTTGCTTGAGGACAAGCAAATCTGAAGTGTAAGGGTATATGATGAGGCGAAAAATGATCCGTTTTTAGGGGGTCATTCCTTTCGTGATTTTAGATACTTTGGGAGTGAATTCTCGAAAAGGAAGCATTTTGGATGTTTTTGGAGCATAAAAGTGAAGAAAACAGCAAAGTCTTAATTTTCCTTGATGGGAACAGTAGATGAAGGCGTCAAGAAGGATTTCATGACGGCGTCAAGAGCAAAATAGATGACGGCCCAGAGAAAACCTGACGGCGTCAGAAGTAGGGCGTCAAGATTAAATTTGGTGATGGCCTGAAACAAGATTACACATGACGGCGTCAGATCTGGTGATGAGGCGAAAAATGAACCACTTTTAGGGGGTCATTTAAGCCCGGAATTGAATTTATTTGATCAAATATTGCCCTAAATGGTTCCTTTTGTGATTTTAGGTACTTTGGGAGTGAAATCTGGAAAAGGAAGAAATTCGGACGTTTTTGGAGCATGAAAGTGAAGAAAACGCCAAAGTCTTAATTTTCCTTGCTGGGAACAGTAGGTAACGGCGTCAAGAGCACCATCCTGACGGCGTCAAGAGTAAATTGCATAACGGCCCAGTACAAACATGAAGGCGTCACAAGGAAGAGCGTCAAGAGTTAACACGTGAGGGCCTGGAAAAGCTTAACACATGACGGCGTCAGATGTAGAACAAGGCACTCCGAGAAGTATTTTGGCGGCGAGATGACGGCGTCACCTATTTGGTCTTGACGTCGTCAGCCTCTATTTCCTATATATTGTTTTCTAATTTTCATTCACGAGGAGGGGAAGTTTTGGAAAAGCCCTAAGGCCGAACCTATTACGAATTTTACAGGGTTTTCAGCCCTTGAAACCTTACAAGTGTAATTGAGATAAGTGTTCTTTTAATTCAATCAATATGTCTATGTGTTGGTTGTCTATATCTTGTTCTTGTCTTGATTCCACCATGCTAGGCTAGATCTATCTTGTGTTTGCTTAGATCTAATGAAACCTAGATGTTGATTATGTGTTGATTACTTGTTTATGGTTGTATTGGATGAATGATTTCAATGTTAGGCTTAAGAAAAATGGCAGATCTCTAAATGGTAACATGCTTGAACGTCTTAGGAAACATGAACCGATGTGCACTACATTTTATTGGTTGTATTTAATGAATGAGTAAATTCTAATGATCCCATGTTAGGAGCTTCTTAGCCGGCTCGACATAGGAGTGAAGTAGGCACTCATAGGATTAGGGAGTTAAGTACGCCACCCCATGATTGGTATTAAGGAATAAAATCCGTCATCCACGCAACTAAAACAAGTAATTAACGTGTAAAAGATATCTAGGGAGTAGTGAAATCTAAGTAAACACAATTTCTCCACTTATTGCTCACAACCTTAGTTTAATTTAGTTTATTTTCATTTCTAGTATTTTATTTTGATTGCATCTTTAATATTGGGTTAGTTGACTAGCAACTAATTCCGCCCATATCCTTCAAACTCGAGATTTTAACTTGCTTTCTAAAAAATATAAAAATACAAAAATAATCATCCGTCATCTCTAGCACTAGTAATTAGGTTTTTTAATCCTAGCGACACTATTCCTAGCTGAACGATCAATCCCCCGATAATTGTCACTATACTATACTACAACGATTAGGTACACTGCCTGGTGGGGATTGTAAGCTTCTCAAGATCCCTTGAGAGGTAAAGCCTGGTGCAATCCCTACGCTACCAAGTTTTTGGCGCCGCAGCCCGGGGAATAGTTATTGTCTAGGTTAGAATTTCTTTTTATTAGGTCTACTTGCTAGATTCCTTTCTAGTAAGATTTTATTTTTATTTTTAGGTTTTCTTTAGTCTATCTTTTCTTTGTGTCTTTGTTAGTAAAAAATAAAAAAACTTTCCATTGACTCTTCCGTTCACCATTATGGAGAACGTGAATCCACCAAGTCCGACACTAGAGTTTTACCAGAAAAAATATAATTACACCAGTTTGGATATACCAAGATGGACGAATGAAATGAGGCAGACAGGATCTTATATTGATTTTATTGAGTACCTTGAGAAAAGAGGCCAAGTGCATAATGCTTTTAAAGAATTCACCTTAGGAGCTCCATCAACCCCTCAAAATGCCTTATTTAGTGAAACCTATGCATCATATGAGCCTTCACCTAGGATAGTTTCGTATGAGCCACCTAGCTGCATGTCATGGTTAGGCACTACCATAATACAGGATGAACCCATAGGTGACCTTGATGTGATGGAGGATGTAGCCGAACATGATCACATTGATCAAAAAGACCTAGGTTTTATGATCGATGATGATGAATCTCAAGAAACACATGATGAATCTTTTGGGCAATTTGCATATAGAAGTCAGAATACTGAGGATGATCCATATGATTCGGATATAGAAGTTGAGATGCCTAGAGAAGCACATGAGATACTTGGGAAAATGTTAGGGTTAGATTATAATAAAACACATGTTGAGGATATAGGTGATCGTGACACAGGGAATGATGAAGTAAATAACATAAGCTCACTAAGTACCCACAAGTCCTACCATCATTTGAGGCACACAAACCACCCGTGACTTGCTCGGAAGAAGTAGAAGAGACTATAGGAACCCCAATAGAGGTAGAACCTTTGAACCAAACACAACTAGAGGATATAGGTTTGAATACTTATAATGATAACCTTACTCTTAGTTTTAGGGAAGTTCCTAGTTTTGATGAACCGGAGCCTCAACCAAAACCGCTACCTAATCTTCCATCATTGGATGAAAATTTAGGAATTGAAATAGGTTCCAATCCACCCATCAAACCATATAGTCCGGGTAGTCTTAGTACAAAGGTAGTAGACTCTAAGCCTTGTAGAAAGGAAGCTGACATAGGAGTGGAACATGACCTTACATACTTATATCACCCATTAATGATTGATCATAAGAAACATTATGGGTTTAAACCAGGTTTATTAGGTCAGGATGGATTCTAAACTAGGAGTCTCTCGAAGTTGATAGAAGATGATCCCTTTCTAAGAGAAAATCTTAATCCGCCCACTAACCCAATTGAATTAAGTAAGGTTATGATGATAGGAGCACAGCCCTTTGACCATATAATTCATCCACCACTCTTTCCTCACGTGGCATATTTCCACCCTAAGGATGTGTATCGCTACTTACACCCGCACTTAATTCAAAGTGTAGGGAAAACCTCCCCTATTTCCGTTAAATAAGGGTAGAGTCAGGCTCGTGACTCGAACAAAAACAAGCGCTTATTGGGAGGTAACCCAAGCTTTATTTATTTAATTGTTTGTTTGATTGTTTATTTGATTTTATTTGTTTCCGTATGCTTGTTTTATTTTTATTGTTTGTGGTTCATGTTTCAAAGTAAATTGTGAAAATGCTTTATTTTGTTTTTAACTTCGTCTTAATTACATATAAAGGTATTTTGCAAAAGCTAAGTGTAAGGGGAGACCCAAACTTGTTTATAAGAACAAAATTGATCATGATTCTCCACAATATTAAATGGACATGTGTATTAGTACTTGTTAGAGTCAAATGCTTGTATCGAGTCATAATGATGTTTTGCAGGATTTTCCAGGAAGTAGGACCAAGTTTTTCCAGAAATTTTCCGGAAACTTAACATAAGAATTTCTGCAGGTCACTTCTGACGGCGTCATGAGTTTACTCTTGACGGCGTCACGTGTAAAAATCTGGAAATTTTACCGGTTTTGTTTCTCTAACGGAGTCTTAAAGTTTTTGTTGAATTATTAAGTTTTATAATCTCCAAGAAATCTGTAAACTTCATTCCACAAGCATTATATCTTATTTTGTTTTCTAGGATTTAGTAACTTATATAGATTGCCGCCGATTTTATGCGAGGTTGTCTTGTTTGTTTTCTCAGGATCTACAGGTTATGTATGACAAGAAGATGATTTATATTCTGGAAGGGAAGCTTTGAATGCTCATTTTCTTGGAGGAAGATCTTACCTGGCCACCTTATTATCCATACCGAGCGAATCAGGGGAGTATTTGATTTCATGTTTTACTTATTTCACTTTTACATTCTTTACTTGAACATTGGGTACAATGTTCATTTTAAGTGTAAGGGGAGGGTAAAATGATGATACCTTACAAATACACTTTTGCTTGAGTTTGTTTTGTTTGATGGTAGATGTGTAATAAAACTATGATAAACACTTGTTAGTGCAATTTTAGCGCCAAATTTAAAATTTTTTACAACATTTAGGAGTGAAACTTTAGCCATAGCAAGCGTCTTGTGGACAGGAGATTGTATGACTAGCACATAACCGTATATTTAGAAAAATTTTCCACCCAAATATGTGAGGTTCGTCTTTAGATTTGATAGGAAAAGCATTTACTAATAGTGCTTATGAATGTACCGGTAGCATTTAGATTCTAGAACTTATGTTAGTGATGCATCCCGAGACCGCTAGTGAGACTACATTCGTGTAGTAGGATTTACTACATGATAAGAGGCATTAGGATCACCCTTGTGTTAAACCCGTATCATAATTACTTGACCATTTGAGTCATATTACTTGGCTAGTTAAGTCAACTAATTTTTTCCCACACCCTTAGCGTTGTACTCATTTTTAGTATACGAAACCCCTAGTACACCCCTCCGAGCCTATCTTTTTGTTTCTAACTTTAAGCTTTTTACTTAAAGGAAGAATTTGTTACACCCCACTTAAATGTACAACCAAATCGCCTTAGCCTTCCATGTATGCGCTCATCTTTAGTGCATTATTGTTATTTGTTAAACCCTAAGTTAATTATCTAATTGATTACAAGGTTGCTAAGTCAAGTCATATCCTTTTACATATTGTTTTCGGACGATTGGGACTCATGGGTAAAGTACTTATTTATGGAGTAATGGGGAAGGACATCATTTATTACCCCCGTATGTACGTTAATCTTAAAAGTACTCCAAGTGTTTTGATTTTCTTAATTCGAGTCATTAGATTAGTCAATTGTAAAGTATGTAAAAATTCAAGTGTAAGGGGAATGTTTATTTCCTATGATGTACTATTTTGGATGGTAGGGTAAGAGTGTATGCAAAAAAAAAAAAAAAAAAAAAAAAAATCAAGAAAAAGAAAAATAAAATAAAATAGAAAAAGAAAGAGAAAAACATACGGGCTACCATCCCTTTTTATTCTATGTTCATTTTATGTTTTTTTGTTATTTTCCATTTATTAGCTTAAGTCGAGTTTAGTCTTGGCTTAGCAACGCCATATTGTACATGTAATTAACCAAGATTGTTAACTAGCCACCAGTAAAGACTGCCTATATCCAACAAAACCGTGTATTTCATATCCCTACACCTAACGTTACAACCCTTTAAAAGACCTCTTTGATAGTTTATCCTAGGTGCTTACGCCATGTGGTGGAGGTTTGATACTTTCCCAAGCCTATGGTAATCTATTTTGCTATGACAGGTAGTGAGACATATCTTCCGTTTCCATATTGTAATTTATACTTTATTACACCCGAGAGATGTGAGTATCTAAACACTATTTGTGAGGTGCTAGCGTATGACCTCCGTGCTTGTCTTTGGTCTTTAGTGGAACGATTATTTGTTGTAATTACTTCTATATTAGTGTTAAATGACCCCTAACTTGTATTTTGAGTTGAATAAAAGCGCATTTGCTTGAGGACAAGCAAATCTCAAGTGTAAGGGTATATGATGAGGCAAAAAATGAACCACTTTTAGGGGGTCATTTAAGCCTGGAATTGAATTTATTTGATCAAATATTGCCCTAAATCATTCCTTTTGTGATTTTAGGTACTTTGGGAGTGAAATCTGGAAAAGGAAGCAATTCGGACGTTTTTGGAGCATAAAAGTGAAGAAAACGCCAAAGTCTTAATTTTCCATGCTGGGAACAGTAGGTGACGGCGTCAAGAGCACCATCCTGACGGCGTCAAGGCTAAAATGCATGACGGCCCAGTACAAACATGAAGGCGTCACAAGGAAGAGCGTCAAGAGTTAACACGTGACGGGCTGGAAGAGCTTAACACATGATGACATCAGATGTAGATCAAGGCTGTCCGAGAAGTATTTTGGCGGCGAGATGACGGCGTCACCTATTTGGTCTTGACGCCGTCAGCCTCTATTTCCTATATATAGTTTTCTAATTTTCATTCATGAGGAGGGGAAGTTTTGGAAAACCCCTAAGACCGAACCTATTACGAATTTTACAGGCTTTTCAAGGGTTTTCAGCCCTTGAAACCTTACAAGTGTAATTGAGATAAGTATTCTTTTAATTCAATCAATATGTCTATGTGTTGGTTGTCTATATCTTGTTCTTGTCTTGATTCCACCATGCTAGGCTAGATCTATCTTGTGTTTGCTTAGATCTAATGAAACCTAGATGTTGATTATGTGTTGATTACTTGTTTATGGTTGTATTGGATGAATGATTTCAATGTTAGGCTTAAGAAAACTGGTAGATCTCTAAATGGTAACATGCTTGAACGTCTTAGGAAACATGAACCGATGTGCACTAGGTTTTATTGGTTGTATTTAATGCATGAGTAAATTCTAATGATCCCATGTTAAGAGCTTCTTAGCCGGCTCGACATAGGAGTGAAGTAGGCACTCATAGGATTGGGGAGTTAAGTGCGCCACCCCATGAATGGTATTAAGGAATACAATCCGTCATCCACGCAACTATAACAAGTAATTAACGTGTAAAAGATATCTAGGGTGTAGTGAAATCTAAGTAAACACAATTTCTCCACTTATTGCTCACAACCTTAGTTTAATTTAGTTTATTTTCATTTCTAGTTTTTTATTTTGATTGCATCTTTAGTATTGGTTAGTTGACTAGCAACTAATTCCGCCCATATCCTTCAAACCCGAGATTTTAACTTGCTTTCAAAAAAATATAAAAATACAAAAATAATCATCCGTCATCTCTAGCACTAGTAATTAGGTTTTCTAATCCTAGCGACACTATTCCTAGCTGAACGATCAATCCCCCAGTACTTGTCACTATACTATACTATAACGATCTGGTACACTGCCTGGTGGGGGTTGTAAGCTTCTCAAGATCACTAGAGAGGTAAAGCCTAGTGCAATCCCTACGCATCATCTGGATCTAGGCAATCTGAGAACTTTATTGACGGCGAGATGACGGCGTCCGAATTTTACTCTTGACGCCGTCACCTCGTGAAATCAATAAATACTTTTCTAATTTTCATTCATTAAGAGAGGAACTTGTGTGGAGAATTCTAGGGCCGAACTTTATAAACCCTAGCTCATTTGTAATAGTATTTTCAAGGGTTTTAACCCCATGAAACCCTTCATGTTCAATTGAGATAAGTTTTCTTTCAATTCATTAAATATGTCAATGTGTTGTTTGAATATATCTTACGCTTGTCTTGATTTTAACATGCTAGGCTCGATCTTTTGTGTGTTTACTTAGATATAATGAAACCTAGATGTTGATTATAGGTTGATTGCTTGTTTATAGTTGTAATGGATGAATGATTTCAATGTTAGGCTTAAGAAAACTGGCAGATCTCCATTGTGTAACTTGCTTGAACGTCTTAAGAAACATGAACCGATGTGTACTAGGTTTTATGGTTATATTTAATGCATGAGCGAATTCTAGTGATCCCATGTTAGGAGCTTCTTGCAGGCTCGACATAGGAGTGAAGTAGGAGCTTATAGAATTGGGGAAGTAAGTACGCCACCCCATGATTGGTATTAAGGAATATAACCCGTCATCCACTCAACTATAACAAGTAGTTAACCTTTAAAAGATATCTAGGGAGTAGTGAAATCTAAGTAAACACAATTCTCCCATTTATTGTTCACACCACATTAGTTTAAGTAGCTTTATTTTCATTTTTGTTATTTTATTTTGATTGCATCTTAGTTATTGGGTTTGTTGACTAGCAACTAATTCCGCCAACTCCTCTAAAAACTAAGATTTTACTTGCTTTCATAAAAACATAAAAATACAAAAAGAATCATCCCTCACCTCTAGACCTAGTTTTTAGGCTTTCTAATCCTAGCGACACTATTCCTGAGTTGAACGATCAATCCCCCGGTACTTGTCACTATACTATACTGCAACGATCAGGTACACTGCCTGGTGGGGGTTGTAAGCTTCTCGAGATCCCTCAAGAGGTAAAGCCTGGTGCAATTCCCACGCATTAGGATGCAAGGTATGAAAGGTTTAGCTTTCTGCCTTATCTGTTTGGAGCCTGAGGCATAGTTGTGGGCTTGAGCATTGTGGTAGGATACAACACCTGATGAGACTGTGTAAGATAGATGATCAGTGGTTCTGTGATCATCCTTTTTGCATATCATGTAAAAGAGAATTCTATAACAGTCATCAATGGTATGTGTTGTATAACTACATAGTTCACGTCTCATTTTTTGTTTAGATGTTGCCTTAGATTTGGTAGAACTTGAGGAAGCTGGTTTAATTTCCTTTTCCAAGGGTTGAGTTTTCTTCTCAGATGATTCAATATTTTCACTCAACTTTCTAACAAGTTCAGCCAACTGATCAAATGTGGAATCAGGGCTATCAGTGGTAACCTCATTTGAGACTGAGGTTGTGGAGTCATCATTTATGTTAGAGACTTCAGTGAGTGGTCTTTTCAAGATAGTTCTTCCTAAACCAACTTTCTCTCTTGGAGAGTGTTGAGTATACACCAAAGGTATTAGCTCAAAGCTAGGTTCAGCTCCTTGAAGAACTTTCAGTGGTGGGAGTGGACTCTATGATATAGGTTCAAACTCATTAATGGACTTAGGAAGACTAGACTCATCAGTGACACCAAGCATATTTTTCATGGCTTGACTGTCAGGTTCCAAAATTTTACCAGTGTTAAAGTTTGGCAGTTTGCTATCTGGGTTGACTCATTCAATCCAGTCACTGGGTTTTGGTGCCATTTCCGTATTAAAGGATATGCCTGAAGGCAAAAATGCCTTTTCACCATGATTCTCGCTTGAGGATTCAGTGGTTTGATCTTCACTAATAATGGGTTTCTTGAGACTCACTGAGTCAAAAACTCTAGGGTTTTTTTGAGTCCACTTATATATCACAGCCGTTTCTTTCTTAAGTTCTTCTTGAAGAGCCTGATTTTGTTTTAGAAGTTCAGTGTTTTGAATTTGAAGTGTGACAGCCTCAAGTTTTGCTTGTTTTAAAACCAGTAATTCATCTCGACACTTATTTAATTCAAAAGTTAACTTGTTGAATTTAGAAAACAAATTTGCCTTTGCTCTTCAATGAACTTAAGATCTACATTTAAATAGTTTAAAAAGGATTGCCAATCAGCATCATCATCCATAGATAACAAAATGTTTACCTTTTTCATGGTGATGTTGACCCATTCTCCATTTCTAGCATGGCTTTTTCCAACAGCCATCTTGTTGTCATCAGAAAGTGCCATCGGTGCACTGAACCTTACTTCATCATCATAGGAGACATCTTCCTTAGCCCAATCATAAGCCTTAGCAACGAGCACCTTGTTTTTGCCTTGAGCAGGTTTGGTAGGTGCAGTCTGAGGGACTGACGGAGTTGTCTCAAGGAGAGCAAGTTTAGCTTTTGCTTTTCTATATTTAGCTTCAAAATCCTTTTGAATGTTTGCATTTTGAAAATGTTGAGTGGATTGAAGCATTTTTGGTTGAAACTTGCTAGTTCCTGAGGAAGAATTACTACCAGAAGGTTTATAAGAAGGATTTGAGGTTATTTTTGAAAAACAGTCTTTAGCAAAGTGACCCTTTTTGCCACAGTTGAAACATTCAGTGTAATCATTTGCCTTAGATTTTTGAAAATTGAACATCTTTCTTTTAATAAAACGTTTTGAATTGGCTAAAAGAACCTTTTCTTGAAATTCAACTTGAAGATCATTGAGGTACTCATCACTGGTTCTCATATCAACCTTATCATCAGAGTCATCCTGAAAATCCTGCACAACACCATTAGAATAGAAGGCAGTGGATATGGGTGAGACAGTCAGGGCCTTTTTGTTTTCTTGAGCCTTTTCAGGGTATCGCCTTGCGATTAAGTTGTCTTCATAGACAAACTTCTCATATATTTGAGGCAGCTCAAGATTCTGAATGTGATTAGCATTCCTGAGACCCTGAGAGAAGTTTAACCACTTCTTAGGGAGACTGTTGACAAAGCCAATGTTGATCTCATGCTTTGACAGTACTACACCATCATTTGAAAGCTCATTGAGCAAGGTTTTGTATCGGGTATATATCTGAGAGAGACTTTCAGATTCTTTGGCCCTGAAAGTGTTATACTCAAGTTTCAGGTCGATAATCCTATTTTCCTTGGTATCTGAGGGAACTTCAAAGCTATGAACCAAGTCAAGCCAAGTTTGTTTGGCTGTAGGACAGTTAATGACTGATTCCATTGTATCGTCAGGGAGACACGATATAATGATGCTTTTTAGGCGTTGGTCCTGATTGACCACACTTCTCTCATCAGGAGTCCATTGTGCTTCAAGTTTTAGTAAACCTTCAGCAGTCGTTGGGACAAAGGGACCTTCATTGATACACTTGATATAGTATGGTTCCATACCAGTCAAGTAGCAAAGCATACGCTTTTTCCACTTGCTAAATTTTCCAGCTTCTAGTCTAGGGGCGACAGCTGAATAGCTACCTCCCTTTTTGTCAACTAGCTGGGGTACATCGCTATCAGCCATGGTGGGATCTTTTGATTTTAAAAACTGAGCACTCTTTTGTATGAAAGATTTTGAATGTTTTACAAATTAGAGGCTCTGATACCACTTGTTGGACCTTTTTACTTAGTTACGGTTAACTACAAAGTTAATCTAACCAAGTTCCATGGCATAGCAACATGTTGATTAATTATAAAAGCAAATAAACGTAAAAGAAAAGACACAAAGTTTTTCAACGTTTAATTCTTTGTTAGAAATTAATCAAAAGAATTATACCCAAGTGTTTGCGGAACAACACTTGGGATTGAAATGAAAAGTATGGTGTACTCCTCACTAAACCCAAACTAAGTTTGAGTGACAACTAAGATCCTGCTGAGCTAACTCAGGGATTGTGTTGTTCTTTGGAAAGAGAAAAGATTTGGTTTGTGAATGTTTAAGCATTAAGCGCACAAACGTAATCTTTACCTCTCTCACTTATTCTCTATTTATACACAAGTAATTTCTAACACTTACCTAATGGACAAAGACTACAAGACAATATTACATCATCCTACATTGGACAAAATACATAGGTATTTTGTCGCTGTTACAATTGACTATAAGTAGTAAAGAACAAGGATGCTTTCTGGTCTTCAGTGTTGACACACTTCTTGGTATTATACTCATTCAGGGAAAGCTGACCTTTGCATGATAAGGACCATCCATTATCCATTCAAACTTATCCCGCCTAATCCCGCCTTTACTTCAGTCTTCTTATCTTCAGTCTTTGTTCACTCAGTGATCTTAGTTGGTAAGGAGTCATGGAACTCAGTGAGTTATTGTCATCCCTCACTGAGTCCATCATCCTCTTCTTTGGCTCAGTTATCATTCACTGAGAACCGCCTCACTAAATGATTGAACCTTTCTTCATAGATTCGCCCTGAGCATCTTAAGGATGACTCACTGAACAACTATGCATTCAGTGACTTGTTTGGTGTTCTTGGTTATGAAACACTTAGGATATTTTATGTTCAAATCTTGGATTAAGGAGTTTGGGTTTTAACAGACCCAACACTTTTTCCATCACAAACTATTTCAGTCTTCATAGGGGAACCCTCCCAATGGTCAACAATACCATCCATGTAAAGAATTGGCTCGGGGAAAGACTGAACATTCACTGGATAGCGAACAAGACGTTGGTACAATGGCCACCCACGATTAGCTCGAAGGATCTCCCTTTAAGTCTGATCGCAACCTACATAATCGAAGGCTCTGGCTAGCCTCCTTAAACTTTCTTTGGCGTAAAACTAATCATCAATGATCTAGTTACCAAGTGGGAATTCGCCAATCGAAGGATTAAGCCCTTCAGGGTATCTCTCGATAAGTTTTAAGGACGGAACGATGCCAAGTCCAAATATTGGGAGACCAAGTCTTACCCACGTCTCCTCTTTCTCTTTAGCTCCCCCGCTGAACTAGGAGGAGTGGGACACTAAATCCTAGCGGTTACCATAAATCATGGGACGCCCCATGATCTCTCTCAAACATGTAACCACTCTCCAGGACCGTTTTCTTCACCTATAAATAGTCCTGGATGATGACAAATCTGGTATGCTATCTCTCTCACCTTACTTTACTACATTTACACTTAAACTCTCATACCGATCACTTATTCACACGCTGGAGGTGGTTCGCAGGGTCCAACCCCTGCGCAATAACTTAACGTAGTGTTTTAGTATTTCTTATTTCAGGTTATATCCAAGCTTGGCGTAATCACATCACCCCTCACTTCCTTTGATCACCATCGAAGGCCGAGTAGTGCGAATTATTGTATAATCATAGGGTATTAAGGGGAAAAAGGATACCACATTTTATACCAAATACAATTCCTACTAAAAAGGAATATCTAAAATATACCGTAGGGTATTAAAAATAAAAAATCAAAACCCCTCACCGCATTATTTTAAGTATATGGTCGAAATTTAGAGAACCAAGAGAAGCAGGAAAGCAGAAAAAAGTTAGGGTTTATTTTTGAGGCATAAAAATCAAGATCAAGGTATAATTTTCAGTCCGTATGTTTAATTAATTATTATTATACATGTAACAAGGATATGATGGATTAGGGTTTTCATTCACTTCTGTAAATTACTGATATAAAACATGTTGGGATCAATAATTAGTGATATTATGATGATTGGTGAAGGAATTAAGCGTTAATACATGTTAATAAGGAGTTAGTGTAACACCCCCATTTTCACAAACCGCAACGGATGTTAGGTCTGGGATATTACGTCATGGAATCACTGTCACAATAATAGAAAACGATTCGAGAAGAGACATTATTATAAAATGAGTTATCATTCTTTAAAATATCATAGTTTTTATTTAGAAGAGGTCCCGCGAATCTAAGTGTGAAGTGTTGTATTTGAATGATAACCGGTTTGAAAGTCCTTCTAGTCCAGTGCTACTCCATGCCATAAGTTGTTCAGTTACCTAGGATACATGCTTAAAGAGTCAACCCAAAGGTTGATTGATATTCATAGGTTTTAGTTGAATACGAGTTTAGTGAAGCATGGGCTACGTTGTTATACACCCACGTAAAGTTTGTTTTAGTATTGTATGGTCAGTACAATACCGAGGACGAAGTGGTATTGCACTAAGCTCATGAAACCACATGTTAACTGTCCAGGTCATGGGGTCTGTAGACCAAACCATGAGGGGACAGAGATAAGGTTAACTTGCAAAAGTTAAACCTTGTGAGATTTCAAGTATAGTACTTATTGGTGGCCCAGTTGAGGCAAACCAATTGGAGTTGTCAAACTTCAATAGATCTATCAACTATACTCGCGTTCACTCACAAGTGATTATGGCTCATGAATTTTAGTTATCTAATGGTGGCAGATAGTATCACTCATGCAATAACCAAAGAAAAAGACTTGTATTCGGTTTTAAAGAAAAGCAAGTAGCATGTATCCCCCTCACAGGGTTTGTAAAGCATTTAAAAGTAAGGCTATGAAAACTCATGGAATTTAAAAACTATGAGGCTACGAACTCACATGGGTTTAAGGATGATGTGATTGATGTGAAAAGTGACTCAGGGATTAGACTGCTGACTTAAGTATCCTAGGGGTAGTCTAGGGGTGTGTGTGTATACGTATGTCAAGTCCTAGTTATTGTTTTTAGGTTTCTCAAGTAATCACACTTAGGGTTTCTAGGTTTAGTTATAACATAACACCGTTCGGGCCATTGTAATTCATAAGTATAACTCCTCACATGAACTCCCTACTATGTATTATGCTGCCAACATAATACCGTTCGAGCCATCATAATTCAGAAGTATATAACTCCTCACACGAAGCTCCCTACTATTGTATTAGGTTATTAAGTACTAGATTTAAATACAATGTAACACCGTTTGGGCCATCATAATTCAGAGGTCATATTGTAGTAAACGTTTGAAGATCCAGGGCATTTAAGTCGTAAACCCAGCAAACTTCTCAAAATGAATACACAAATGAAACCCCTCACATAAAGCTCCCTACTATTATGATTCATTATATAAAAATATATTACTTTTATTTATTAGGCAAATACTTCATTTTATACCTTTAAGTTTATAAGTTGACACTATTTACCCTCTAAGTTTATATATTTACAAAATCTACCCTATACTTACATATACTATGTATTAACTTCCTAGATTATTTATTTTTAGTCCCTATACTTATATATTTTAGAGAAATGACAGAAATGACCGTTTGACTTATAAGCTTTACAATTTATACCCTTAACTTTATTACTTTTACGAATCTATTCCTAAACATTTATAACTATATTAACTTTTATCCTTAGGTTATACAATTTTTCAAAAAGGGTCCTTATAATTAGGACTTCTAAGATATGTTAAAAATAGTCCCTACACTTAGTATTTTCAGAAAGTTATCAAATATACCCCTATGCATGAAAACTATTGCAAAACTCGTCCTAAATTCATGTAAACTATATTTTTATGAAACAAGAAATTTTCCTACCTTATGATTAACTAATATAAGCTTATTAAATTAACCTAGATTGGCTTATGGCTTATGAAAAGGGCTTATTGCATGCAAATAGCAACTAGTCTAAAATTAAGGTTTTAAAATGAAAAGGTTTAAAAGAAAATGATCAAGGCTTAGGCAAGGGTTCTAAGGCATCCTAATACTATCCTAGGTCAGTAATAAAGCTATTAGAACGAGTGTAAAGCTTTACTTGTGCAAGGTGATGGCTAACATGATTTCTAGGGTTTCTCGGCTAGGTTTTTACTTCGACAAGGGTTCTAGGCCTAGTGTTCTCGACTTCTAACTTACTATCGATCTTATACTACAAAATAGGTGTGGTAAAAAAGAGAAGGGAGGTGTGAAGTGAAGTGGTGTGGTTTGTGCACTATTTATAGAGTGCGTTAGGAGTATTGGCCAAGAAAAGGGCTGCTAGGTATCGAGGAGGGGGGGGGGGGCTAAGTAAGGGTATCTAGGTGGTGAAAAGGATGACCTAGGGAGTGACTAAGAGAAGCTAGAACTAGGTAGGGGGCGCTAGGGATGGTTGTGTGGTTGTGGTATTGCCGTAGCCAAAAAGGGTGACAAAGAGGTGATTTACCTCCTTGTATGGTTGCTAGGGAGGTGCTAGGGTATGTAATTAGGGTGACCAAGGTACTAGGGTGCTTGGTTTGAGGTGCTTAAGGTGCTTTGGTTTGGTGTTGTACTAGTTTAGTTAAGTTTAGACCTAGTTTTTGTCTTAGGGTTTAGCCTAGGGTTTAGTGCCTATATTAGGGTCCTAAAAGTGATTAGTAAATAGGATTAAGGTTTAGGGATCATTTCCTAGTTGGTGGTAGCTTATACTAAAGATTCGGGAAAGTTTTGACCTAGTTTCGGGACTTAAATAACCTAATTTTGCTTAGTGAGATATTAAGATCTAAATTAGGGTTTAGTGTCTATATTAATGTTCTATGAGTGTTTATTAGCTAACATTGTGACTTAGGAGGCTTATACTAAGTGGTGGTAGCCTATGGTAAAGATTTAGGAAGGTTTGACCTAGTTTTGGGACTTATAAGACCTAGTTAGGGTTTTGTGCATAAAAGACTTGTACCTAAGCTCTAAAGAGTTTTACTAGGGTTTAGGGGTGCTAAGATATCCTAATGTTGCTAAGGTAACTCGTACATAAGCCTTGAACACTTTCAAACTAGTTTAGATAAGCAATTAGGGTTTTAAAGATAACCGTAAACACATAGGGTTCAATTAGGGTTTATGATAGATATAGTATACTAGAGTGAAAGATTACTTGGTTTAATGATGTTTTGAACCTAGACTTGACATACCGGGATGTTTACAAGAGGTAAACATAGTGGTGTTGAGCATAGGTGGATACGTGAGTAGGTCTAAAAAGTCATGCATGTAATGAACAACAAGAATTTACCTATGAAATTACAGTTGTACCCCCAAAGATAAAATCTCGACCCAAGATTTGGTAAAAGTAGAGGTGAAGATAGCTGAACAAGTTTATGATTCGAAGGAAAGAACAATATTAATGGAGGAAAGGAATTGTTTCGTACAAACGGATTAGGAAATGTTTGTACGCGTGCCAAATACTCGGACTCATTTATTTATATCCTATTACTTACAAGCAGAGGCGTCCCAATTCTTGTAAGCAAGAGTTTATAAATTCATGGCCCACTGATTTGTAATTTCTTGTTAAGATGAAAAAGTGCACTGATGTAACACGCCCAAAATATCGCAGCGGAAGACTGTGTCATAGGGGTGCTACTTCATAATACAAAGTACAAGGTATAGAAAACGAACTCTAAATGAGACGTTTTGAAAAGTTACCATTTGATTAATAAATTCCGAGATACAAACTTGAGTTCCATAATACAATACATAAGAGTTTTAAAACATATCGAATGGTAAAGATAAAAGCATAAGTCTTCAAAACATGCCAAGCGACTCTATGCTCCATGCAACAGCTATCACCTTACAGACCTGAGATAAACATGCTAAAGTGTCAACACAATGGTTAGTGAGTTCATAGAGTTTGTCTTAAAACAGTTGAAAAGTCTTTAATGAATATTCGCACAGCAAAGGCATCGTGAATCCACTCAGTTGCAATTCCCGCCATAAGAGACTTGCAACCTGTGTGTTCACAACCCACT
Organism: Artemisia argyi; assembly: GCA_030686995.1. NCBI lineage: Eukaryota > Viridiplantae > Streptophyta > Magnoliopsida > Asterales > Asteraceae > Artemisia > Artemisia argyi. Next base: position 156,586,936 of record CM060700.1, on the reverse strand, counting down.
GCTAACATATAGTATGATTTCGATATAGGTGTATACGATATATGCACGCTTAATGTAAAGTATCACTGCCTACTGAACCTCTTGACAAGAATAAGCACAAATGCTTCAAAGAATAAGCACAAATGCTTCATAGTGGATTATATTCACCCAAGGCCAGGAATATATGGCAATGGTGGGGGCGTCAGCCCGATAGTACTATCAATACCTCTCCCTCGGCTCCATCCAGGAGTTAAACAGTAGTTAAAGAATATAGCGTATAGAACACATTAAGGCACATATCGTAATAAAACTACACATCATGTTTAAGAGTATAAAAATATAGCATAGCATATGAGTAAAATTGTCTTTAGTAAAAGAGAAAGCAAGTAGTTTAAGCATGTATCTCCCCAAAAGAGTTTAAAACAAGTAAATGAGAAAAGTGGGGCTACGAACTCACCTTAAGCTTAAGTGATGTGAAATCATAGTGGTAGTCGAATCGTGAGAGTCTCTAAGAGCAGCCTATAATAGAACGTTGCGACTTAGGTTTTGAGTAACGTCTAAGAATATGAAGAATTGCCCATATATGTCTTGCATAATGTTCATGATGTAGTACTTTATATATAGCGTAAGTCTTTGAATATAAATGGTTTATGAAACATGTATAAGTTGTATATCTCTTACTACCGTTCGGGCCGACATAATTTAGAAGTCATGGAGTAAACATTCGAGGAGCCAGGACACTTTAATTCGTAAATCCACAACTCATCTCGACGGCTTACTTAATGAACTCCTCACATGAGGCTCCCTACTATTGTAGTATTTGATAACAAATGTATAAGTTTTTATCCGAAAAGTTACATGTCCAATATTTGAATAAACTTAGGAAAGTCTATTTGTACATGAAGATTGTTATTAGGGTAAGTTTATTATAACTTGTATCTCATGGTTCTTTAGGTGGAGTAGATCCAAATTGTTTGTTCAAGTTATCGTCAACTCCTTGTTTCATGTTTTCGCCTAAGTAAGTTTATATGGTCATTTAGTCATGGCTTCGCCGTGACCTTGGTCATTTTTCCATGGTCTTGAGACTCAACCTTGGCTTTATCCATGGTTGTGGTCTTGGCTTTAGGTCATTAGACCTCTTGGTCTTAGTAAATCATAACTATTATATAGTGACTTTGGTCTAAAATGGGCTGTTAAGATTTTGAAGAAAATTATCACTCGGAAAGCGTTTTCAGGGCTCGAGCTTCTTTGTTCCTAAACGAAAATGTCGTTCCGGACAACATTCGTGTTTTAACTTTTTGATGAATTGGAGCAGAAGTGGGACTTTCAAAATGGCAGAATGCAAAAACAGTAGGTATAGGCAGTTTTGCCGTTTTGGTTTCGCTAACTTCTTATGGCCATAACTTTTGACTCGGGTACTTGTTTTGGGTGATTCAAATTGCTATGTTTTCCTTGTTAAGTCCTATTTAACATTAAGTAAGTGTCAAATATCAAAGTTATACTATTTTGGTCGTGGTTCTCCATAAAAATCACTAGTTTGCTTGTTTACTTGTCATAAGTTAACATATGTATACTAATACTTGTTTTATCCATTTTTAAACATCATGAACACAATAACAAGAACATATATAGCATGAAAGGAATAGAAAGAGCATGAAAATGATAATTAAGTAAGAAAGTATGTTAGGGTTTGCTTATAACTTGAGGCTTTCTAAAAGAAAGGTAAGTAACTAGTAAGGTACGGACTTTGATAGACTTAAGCTTCACCCTTTGCAATCTATGATAAACCGAGGTTATTTGAAGATTATAACGACGCCTTCTTGAAGTCCAAAGCTATTTGAAGATTATAACGACGTCTTTTTGGAGACTTTAAAGTTATAACAATTTTTCATAGAAAATTTCCAAGATTGAAGATCAAACACTAGTTTTCTTTCAAAAACTAGTTAACTTTCTTACAAAATATAAGAAAAGTGCCTTAGGTTTTAGGACTTGAAGGTTATAAGAAGGTGTGGTGCAAGTTTTCTATGTGTTTTTAGCTTGGTATTTATAGGGTAGGAAAAATAGTTAACCATATATTGGGTTAGAATTTAACCATGGTTAGTTTAGACACTTGTAAACATCCTAGAGATCAATGGTCAAAATTTAACCACACATGGTGACTCCCCCCCCCCCATATTGGCGGTTCATGAACTTAGAGAACAAGGTGTGGACTTTTGATGATATTATCCTACTTATGTGACTAGTTTTGACCCCGTAAATTGCTAACCGTAAATGATTAAGCCTCAAAACGTAAAACCGGGTATCGTAAAAATATGAAACTTGAAAGTATGGTTAAACATGTCAATATAGTCCATAATAAAATATAAAATGAGTGGTAGGTTCTATCGGGTGCTAAAACCCTGCTAAAAACTGGAAACACGGGTCTAAAACGCGTAATTCGCGTAAAACGCTGAACTGAAAAACGTAAAATTCCAAAACTTTTGGAATTGTCCTAAAATGAAAGAAAATCATATTTCTATTGTTTATAATGTTTTATGGATATATCGGGATGCTGGAAGGGCGTTTAAACCTAAAAGTAAATCTCGGACACGGCTTTGTGATTTTTGCAGAAATGATCCGACGAGCGTGAAATTCTCGGATTATCATTAAAATAGTTTAACTTACGAGAATATGAAATAAAAATTTTGGATGTGAATAGTAAAAGTGAATAGTAAAAAGTAAAAAGTGAATAGTGAAATTTTTGGAAATAAAAGTTAACCTGAAATTGCGAATTGTTACAGTCTCTACTCCTTAAGGAAACTTCGTCCCGAAGTTTAGTGTGTCTAGGTCTCTTATCTTGATAATGGCATAATAAAGCTAGATTTAGAATAGAAGAATATGGTAGGATAAGGTACGTACCCGTTACGCATTGCGGGTTTCCTTAGCACCCAAATAGTATGCTCGACCCCGAGGTGGACTAACATTGTATCCACGGTTCGGGTTATTTTCTTCAAGCATTACGGCTAGAGTCGGGTTATCCAGCACTTGTCCCTGTGCCCTATTTAACTTAGGACAAGTATCTCGGAAGTGGTTTGGGCTATTGCACTCAAAGCATGTCTTTTGGTTGTTTCCTATATTGCTCGCATTCATCGATGCTCTACACTTATTTGCAAAATGACCCAACTGTTTGCATTTTGTACACACTCGGCATGGCTCAGACTTCTGATGATGATAAGCACATTTATTACACTTAGGATGTGGACCTTCATACTTTCCCTGATCATAAACTGTTGCCGCAAATCCTCTTGCCCTCTTATTATCAACCATTGTACCCTTTTGCTCTCCTGATTCACTTGCTCCCTTCCTTTTATCACTAATCTTCAAAGTTCCATTCCTAACCATCTCATCTGTTAGGGTCCCTGCTCTTAATATTGCACTCTGAATTGTGGGAGGTTCGGTTGTTTTTATTGTCCCACGAATCTCAGGAACAAGGCCATAGATGTACCTCTCAATCCTTTTGGATTCAGGGGTAACCAGATGAGGAACTAGTTTAGCTAGTTCATGAAACCGATCTGTGTAGGTTGCATGACCAACCCCTACCATAGAGTGATGCCAAAACTCGTCTTCTAGTTTTTGCATTTCATTAACCGGGCAGTATTCTTCCTTCAGTAATCCCTTAAAGTCGTCCCATGTCATGCCTACAGCTGCTTCTCTAGTCCTTGCTTGAATCTGCATGTTCCACCATGTCAATGCCTTTTCTGATAGTAAGCATGCAGAATATTTCACTCTCTGGTGGATTGCACAGTTACTGATGTCAATCACTGACTCCATCTTCTCGACCCATCGAGTATATGCCAATGCACCTCCTTTGCCATTAAACTAAATTGGTTTGCATGACGTAAATTCCTTATACGTACATCCAGTCCTATGGTTGTTGTTGTTGTTGTTGTTGTGGTTGTTGTTGTTATTCCTTCCTCCATCATTTGTAGCGTCATTTATGCTTCCGTGGTTTCCCGAATTGTTCATGTGATTGCCAACTTGTGTGACTACAGTGGGAAGTAGGTTTTGTAGTTGTTGGGCAATAATGGCGGAGACATCTGGATTTCCACCAGCGTTACTAGGGTTACTAGTGTCGTGAGCATCTCCTCTACCTCCACGTCCACCAGTTCTTCCTCTATCATTACTAGGATTACTAGTGTCGTGAGCAGCTCCTCTAGCACCACGACCACCAGTTCTTCCACCTCTTGGTGTTGCACCACCTCGGCTAGTGCTACGAGTTACCCTCTTTGGTGCCATGATATCTACAAGGAGGGACAGTTTGTCGACGTCAGATATGAGGTGATATTCCTAGACTACATAGTCTTAAATCTTGTCAATTTGAGTCAATTGTTGATTAATGTAAGCATGGTCACATATGTCTACGTGAGTCGTGACGCCTTTATAATTATGTTGGCCACCATAATTATAATTGCTTCCTTTCACACGTATACATATTTACCAGGCACACATAACTCAACAATTGGTACTACATAATTGGGTAGACTTTCTATCATCTGCTCTTAAGTTGTGAAAGGGTAACGTAGTCTGGGTATCTAGAAAAGGTGATATGACGAAATGGACTAGTCGCGCTTGTAGTAAGGTTTGAGTGTCGTACTAGGACATATGAATCACTTCTAGGTATTAGAATCATATAAAGTAAGTATAAGGCAAATCATCAAATCTCTACAGGAAACTAATAACCTTTATTTAACTTAATCTTATGTCTTATCAAACAAGAACTGTCACAAGATTAAGTTAATTAAACAATTATTACTTAGCTCTAAATTTTTGATGACTTGACTATTGTCTGGGGTTTCTTCTAAACAAACAATTAGCAATAAGCATATGCGCATGAAGTGTGTGTAAGGCAAAATAAGGAGGAGAGTCTTAATGTTTATATCAGTTATAGTCTAGGCACTAAATGCAACCTAGTTCTCTATAACCAAGTCTCTGATACCAATCTGTAACACCCCCAAAATATCGCAGCGGAAGACTGTGTCATAGGGGTGCTACTTCATAATACAAAGTACAAGGTATAGAAAACGAACTCTAAATGAGACGTTTTGAAAAGTTACCATTCGATTAATAAATTCCGAGATACAAACTTGAGTTCCATAATACAATACATAAGAGTTTTAAAACATATCGAATGGTAAAGATAAAAGCATAAGTCTTCAAAACATGCCAAGCGACTCTATGCTCCATGCAACAGCTATCACCTTACAGACCTGAGATAAACATGCTAAAGTGTCAACACAATGGTTGGTGAGTTCATAGAGTTTGTCTTAAAACAGTTGAAATGTCTTTAAAGAATATTCGCACAGCAAAGGCATCGTGAATCCACTCAGTTGCAATTCCCGCCATAAGAGACTTGCAACCTGTGTGTTCACAACCCACTGCTAATATATAGTATGATTTCGATATAGGTGTATACGATATATGCACGCTTAATGTAAAGTATCACTGCCTACTGAACCTCTTGACAAGAATAAGCACAAATGCTTCAAAGAATAAGCACAAATGCTTCATAGTGGATTATATTCACCCAAGGCCAGGAATATATGGCAATGGTGGGGGCGTCAGCCCGATAGTACTATCAATACCTCTCCCTCGGCTCCATCCAGGAGTTAAACAGTAGTTAAAGAATATAGCGTATAGAACACATTAAGGCACATATCGTAATAAAACTACACATCATGTTTAAGAGTATAAAAATATAGCATAGCATATGAGTAAAATTGTCTTTAGTAAAAGAGAAAGCAAGTAGTTTAAGCATGTATCTCCCCAAAAGAGTTTAAAACAAGTAAATGAGAAAAGTGGGGCTACGAACTCACCTTAAGCTTAAGTGATGTGAAATCAAAGTGGTAGTCGAATCGTGAAAGTCTCTAAGAGCAGCCTATAATAGAACGTTGCGACTTAGGTTTTGAGTAACGTCTAAGAATACGAAGAATTGCCCATATATGTCTTGCATAATGTTCATGATGTAGTACTTAGTATATAGCGTAAGTCTTTGAATATAAATGGTTTATGAAACATGTATAAGTTGTATATCTCTTACTACCGTTCGGGCCGACATAATTCAGAAGTCATGGAGTAAACGTTCGAGGAGCCAGGACACTTTAATTCGTAAATCCAAAACTCATCTCGACGGCTTACTTAATGAACTCCTCACATGAGGCTCCCTACTATTGTAGTGTTTTATAACAAATGTATAAGTTTTGATCCGAAAAGTTACATGTCCAATATTTGAATAAACTTAGGAAAGTCTATTTGTACATGAAGATTGTTATTAGGGTAAGTTTATTATAACTTGTATCTCATGGTTCTTTAGGTGGAGTAGATCCAAATTGTTTGTTAAAGTTATCGTCAACTCCTTGTTTCATGTTTTCACCTAAGTAAGTTTATATGGTCATTTAGTCATGGCTTCGCCGTGACCTTGGTCATTTTTCTATGGTCTTGAGACTCAAACTTGGCTTTAGCCATGGTTGTGGTCTTGGCTTTAGGTCATTAGACCTCTTGGTCTTAGTAAATCATAACTATTATATAGTGACTTTGGTCTAAAATGGGCTGTTAAGATTTTGAAGAATATTATCACTCAGAAAGCGTTTTCAGGGCTCGAGGTTCTTTGTCCCTGAACGAAAACGTCGTTCCGGACAACTTTCGTGTTTTAACTTTTTGATGAATCGGAGCAGAAGTGGGACTTTCAAAATGGCAGAATGCAAAAACAGTAGGTATAGGCAGTTTTGCCGTTTTGGTTTCGCTAACTTCTTATGGCCATAACTTTTGACTCGGGTACTTGTTTTGGGTGATTCAAATTGCTATGTTTTCCTTGTTAAGTCCTCTTTAACATTAAGTAAGTGTCAAATATCAAAGTTATACTATTTTGGTCGTGGTTCTCCATAAAAATCACTAGTTTGCTTGTTTACTTGTCATAAGTTAACATATGTATACCGATACTTGTTTTATCCATTTTTAAACATCATGAACACAATAACAAGAACATATATAGCATGAAAGGAACACAAAGAGCATGAAAATGATAATTAAGTAAGAAAGTATGTTAGGGTTTGCTTACAACTTGAGGCTTTCTAAAAGAAAGGTAAGTAACTAGTAAAGTACGGACTTTGATAGACTTAAGCTTCACCCTTTGTAATCTATGATAAACCGAGGTTATTTGAAGATTATAACGACGCCATCTTGAAGTCCAAAGCTATTTGAAGATTATAACGACGTCTTTTTGGAGACTTTAAAGTTATAACAATTTTTCATAGAAAATTTCCAAGATTGAAGATCAAACACTAGTTTTCTTTCAAAAACTAGTTAACTTTCTTACAAAATATAAGAAAAGTGCCTTAGGTTTTAGGACTTGAAGGTTATAAGAAGGTGTGGTGCAAGTTTTCTATGTGTTTTTAGCTTGGTATTTATAGGGTAGGAAAAATAGTTAACCATATATTGGGTTAGAATTTAACCATGGTTAGTTTAGACACTTGTAAACATCCTAGAGATCAATGGTCAAGATTTAACCACACATGGTGACTCCCCCCCCCCCCATATTGGCGGTTCATGAACTTGGAGAACAAGGTGTGGACTTTTGATGATATTATCCTACTTATGTGACTAGTTTTGACCCCGTAAATTGCTAACCGTAAATGATTAAGCCTCAAAACGTAAAACCGGGTATCGTAAAAATATGAAACTTGAAAGTATGGTTAAACATGTCAATATAGTCCATAATAAAATATAAAATGAGTGGTAGGTTCTATCGGGTGCTAAAACCCTGCTAAAAACTGGAAACACGGGTCTAAAACGCTGAACTGAAAAACGTAAAATTCCAAAACTTTTGGAATTGTCCTAAAATGAAAGAAAATCATATTTCTATTGTTTATAATGTTTTATGGATATATCGGGATGCTGGAAGGGCGTTTAAACCTAAAAGTAAATCTCGGACACGGCTTTGTGATTTTTGCAGAAATGATCCGACGAGCGTGAAATTCTCGGATTATCATTAAAATAGTTTAACTTACGAGAATATGAAATAAAAATTTTGGACGTTAATAGTAAAAGTGAATAGTAAAAAGTAAAAAGTGAATAGTGAAATTTTCGGAAATAAAAGTTAACCTGAAATTGCGAATTGTTACAACTGATTCATCGTAATAAGATGATTATAAATCATCCTTAAGTAGTGTCGGCGGAAAAAGGAGAGGGTTAACCACACTTAAGGAGGTGTGGTACGGGAATGTTTTGAGAGAGTGGGTTATCAGCATTAGCCATGTTAGTAACTCGAGTTTCGAGTGCTGCAGTACTACTGTCAACAACTAGTTGCCAAATGCCACCCTGAGTCATGGCTTTGCAAGATAACATGAGAGTAGAGGGATAATATCATAAGTCGGTCGTAATGAGGATTACGAAAACTCCGACATAGATATTTTCACAAGTTTCTAACTAATAGAAACTTGCAGAGTGACAGAAGGTTTGAGAATACAAGTTCTAATACTTAGAACATTGTTTGACGGAAGAGTAGAGAGTAACGGAAGAAAAGGAAGGAAGAGTAAGAAAGGACAGGAGGGTAGCTTTGGACGGTGGGTAAGGACGGAAGGGTTGGTTTAGACGAGAGAGTAGGTAGAATAGGGTATAACGGAAAAGTAAGAAGAAGAGTGGGAAAGAGTAGGGGAGTAGGAATTTATGGAGGTGAGGGTGAGGAATAAGAAATTTTAGAATAGGGAAAAAAATAGCGGAGGAGTGGGAGGAGTGGAAAGAGTGAAAAAATGGCGGAAGAGTAAAGAGAGGGAAAAATGACGGAGGAGTGAAATGAGTGAAAAATGCTGGAGGAGTGAAAAGTGTGGAGAATAATGGGGAATTGGGAAATGACAAAGGAGTGTGAAATGACGGAAGAATAGGAAATAACGGAGTAGTAGAAAAGAATGGGGGAGTAGGAAGGAACGAAGGAGTGAGATTGAACGGAAGAGTAAGAAAAGATTACCTCAGAGGATGGAAATCCTAATGAGGTTAAGATTTACTATATTTCCTCGAAGCTTGTTCCCCACCTAAAGGTCGCGGTACGATATATAGTGAATTATCTAGTTTGGCAGCTTAGATTTATTAAGGGAATAGTCTAGGGGTAGTGTAGTTACTTTAACCGGTGAATGATGATGGAAAATCATCATAAGTCTCAGTGTTCCTAGGTGAAGTCATTTCCAAGTTATAACTACTAACCTCGAGTTCTAGGTCTGGGTATATAAAACTTAGGGTAGGCTCGGGATAACCTAATGGTGCAATATTCCTACTAATTCCTAAATCCTCAAAGATATAGTTTATTGGAAATCTTAATACGGGATACGCAACTTATGAGACTAGGTATAGACAAACAAAAACCTCAAACGGCTTGTTCATATAACTTATAAGGTGAAAACTTGACTAGTACCCATATCCCGCAACTAGACTAAGTACTAAAAGCTTAAGATTCTAGGTCGGTAATTTACTAGTCTAATCCTATGTTATTCTCAAGTTTCCTAGATTGCGTCTAAAAGACTCCTTACTCTTATGTCCTCGATAATAATTACAAGAGTAAAAAGCCTAACAAGCCTAACACGAACTAAAACAAACTTATTGGAATGTCCTTCCTATAACTTAACTATCAGGGCATGAGTTTTCTCTAGTTGGTTTTCTAACCTATCAAAGTCTCTAAGATTAGTAATCTTATTTTCTATATCCTCGATACGTTCTGGACATAACCTATCTAAGTTATTTAAAATATCATCTATTTATTCTTATATTTTTCCTAAGGGTGTCCTATCCAAAATTATTTCTAACCTTGAATATAGGGAAACCTAGAAAGTGTAGTACGGGTTTTACTAAGAGCGGAAACTACTTCAGATATCATAGTAATCTTAAGGTAGTGGGAAGTGAAGAGGGAAGAATAAGAGTATGCTTATATATAACCATTATATACTTGCATATAGGAACAGTTAGGGGAAGATGCTCTAACTAGGGGAAACTAAAAGAATTTAGAGAAGTGAGAATTTAGAGGCGGGGGAAGAATAGTTCACTGAATTCAGAATGAATTCAGATCGTCATGATGTAGAATAAAGATTCTCATCATTAGTGTAATATAAGATGATAGTGGAAGTGATTTAAGGGGTTCAAGGTTTTTAGGAATTGTAAGAAGATTGAGTACGCGGACAATTGTAATACATGACACACAATGTCATAAAACAACTAAGAAGGAGATCAAACCCACATATGGTCATAAATAACTTGTCATACATTGATACGTGGGGATTGCACCAAGCTTTACCTCTCAAGGGATCTTGAGAAGTTTACAACCCCCACCAGGCAGTGTACCTGATCGATGTAATATAGTATAGTGACAAGTACCGGGGGATTGATCGTTCAGCTAGGAATAGTGTCACTAGGATTAGAAAACCTAAAGATTAAGTCTAGGGATGAGGGATGAGGATTACGAAAACTCTGACATAGATATTTTCACAAGTTTCTAACTAATAGAAACTTGCAGAGTGACAAAAGGTTTAAGAATACAAGTTCTAATACTTAGAACATTGTTTGACGGAAGAGTAGATAGTAACGGCAGAAAAGGAAGGAAGAGTAAGAAAGGACAGGAGGGTAGCTTTGGACGGTGGGTAAGGACGGAAGGGTTGGTTTAGACGAGAGAGTAGGTAGAATAGGGTATGACGGAAAAGTAAGAAGAAGAGTGGGAAAGAGTAGGGGAGTAGGAATTTATGGAGGTGAGGGTGAGGAATAAGAAATTTTAGAATAGGGAAAAAAATAGCGGAGGAGTGGGAGGAGTGGAAAGAGTGAAAAAATGACGGAAGAGTAAAGAGAGGGAAAAATGACGGAGGAGTGAAATGAGTGAAAAATGCTGGAGGAGTGAAAAGTGTGGAGAATAATGGGGAATTGGGAAATGACAAAGGAGTGTGAAATGACGGAAGAATAGGAAATAACGGAGTAGTAGAAAAGAATGGGGGAGTAGGAAGGAACGAAGGAGTGAGATTGAACGGAAGAGTAAGAAAAGATTACCTCAGAGGATGGAAATCCTAATGAGGTTAAGATTTACTATATTTCCTCGTAGCTTGTTCCCCACCTAAAGGTCGCGGTACGATATATAGTGAATTATCGTGTTTGGCAGCTTAGATTTATTAAGGGAATAGTCTAGGGGTAGTGTAGTTACTTTAACCGGTGAATGATGACGGAAAATCATCATAAGTCTCAGTGTTCCTAGGTGAAGTCATTTCCAAGTTATAACTACTAACCTCGAGTTCTAGGTCTGGGTATATAAAACTTAGGGTAGGCTCGGGATAACCTAATGGTGCAATATTCCTACTAATTCCTAAATCCTCAAAGATATAGTTTATAGGAAATCTTAATGCGGGATAGGCAACTGATGAGACTAGGTATAGACAAACAAAAACCTCAAAACGGCTTGTTCATATAACTTATAAGGTGAGAACTTGACTAGTACCCATATCCCGCAACTAGACTAAGTACTAAAAGCTTAAGATTCTAGGTCGGTAATTTACTAGTCTAATCCTATGTTATTCTCAAGTTTCCTAGGTTGCGTCTAAAAGACTCCTTACTCTTATGTCTCGATAATAATTACAAGAGTAAAAACCCTAACACGAACTAAAACAAACTTATTGGAATGTCCTTCCTATAACTTAAGTATCAGGGCATGAGTTTTCTCTAGTTGGTTTTCTAACCTATCAAAGTCTCTAAGATCAGTAATCTTATTTTCTATATCCTCGATACGTTCTGGACATAACCTATCTAAGTGATTCAAAATATCCTCTATTTATTCTTATATTTTTCCTAAGGGTGTCCAATCCAAAATTATTTCTAACCTTGAATATGGGGAAACCTAGAGAGTGTAGTTGGATTTTACTAAGAGCGGAAACTACTTCAGATATCATAGTAATCTTAAGGTAGTGGGAAGTGAAGAGGGAAGAATAAGAGTATGCTTATATATAACCATTATATACTTGCATATAGGAACAGTTAGGGGAAGATGCTCTAACTAGGGGAAACTAAAAGAATTTAGAGAAGTGAGAATTTAGAGGCGGGGGAAGAATAGTTCACTGAATTCAGAATGAATTCAGATCGTCATGATGTAGAATAAAGATTCTCATCATTAGTGTCATATAAGATGATAGTGGAAGTGATTTAAGGGGTTCAAGGTTTTTAGGAATTGTAAGAAGATTGAGTACGGGGACAATTTTAATACATGACACACAATGTCATAAAACAACTAAGAAGGAGATCAAACCTACATATGGTCATAAATAACTTGTCATACACTGATATGTGGGGATTGCACCAAGGTTTACCTCTCAAGGGATCTTGAGAAGCTTACAACCCCCACCAGGAAGTGTACCTGATCGATGTAATATAGTATAGTGACAAGTACCGGGGGATTGATCGTTCAGCTAGGAATAGTGTCACTAGGATTAGAAAACCTAAAGATTAAGTCTAGGGATGAGGGATGAGGATTACAAAAACTCTGACATAGATATTTTCACAAGTTTCTAACTAATAGAAACTTGCAGAGTGACAAAAGGTTTGAGAATACAAGTTCTAATACTTAGAACATTGTTTGACGGAAGAGTAGAGAGTAACGGCAGAAAAGGAAGGAAGAGTAAGAAAGGATAGGAGGGTAGCTTTGGACGGTGGGTAAGGACGGAAGGGTTGGTTTAGACGAGAGAGTAGGTAGAATAGGGTATGACGGAAAAGTAAGAAGAAGAGTGGGAAAGAGTAGGGCAGTAGGAATTTATGGAGGTGAGGGAGAGGAATAAGAAATTTTAGAATAGAGAAAAAAATAGCGGAGGAGTGGGAGGAGTGGAAAGAGTGAAAAAATGACGGAAGAGTAAAGAGAGGGAAAAATGACGGAGGAGTGAAAAGAGTGAAAAATGTTGGAGGAGTGAAAAGTGTGAAGAATAATGGGGAATTGGGAAATGACAAAGGAGTGTGAAATGATGGAAGAATAGGAAATAACGGAGTAGTAGAAAAGAATGGGGGAGTAGGAAGGAACGAAGGAGTGAGATTGAACGGAAGAGTAAGAAAAGATTACCTCAGAGGATGGAAATCCTAATGAGGTTAAGATTTACTATATTTCCTCGAAGCTTGTTCCCCACCTAAAGGTAGCGGTACGATATATAGTGAATTATCTAGTTTGGCAACTTAGATTTATTAAGGGAATAGTCTAGGGGTAGTGTAGTTACTTTAACCGGTGAATGATGATGGAAAATCATCATAAGTCTCAGTGTTCCTAGGTTAAGTCAATTCCAATTTATAACTACTAACCTCGAGTTCTAGGTCTGGGTATATAAAACTTAGGGTAGGCTCGGGGTAACCTAATGGTGCAATATTCCTACTAATTCCTAAATCCTCAAAGATATAGTTTATAGGAAATCTTAATACGGGATAGGCAACTGATGAGACTAGGTATAGACAAACAAAAACCTCAAAACGGCTTGTTCATATAACTTATAAGGTGAAAACTTGACTAGTACCCGTATCCCGCAACTAGACTAAGTACTAAAAGCTTAAGTTTCTAGGTCGGTAATTTACTAGTCTAATCCTATGTTATTCTCAAGTTTCCTAGATTGCGTCTAAAAGACTCCTTACTCTTATGTCTCGATAATAATTACAAGAGTAAAAACCCTAACACGAACTAAAACAAACTTCCTTCCTATAACTTAACTATCAGGGCATGAGTTTTCTCTAGTTGGTTTTCTAACCTATCAAAGTCTCTAAGATCGGTAATCTTATTTTCTATATCCTTGATACGTTCTGGACATAACCTATCTAAGTGATTCAAAATATCCTCTATTTATTCTTATATTTTTCCTAAGGGTGTCCGATCCAAAATTATTTCTAACCTTGAATATAGGGAAACCTAGAGAGTGTAGTACGGGTTTTACTAAGAGCGGAAACTACTTCAGATATCATAGTAATCTTAAGGTAGTGGGAAGTGAAGAGGGAAGAATAAGAGTATGCTTATATATAACCATTATATACTTGCATATAGGAACAGTTAGGGGAAGATGCTCTAACTAGGGGAAACTAAAAGAATTTAGAGAAGTGAGAATTTAGAGGCGGGGGAAGAATAGTTCACTGAATTCAGAATGAATTCAGATCGTCATGATGTAGAATAAAGATTCTCATCATTAGTGTCATATAAGATGATAGTGGAAGTGATTTAAGGGGTTCAAGGTTTTTAGGAATTGTAAGAAGATTGAGTACGGGGACAATTGTAATACATGACACACAATGTCATAAAACAACTAAGAAGGAGATCAAACCTACATATGGTCATAAATAACTTGTCATACACTGATACGTGGGGATTGCACCAAGCTTTACCTCTCAAGGGATCTTGAGAAGCTTACAACCCCCACCAGGAAGTGTACCTGATCGATGTAATATAGTATAGTGACGAGTACCGGGGGATTGATCGTTCAGCTAGGAATAGTGTCACTAGGATTAGAAAACCTAAAGATTAAGTCTAGGGATGAGGGATGAGGATTACAAAAACTCTGACATAGATATTTTCACAAGTTTCTAACTAATAGAAACTTGCAGAGTGACAAAAGGTTTGAGAATACAAGTTCTAATACTTAGAACATTGTTTGACGGAAGAGTAGAGAGTAACGGCAGAAAAGGAAGGAAGAGTAAGAAAGGATAGGAGGGTAGCTTTGGACGGTGGGTAAGGACGGAAGGGTTGGTTTAGACGAGAGAGTAGGTAGAATAGGGTATGACGGAAAAGTAAGAAGAAGAGTGGGAAAGAGTAGGGCAGTAGGAATTTATGGAGGTGAGGGAGAGGAATAAGAAATTTTAGAATAGAGAAAAAAATAGCGGAGGAGTGGGAGGAGTGGAAAGAGTGAAAAAATGACGGAAGAGTAAAGAGAGGGAAAAATGACGGAGGAGTGAAAAGAGTGAAAAATGTTGGAGGAGTGAAAAGTGTGAAGAATAATGGGGAATTGGGAAATGACAAAGGAGTGTGAAATGATGGAAGAATAGGAAATAACGGAGTAGTAGAAAAGAATGGGGGAGTAGGAAGGAACGAAGGAGTGAGATTGAACGGAAGAGTAAGAAAAGATTACCTCAGAGGATGGAAATCCTAATGAGGTTAAGATTTACTATATTTCCTCGAAGATTGTTCCCCACCTAAAGGTCGCGGTACGATATATAGTGAATTATCTAGTTTGGCAACTTAGATTTATTAAGGGAATAGTCTAGGGGTAGTGTAGTTACTTTAACCGGTGAATGATGATGGAAAATCATCATAAGTCTCAGTGTTCCTAGGTGAAGTCATTTCCAATTTATAACTACTAACCTCGAGTTCTAGGTCTGGGTATATAAAACTTAGGGTAGGCTCGGGGTAACCTAATGGTGCAATATTCCTACTAATTCCTAAATCCTCAAAGATATAGTTTATAGGAAATCTTAATACGGGATAGGCAACTTATGAGACTAGGTATAGACAAACAATAACCTCAAAACGGCTTGTTCATATAACTTATAAGGTGAAAACTTGACTAGTACCCATATCCCGCAACTAGACTAAGTACTAAAAGCTTAAGATTCTAGGTCGGTAATTTACTACTCTAATCCTATGTTATTCTCAAGTTTCCTAG
This sequence comes from Artemisia argyi, assembly GCA_030686995.1. NCBI lineage: Eukaryota > Viridiplantae > Streptophyta > Magnoliopsida > Asterales > Asteraceae > Artemisia > Artemisia argyi. The sequence continues at coordinate 156,571,292 of CM060700.1, read as the reverse complement.
ATTGCGTCTAAAAGTCTCCTTACTCTAATGTCCTCGACAATAATTACAAGAGTAAAAAGCCTAACACGAACTAAAACAACCTTATTGGAATGTCCTTCCTATAACTTAACTATCGGGGCATGAGTTTTCTCTAGTTGGTTTTCTAACCTATCAAAGTCTCTAAGATCAGTAATCTTATTTTCTATATCCTCGATACGTTCTAGACATAACCTATCTAAGTGATTCAAAATATCCTCTATTTATTCTTATATTTTTTCTAAGGGTGTCCTATCCAAAATTATTTCTAACCTTGAATATAGGGAAACCTAGAGAGTGTAGTACGGGTTTTACTAAGACCGGAAACTACTTCAGATATCATAGTAATCTTAAGGTAGTGGGAAGTGAAGAGGGAAGAATAAGAGTATGCTTATATATAACCATTATATACTTGCATATAGGAATAGTTAGGGGAAGATGCTCTAACTAGGGGAAACTAAAAGAATTTAGAGAAATGAGAATTTAGAGGCGGGGGAAGAATAGTTCACTGAATTCAGATCGTCATGATGTAGAATAAAGATTCTCATCATTAGTATCATATAAGATGATAGTGGAAGTGATTTAAGGGGTTCAAGGTTTTTAGGAATTGTAAGGAGATTGAGTACGGGGACAATTGTAATACATGACACACAATGTCATAAAACAACATAGGAAGGAGATCAAACCCACATATGGTCATAAATAACTTGTCATACACTGATACGTGGGGATTGCACCAAGCTTTACCTCTCAAGGGATCTTGAGAAGCTTACAACCCCCACCAGGCAGTGTACCTGATCGATGTAGTATAGTATAGTGACAAGTACCGGGTGATTGATCGTTCAGCTAGGAATAGTGTCGCTAGGATTAGAAAACCTAAAGATTAAGTCTAGGGATAAGGGATGATTCTTTTTGTATTTTTTATATTTTTAGAAAAGCAAGTAAATATCTCGGGTTTGAAGGATTTGGGCGGAATTAGTTGCTAGTCAACTAACCCAATACTAAGATGCAATCGAAATAAAATACTAAAAATGAAAGTAAACTAATTATACTAAGGTTGTGAGCAATAAGTGGGAGAAATGTGTTTACTTAGATTTCACTACTCCCTAGATATCTTTTACACGTTAATTACTTGTTATAGTTGCGTGGATGACGGATTGTATTCCTTAATACCATTCATGGGGTGGCTTACTTAACTCCCCAATCCTATGAGTGCCTACTTCACTCCTATGTCGAGCCGGCTAAGAAGCTCCTAACATGGGATCATTAGAATTTACTCATGCATTAAATACAACCAATAAAACCTAGTACACATCGGTTCGTGTTTCCTAAGACGTTCAAGCATGTTACCAATTGGAGATCTGCCAGTTTTCTTAAGCCTAACATTGAAATCATTCATCCAATACAACCATAAACAAGTAATCAACACATAATTAACATCCAGGTTTCATTAGATCCAAGCAAACACAAGATAGATCTAGCCTAACATGGTGGAATCAAGACAAGCACAAGATATAGACAACCAACACATAGATATATTGATTGAATTAAGAGAAGACTTATCTCAATTACACATGTAAGGGTTCAAGGGCTGAAAACCCTTGAAAAAGCTGTAAAATTCGTATATGGTTCGGCCTTAGGGTTTCTCCAAACTTCTCTCTTTTTATGAATGAAAATTAGAAAACTATATATAGATTTTTGAGGGTGACGGCGTCAAGAACAATGGTGTGACGCCGTCATCTTGCCGCCAAATATTTCCTTGGACTGTCTAGATCTACATCTGACGCCGTCATGTAGTCCCCTTCTGCAGGCCGTCACGCATTTAACTCTTGACTCTCTACTTGTGACGCCTTCACGTTTCTACTGGGTCGTCATGGAATTTACTCTTGACGCCGTCAGAAATGTCCTCTTGACGCCGTTATACACTGTTCCTAGCATGGAAAATTAAGTCTTTGGCGTTTTCTTCACTTTTATGCTCCAAAAACGTCCGAATTGCTTCTTTTTCTAGATTTCTCTCCCAAAGTACCTAAAATCACAAAAGGAACGATTTAGGGTAATATTTGATCAAATAAATTCAATTTCGGGCTTAAATGACCCCCTAAAAGTGGTTCATTTTTCACCTCATCATATACCCTTACACTTGAGATTTGCTTGTCCTCAAGCAAATGCGCTTTTATTCTAGTCAAAATACAAGTTAGGGGTCATTTAACACTAATATAAAAGTAATTACAACAAATAATCATTCCACTAAAGACCAAAGACAAGCACGGAGGTCATATACTAGCACCTCACAAATAGTGTTTAGATACTCACATCTCTCGGGTGTAATAAAGTATAAATTATAATATGGAAACCGAAGATATCTCTCACTACCTGTCATAGCAAAATAGATTACCATAGGCTTGGGAAAGGATCAAACCTCCACCACATGGCGTAAGCACCTAGGATAAACTATCAAAGAGGTCTTTTAAAAGGGTTGTAACATTAGGTGTAGGGATATGGAATACACGGTTTTGCTGGATATAGGCAGTCTTTACTGGTGGTGAGTTAACAATCTTGGTTAATTACATGTACAATATGGCATTGCTAAGCCAAGACTAGACTCGACTTAAGCTAATAAATGAAAAATAACAAAAACATAAAATGAACATAGAATAAAAAGGGATGGTAGTCCGTATGTTTTTTTCTCTTTTTCTCTTTTTCTATTTTTTTTCTTTTCTTTTTCTTGTTTTTTCGATTTTTTTTTCTTTCTTGCATACACTCTTACCCTACCATCTAAAATAATACATCATAAGGAATGAACATTCCCCTTACACTTGAATTTTTACATACGTTACAATAAACTAATCGAATGACTCGAATTAAGAAAATCAAAACACTTGGAGTACTTTTAAAGATTAACGTACATATGGGGGTAATATATGATGTTCTTCCCCATTACTCCACAAAATAAGTACTTTACCCATGAGTCCCAATCGTCCCAAAACAATATGTACAAGGATATGACTCGACTTAGCAACCATGTAATCAATTAGATAATTAACTTAGGGTTTAACAAATAACAATAATGCACAAAAGATGAGCGCATACACGGAAGGCTAAGGCGATTTGGGTGTACATTTAAGTGGGGTGTAACAAATTCTTCCTTTAAGTAAGATGCTTAAAGTTAGAAACGAAAAGATAGGCTCGGAGGGGTGTACTGGGGGTTTCGTGTACTAAAAATGAGTACAACGCTAAGGTGTGGGAAAAATTAGTTGACTTAACTAGCCAAGTAATATGACTTAAATGGTCAAGTAATTATAATACGGGTTTAACACAAGGGTGATCCTAATGCCTCTTATCATGTAGTAAATCCTACCACACGAATGTAGTCTCACTAGCGGTCTCGGGATGCATCACTAACGCAAGTTCTCGAATCTAAATGCTACCGGTACACTGATAAGCACTAATAGTAAATGCTTTTCCTATCAAATCTAAAGGCGAACCTCACATATTTGGGTGGAAAATTTTTCTGAATGATACGGTTTTGTGCTAGTCATACAATCTCCTATCCATGAGACACTTGCTATGGCTAAAGTTTCACTCCTAAATGTTGTAAAATTTTTTAAATTTGGCGCTAAAATTGCACTAACAAGTATTTCTCATAGTTTTATTACACATCTACTATTAAACAAACAAGCTCAAGCGAAAGTGTATTTGTAAGGTATCATCATTTTACCCTCCCCTTACACTTAAGATGAACATTGTCCCCAATGTTCAAGTAAAGAATGTAAAAGTGAAAAAGTAAAAAGAATGAAATCAAATACTCCCCTGATTCGCTCGGTATGGATAATAAGGTGGCCAAGTTAGATCTTCCTCCAAGAAAATGAACAATCAAAGCTTCCCTTCCAGAAAAATAAATCATCTTCTTGTCATACATAACCTGTAAATCCTGAGAAAATAGACAAGGAAACCTCGCATAAAATCGGCGGCAATCTACATAAGTTACTAACTCCTAGAAAACAAAATAAGATATAATGCTTGTGGAATGAAGTTTACAGATTTCCTGGAGATTATTGATGAGTGTCTAAATACTCATCATTTTATACCAATCTGAACGGCCAAAACATCCAAAAACACTCAAATATGCATCATAATACATAAAATATCTTAGAAGTGTGTTTTATTTGTTTCAAATGCAAAATAATCAAAAACAGATAAGAAACGAACAAAGTTTGCATAATTAGCAGTTTCGGTCCCTCAAGTTTCATATATTGTCAAAACTAGTCCCTGGTTTTTCAAAACATGTTAAATATCATCAAAGGTCCTTGGGGATTCATAAGTTGTCAAAATAAGTCCTTTAAAGTTAAAAATTGCAAAATTACAACTTTAGTCGCCCAAGTTTCAAAAATGTCAAAATTAGTCCTCAGGTTTTAAAAAAATGGAAAAATATTAAAAACAAACCTTTGGACTATTCATTAATGGCATAATTGGTCCTTGTGGTATTTATTGAGAATTTACAGGTTCAATCCTTCACAAATTCAGAAATTACATGTTTGGTCCCTGGAGTTTGAAGATTTGGCAGAAAAGGTCCCCGGGTGTTAAAAAATGGAAAAATATCAACTGTGGTCCTTGTACTATTCATAATTGGCAAATTACACCCTTTTGATAACTATGGGAAAGTCACAAAGTCAGCCCCTCAATTTTCAGGAAATTACAAAATTAGTCCTTGTGATTAATTACAAACAAACCGGACCAAAAATAAAAACCAATCCAAACCAAACAAAAATCCAGCCCACCCCTTTTATTTACCCTTTGGGCCCAACCATCCAACCAGCCCAACTACAAACCAAACCCACCCTAAATATTAAAATCGGGGTTTGACCCCAATCAAATCCACCCTTTTTCCCTCTTTATCCCCTTCCTCCTCACACCACCACTGCAACTCCAATACCACTTCACCACCCACAGTATTGCTACCACCTCATCACCTACTCCTCCACAGCTGTATCTTACACCTATACACACCACCATGGTGCATTAAATGCAAAAATACGGCTGCACGCTACCATTTGGACTTTTGGTGCCAAAAATGACATTTGATGGCTAAGATGAGTTACAGGCATCCAATGATCAAGATTTAAAGTGGGATTTACTCAGAGTACTAGTGGGAACTCAGAAGGTATATAAAAGAGAAAGAACAATGAAGGAAAACTAACTTTGGACTAGCCATTGTTCACGTAGTGTAGTTTTTAAATGCTTTCTTTAGATTAAATGTCTTTTAATATTCTAAATGTTGTAATAATCGTTAAATTAGTGTAATAGAACTTTATTTGCAGTTTAATTTCAATCTATCTTTCAATCTCTTGTTTTCCTAATTCGTACCTTTAATTTCTTGTCATTTAAATTAATGTTGATTATGGTTGTTTATTGGACTCTATTAGCTCATGTAGGCTCCTGACAAAGCTTATTTAGCTTTTAGAAACCTTAAAACAGTTATAGTTTTTAAAATTTAAAAATGTAAAAAAATTGAAAAAATGAATGAAAAATCAAAAATAGTGAGTTGAGAAGGAAGAAGCTTGGAGCAGGATAAATTCTGTATGGTCCTGGGTTGTAGTGCTTCTTGAGAAGCTTTAGGATTGCTCTTGGGTCCTGGTTCTTTGTTTCAGCGTGAATTTCATCTTGTAAGCCCTTTTATTAATTTTTGCAATTTATTGCATATGTTACTTTAATGCTTTAAATTTGATGTTTTTATGTTTCTTTGTTGTTTGTTAGTATTTATCTGTCTTAATCTCAGGTGTTTATATTTTGGAACTCATTGATGCTTTGAATTACATTTTGACTGCCAATATGCCAATTTTTTGATGTTCATAGGCTTAGACTTGTTTGACATCTTGTTTGTGCTGAAAAAGGTCTATTTTGACACAATATGACCTCTGGATTGAATATGATGGGCTTATGCAGTCACTTGTTTTGAAAATCATCAATTGGTCTATTTATAGGGTTGTTTGGATTAGCTGCTGATTGTAGTATTAAGGGTGTTTTGAGTGTTGTTCTTGATTGATACATGATATGCTAAGTTCCTTTAGGTCAGACAAACCATAAAGTCTAATGGATATCTGTAGAAAACTCAAAATGATCTTCAATCTCACTTAACTTGTTCACTGTTTATGCAATTACTCCAATAATCATCATATCAGTGTATATGTTGTTACTCTTGCTTTAATTCGTGTTATTATAGGTTAATATAACATAATTAGTCTGTAGATTAAGTTTTAAATTCACCTTAGTCAACTTTTTAGTTTTTGTTAATAAGTCAAAATTCTTGATAAGCAGTTTTTTAATTAAATTGACAATTTTGTTCTGAACTCAATATTAAGTTTTAGGATTTATGCTTTTAGGGTTTTGTAGTTTTCTTGCTATTATTGTTAAGTGTATTTTTGTTTATTTTTATTATCCATGTTTAATAGCTTATTGATGTTCTTTTTATTGTCTGTTTTGCCCTGTCTCTCAGTCACAAGGCCAAAGTCACAAGCTTGTAGCTTGTTGACTTTTGATCTTGTGGCTGAGCTTGTTGTTGTTTTGTGAACCCCTACTAGCAATATGTTTATATGTTTGCTTGTTTTACAATTTATAGCTTATTTAGACTACCTTATCCACCCACCTTTTTGTCACAAACAGCTCACTTCACTGAAGAAAACAACGAAGTGAGCTGATTTTCCAAAGGTTCTAATAAGTTCCTCTTTAGCCTAGAGCTTGTATTATTTGGCTTTTCACAAAGCCAAGCAACCAGTCTCGGTGGTTTAAAGCTTGTTGAGCTGTTCCTAGCTTATTTGGCAAGTCTAATGAGGGCTTGATGTTTACCCACTCACAACAGTCTCTTGAGAAATCAGGAGACTTACACCATTTCCAACAAACCCTCATAAGTTCATTAATGGTCTTGAGCTTGTGTGGCTTAGCTTTTCTTGAAGCCAAGCCACCCTATTTCAAGACCTTGTGCCTCATTTTCATGTTGTAGCCCTCCTAATAGGGCTGCAACAAGCTTTTACTTGTTCACACTTTCCTGAGTTGCTGGGAATCCAGTCAACTCACCACACTTCATAAGCTTGCAATAAGCTACCTAGTGGGTCCCACCTTATGTGGATTGGCTTTTTTAGAAGCCAATCCACCAAACTACAAGACCCAGCTTCTTAATTTCATTTTGTAGCTCATTCTATAGGGCTGCAATAAGCTTTTTGCTTGTCCCAATTCCTGAGTATACTGGGAACCCAGTTATCCTCAGTGATTTGGAAGCTTTTTCATAAGCTTATCACAAGCTCATCAGTGGAACCCACTAGGTGAGCTTTGGCTTTTTGAAAAGCCAACCAACCAGCTTGCAACCTCAGTTCACCATTTGGCCTTTTGAACTTATTTAATAAGCTAAAATTGCCCAAACATTTGACTACAGGGGTGTTTGAATTGTTGTGCATCTGAGTATTGCTTATTAGCTTATTTGAGCTTATAAGTGAAATCCAGTGTACAACTTGTTTATATTTGTCCATATTATGTGTATACATATCATTTTTACTTTTGTTCCCTGTGTGAAGCTTATACTAGGCTTTTGCAAGCCTCAATTCCATCAAAGTCAAGCCTTTGGCTTGACTGTCTAAACCATAAGCTTCCATATTGTGTATTTGGCCAATCCAGTGCACCAATCCTGTTTATATTTGTCCAATACACTTGTTTACATGTTCCTTTTTCTTTATTTTTCTTTTTCAAGCTCATTCCCAGCTTGTAGCCAAGCTTTGAGCCCAAAAGCTCACTGCATAAGCTATAAGCCTTGAAACTAATTATTTCTAAGTTTGCAAAGTTCCATTTTCCTTAAAATTATATGTATTTAGTCAATGTATAGATCCAGAAAAAGAAAAGCCAAAAAGATACTTTAAAGCTAAGTGATAGCTTCTATTTAGAAGATTCATTGCTTATTTGCTTATTTTTCATAACTGATGACTAAATAAGCTTGTACAGAGCTTATTTAGCATTTGTAAAAAGGTTTCCTTTGTTAAAGTTAGTTGTATATAGTTATTAAACAGTTTTATAAAGAGAAAAACAAAAAAATAAAATAAATGAAAAAAAATGGGTGTGTGTGGATTCGAACCAGGGACCTCTTGGCTAGTATAACATGCATAAGTCACACACCCCTTCCATATGCTCTGGGGCACCAGTTCCGTTCATTCTTGCACACTTAATATACTTAACATGGTTTTGGTATAATAAGCTTATATGGACTATTTAGCTTATTCCAGCTTATTGGAATAAGCTGATGACCCCTACTTATTTTTCCTACCTTCCTCATCAGTAAATAGACTTTCTGGAATTTTTTCACGTTTTTTACTGTTCATACGTATTTATTATAATTAATAATAGTTTAGTAAATAAATAATAGTAAATAAATTATAATAAATAGAATAAGTGTATAATAAATATAATTTTTGTTTCAGAAATTCTTTTATATTATTTTAGACTTTTCTAAATTTTTATTTCATTTATTTAGGTTTAGTTTAGATATTCTTTATATTTAGTAAATTATTAAATAGTAAATAATTAATAATAAATACCTAAATTGTGTAATACATATATTTTCAGTTTTAAAATTCATTTTATAATATTTTAAACTTTTTTAAGTTTTAATTTTATTTTTCTAAGCATTTTTTAGATTTTTCTTATTTTTAGGTAATTATTAAATAGTAAATAAATAGTTTTTAAATAATAGTAATTACATAAATACTTGTAAAAATCATTTTAATTCATAAATAATTTTCTTTATTTATTAGGATCACAAAAATATAAATTTCACATCTGTGGGATTTGTATTGATCAGTTTTCAGATTTTATTTTGGTACGTACGCGTTTTAGGTTTTTAGGTTTTCTTAACTTTTAAATAAGTTTGTAATTTATAAAGTAAATATTTTAAGTTGTTTAATTTGCATTTAAGCCCCTAAGCCATGCAAATACATACTGTAGTTATATTTGTTGTTTTGTTTTGTATGTTTACGTTTATTTAAACCTAAACGTACGTTTGTAAATCCTTTTATATTTCTAGGGTTTCTGATTGTACGTTTTTACTGACATAGCTGTGACAGAGCTATTACTATTCACATTTCTAGTGTTAGTCAGTCAGATTCCTGTTTCTATATTTAACTTCACCAGAACACACATTCGTTGTATTACAGAATTCACACCTCGTTGGGACATAACTACCTAGGAACATTCTATACTTCTCGTTCATAATTGCTTTTCCTCCCAGGCTGTCTGGCTTTTAGTACTGACCATTCACAAGTGATTGAGAAATAAAGTTGGTTGGTTTGGTAGGAATCAAAATTTGGCGCCGCTGCCGGGGAGGCTGTGCTGCGTATAACGAATTTGTATTTGGTTGAAATATTTATCCTTTGTATATATTATATATAATATCATATTTCAATTTCCAAAAACATATAAAATACAAAAATATTTTCCTTTTCATAGCTTACAACTTGCCCAGTTTGATTAGTCCCTCAGTTACAACATTTGGTTGTTGGCTGTTTGAACACAGTTGCTGAGCTCTGTCAAGCCCAGATTCCCTTTCAAGGGGCGGTTGTTAGGATTTTTCTTTTCTCTGTATATATATATATGAAAAGATAAAAATACAAAAACATTATAAAATAAAAATACCAAAAAGATTCTCCTTGTCTTACTATTCATAATTTTGTGAGTGGACCCCACTCCAATTTCTCGTCCAATCTGTGAGTGGCAATCCCACTCCATTTCCCCATGGACAAATTAATTCGGGGTCGAGTGATTGGCTCCAAACCGTCAACCTAAATTGACCAGGTGATGGTCAACAAAGTCAGACAGCTCAGAGTCAATGCTCCGCGGAAGTATAAGGTTTCCCCGGGTCGTATGTCCCGACGAGGTGTGAATTGTAAACAAACGGTTATTTGATCGGGTGACTTTGGACAGGAAAAGGGGTTTAAGTGAGTTGTGATTGATTATACTAAGGAAATACGAAGGAGAATGATGTAAACAAACTATATTAACAATAACGCGAAACCTAATTAACCTAAAACGTAAACTGAAAACTTAAAATCAGAAATTGCTTATACGTAAGCAGAAAAATAAGCCAAACGGCTTAAATAGAAGCTATCACTTTATTTATGTTTTTGGTTTTTCTTGATTTAACAAACTACGTAACCTAAATTTAAAAACGCAAAAGTTATTTAAATAAAACGCGAGTTAAACTTAAAATAAACGCGAGTGCGCGAAATAAAAAGTGAATTTTGAGCTACGCTAACCCTACGAACATGAAAATTACATTTTTATGAACCTAATAATAAAAGAAAATTTTAAGAAAAAGAAAAATATTTTTTTGACTTTTTAATTATTTATTATTAATTAAAAACTATTTTTAACTATTTAATAATACATTAAAAATTAAGAAAATATAAAATAAACCTAGAAAAATGAAATTATAATTTTGAAAAATCTAAAATATTATAAAACTAATTTTAAAACAGAAAATATATTTATTACACTACTTATCTATTTATTATTAATTATTTACTATTTAATAATTACTAAAACTATTTTTTATTTATTAAAAATACTAAAAAGGCAAAGAAAAATCTGAAATTTTTAGGAAAATTCTAAAATACTAATAGGAACTTATGAAAAATAGAATCTACTGAAAAAGCAATCACAATAAGTAGAATGGGGCAATAAGCTATTGCAAATAAGCACTTAAAAATAAGCAATCAATGCAAATAATTACCAAAAGCTAGAATACACTACAACTAACTTATATGAACTTAAATCAACTTAAAACTACCAAAGAAAATCACAGATTAAGCCATAACAAGCTAATAAGCAAAAAGCAAAAGTTTAAGATTAAACAGTCTACTGGGCTGAATTGGGGGCCAAAATAAGCTAAGGCAAAAGCTCCCAGACCCAATATAAGCCTGGAATCAACAAGCCAGCTATGTAGGCTTCTCAAAGAACCCAAGTTCCAAGTGTGGGGCCCACTAACAAAGTCTAGAAGACCTTATGAAACAAGCCAGACACACTGATGAGTCAGTAGGGTCTGTTTGGTGAGTGCTTATTCATAGCCAATTTGATCATGCAAATAAGCCATAAAATGATATATAAGCACATAAGCATGTTCCCTACCAAAAGGAGTTTTCAAAATATCAACAAGCATAAGCTGACATCAACTAGGGATCAAGATGCAAGGTCATGAAATTGAGCTAGTGAAATTTAAGTTGATGCAGGGGAACAGTACTGATAGACAGAAATAAGTTAATAAATAAGCTCAAAAGTACTAATTAAGCTAAAACATACTGAGACTATACTACTACCTACTCATACAACCAATTTCAAACACTTTACAGAAGCCAAAAAAGAATAAAACAAGCTCAAAGATACCTAAGGTCTGCTGAGCATAGAAGCAGGGGGGCTGCAGTTATGATGGCCACTATAAGCTAAACAAAGTCTGTGAAATCCTAGAATTAAGACATAAATAAGCTTAGGCAAATGAGAATAAGCAAGTGGAGAACCCAAGGAATTTATCTGAGCAATCTTGGAGCTTGTATGGGGCTGATAAACAAGCTGAGTGGGGGCTGCTACAGGTAAGCAGTAGTTTGTACCCAATGGGTTACATGGTGATTTTGACCCACAACAGGCTGCTGTTGAGGGGGTGTTTTGTAGCCCTCAAATTAAGCATCTATATACGCCTTAGAAGCTGAAATAAACCTGAACAATCAAAGGCTAAACTAGGGAGATACATAAATAAACTACGGAAGAACAGGGTTTAAGCAGTATCTACAACTAAGAGGCACTTAAAATCTAAAACTAATAGAAGAGCTGGGCTGCTAGAATGGTCAATTGGTTTTGTTGTCCACAAAAGTCGAATTCCAGAGTGTGAAAAAAAACTTGCATGAACCTATGTGGGACTGAAATGAAGCAAGGGATATAACTAAATGGTATGAAACAGATTCTACTAAAACTTTTCTACCTAAATCAGTTGTAATAATATGAATTATGGGAAACAAGCTTAAGTACTCAAACAATAATATGGCATGCAAAAACTTGAGTCAATACCACTAACAACTGTTAGATTAAACTAGTTACATTGACACAAAAGGGTAAAACAGTTTCATATGAAAAAGGGATCCTAGTGCCAAACACCCCTATATGGGGTGACTGATAAAAGGTTTTGAATGAAAAAGCAATTTTAAAACTGATACTTGAAAATTCAGTGATCTAAAATGTTCTATTACAGCTGAATAAACAATCCCAACAAATAAGCAGATACACATAAGCTATAAAACTCAAAATAAACTATCCTAGGCTGTATAATGGATGAAACAGTAGCTAATGGGACTTTAAGTCTAACCTAAGAAAACTTAGCAAATCTACCAAACTTAGTATGAATCCTCTTAATATACTAAAACAAACTACTCTGAATTAAGCATTGAATAAGTAACACTAAAGAGCAAGCAATAAATAAGCTAAAAACGGTTTTTACACTAATATTTTTGTGATTTTTGAAGATTATAAGAAAAACTTGAAGTAAATGAGAATAAATTAACTAAAAGAGCTGAGATGAATTTTAATGAACAAGAGCTATATGTAAATTATGCTAGAAGAACTTAACTTAAGCTGGGTTTTTTTTCATTATAATCAAAACAGGAATACAAGATAGAGTTCAAAGACTTGAAAATAAAAACTCAAGAAAATAAAATTAAAAACCTACTAAGTATTACTACTCCTACTGTTAACTACCATCTTCTACTGCCAAAAAAAATGGCTTACAATTGATTATATATAAATACTAAGAAAATACAAAAGAAAACTGGAACCAGAGGCTTTTTCTTCTTTTTCCTCTTTGTCTTCTGTCTTTGTGTTGTCTTTGCCTGCTGTGTACCATTGGGAACATCCCACCATTGATTTGTTGCTCCCAACATCTCATCCATTGATTCTTTGATGGTGCTATATGAGAGGGGGACAATTAGTTGTAACAATTAGGGTTGACTTGTGGAGGGTTTAGGGCTGCTGGGTAGGTGTGTTGGAGAGTGGAGGGGGGAGACAAATATGTCGGGAGTGCAGTGGTGGTGGGGGCTGGCTTGTCTGGTGTTGGCGGGGAAGAAAGCAAAAGGGAGGTGGGGTTGACTTGTATGTTTGACCCTGTATAATTATTAAACGTGAGATGGGCTTGGAGATGGGCCAAGAAAGGGTGTTGGACTATCTTGTTGGGTGGGTTGTATTTGGATTAATGGGGTGTTAAAAACATTAGGATCCGTTTGGTATTTTAGTGTGAAATTCACAAGGACCAAAAATGTCATTTACTAAAAGTTTAGGGGTATATCCTGCCAACATTCCAAAGTATTCCAAGGGACCATAATTGTCACATTCCAATAACATAAGGGTCACAAAAGATATTTTCCATTTAAAAAGTACCCAGGGACTAATTCTGCCAATTTCCCAAACTACAGGGACCAAAAGTGTAATTTTTCCAAAATTGTTACCTAAGGATTAAATTTAATGACTTTTGACTTTTAAACGCCTTAGGTTGACTTTTCTTTCAAAGCAAATGCGTAGGGACTAGTTTTGTACATTTTTGAAAGTCGGGGGACTAAAATTGCCAATTGTGTAAACTTTGTTCGTTTTTCATTGTTTTTGCTCATTTTGCATTAGAAACGTATAAAATACAATCCCTGGGATATTTTAAGTATTTTGATGCATTTCTGAGCGTTTTCGGATGTTTTGGCAGTTTAAATACGACAAAAATGATGAGTGTTTGAGCACTCATCATCGAGTCAAGCTAGCTACTCGGTAATCAAAAACAGTAGCATAAACATGGGTTTTCACCCGTGTGTACCACCCTAGTGTGGGGGTGTGCCCCACATGTTGTATATATCTTGAAAATGAAATGAAAAATTGTAAATACAAAAAAATAAAATAATTGTTGTGTTACCCCACTTAGCTTTAAATGTTATCTTTTTACGTTCAAGAATTCGGCATAATAGCTGGGATTTTGAATATTGAGTATAATATTCATTTCTAAGTGTGTGGGGGGGGGGGGGAAATTATGGCGAATTTGATTGATTATGTACCCTTTTATGCCCTTTTTCCCCCAAAATGGCCAAAATTTTAAAATTTTTCACTTAGTAGAAGTGCTTTGCACTAAACACAACAAATGGTAATCAATCCACCATGTCTAAACCACATAAGGATTGGCTAATCCAGGAGCAAATGGCTCTTGGTAAAGATATCTCAAAACCGTTGATGGCTTGCAATTTGCCCAAAATTGTATGGTAAATCAACTCGCCATATCCTGAAAGGCGAATGAGTTGGCTAGCCCGCAAGATTATGGCTTGTGGTAAAGGCAGTGGAAAAACCATAATTGGTAATCAGCTGACCACGATGTTGACTATTCCATCAAGAGTTGGCTAGTCCAGAAGCAAACGGCTTTTGGTAAAGACAAATCAAATCCATTGACAGCTGGTGGTTTGCTTAAAATCACATGGTTATCAGGTGGACCATAGTTCTTAATTGAATCGATACATCTGGCTACTCCAGAAATGATGGCTTTTGGTAAAGAGTTTCAAATCCATTAAGGTTTTTTCAAAAGATTGCTAGGGACTAGCAATAGTTTAGTGTGGGGGATTGATAAGTGTCTAAATACTCATCATTTTATACCAATATGAACGGCCAAAACATCCAAAAACACTCAAATATGCATCATAATACTTAAAATATCTTAGAAGTGTGTTTTATATGTTTCAAATGCAAAATAATTAAAAACAGATAAGAAACGAACAAAGTTTGCATAATTAGCAGTTTCAGTCCCTCAAGTTTCATAAATTGTCAAAACTAGTCCATAGTTATTCAAAACATGTTAAATATCATCAAAGGTCCTTGGGGATTCATAAGTTGTAAAAATAAGTAATTTAAAGTTAAAAATTGCAAAATTACAACTTTAGTCCCCCAAGTTTCAAAAATGTCAAAATTAGTCCTCTGGTTTTAAAAAAATGGAAAAATATTACAAACAAACCTTATACTATTCATTAATGGCATAATTGGGCCTTGTGGTATTTATTGAGAATTTACAGGTTCAATCCTTCACAAATTCAGAAATTACATGTTTGGTCCCTGGAGTTTGAAGATTTGGCAGAAAAGGTCCCCGGGTGTTAAAAAATGGAAAAATA
Organism: Artemisia argyi; assembly: GCA_030686995.1. Taxonomy (NCBI): domain Eukaryota; kingdom Viridiplantae; phylum Streptophyta; class Magnoliopsida; order Asterales; family Asteraceae; genus Artemisia; species Artemisia argyi. The sequence continues at coordinate 156,556,077 of CM060700.1, read as the reverse complement.
TCAACTGTGGTCCTTGTACTATTCATAATTGGCAAATTACACCCTTTTGATAACTATGGGAAAGTCACAAAGTCAGCCCCTCAATTTTCAGGAAATTACAAAATTAGTCCTTGTGATTAATTACAAACAAACCCGACCAAAAATAAAAACCAATCCAAAATCCAAACCAAACAAAAATCCAGCCCACCCCTTTTATTTACCCTTTGGGCCCAACCATCCAACCAGCCTAACTACAAACCAAACCCACCCTAAATATTAAAACCGGGGTTTGACCCTAGTCAAACCCACCCTTTTTCCCTCTTTATCCCCTTCCTCCTCACACCACCACTGCAACTCCAATACCATTTCACCACCTACAGTATTGCTACCACCTCATCACCTACTCCTCCACAGCTGTCTCTTACACCTATACACACCACCATGGTGCATTAAATGCAAAAATACGGCTGCACGCTACCATTTGGACTTTTGGCGCCAAAAGTGCCATTTGATGGCTAAGATGAGTTATAGGCATCCAATGATCAAGATTTAAAGTGGGATTTACTCTGAGTACTAGTGGGAACTCAGAAGGTGTATAAAAGAGAAAGAAGGATGAAGGAAAACTAACTTTGGACTAGCCATTGTTCACATAGTGTAATTTTTAAATTCTTTCTTTAGATTAAATGTCTTAATATTTGAAATGTTATAATAATCCTTAAATTAGTGTAATAGAACTTTATTTGCAGTTTAATTTCAATCTATCTTTCAATCTCTTGTTTTCTTAATTCGTACTTTTAATTTCTTGTCATTTAAATTAATGTTGATTATGGTTGTTTATTGGACTCCATTAGCTCATGTAGGCTCCTGACAAAGCTTATTTAGCTTTTAGAAACCTTAAAACAGTTATAGTTTTTAAAATTTAAAAATATAAAAAAATTGAAAAAATGAATGAAAAATCAAAAATAGTGAGTTGAGAAGGAAGAAGCTTGGAGCAGGATAAATTCTGTATGGTCCTGGGTTGTAGTACTTCTTGGGAAGCTTTAGGATTGCTCTTGGGTCCTGGTTCTTTGTCTCAGCTTGAATTTCATCTTGTAAGCCCTTTTATTAATTTTTGCAATTTATTGCATATGTTACTTTAATGCTTTAAATTTGATGTTTTTATGTTTCTTTGTTGTTTGTTAGTATTTATCTGTCTTAATCTCAGGTGTTTATATTTTGGAACTCATTGATGCTTTGAATTACATTTTGACTGCCAATATGCCAATTTTTTGATGTTCATAGGCTTAGACTTGTTTGACATCTTGTTTGTGCTGAAAAAGGTCTATTTTGACACAATATGACCTCTGGATTGAATATGATGGGCTTATGCAGTCACTTGTTTTGAAAATCATCAATTGGTCTATTTATAGGGTTGTTTGGATTAGCTGCTGACTGTAGTATTAAGGGTGTTTTGAGTCTTGTTCTTGATTGCTACATGATACGCTAAGTTCCATTAGGTCAGAGTCTAATGGATATCTGTAGAAAAGTCAAAATGATCTTCAATCTCACTTAACTTGTTCACTGTTTATGCAATTACTCCAATAATCATCATGTCAGTGTATATGTTGTTACTCTTGCTTTAATTCATGTTATTATAGGTTAATATAACATAATTAGTCTGTAGATTAAGTTTTAAATTCACCTTAGTCAACTTTTTAGTTTTTGTTAATAAGTCAAAATTCTTGATAAGCAGTTTTTGAATTAAATTGACAATTTTGTTCTGAACTCAATATTAAGTTTTAGGATTTATGCTTTTAGGGTTTTGTAGTTTTGTTGCTCGTATTGTTAAGAGTATTTTTGTTTATTTTTATTATCTATGTTTAATAGCTTATTCATGTGCTTTTTATTGTCTGTTTTGCCCTGTCTCTCAGTCACAATGCCAAAGTCACAAGCTTGTAGCTGGTTGACTTTTGATCTTGTGGCTGAGCTTGTTGTTGTTTTGTGAACCCCTACTAGCAATATGTTTATATGTTTGCTTGTTTCACAATTTATAGCTTATTTAGACTAGCTTATCCACCAACCTTTTTGTCACAAACAGCTCACTTCACTGAAGCAAATAGTGAAGTGAGCTGATTTTCCAAAGCTTCTAATAAGTTCCTCTTTAGCCTAGAGCTTGTAATATTTGGCTTTTCACAAAGCCAAGCAACCAGTCTCGGTGGTTTAAAGCTTGTTGAGCTGTTCCTAGCTTATTTGACAAGTCTAATGAGGGCTTGATGTTTGCCCACTCACAACAATCTCCTGAGAAATCAGGAGACTTACACCATTTCGAACAAACCCTCATAAGCTCATTAATGGTCTTGAGCTTGTGTGGCTTAGCTTTTTTTGAAGCCAAGCCACCCTATTTCCAGACCTTGTGCCTCATTTTCATGTTGCAGCCCTCCTAATAGGGCTGCAACAAGCTTTTACTTGTTCACACTTTTCTGAGTTGCTGGGAATCCAGTCAACTCACCACACTTCATAAGCTTGCAATAAGCTACCTAGTGGGTCCCACCTTATGTGGATTGGCTTTTTTAGAAGCCAATCCACCAAACTACAAGACCCAACCTCTTAATTTCATTTTGTAGCTCATTCTATAGCGCTGCAATAAGCTTTTTGCTTGTCCCAATTCCTGAGTATACTAGGAACCCAGTTATCCTCAGTGATTTGGAAGATTTTTCATAAGCTTATCACAAGCTCATCAGTGGACCCCGCTAGGTGAGCTTTGGCTTTTTGAAAAGCCAACCAACCAGCTTGCAACCTCAGTTCACCATTTGGCCTTTTGAGCTTATATAATAAGCTAAAATTGCCCAAACATTTGACTGCAGGGGTGTTTGGATTGTTGTGCATCTGAGTATTACTTATTAGCTTATTTGAGCTTATAAGTGAAATCCAGTGTACAACTTGTTTATATTTGTCCATATTATGTGTATACATATCATTTTTACTTTTGTTCCCTGTGTGAAGCTTATACTAGGCTTTTACAAGCCTCAATTCCATCCCAGTCAAGCCTTTGGCTTGACTGTCTAAACCATAAGCTTGCATATTGTGTATTTGGCCAATCCAGTGCACCAATCTTGTTTATATTTGTCCAATACACTTGTTTACATGTTCCTTTTTCTTTATTTTCCTTTTTCAAGCTTATTCCCAGCTTGTAGCCAAGCTTTGAGCCCAAAAGCTCACTGCATAAGCTATGAGCCTTGAAACTGCTTATTTCTAAGTTTGCAAAGTTCCATTTTCCTTAAAATTATATTTCTTTAGTGTATGTATAGATCCAGAAAAAGAAAAGCCAAAAAGATACTTTAAAGCTAAGTGATAGCTTCTATTTAGAAGATTCATTACTTATTTGCTTATTTTTCATAACTGATGACTAAATAAGCTTGTACAGAGCTTATTTAGCTTTTGTAAAAAGATTTCCTTTGTTAAAGTTAGTTGTATATAGTTATTAAATAGTTTTTTTAAAGAGAAAAACAAAAAAATAAAATAAATGAAAAAAAATGGGTGTGTGTGGATTCGAACCAGGGACCTCTTGGCTAGTATAACATGCATAAGTCATACACCCCTTCCATATGCTCTGGGGCACCAGTTCCGTTCATTCTTGCACACTTAATATACTTAACATGGTTTTAGTATAATAAGCTTATATGGACTGTTTAGCTTATTCCAGCTTATTGGAATAAGATGATGACCCCTACTTATTTTTCCTACCTTCCTCATCAGTAAATAGACTTTCTGGAATTTTTTCACATTTTTTACTGTTCATACGTATTTATTATAATTAGTAATAGTTTAGTAAATAAATAAAAGTAAATAAATTATAATAAATAGAATAAGTGTATAATAAATATAATTTTTGTTTCAGAAATTCTTTTATATTATTTTAGACTTTTCTAAATTTTTATTTCATTTGTTTAGGTTTATTTTAGATATTCTTTATATTTAGTAAATTATTAAATAGTAAATAATTAATAATAAATACATAAATTGTGTAATAAATATATTTTCAGTTTTAAAATTCATTTTATAATATTTTAAACTTTTCTAAGTTTTAATTTTATTTTTCTAAGCATTTTTTAGATTTTTCTTATTTTTAGGTAATTATTAAATAGTAAATAAATAGTTTTTAAATAATAGTAATTACATAAATACTTGTAAAAATCATTTTAATTCATAAATAATTTTCTTTATTTATTAGGATCACAAAAATATAAATTTCACATCTGTGGGATTTGTATTGATCAGTTTTCAGATTTTATTTTGGTACGTAGACTTTTATTTAAACGTAAACGTACGCGTTTTAGGTTTTTAGGTTTTCTTAACTTTTAAATAAGTTTGTAATTTATAAAGTAAATATTTTAAGTTATTTAATTTGCATTTAAGCCCCTAAGGCATGCAAATACCTACTGTAGTTATATTTGTTATTTTGTTTTGTACGTTTACGTTTATTTAAACCTAAACGTACGTTTGTAAATCCTTTTACATTTCTAGGGTTTCTGATTGTACGTTTTTACTGACATAGCTGTGACAGAGCTATTACTATTCACATTCCTAGTGTTAGTCAGTCAGATTCCTGTTTCTATATTTAACTTCACCAGAACACACATTCGTTGTATTACAGAATTCACACCTCGTTGGGACATAACTACCTAGGAACATTCTATACTCCTCGTTCATAATTGCTTTTCCTCCCGGGCTGTCTGGCTTTTAGTACTGACTATTCACAAGTGGTTGAGAAATAAAGTTGGTTGGTTTGGGAAGAATCAATTATAAAACTTAATAATTCAACAAAACTTTAAGACTCCGTTAGAAAAACAAAACCGGTAAAACTTCCAGATTTTTACACGTCACGCCGTCAAGAGCAAGCTCATGACGCCGTCAGAAGTGACCTGCAGAAATTCTTATGTTAAGTTTCCGGAAAATTTCTGGAAAAACTTGATCCTACTTCCTGGAAAATCCGGCAAAACTTCATTATGACTCGATACAAGCATTTGACTCTAACAAATACGAATATACATGTTCACTTAATATTGTGGAGAATCATGATCGGTTTGTTTCTTAAAAACATATTTGGGGTTTCCCCTTACACTTATCTTTTGCAAAAATACTTTTAGGTGAAGTTAAGACTAGGCTAAACAACAAAGTAAAGTATTTCCACTATTTAGTTTAGAAACATGATCTACCAACAATAAAAATAAAGCATGCATACGGAAGCAAATAACAAACAAACAAAATAAAAATCACACAAAACATGGGTTGCCTCCCAAGAAGCGCTTTTCTTTATTTATGAGTCTTGTAGCTAGACTCAAGGTCATGGGTTACTACGTGACCTCATCATTGGTTTCACTCTCTATGTCGTCTTCTAAGCCAGTTTTGTACTCCGGACCTAGTTTCAAGCATTCTTTGTAGAAACCAAGCATCCTATTCTTCACATACTCTACTCCTCTACGTCTATCCTCATCATTCCTATAATAAGCCGCTTGTTTGTGTTCCTTTTCTAAATTAGAAAGGAGGCGGTATTGCTCAATTTTGTAGGGAATTTGGTAGGCAATCTCATCATTCTCTTCCTTGAACCTAACTATCCCTAAAGTCGGATCATAACTCATCCTAGTGGCCTCAACGAATGGTTTTCCGAATATTACTTGGCTTAGGCAATCATCTATCACCGGACGAGTGTCTTCTACTATCATAAAATCGATCTCATAAGTGAAATTACCTATAATCACATGCAATCCCTTCATTCTTCCTACAAAATTACTTATCAAATTCTTATTGGGCATCATCCTATAATCAAGTAGCTTCTTCATCACCCAATTGTAATAAGTCCTAGTCATAATGGTTACAGGAGATCTAGGATCGATATAAGCTTTCCATATATGCATATGCCCGATGTTGCATGGTATGTTCATGTTGGATGGATCTCCCATTTTGATAAGGGGTGTGCCAAGTATATATGGTCTCTCGGGACTATCAAATAAATCCTTATGCTATTCCCGTTCTTCCTTGGTGGGCAACTTATCAAAGTACTCTTCTATAATCTCTACTTCCTCAAACTTCTCTCCCCTATTAACCTCAACTTCCCAACTTTCATCCCTAGTCTCGGTTTCTACTCCAACTTCATCCTTGTCACTTTCTTCTATCTCCTTATCTGTTGGCTTAATGGTGAAAACATTGACAAAGTGGACATGTTTGGATGATGAGGGGTCCTTAATTTGGATTCCGTTGTTGGTGTCCCTAGTGTCCTTCCTAGGTGTGGCTAACGCTTGGTTGTTGAGGGCCTTCAACAAGTTGTCTATCTTGTTGGTCATCTCCATTTGTTGTTGGTTGAATTCGGTTTCAAACCTAGCTATGCGAGCTTCTTGAGAAGCCATGAACTTGGACATCAATCCTTCAAGATTTTTGGTACCACCATAGTTGTTAGAAGGATTGTTGTTGAAAGTACGATTGGAGGGTGGACCGTTTGGTTGATAACGATTAGGCGGATTGGAGGAATTGGCTTGATTTTGTTTCCACCTATGGTTTGGGTGATTTTTCCAAGAAGGGTTGTATGAATCAACGTAAGGGTTTGGCTCGGGTTTGAAAGTGTACCACTTATCTCCCGCTTTGTCGGTAGGCGAGGATGCGTAGTCTGCAAAAGCTGTTCCGTGGAGTTCCACACAATCACGAGTGTCATGGGGACCACCACATAATTCGCATGAAGAAGTGATTTTGTTCACTTGGCTTGAAGGCTTAGGAGCTTCGCAAAGATATTGCCTTGACCGTTTTGTTCAAATCACGGGGATCATTCCAACTTTCGTTGTCATAGAGAGCAAGATCTTCTATGAGTTCCCATGATTGTTCCGAACTTAGATCACGTAGCTTACCACCGGCCGATTGGTCAATGGCTCGCCTCGTGGAGAGGTAGATATGGTCGTAAAAGATTTGGACTTTGAGCCAAAGATCTATGCCATGATGAGGGTCTTTTTGGAGTAAGTCCTTGAAACGAGTCCATGCTTCATAGAGAGTTTCATTTTGACGTTGTTGGAACATCAAGATGTCATTTCTAAGCTTAGTAGTTCTCCCCGGTGGGAAAAATTGAGCAAGGAAACGAGTGGTGAGATCATCCCATGTGGTGATGGATCCCGCGGGTAAACGCTCAAGCCATTGACTAGCTTGATCACATAGAGAGAATTGGAATAGGCGTAATCGGGTTGTCTCTCTAGTTGCAATATCTAGGTCTATGGAATCTACGATTTTAAGGAAGTCCTTAAGATGTTGATTTGGATCTTCGGAACGAAGTCCATGGAATGTACATCCGCTTTGCACCAACCGGATGGTGTCGGATCGCAAGGGGGTCACATTGGCTACGGTGAGCTCAATGGTGTTTCGGTAGCCTTAGTAGCTAGGTCAGGAATACTCTCCTAAGGTTCGGGGCCTAAGAGGTTCTAGTGGTGGGATGACGGGTTCAAAGATGTTCCCATCGTCCATGATGTCGGGTGGTGAAGAGTTACGAACAAAAACACAAAGAATTAAGATAGACTAAAGAGAACCTAAAAATAAAAATAAAATCTTACTAGAAAGGAATCTAGCAAGTAGACCTAATAAAAGGAGATTCTAACCTAGACAATAACTATTCCCCGGGATGCGACGCCAAAAACTTGATACGTGGGGATTGCACCAAGCTTTACCTCTCAAGGGATCTTGAGAATCTTACAACCCCCACCAGGCAGTGTACCTGATCGATGTAGTAAAGTATAGTGACAAGTACCGGGGGATTGATCGTTCAGCTAGGAATAGTGTCGCTAGGATTAGAAAACCTAAAGATTAAGTCTAGGGATGAGGGATGATTGTTTTTGTATTTTTTATATTTTTAGAAAAGTAAGTAAATATCTCGGGTTTGAAGGATTTGGGCGGAATTAGTTGCTAGTCAACTAACCCAATACTAAGATGCAATCAAAATAAAATACTAAAAATGAAAGTAAGCTAATTATACTAAGGTTGTGAGCAATAAGTGGGAGAAATGTGTTTACTTAGATTTCACTACTCCCTAGATATCTTTTACACGTTAATTACTTGTTATAGTTGCGTGGATGACGGATTGTATTCCTTAATACCATTCATGGGGTGGCGTACTTAACTCCCCAATCCTATGAGTGCCTACTTCACTCCTATGTCGAGCCGGCTAAGAAGCTCCTAACATGGGATCATTAGAATTTACTCATGCATTAAATACAACCAATAAAACCTAGTACACATCGGTTCGTGTTTCCTAAGACGTTCAAGCATGTTACCAATTGGAGATCTGCCAGTTTTCTTAAGCCTAACATTGAAATCATTCATCCAATACAACCATAAACAAGTAATCAACACATAATTAACATCCAGGTTTCATTAGATCCAAGCAAACACAAGATAGATCTAGCCTAACATGGTGGAATCAAGACAAGCACAAGATATAGACAACCAACACATAGATATATTGATTGAATTAAGAGAAGACTTATCTCAATTACACATGTAAGGGTTCAAGGGCTGAAAACCCTTGAAAAAGCTGTAAAATTCGTATATGGTTCGGCCTTAGGATTTCTCCAAACTTCTCTCTTTTTATGAATGAAAATTAGAAAACTATATATAGATTTTTGAGGGTGACGGCGTGAAGAACAATGGTGTGACGCCATCATCTTGCCGCCAAATATTTCCTCGGACTGCCTAGATCTACATCTGACGCCGTCGTGTAGTCCCCTTCTGCAAGCCGTCACGCATTTAACTCTTGACTCTCTACTTGTGACGCCTTCACGTTTCTACTGGGTCGTCATGGAATTTACTCTTGACGCCGTCAGAAATGTCCTCTTGACGCCGTCATACACTGTTCCCAGCATGGAAAATTAAGTCTTTGGCATTTTCTTCACTTTTATGCTCCAAAAACGTCCGAAATGCTTCCTTTTCCAGATTTCTCTCCCAAAGTACCTAAAATCACAAAAGGAACGATTTAGGGTAATATTTGATCAAATAAATTCAATTCCGGGCTTAAATGACACCTTAAAAGTGGTTCATTTTTCGCCTCATCATACACAAGGTTTAACAAGTGTCGGTATTTATGCCATATGTCTCGTGGATGGATTTGAAAGGATGGGGGCTTTAGGCAGATTGCTGGGTGTATAAAGGAGGAATTTAGTGGAGAAGGAAATATAGGAAATGGATTTGTTTCTTAGGGGCCACTTTATCAACACTTACAAAGTACCTAAAGGGTGACCTCCAAGGTTTATCCATAAAATGCCTAAAGTTCAAGAACTATATTCCTAAAGAATATTTCTCTATCTTATGGGGTTTTGGGTTTTGGGTTTTAGATTACGGTATTGAAACTAACCTAAATACTTAGGGGTTATAAGTAATACATGTACATTAGTATTACTTATAAGGTAGAACAAAACCTAAGGTAGACTTTAACAAGTACCCAAATTGTTATGCTTCCTAAAGATGGATAAATTTTCTAGGGTTCTGGATATCCTAAAGTAACCTAATAAGGGATGGTCGGGGAGTAGTGTTTCTATCCTAGGAAGTATTTAACGACATATGGGTTGTAGGTAACACATATCTTTTAGTATTACTTTGTGGAATAGTACGGGATCTAAGATAGGTTATAACAAGTATCCAACTTGTTGAGTTTCTTAGCGGCTATCTTAAATCTCTAGGGCTATAATAGGGTTCGAAATGTCTTAAGGTAATCTGATAAAGGGAAGGATGGGGTGATGATGTTTCTATCCTAAATAGTGACTAGGGAATGATAACTAGGGATTTGCATAAGGGGAGGGCTAGGTATAACATAGTCATAACTTATCTTATATCAGAGGTAACCTATCTTATATATCCTAAACCTAACAGGTACCATTATATATATCCTAAGATGAAATTCTAACCTAAAATTATAGGTAATAAGGGTGTACTAGTTGATAATTTTCCTCCTAATGATCCTAAAACTTAGGGGCTAGAGTCGGAAGGGCTTCCTATATCTAATTGGTGAAAAATCTAATTATCATCGATTATCTCTTCTAAGGTATCAATCCTATTGGGTTACTATCCAGCTATCTTTATGACCTTTTTCTATCTTCAATAAAAGGTCAATAAAGAGTTCACCAAAACTATTCAGGATATTCTCAACCTGATTTTCCTAGTGTTTTAAGTGTGTCCTAAATAGGGTAGGGGTGCTAAAGTATATGACCGTTTGCTAAATAGGCTAAGCTCATTACTAGGTAAGTATGATAAAGGATGTGTGGGTCTCCTAGGTAACATTGATCCTTCGGGAATAAAGAAGACTTGAGGATCAAATGTTGGTGAAGGTAGTATTCGGGTAAAGGCAAAATAGTGGGTATAGTGATAAGAGCTAGTGGGGTAATACCTCATGCTTTTATGCATAAGATGGGTTATCAGGAAAAGGCGAGAAACTTAAAGAGGCTAGTGAATTTAAACTATTCCTACAATCTACCGAAGAAATAGGGGGAGATGTTATGGGGTATAATTCAGAACATTTGGAGAGGGTAATCCTACTTTGTATCTAAGGCCGTTTATTAATTATGCCAAAGATAACGTTAGTAAAGGATATTAGATTTCTTGAACGATGAAGCTTTTTATGAAGTAAGGAAAAAAACACGAGCACGAGAGCCTTCATGCTTTGGGAACAATTACCTGTACAAACACAACAACCACAAGACAAAAAGATGTAGAAGAGGTTGCCCTCTTCCCGTTACTTTATTAGAAAGAAGAGAGAAGTTAGAAACATGGGTGAAAACCCATGTGCATGCTAATGTTTTTGTTCACCGAGTCACTAGCTTGACTCGATCCCCGAATTCATTGGTGAATGGGGAAAGTTTGGAGATCCGAGACAACCATGGGTGGTATGTCCCCTCCAAAGTAATGCTTCAACCTATAACCGTTCACTTTGAAGTTGGGACCGTCTGGTTTGGATAACTCAACGGCTCCATATGGAAACACTTTGGTGATAGTGAAAGGCCCAGACCAACGGATTTTTAACTTGCCCGTGAAAATCTTTAATCTTGAGTTAAAAAGAAGGACTCTGTCACCAACGTTGATTTTTGAGTCATGGATCTTCTTTGTCTTTTCTTTGTAGATCAAAGAATTCTCATAAGCCAGATCAAAAAGTTCATTTAATTCATTTAATTGAACCTTGCGGTGATCACCAGCTGTCTTAAGGTCGAAGTTGGCATGTTTCAAGGCCCAGTAGGCTTTGTGCTCTAACTCAATCGGTAGATGACATGCTTTCCCGTAGATCAGCTTGCATGGAGTGCACCCGATGGGTGTTTTGTAAGCTGTACAGAAAGCCTAGAGAGCATCATCTAGTTTGTCCGACCAAGAGGCATGGTTTTCTCCTACTGTCCTCTCCATAATTCTTTTAATGCCACGATTGGAAACCTCCACCTTCCCACTTGTTTGGGGGTGGTATGCAGTGGAAAGACGGTGAGTGACACCGTACTTCTGCATGACTTTTGCAAATTGATCATTGCAAAAGTGTGTACCACGATCACTGATTATGGCACGTGGAGTTCCGAACCTGGAAAAAATATCTTTTAAAAATTTGACAACAACTCGGGCGTCATTGGTGGGTAAAGCTTTGGCTTCAACCCAATTAGACAGATAATCAACGGCCATGAGTATATACTTATTCCCTCGTGAAGACGGGAATGGACCCATAAAATCAATGCCCCAGATGTCAAAGATCTCACAGACTTGGATGGCATTTTAAGGCATCTCATCTTTCTTAGAAATATTCCTGTGACGCTGACAAGCATCACAGGCTTCAACAAACTCATGGGCATCCTTGTAGATCATGGGCCAGTAGAACCCAAAATCAAACACCTTTTTGGCGGTGTAATTAGCACTATGATGTCCCCCCCCCCCCCTGTGGGTGCATCATGACAAGCTTTGAGGATATCCATGGCTTCTTAGCCATGGACACACTGCCGAATGACTTGATCCGCACAAGTTTTGAATAGATAGGGATCGTCCCATAAGTAGTGAGTAACATCTTTGAAGAACTTTTTCTTCTGTTGGGACGACATCCCTTTGACAATGAAGTTACCCGCATGGTAATTTGCAAAGTCTACAAACCATGAGGTAGTGGAATCACCACGAGTAGAGATCACATTGAGTGTCTCGAGGGGAAAGGTTTCATTTATTTCCTTTTTATCGAGGACATCTTGGTGAGGGTTCTCTAGTCGTGATAGATGATCAGCTGCTAGGTTCTCAGCTCCTTTTTTATCACGGATAATGATATCAAATTCTTGTAGGAGTAAAACCCATCTGAGCAATCTCGGCTTTGCATATTGTTTGGCAAAGAGATATTTCAGAGCCGAGTGGTCCGTATACATTATGCACTTGGTCAGGATTAAGTATGGACAAAACTTCTCAAAAGCATACACCACGGCTAAGAGTTCTTTCTCCGTAGTGGTATAGTGAGTTTGAGCTTGAGTAGTAGTTTTACAGGCATAATGTATAGGCTGAAAGTGTTTGGTTTTACGTTGCCCCAGGACTGCACCTATAGCAAAGTCACTAGCATCGCACATAAGTACAAAGGGCAGGTCCCAATCGGGGGCAACAAGAATCGGTGCCTCAGTATGGTTTTCCTTTATGGTTTGAAAAGCTTCGATGAACTCGGGTGAAAAGATGAAAGGAGCATCCTTTTTCAGAAGATGGGTCATAGGCCGGGTTATTTTGGAAAAGTCTTGAATGAACCTACGATAAAATCCGGCATTACCTAGAAAGCTTCTAACACCTTTGACAGTAGTGGGAGGAGGCAGTTTAACGATTACATCAACTTTGGCTCTATCAACCTCGATCCCACTTTTGGAAATCTTATGGCCGAGGACAATGCCCTCTTTGACCATAAAGTGGCCCTTCTCCCAATTTAGACATAGATTTGTTTCTTTGCAATGTTTAAGCATGTTTTATAAATAGGAGAGACAAGATTGGAACGAATCCTCAATGACCGAGAAGTCATCCGTAAAGACCTCCATAGTTTTCCCAATCATGTCGTGAAATATGGCCATCATGCACCTTTGGAACGTGGCTGGAGCATTACATAAGCCGAAAGGCATACGTCTATAGGCAAAAGTTTCGTAGGGGCATGTGAAAGTGGTCTTTTCTTGATCATGCGGATCAATGGGAATCTGAAAGTAACCCTAGAAACCATCGAGGAAACAATAGTACTCATTTCCTGCTAATCTCTCGAGCATCTGGTCCATGAAGGGTAGAGTAAAGTGGTCTTTACGAGTGGCATCATTTAACTTACGATAGTCAATGCATACACGCCATCCCGTAACAAGTTGAGTTGGAATCAACTAGTTTTCTTCATTTGTGACAACAATTATGCCACCCTTTTTAGGAACACAATGGATTAGGCTAACCCAAGGACTATAAGAGATAGGGTAAATCAATCTGTCTCTGTTGTTGAACTGCTGGTTTGAAATCATCCTCCATTAAGATTTTGTGAGTACATAATTCAAGGTTAATACCCTTGATATCGGAGAGTTTCCAAGTAATTTCTTGCTTGTGAGGTTTCAAGACCTTAATGAGAGTAGTTTTCTTCTCATCTTTTAAATCTTTAACAATAATGACGGGTAATTTATCATCACCCTCAAGGAACGCGTATTCAAGATAAGGAGGTAAGTCCTTAAGCTCGACCTTGGGGAAATCTTCAGTTTTCTCAGCGTTTTTGATTTCCTCTTTACGAAGTGGATGTGAAAGAACGGGAGGGTGGGAGGGATCTTGATTGAGTAACTTCTCAAGGAGAAGTACATCCCTTTCCGGGTCAATTTCCTAGTTGTCAATCCCCTCGGGAATTGAGTCATTTCGGAGAAAAGTCTCTATTCCTCCAAGACGAAGTCACTTCCCTCAAATGGAGTGAGGGAAGGAGAAGAATTAGCAATTATGGGATGAGAGGAGGGAGTGGGATTGCCACTCAAAGAATCATCTGCGAAACCAAGAATTTCTTGAGAGTACTCCGCGGTAGCTACATCGATGACATCGATGCGGTTAACAGATTCGGAATCATAGTTCAAGGAGTATCTCGAGGTTTGATCAAGGTTAAAGGTTATGGCTTCGGAACCAACACGTAATGTGATTTCCTCATCGAATACATCGATCAGAGCACGACCCGTCCTCAGGAATCCTCGTCCAAGTATGAGAGGAATCCTTGGATCTGCATCACAATCATCTCGTTGTTCTTGGTCCACCTGAAACCACTTATGCAACTGTTGACAGTGAAGGAAGTGCTCATGCAGTCTGGGAAAGAGTCAACAGGTTAATGTATGGGACAGACATCGGGAAACAGGAAATGGAAACACAATTGCTCAAGGAACTTCGCAAGTTTACTTCAATTCCTGGTGAATGCATAGATTCGTACTACCTCAGGTTTTGTAAGATCATGAATGATTTATCGAGACACAACCTCAGTCAGACAAACATTGCTAACAACACCAATTTTTTGAATGAGTTACAACCAGAATGGGGAAGATACGTCACTATTGTTTATCAGACAAAGAATTTGCATGAAGTGACTTATGATCAGTTGTACGACTTCTTGAAGCAAAATCAAGCTGAGGCTAATGAAGTAAGGGCCGAATTACTTGCTAAAAAGCATGATCCTCTAGCATTAATGGTTAATACACCAACACCTTTACCAGTGAACACACAACAACCATCATCATCTTCCACTCACAACTACATGTAACCATCATACATTCAACAACCAACACCGGTCTACCAACAACAGTTCTACCCACAGCAACAACAACATGTTTTTCAACAACAACAATATCCACAGTTCCAAGAACTAGAATTCACTGACAATGATGAAGCTACTGCAGCCTTGACACAAGCGTTTGCTTTTCTGACAAAGGCATTCCAAGGATGTTATTCTACACCAACTAACAACAACCAAAGGATTTCATTAAACACTCGCAACAAGCAAATTGCTCAGCCGAGTTTCAATATTGGCAACGGAGGCCAAATGTTGGAGTTTATGGGAATCAGCAAGGATATGCTACTAGATTTAGTATGGGTAATCAGAATATGCAGAATGCAGGTCAGTATGCAGGGAATCAGTATGGTCAGTATGCAGGGAGTTAGATGGGTCAGTTTTTTGGAAATCAGAGGGGTCAGAATGTTGGTAATCAGGCAATGGGTAATCATAATAGGAATGTTGCAGCTCTAGTTGTTGGAAATCTGGGTAATGTGAATCAGGGTAATCCGATAAAGTGTTTCAACTGTCAGGGTGTCGGTCATATGGCAAGAAACTGTCCTACTAAACCGAACAAGAAAGATCTAGAGTTCTTGTAGTATTGGCACAAAAGGAAAAGGCAGGGTTTCAGTTGAATGCAGAGGAACATGATTTGATGGCTCTTATGGATGAAATGGAAGAACGAGAGGATATCGATGCGAACTGCATATTCATGGAAAATCTTCAGAAAGCTATGTATGACACGGATTCTGACACACTTCCTGTTTATGACACCAATGCACCATCTGAGGTATCAAACTTCAACACATGTCACAATAACGATATATTTGATATGTCTCCTCATGAGGAACTGCATTCTGTGAAGCTAGCAACCACTTATGATACATACCTGGACACGCCAAGTAGTAGCAATACTTTTTCAGCAACTCCAGATGTGAATCATAATGGAGGCTTCGTTTCACAGCATGCTGAGAATGATGAGGAAACATGTGCTTTATTTGAATCATTATTAAATAATTGTGGTATTGAAATCGAGAAAGTGAAAAAGGTCAATTGCGAAGTTAAGGCCGCGAATGAGATATTGACCACTGAGCTTGAGAGATACAAGGAAAATTTAAAAAGTTTTCAAATTGACAAAAAACGCGAGTCATATAAGAAGTTACTTGTTAAAGATAAGGAATTGCAAAACAAGTTTGATACTCTTGAAATTAGTTCAGCAAAAACCATTAATTCTTTGAAACAATAAATTTCTGATTTAACAAACCAACTTTGAAACCAAAAATCAGCTTATATCAATCTTGAAAAAGAAATGGATGAGTTGAAAAAGGACTTTGCAAAGAGAGAATATAAACTTTTGGATGAAATCATAGAGTCAGAACACAAGATGGCAAAACTAGAAGAATTAGTGGTTAAGTCGGGTCAGTAAAGTCAAACAATGAAAATGATTTCAAATCAAACTAATCCGATTTAACATACGAAACACAAAATGGCTCTTGGTAACACAACTCCTTGTAATCTCAAGAAAGCTCAGCAAGAATAGAATGTTTTGTATAATGGTAATCTTATTTACACCAAACATGATCCTCCCGTCGTTCGGGATTCTGTGGAAATGTTAGAACTTGTCGAAGAGAGCATAACTTAAGTTAAACAAAAGGATTTGAAACCCATTGATTACAACAAATTGAACAAACTTTCAGGAATTACTTTCGTTCCACAAAAAGAACCATCAGTGTTTTCCATAAAACGACCATTCTCAAAAATGTTTTCTAAGAAAGTAGTTTCTTCCAAATCGATTTCTAACGTGGAACAGATTTCCTCAAACAACACCTTTAACACAAGTGCTGGAAGGGGATATCTTGATGATATTAAAACTAGAATTGGGCAACTTAAAATGACTTTAGAATCTAAAACGAGACTTAATGAGATCAAGTGGAATTCCACAGTTCATTTACAGCTTAAAAAGATTCTTGAAAGTGAATTTGCTCCTCAAGTTAATAACATTCATGCTTGTGTCATTCATTTTGAACAAGCATTTTGAAAGAAACCGCTGACTTCGTCAAGGATCACAAATCCATGATAAAGAAGGCTAATGAATCTTTTGAGCAAATCAATGTTTTGGAAAACCTAAATGATTCTCTCTTTGAAACCGCTATGACTACTGATATTATGTCTATCATTTTACAAACTTATTCTGTTTAAGATGATGAAAGACTGAGAGCTAAGACCTCCGCAATTGTTTCAAAATATTAAAATGCTCTTATTAAACTTGAAAAAGAAAATGTGTCATATTTCAAACAACTTGATCGAAAAAGCAAAGAATGCAAGTATGACAAACTGTCGTATGAGCGTGCCTTAAAGAACATGAAAGAGCAAAATGACCTTTTGAGGGCTCAGCTTGAAAGTCAAAAAGGAAATGGTGAGGAAACTAAGTTTGCAAAACCATCGACTTCGGAGAAACTAAATGTTTCAAACACGGTTCAAAAACCAAGAATGTAAATTTCACGGTTTGCTCCAAAAGTCGATGAGAAAAAGGATTTGACAAAACCAGTCACTCCAACACCCTTGCCCAAGCAATGTGAAAATGGAAAGATTGATAAAGGAAAACCGGTTGTCGAAACACCAAAAGTGATAGCACCTGGCCTTTTTAGGATTAGTCCCACTAGTGTGTCTACCTCAATATCTAAGATAAATGCGTGCAAAAAGGATAATTCTGAAGAGTCTAGTGATGCTAAAAAGGACAACAATATAAAATCTAACGCGTGTGCCTTACCTTCTATAGGATTAGAAAGCACCTCTAGGAGCAGCAGACTAAAGCCTAGGAGCAATACAAGGAACAATAGAGTCTCGTCTGCCTCTACGAGTAGTAACAAGAATAAAGTTGAAGAAGTAGAAGAACACCCTAGGAATTTATCGCTTTGTAATAAGAAACATGATTCATCTGAATGTAATGTCGAAAGTACTGGTTCTAATGCATGTAATGACTTTGTTTGTTTAATATGCAATAAATGTTTAATTAATGATGTTCATGATGAATGTGTTTCTAAGAATGTGAATGTCATGCCTGAACAGAATTATTTTCCAAAGGGAACTAGTGTTGGATCTAGATCTATAGAAAGATAAGTTGCACGCTTTAAGTCTACCACTAGTAGTCAAATGCCTAGGAACTATCTTAAGTTTTCTATGTGGATACCAACAGGTAGGGAGTTCATTCTTCAGAATGGCAAATTGGAAGTTGTTCAAAGTAAACATGTATCAACCTTTGATGTATGTGATTCGGAATTTACTCCTAACCCCATGGACCAAATTTAAAACGGTTTCCAAATACAAACTATTCTGTTCTTGGCAGGTTATCGAAATATGTCTTTGGATCGTCGACTCGGGTTGCTCCAAGCACATGACCAGGAATTTAAAGCTGCTGATCAATTTCGTCTGGAAATTCATGGGAACTGTACGCTTTGGAAATGATCACGTAGTAGCTATTCAGGGTTATGGAGATCTTCGGTTTGGGAATTTTTTGATCACTCGAGTTTACTACGTCGAAGGGTTGGGACACAATTTGTTTTCAGTTGGGCAGTTTTGTGATGTAGAGTTAGAAGTTGCATTCAGGAGAAATACGGTTTTTATTAGAAATTTGGTTGGTGATGATCTCTTAACTAGTAATCATGGTACAAACTTGTACGCTATCGACATCAACCAAATGGCTTCTACATCACCAATTTGTCTTATGACAAGGGCAACCGAAACTAAGTGCTGGCTGTGGCATAGACGTTTATCCCATCTCAATTTTGACACCATCAACAAGTTTGCCAAAGACAACATCGTCACCGGACTTCCTAAGTTCAAATACACCAAGGAACATTTATGTCCATAATACGAACAAGGAAAATGTAAAAGAGCATCATATAAACCTAAAACCGTACCTAGTTTGGAAGCAAAGTTACATATGTTGCACATGGACTTATGTGGCCCAATGAGATTTGAAAGCATTAATGGGAAGAAGTATATTCTTGTTATTGTTGATGATTATTCAAGATATACTTGGGTAAAGTTGTTGAGATCAAAAGACGAAGCACCAGGTACCATCATCACCTTTCTGAAGCGTATCCAAGTTCTACTTCAAGCTCTAGTAGGGATTGTAAGAACAGAAAATGGCACAAAATTTACAAATCAAGAGTTAAGAACCTACTTTGAAGATGTTGGAATCACACACCAAACATCAGTTGTTAGAACTCCAGAGCATAATGGGTAGTTGAAAGAAGAAACCGAACTCTTGTGGAAGCTGCTCGTACAATGCTAATTTATTCTAGTGCTCTACTATTCTTATGGGCTAATGCTGTTGCCACTGCTTGTTTCACTCAGAACCGATCCCTAGTACATCCAAGATTCAATAAAACCCCATATGAGCTAGTGAACAACCGTAAACCTGACATCTCTTACCTTCATGTGTTTGGTGCTTTGTGCTATCCGACGAATGACAAAGAAGATCTAGGGAAGTTAAAATCTAAGGGTGATATTGGAATCTCCATTGGATATTCAGAAAACTCGAGGGCATTCAGGGTGAATAATAGAAGAACAAAAAGGATAATAAAGATGATGAATGTGAAGTTTGACGAGATTTCACACATTGCTTCAGAGAGACTCGCTCTAGAACCCGCGCTTAATCCAATGGTTTCTATTCAAAACGGATTAGGACCCGCACCAAACTAGCAGACTTCTGGACACATCAGTACAGGACTCGTGCCTCAAAGAGCTCATTCGACAAACACGGATAAACCTTCGGAACAAGAACTGGAAAATTTCTTCGACAAATGCATCTCAACAACATTCCGCTGCACCCGCTCAAAACCATCAACTACCACCACCATCACAAGATGCATCTACAACAGTAAAAGCTTAAGCACCAACTACCTCAACATCATCTACATCTACTCCAGCAACTCCAGTACTTGAAACTGTTCTACAAGACTTGATGAGCAAAATCAAAACAAAAATTTTCAAGAAGAACCAACAAATAATTCAAACGATGTTGCGTTAGAAGAAGAAGAAGTATTTGAAAACCCATTTGTAAAAGACTCTGTTGAATCTTCTTCAAGGTTACAAGAACCATCTAACACAGATAGGTTTAATCCAATGTACCCTTCTACATTTCAATGGACAAAAGACCATCGAATAGAACATGTTATTGGTGAACCATCAAAGCCAGTTCAGACAAGGAGACAACTTGCCACCGATCTCAAATCGTGCATTTACATTTGCTCAATTAGCCTCAAAGAACCAAAAAACATTCGGGAAGGAATGGCAGAAAACCCTTGGATAGAAGCAATGCAAGAGGAAATTCTTCAATACCAGTTACATGATAGTTGGGAACTTGTTGAACGACCACTTGATATACGTGTTCTTGATCTCAAGTGGTTGTGGAAGAACAAACTGGATGAGGAAATGACTGTTATTCGCAACAAAGCTCGTCTTGTGGCTAAAGGTTATCCACAAGAAGGGATAGATTTCAAGGAATCATTCGCGCCTGTAGCCAGACTTGAAGCAGTTCTGATTTTCTTAGCCTATGCAGCTCACCAAAACATTACAGTCTATCAGATGGACATTAAGACAACTTTCTTGAATGGAACTCTGAAAGAAGAAGTGTATGTGAGTCAGCCAGAGGGATTCATCGACAAAGATCATCCAGACTACGTCTACAAGCTTAAGAAAGCCATTTATGGTTTAAAACAAGATCCAAAAGCGTGGTATGACGAACTATCAACTTTCTTGCTCAAAAACAATTTCACCAAAGGAACAGTTGATGACACCTTGTTTATCAAAAAATTCAAAGATGACATTTTGATAGTTCAGATTTACGTGGACGACATTATCTTTGGGTCCACTAATCCGAATCATTCAAAACATTTTGAAAATCTCATGAAAAGCAAATTTGAAATGTCCATGATGGGGGAACTAAAATTCTTTCTTGGTTTACAAATACATCAATCCCCTTGTGGTATTTTTATCAATCAAGCTAAATATACAATAGAGATTCTGAAAAAATATAGAATGGAAAACTGTGATTCTGTTGGTACTCCAATGGTCACTTCACCAAAAATAGGTGCTGATTTGTTTGGGAAACCCATCGATCCGAAGAAATATCAGAGCATGATCGGTTCTCTCATGTACCTAACTGCAAGTCGACTCGATATTCAATTTGTTGTTTGTTTATTACCACGGTTTCAGGCAAAGCCTACCGAACTTCTCCTCAAAGAGGTTAAACGGATCTTTCGGTACCTACAAAGCACCATTAACATGGGACTTTGGTATCCGAAGGATTCGTTGTGTAATCTAACAGCATTTTCAGATGCCGACCATGCCGGGGATCAAGTTTCAGCAAAGAGTACATCTGGTGGAGCACAATTTTTGGGTGAAAAGCTAGTAAGATGGTCTTCAAAGAAACAGGATTGTACTGCACTATCAACCGCCGAAGCCGAGTATGTGTCTCTATCTGCGTATTGTGCCCAAGTTCTTCGGATGCGGACACAACTCACAGATTATGGCTTTACTTTTGACAAAATACCTATGTATTGTTACTCAAAAAGTGCCATAGCCATCTCGCGCAATCCCGTACATCACTCAAAGACGAAGCATATCAAAGTCCGCTACCATTTCATCAAAGAGCACGTAGAAGAGGGTACTGTTGAATTATTTTTCGTTAAGACTGATTACCAACTCGCCGATCTATTTACTAAAGCCCTTCCAAAAGAACGGTTTGACTATTTAGTTCGACGAATTGGCATGCGAAGCCTAACTCCTGGGAGCTAGAACGTCTTCTCGAATCTTCTTGAAAAAATGTTTTCAAAATCGCTTCGCTGTAAATATTTTTGAAAAAACAAAATATAAAATTTGAAAAAATCAACAAAAACAAAATACAAAAATATAAAAGTTTCAAAAAATACAAAAACAATATAAAATCAAAAAATCCAAAAATATTCTTCTCACGACATGTCTCTCGTATAAATCAATATTCTGTACATGTATAGAAATGTCTTTCAACAATGATACGGACATGTACAGATGCTTGAACGGGAGTTCTTTATATGTTTTTCCAAAACATGTCGTTTCTCAAAAAGTTTCTTCACAATGGCTTTCGTATACTTATGTACGAAACCCGTACTTAAACGACGACTTCTTAGTACTTCAGCTAAGGACTCAGACTTCAATATAATGACTTCTTAGTATTTCAGCTAAGGACTCGTTCTTTAAAGAAAGGAAAATGCTTAATCATACAAAGGTTTAAAGATTTTCCGTGCACTTATCCTATAAACATTATGGCTTATGCACACATAACAGTGTATAACCCGCCATTTTCAAAGAAAGGACCCTGTTGTACATTTCTGTGCAACAATCCTAAAAGATAAGAAGACTTCTCACCAAAAAGCTTATCAAAGTATTCTTAATTTTCTGAGCAAAATTTTGAAAAATGTTTCAAAGGGTTATCAAAACTTTTTAGCTCAAGATATTACTCCCTCAAATCCTTGAAATCTTAAATTTAATCAAAATGTTCTACTTTTGAGGGTGAGTAATAAAAAGATGTTCCAAAAAGGTCATGCTTAAAAGAAACTAATTCGGGAATAACAAACATCCGTTTATACCCATATGCTATCCAAAAACAAAGGTTTTAATCAATTGGTATAAAAAATACCATGGATATGCTATTTTTGATGGGGAGAAATGTGATTAAAATGTGATCGTCTTGAATCTCAAATGAGCTCGACTCAGAAAGTACCAATGAATTGACGAAGCTTAAAATGTCTGTAATCGAAAAGGCTTGTCCTGGACGGGTAATAACTTCAAGCTAGTCTAACAAGTGATGTAAGCGTGTCTCGAATAGGACTTGTCTGAGTAGAATGTACCATCTCGAGAGACTTTCTTTGAATGTAACCAGGACGGGTAATAATTTCAAGCTAGTCTAACTAGTGATGTAAGCGTGTCTCGAATCGGTCATGTTCACTGAAAATCAATCAATTCAAAAAGTGCGAACTCTACCCAACATGCGCTAATTTATCATTAATACATATAAGCACATGTGAAGGGGGAGTATTTATGAAAAGGCAAAACTCTCGAAGTGTTAACAACAAAGATGTTTAATAATCATAAACACTTTGAGAGATTTTTCACAAAAAGGTTTTATGGCATGTGATTGTTGTACCTAGGATAATCACGGAGTAATAAGGTGATTATGGTTGGGTTTATGTCCAATGATCCACCAGAACTGGAGGGACAATTCTAATAGATTAGAATTAGAAGTCCTTAGGTATGATTGAAAAAAAGGAGAAAATGAGAAAGGAGAAAGAAGGGATTGAAGAATTAAAAAGAAAAGTTATGAAAAAGGGTGAAAAGAAATAGCCCTCCAAATGTTCAACCTTAGGGCAGACACCGGGTACAATTCGTATGCTACTGGTTGTTACTAAGGTGACACCGGTATTGAAGACAAAGACTTCATGGACCCAGTGACGCACTGCACTAAACCTTCTTAACCACTCAAGTTCTCTTAAAAGAGCTTGTTTCATTCTCACGGGGAACCGGTGTAATCTATCGACCTGTCTCTTAGAGATGGTTGATATTGAACCAGGAGACCTCTCCCTAATCTCCGCATAGGAAACCTAATGTGCACTTATCGAGTCTAGAGCCCCGAGATTCATCAAAAGATCTCATAGGAACACATGATATTTCTACACTAGTTGTTCATTATTCAGGACGCCAAATGTAAACTTTAAAGTCCTACGCAGATCTTAGCAATCTGCCAAAAAATTTATGAGAGGATTCACATTTGTGATTCTCAATGATTGAATGGAAACTCCTGCCAGGGTCAACATCAAGCAGCCCTGACAGCAGGTCACTTCGGTAATTCTTTACGGGTTACGCTTAGTGTTCACAGTGGTTTCAAAAAGTCTACAGTCGTGGAGTGATCCCCAACGACTCACCCATTCGTTGAGCAACTTAGTAGGTCTCGTAAGCTCTCTCGAGAGCATCCAAAATGGGAACGGCCTTGGTAAGTTCTCACAAAGATCAAAGCAAAGAAAGGTTCAAAGAAAGATTCTACGCAATGTGAAAGAATCTACAGAAGTAAAGTGACAAAGATCTGTGTGAATGAACGGGAACAATAACTGCATGTGTCACAAAGACTGAAGATGTATGAGCATGCTGGAATGATAGACAGCCACCACAGACGCAGAAGTGATGAAAGGCAGATTGCTCCATATCACAAAAGAACAAAGAACGATGAAAAGTCAGTCATCAAAGATCATAAAGCATGAAGGAACAAAGACTAAATACTATTCTACTACGAAACACAATGGTGAACAACATAGAACAAAGAAGACCTAATCACGTGGAGCATCATTCAAATGACCACCCCTTAGGGGGAGATTGTTAGCATTAAAAATTATATTAGAAAGTGATGGTCATTCTCATTTATTGTAACATTGTAATGTGTCGTAGTTTTTATTATTAATAATCAATGGGCTTTGGACTTGGTAAGCTAATATGTTAAGTGTTATGTTATGTAAGCCTATTATAATACATGTAATCCAAGTCCAAGCCCAAGCCCATAGAAAAGCCTTTAGGGCTTCTTATCTCATGTACTATATAAGCCACCTTATGCCTCATTTGCAAGGTGTGCTTGTGTGTGTTTCTTAATAAAAGTTCTCTTCATCTTTATCTGTATTTCTCTAATATTAACGCCATACATTTCATATCAAGTCATGATCTTTACTTCATATACTTGCATATTTGTGTTAAAGTTGATAGATTTAAGGTCCTACAAGAGGATAGCATCTGCGAAGCTGATGTCAAAATGAAGATCTTGAAAGATTTGGAAAATTTTTTCCATTTCATGATTTGCTTTTTCACGGAGCTTTTGATCTTGTAAACGTGATGGATAAGGAATTGTAGGTTTCGGGTTGGGTTTTGGATTTCCAAGAGGATTCTCAGGAGGTTCAAATACGACCCTTGATTTGCGGATCAGGAATGGGGTAACTAGACGAGGGATGTCATTGGTACCTCCGTTGTTAGTAGGAAGTACCATATCCATTGTAGCCTCAGTTTCACGTTCCTCTACCTGAACAGGAGAAGAGGTAGACGGAGCTGTGGGTCCTTTATAAGAAACTCCACTTCTGGTTGTGATCGCCTTAACATCGCCCCTCGGGTTAGCGATCGTGTTGCTTGGTAGTGTACCAGAGACCGAGGGTCAATTATTTAAATAATTCTTGAGTTCTAAGATCTGACTGACCAACAATTTATTCATTTCTTCTTGGGATTACATAAACTGTTTCAACAACTCATTAGATGATGGTCTAATTGGAACAACGACTTGATTTTGGTTAGGAACATTTTGAGCTCGGTTGTTTTGAAAATTCCCTTGATTTTGATTATTATGACCATGAAAATTGATTCCTTGTTGAAAATTACCCTGTTGGAAATTATTACCCTAACTAAAATTACCATGACCTTGATTAGGGTTAAAATTTCCTTGGTTTTGAAAAGCCTAATTGTGACCGGAATGGAAATTCCCTTGGTTTTGAAAACCTTGGTTCATTCGGTTTTGATTTTGATTAAAATTTTGATTTCGGTTTTGATTCTGATTCTGAGACTGATTAAACCCGGGTGGTCCGAGGTAGTTATTAGAACGATAACTCAAAAGGTTACGGTCCCTTGTGGTTGGTAGGAATTATCTCCCGCATTACAGGAACCTTAAGCTGCGTACATGTTTTCATGAGTGAAGCCACCGGAGGCTGGGCACTCAATGTATGGGTGGGGACCACCAAAAGTTTCACAAATTGGGTTGACAACTTTGACGTGATGATTTTGACTTGTCTGATGGACACGTAAAACTGCAGTGGACAAATCATCAAGTTTCTTAGCAAGGATAGCTATATCATTGTTTACTAGAGTGACTGATTTATATGAGTCATTCCTCTCGGCTGAGGAGTCCCAGAAATTGTGATGGGCAGTCATGTTTTCAATCAAATCATAGCACTCTTCAGGGGTCCTTTTCATAAAGGTGCCCCCAGTAACAGCATTGATGGTGTCACGGTGACGAAGTCAAACCATTGTAGAAAGTATCTATAATGGTGACAAGAAGCATGTTATGATTGGGATATCGATCAATTGCAAGCTTATAGCGTTCTCATGCCTCAAATAAGGACTCATCAGGACGCTGTCTGAAGTTGCTGATATCATTCTTCAGCTTAGTTACCATAGATGGTGGAAAGTATTTAGCCAAGAATTTGGTAACCATTTCATCAAAAGTGTGGATCGAATTCTTTGGAAGATGATCGAACCAGGCGGTAGCATGATGAGTGAGAGAATAGGGGAAGAGATATAAACAAAGGCTGTTGACATAAATAATGTCTTAAAACATTGTTAGCATATTAACAATGTCTCTATGTTTTGATAATTACAAAGCATAAATTCATTAATCTAAAACTTATGACGTAAACAAGTTTTTAGTGCTTAATATTTGTCTTTGCTTACATATCACTTAAGGTATGAATATACAAAGGGTTTATTGCATTTCATGATCAAAGGAAAATTTTCTAATCACTAGAATTTTTATAAAATGTATTAAACATCTTATATCTTTTACAAAATTACTTTTGGAATTAAAAGAATATGTTTAATTCATTATAAGTATATGATTTCAAATTTCTAACCAAAAACGGCAAATTTTATCCAGAAAAATATTCCCCACTAAAAGACAAGAAAAACCAACGTTCTGAAGGGGCAGCCCCCTTAATCATTAAGGGGACCGGCCATTAATTAAGGGGACCGGCCACGCTCCAGAACAGTATTTTTCTCCCCTATAAATACTGGTTCATCCCTCAGAATTTTCTAACCTTTTGCACTCCTAAACTTTCTGATCTAGATCCACATTTCTATTCTCTTATCCTTTGATCATAAGTGTATAATTCTTTGTTTCAAAGTGATTCAAACTTCATCCTCTCAATTGCAAGAGAAGAATACTTCTATCCCCCAAGACAAGAAGTATTACAACTTGTTGTGATCTCCACATCCAAGTTGTTGGTGCATCATCAAGATTATTTGCATTATTCTTTGTGAAGATTGTTCGGAATATTTGATTGTAGATAGTTGTGCTAGATATATAGATTGTGTGATTAGTTAGTAGCTTGGTGTGAAGAAGAAAAGTTAGGAATTAGATTGTAGTGAAGAAGCTAGGTGTGGAGTAGTTAGTTGTGAAGCAAATTGGTGTAAAGAAGATAGGTGTGGAGTAGTTAGTTGTGAAGTAGATTGATTTGAAGAAGTTGTGTAGAAGTTGTGACTTAGGTGTGAAGAGGTTGTGGTGTGTAAATTGGTGTGTAAGGTTTTCTCCGCCATAAGGGAGCTTGTTGATATAGTGAAGAAAACTCTCGAGTTAGGTGCTCGGGAAGTGGAGTAGGGCAAGGAAGGTGTCCTTGTAGCCGAACCACTATAAATCTCTTATCTCGCGGTTCGATCTTTCCATCTCTTACTTATTTCATTACTTATCATTGTTACATATTATTTATTGGTAGTTGTTTATATTGTGCAAGACTTGAGATCACATATTATCGAATCTAAGTTTTTAAAAGCTAAGAAAACACTAAAACTATCTTTTATAACAAATTAAAAAGATGTAAAACTATTCAACCCCCCTTCTAGTTTTCCACAAAGGCCGTCTTTGGTGATGCGATTTTGTTTCATGCTCTAGGTGACGGTTAAAAATTTATCGAGTTGCTTGTTAGCATCGTCACCCGGTAATCTGTGAAACTGACACTAATTTTGGACGTGCTGAATCATGTGATGCTTGAGACCAAAGTCCGTAGCCTCAATAGTGAGTGGTGCAATAGGTCCACCTCTCCCGTGCATGGTAGGCTAACACAACTCTTCCATCGTTCGGGAATCGGGAGCTACCTCATCGTTTGGGAATAGGTCCTCCATTTTTATTTTGGGTTCTTCAATAACTGTACGTAACTCAGTTACGTTTCTTTGACGATTACGCTTTGTTTGTGAACGAGTGCGCATGCACTAAAACAATGTCAATTAAAACAAGATCAAGGAAAAACAAAAGGGAACTTAAACCAATAATCACAGTATGACCGGCTTCTTTGAAAAAGGTACACATATCTCAAGGATACAAAGGCAAGTTATAATCTTTAGTTTGGGAACTTATTAATGTTCATACCCCCAGTTGGTAGGTATTCAGCCGTGGTTTTCGACAGTGTATTTTATGCATTTATTATTAACAAAAAACAAAATGTTTTCGGCTTTTTCTGTGTGTATGCAAAAAACTTTTGGAAATATTTTTGGTATCGATTCGTTAACCGAAATTGTTTTCTTTAAAATTACTCGCAGGGTGGCGGGAGAGAAGAATGGATCTCTCTTCAGTTCGCAATTTAATGTTAGATATTAAAGAATACGAAGTAATTTAACTTCACGATTTGCTTTGTTGTTTATGATTTTTTTGGAGTTTTTAACACTTTAGGAAAAGTGTTAATGACATTTTCTGATACGATTAAGATTGTTACAACAAAAATTACAAAGTGGTGAAATTTGAACAAGGAGGGTTTTAATAAATCACTAAATCTTAACGTTTTTGAAAACACGCAACAACATCCCCGACAGCGGCGCCAAAATTTGACTCCACCCAGACCAACCAGGCAACCAGGTTTGGTCAACAGGTCAAATCTGAGGGAAAGTGCAAGATTTTAAATCCGTGCAAGTACATGGAAATCCCCGGGTCGTTAAGTCCCAACGAGATTGAATTGTGTTTTGGAAACGTTTATGAGAATCAGTGATTTGGGAACAGTAACAAATGAAGATTTGGATTTAATTATACTACTGATTGATTGGTATTTAAGATAAATAAACAGTATAAAGAATAATAGGATTAAATATATAAACAAACATAAATCACTTTGAAAATCAGAAACGGTTACAGACAGGTAAAAGGTGAGTTTTGAACAAATTAAAACTACAGGGGGTAAAAATGAAACTTTTACAAACTTAATATTAAAAGATGATTTAATTAAAAAGAAAATTATTTTTTGATTATTTTTTATTTATTATTAATTCAAAACTAATTTAAATTATTTAATAATTAATAAAAACTAGTTTATATCTAATTTAAATTGAAGAAAAATACTAAAATTTCTTAGAAAAAATATGAAAGTTTTTACAAATCTAATTAACCATTACAGGAATTCTAAAAAATTATAAAAAGTTTATAAAAATTATTTTTAAACTAATTTACTAATTATTTACTTTTTTATTAATTAAAATCTACTTTAACTAATTTAATTATGAAGAATACTAAATGAACAGTGAAAATTCTAAAAATTTATCCAAAAATATTTTACTAATTATAAAACCTATGAAAAATATAAAAAGCTACTATTGCTTATAAATAAGCAGAAGGAAAATTAATATTTGGCATTTTTAATTAAAACTAATTAAACTTAATTTATTTATTATAAATACTAAATTAACTCAGAAAATTATGAAATTTTTTCTTAAACTATTTTAATATATTAGAAATCTATGAAAATTATAAAAATGAAAATTGCTTTTTAAATAAGCTGAAAAATAAACCAATTGACTTAAATAGAAGCTATCACTATTTTTAAATTTGTCTTTTTCTTGTTTTTCTTTTACAAAACTAATTTACCACTAAAAATAAACAAATTTTACAAAGACAACTAATTTGGAGCTTGTTAATTAAGCAGTGTTCAATCCAAAATATGAGACAGAAGTTCTAATAAGCTTTTGAAAATGGATTTTTTTTTTTGCAATAAGCTATTGTTAAGCTACAAATGGGATAAATAAGCTACAATCTACTGAATGGCATACAAACAAGCTAAAATGAACAAAATAGGCACGAGGAATAAGCCATAGACACAAATAAGCGCTTATCAATAAACACAGACCACAGGGTCAAAATCAAGGACTTTCAGTCCTCTGTGTGGTCCACTAGGGTTCAAGGGTCCAAACCAAAAGATTATCTGAAAAGTTGACCTGAAGGGCTTTCAAATAAGCCAAGGTTCAGGGCTTATGGCTTAATAATGACCTTATGGTGAGCTTGTGAAAATGGAGTGTCTAAGCTGAGCACTCAATATACTGAGTGATATCAGTACAACTTCAATGGCCAAATAAGCTAAGGGCAAGGGTTCACAGATCCAAAATAAGCATTGGTTTGTCAAGTGGGACTGATAAGCTATCTAAAAAGCCAATGGTGAGGTCTAGGGCTCACTGGATAAGCCAAAATGAGCTTATGAAAAATGGGTGAAAACCCTGGTGCAGGGGAGGGTGTCTGCCCTGCTAGTCCAATTAAGCACTTGCACAAGCCTCAGAAAAAATATTAAAAATAAGCCAATGATGGACTTCATAATTTAAGCTGGTAAATTTTAACTAGTAAAAGGCTTGAGGCTTAATTGTGAACACAAAAATCAGGAAAATTCTTGGAAAAAATGGTTTTCTGCCTAACTTATCAATTTTGACTAATTAACTTGAGCACCTAAGTTGACTATTATGAACTTTGATTGATTCCTGTGGACTGATTTGGTTATATTAAGCTATGATGATGCTAGAATAAGCTACACTAACAACTATTACACTATTGGGAATGATTTGGAACTCTAAATCCTCAAAGTGATCCTAAATTTTGAGATTAAAAGTGATGTTGACTTTTTACTGAATGAGGGTGGGTTTTAATGGTTGTTCTAAGTTATTATAACCTAGTGTGACGTATGTGAACTAGAAACAACCACAGATATAACCCTGAGCACAGAGAATCAAATAAATCGAAACAATCCTGATGTTGCTTAAATTTTTGGTTTTTGGAATAAATGGATCCTTGAGACTATGTAACTGCTTCCAAACAACTTATTATGGTCTAATAAGCTTTAATGAACACAGAGACATGGTTTTAGATGACAAATACTCATGTATTTTACTTATGTTATTTTTGACAGTTTAAATAAGATTTAAAGAACAAAGAGAATTAATGAACTAATACTTCTTTCTAAGCAATATTATGACTAGATAACAATTAATAAGCATAAATAAGCACAAACAATCAGTTAATAAGCAGATGAATAGTGAAATGTAAAAATTGAACAAAGGGCTTATAGTGTGCAATCCAAGGTTACACTATGAACCATGAACCAATTTACCAATCCTATAGGCTTCCACAAGCCACTAAACCATAGCTATCCATAATACACTATGCTCCATGCTCAACATCTTCTTGACCTGTATTTTTTATGTTTCTTTTTTTTTCTGATTTTTTTGGTATTTTTGATTTTTAATAGCTAAACTGGTTTTTAATGTTACTAATAGCTTTTAGAATCTATATAGGAGCTTATATGAGCTTATTAGTCTCTAAACAACAACCATGAACAAAAGAGCTCAAATTTGAAATTTCAAATTTAAAAATGCAAATATGAGAATTGAAGCAGTAAACTTGAAATTAAGATTGTAGAAGGATCAAATTACATTAAAGTAACAGAGTACAAGCTTTAAAAACAAAAGTTACAAATAAAATTGAGATTTTACTAAATACGACACTAAAATTATGCTAATTGACTACTACTTGTGTCATCTGCCTTCTCTTCCTTTTATAAGTGATAATCAGGGTTCCCTTGAGGTCTCTGTGACTTTCCCATAAAAAATCCTAGCCATTGGATCACTGAACTCAATCTTGGCCTTTGATTTGGTTTTGGCGCCAAAATAAAATAGTGCAAATTGCATTGTTAACTTGCAAGGGGGTGGTGCATTAAATGGTGGAGTGGGTGGTGGAAGTGACAAGGATGGTGAGGTGAGGTGATGGTTTTACAGGTGCAAGTGGTGTAGGAGGGAACGAGAGGGTCAACGGGGTCATTTAACTCTATGAATTATTAAAAAGGAATTGGGCCAGGTTGGTGTTGGGCTTAGGAAAGGGAGTGGGCTGGATGAAAGGGTGTGGGTGGATTGGTGTTGTGTTTGGGTTGAATTTGGATTTGGTTATAATAATAAGGGGTCCGGTTTGGTTTGTAATAGAAATAACAAAAGGGCCAATGTTGTAAATTCTGAAACTTGAGGGGATGAGTTGGTGTTGGAAATAGACTTTATTAGTTCAAGTGTCAGTCATTGAATTTTGTAATAGGTTGCATTATTAAGTTAGTACGTTAGTGATTTAATATGTTTTTATTAAGTTTTATGCTAAGTTTATAGGTTTTGTAAAAGTCTAAGGGCTTAGTTTGTAATATTTGCATAGTTTGGTGAAGCCGTAGACCACACCTATAAACAGCCTTGTAACCCCTCATTAGAGGGTGTTGGTTCTCTTAGTAATATCATTTGTCCTTCATTTCATTATAAGGGTTCCTTCCACTCTCTCTCTCTACTTACTTTCTCTCTCTAGATCTCTTAGTGGTTATGTTGTAAAATTGTGACCTAATAAGTGGTATCATTCACCAACGGATAATATAGGTGTTTTAGGTTTGATTTAGTAGAATAATCTAGGTTTAAAAGTGAAATTCTTAGAAATCGGTTACTGTTCATCGGTAATATGTCGAGTTAGGATTTTCGTTTTATCGACTTTGGGTTAAAATTTAGAGAGTTAGGTTTTAATCTTAGTGAGTTAGATATTTAAGTTTAGCGAGTTAAGTTTATAATCTAGCGAGTTAAGCCTCGATTTCTGCGAGTTTGCTTCTATTAATATCGAGTTAAATTTATTTTGGCGAGTTAGCCATTCCTTATCATTTATCGAGTAAGGATTTTCGTACTCTAAACTTAGACGAAACTATGCCCAATTTTATTAAGTTTACCGAGTTAAGTTTGAAGTAAAGTTGTTATCGAGTTACAATATTAAGAAAACATTACCGAGTTTGCAGTTACCATTGTTACCGAGTTACTACTTTCTTCCAGTTTATCGAGTTAAACTCTCACTCAGGACCTACCGAGTTAGCCAGTTAGCCAAAATAAAAACTTACCGAGTTAACCAGAATCAGGATTTTACCGAGTTACAAATCAAAACCTATCAAGTTATCAAATCAACTTAAAATTTAAACATTTATTTATCCTTAACGATCAATGTTTAATATAATCACGAAAGATGTCTCAACCTCCAAATTATTTCTTTTCTCATCCTCCGCAACATCGGTATCCGCAGTATCAGCTACAACAATATCATCAGCAACAATCGTATCAACAACCGCAACAATCGTATCCACAACCGTTCCATCCACAACAACAATATCTCATGATGCAACAACATCAACTCATTCCTCAACAACAACCATATCCAATACCACAACAACAGAATCAGCATTAGTCCAAACAACATCACTGGTTTGATCAGATGTGTGATGTTATTACAACTCAACAATCCAGACATGAGGCAGTATCACTTGGAACACCCCCAATGCTCATACCTGGGAACTATGTTCAATGGTCAAGTCGATTCTTACAATTTCTTGAACTTAAGAAACCCCATGAAAAATTCGTGAAACAAGTGATACTTGAAGGACCATTTTAGTGGCCAACCAGACTAGAAAGTGGTGATCCATTTGCTGATCCTCCACGTGCTCCTGTAGAGAAACCTGTTCCAGAATCTCAACTCACAGAAGATCAGAAACTACATCGTGAAGTTGATGAGTATGCCATGGCTTATATACTTCAAGGAATACCAAATCCAATCGATCGAAGTGTTGATGCTCAGAAAATAGCTAAAGCTATGTGGGAACATGTTCATCTCCTAATGGAAGGCACTTAGTTGAACAAATATGATA
Organism: Artemisia argyi; assembly: GCA_030686995.1. Classification (NCBI taxonomy): domain Eukaryota; kingdom Viridiplantae; phylum Streptophyta; class Magnoliopsida; order Asterales; family Asteraceae; genus Artemisia; species Artemisia argyi. The sequence goes on along the minus strand of CM060700.1, from coordinate 156,522,570 downwards.
TGGAATCAAAACTCTACATGGAATACACAAACATCACAATTGAACCAGGAGAATCACTTGAATCATATTATCACCGTTTCACTAATGTGGTTAATGATTTGGAACGTCACAAAATTACAGTACCAAGGATCGCAGTGAATTCCAAATTCGTCGGTAGTCTTGGTCCGGATTGGCAAAAGTATGTGACATTCATTCGACAAATGAAAATTCTTCATGATGCACCATGTGGCTTGTTGTATGATTTTTTGAAACACCATGAACCTAAAGTGGAAAAAGATCGAGCTCTTCGAGGAGGTTACTCACCACCACCAACACCAAATTCTTTGGCACTCGTAGCTTAATCCCACTATGCTCTACCTCTAATGACTAATCATGCTTATGCTCAAGAACATAATTACTTCAGTTATCTACAACCTTCTACCTCTAACCCAATGGTTTCTTATGTTTCATCTCCGCAGCATACTTCAACTCAACTTGTTCCATACACCAATAGTGATGCAGTGTACTACTCGAATTCCAATGAAGATGACGATGAGGAACTTAACACACTGAATCAGGGACTTGCTCTCATTGCTCGAGCTTTCAGCAAATTCTCTAACAAAACTAACAACCGTCAACGTTCTTCTTCTAATACAAGGAATCAAGCTGTTGTGCAAGATGGAAGGGTTGAAATACAGAATCATAACTTTGGTCGATCAGGTTCAGGAGGTTATTCAGGAAATTTTGGGAATGGTCAGAGGGTTAATAACAATGGAGGGTTCAGAAACAATTCAGGATTTTTTTTTTAATCCAATTTTTATCTATTCTCTCAAACAAACGCCCTACGCTTCAAAATTTTTTCCAATATCAAGATTTTTCAAGAACTTTCTATTTCTGTGATTGTGAGTTTTCATTTTAATCAATTTCTTATCCCAATCACTTGCCCTAATTTTCTTTTTATGTTCCATGGTTATACTAGTCTCAAATCGAGTTTAGGGTTTATGTACTTTGAATTTGGGTGTTTCTAAGATGGACAGTTTTAGATTAACTAATGTTTATGGTCAATTGCGGCATGTTCTAATGTGTTAAAATCCACCTTTGCCTTGATTGTTCATAGCATCGTTTTAGAAGAATTTAGGTGATTAAGGTTTATATGCTCTTGTTTTCTTCATGACACCTACTGGGCTTGTGTTTGCTTGTTATGTGAGGTTCTTGTGGCTTATTTGTGGATGTTTAACATGAACCTAAAGTCTCTGTGTCTCACATTATCATGTGCTTGTGTTTCATTATGTGTCATCATCTATTTGATCTTTTGTGTTTGAGTGTTTAGGCTTATCTTGTGTTTAAAACTGGATTATGATTTGTGATGCCTATTGACACCTAGCTATAGTTGTCCACTAGCCTAATTATTCCATTAAAGTTTTGGCTTAACGAGTTTATTGATGAACTTCTCGAGTTAAGTGGTGTATTTTGCGAGTTATATGCTATTGTTTATCGAGTTTGCTTGATGATTTCATTTTTATCGAGTTTGGAAATTGTTAGTGTTTTATGAGTTTATCGAGGTACGTACATATATGCTTTATCGAGTTACACATATATGCTTATCGAGTTATATACTTATCGAGTTATGTGTCTGCCTTATCTAACTTAACAAGCCTTATCGAGTTAAGGAATTTTTATTGAGTTACAAAATGCTTTATCGAGTTACACATATTTTTCCAAGTTATGAAAAAAATTTTGGACTGATATTGAATCATGTATTTTCACTCCGAGTTAGGAGTTTCAATATGGAACCATCGAGTATGGGTTCCAAGTTTATAACTTTTGTGAAAAGAGATGCTGCCCAAATTTTTCAAAACTTATCGAGTTAAGTAGTACTTTGTCGAGTTATGTGTCATTATTTCTGCCGAGTTATGAGACACCATTTTAAGTTATCGAGTTATATGATGCTTACTTCTGTCGAGTTATGGAAACTTTTGAGATATGCGTTTGTGATACTGTCTTTGGTGTTTGATTCATTAAATGACTTTATTGGATGTCATCTTGGATTTTGATATGTAAACTAACCTGCTAATCATCACATGGCATTTTTTCGTTTTATGACTCATTTCAGGTCCAAACATGGCAAAGGCATCAACAACTAGACACGAATTGATTCAAGGAGAAGAAAGAACAATCGCAAAGACAAACCATAAGATAGATCTTGAGACAATCACATGTCATCCAACTTGTGCTATCATCTTAGAGATACTCAAAGAACAGTTCATTTTAAATCTTCTCACCATCATAACTATAGTACCAGAAGTCTACTTAACACAGTTTTGGGAATCTATTGAAATTAGCAAAAATGAGAAAACATTGGGTGTTCATCTTGATTTCAAACAAATTGTGTTTGATGTACAAACTCTCCGCATTGTTCTTAGTTTGCCTGCAAATGTCAAGAAATTCACTCCTTTGCCTTCATTGTCAGACGTTGGCAGACTTTTTCGAGAACTGCAGTATGATGAATCACAAGTCAGACTCAACAAAATATCCACTGTTGACAGGAAATTCATTCCACAACCATGGCTCACACTTTAATCAATCCTCATCAACAGTTTAACGGGCAAGGAAACTGGGCATGAACACCCTTCTCTAGAAATCATGAAAATTTTCAGGGGGTTGTCAAACAAGCAAATATTGACTATGCTCAACTGATTTGGGAGGATATGGTGTAACACCCCAACCCGAGAAGGGCTAAAGTATGACATTATGGTGACATATCAGAACATACAAAGAATAATATGCAAGAAGGAAGACTTCATAAATAACATAAGTCATGAACATCAAGACTTAAACATTACAAAATCCCACATAAGTTTAAAGGAAATAAAATGAAGTAAATAATCCAACATATGTTCCATGATCATCCAAACAAGGCGGAAACTAAATAGGGTAGGTCCGCTATGCTCCTACTCTCAACACTCGAACCCAGATTCCCGCTTATTACCTGCCGCATGGAAAAGAAAACGCGGCTGAGCATAAAAAGCCCAGTGAAGAGATATACATGCAAAGCAGTAGTAATAAGCAAACGAAATGAGAAGGATCATAAGAATGAGCATAATGTATCACAAGTCAAATGAATGAAGCATAATAGAGATATCAAATGTAAGCACAATCAGATAATTATTAGAATCATAGAGCACGTATCAACAAAGGCGCGTCTAACGAGATACTCGAATAGACATACGAAACATAGGAAAGCCACGAGCCGACCTAACGAGATACTCGAATAGGTCTCAAATTACGTAATCACATATCTGTCAATTCATAGGTGTACGGAGAGGGGAGACCTCTAAGTACCAGACGTGGAAGGGGTACAAGGCACGTACAGCCAGTCACAATATCAAATCATATCATATCATATCAAACATACCTAGGATGTATCCATACGCCCCCACAAACAAATCATATACAAAGTGGCCAAGTGATCACATATTATATCATAAACAGACGGGGACGTCGGGGACTAATCACACCGCCAAAGATAGTGTCTTGGCATTGGTGCCTCAATGACACGTCCATAGTACCTCCATGATTAGACTAAAAACTCGGGTATCAGAACAAAACATATTAGAACAAACAAAGCAAAGCTATCAATAACAAAATGCTCTCAGAGCATGACAGAACAGAATGCTCCCAGAGCATAATATAACAGAATCTTGAAATCACATAATCATAATCAAAGTGGATAGCAAATCAGAATCAAATCAGAGGTATCATAGCAAGGCTCATATCAAATAGATCATATCAACGAATCATATCAAATGGATCATATCAATCATATCAAATGGGGAACATAGCAATGGCTTAGGGAATTCTTAATACGAATCAAACATCAAGATCAAGAGTCATGAGAGAGAAAACCCCTTACTGAAAGAGGATAGAATATATGTACCTTAAGCAAAGCAAATAACAAACCACAGAAAGCAAGCGAATATGGCAACTACTCCCGCTTCACCCGATCTACACAAATATGATAAAGTATTATTTTATGTTCATAGAATCAAGTTACTTATTTTAGTATACTATCGATTTAAGTAACTTCCCATATTTAGTAACTTTAATACTTTAAGTTAATTATTAACGATTAAATAATATATAAGGTTTAAAATGACCAACATAGTAGGTTAGGGTTAAGTACGACAATTAGGACAATTTAGGGTCAAAATATAAATTATCAAAGATTAAATACTAAAATGTCAAATAAAATTATTTTAAAGTTTATTTTAATAAATTATTGTTAAGATAATAATTTTGGACCCGTCATTAATAATTTTATATAATTTGTTAACGTACCCACGAGGTTAATATTTAGACCGCGACGACCCAAGATTTTTATAAAATTATGTACGACTTGTTTATTACCCAACATCGGTTCACTTCATCCATATACACACGACACCCTTTTTGTTATGAAAATAAGCCGAACCTCTTGTTTGATGTTTAAATAAACTACGACACACACCCCCTTTGTGACAGAAAATATAGGCCGAGACATACTTGCATTACATTAGCACACCCTACGTGATCCATGCATATTCACACATATTCATTCCCATGACACATATAGTTACCCTTATCTACTTAGCATATTGTATGCATGCATGTCTATATTCATAATACTTAATAATGGTTTGGATTTCATATAACTTATGCTTCTGTTTTCTATTATGTTAACACGTTCTAAAAGCCATTCTAAACTCACACGTATACGCAACCTTTTGACAGTCATTCACACACTCAAAACAGAAACACAAACGTGACATGATCACCTAAACTCGTACTCTTATTCACGTAACAAACATGTACGGCCCTTTCTTTTATTTCTTATGTTTATATCCAGATTTATAGTTGTGTTTTAGAGGTAAAAATTAATGTCTAAAGGCCAGGTCAAAGATTTGTATGGCAACTGATATGAGTAGTTAAAACGGAAACGAGTCGACACATATAAATTACCACATACCACACATGGTTATCTAATTCGCGACACAAAGATTAGGTCCTTATTACACCTCTGATTTCGCATGTCCTTATTAGTGCATGGTTTCAAGACATTTTTCGAAGACATTTAGACTGAATCAAGCGTCACACGTAAAGAAGAGAAATCATACTTGACGTAATCTTTAACATATAGTCTATATCGCGATAATCTTTTACGAATGTATTCAAAAGGCCGCAAGCATTTTATGTTGCTTTACAATCATTATTTTATGTAGTGTTTAATATGATTTCATGTAAAGTTTTATGTGGTTTCATGCAAAGTTTATTAGCCAATTTTAAGCATGCAACAATTGATCAAAAGATCATGAATACGGCAGTAAAATGACATGAAAGAAGTATCGAACAAGGTCGGAGTTGATTACCCTCGTCGCGTGATCGAAAGGAAGAGAACAAGGAACCAATGGACCACGACTAAACGAAGAATCCAATACCCTTAGAACCTGATTAAAGCACCTCGACCGAAACGCCCAGCAGTCACTACCCTCCTCGAATCCAAATACCCACGATCACAGCAACCCTTCTTGAACCAGAAGCACCACAAACGATCACCACCCTCGTTCCTTGTCGTACACCCTCACAAACTCGAACCAAAACAGAAACTGATAGCCGAAATGTTGTATAGTTATTTAGGGTTTTGTATGTGAAACGTATGTGTGAATTATTGTTGGAGAAAATGAAGATGAACGAGGGGATAGGAATGGACTTTTTCTGCCGAGTCTTTGAATTTCAAATTTCAATAGTATATATACTCATTTTGTGTACTAGTAGATTATGTACACGTTATAATATCTTTGGGTCCCCTTAAGAACCAGTAGACGTGTGACAAAAGTAGTATAGGACATGTTGACGTGTGATGTGTATAATTGATCACATTTGTGTCGAATTATATCATAGCTTAAGTTATTGGTTATGTATTTGTGTCGAAACTTCGCCAACACGGTCTAAAATCTCAAACGGACCAATATAACGCGGACTAAGTTTCCCCTTAATACCAAAACGTTTAACACCACGGAATGGAGAAATCTTAAGGAAAACACGATCCCCAGGACTAAACTCTAAGGCACGATGAGGACGATCAGCATAGCTCTTCTATCTAGCTCTAGCTTCCTTGAGCTTTTCCCTAGCCATAGCAACCTTCTCGTTAGTCTCCTTTATCAATTCAGGACCCTCAATGAGGCGTTCATCAACCTCTTTCCAACAAACAGGAGCCCTACACTTCCGACCATACAACAGCTCAAAAGGTGCCGCCTTAATACTCGCATGCCAGCTGTTGTTATATGCAAACTCTACCAAACACAAGTATTCATCCCAGTGTCCCGTCCATTCTAGAGCACAGGACCTCAACATATCTTCCAGTGTTTGAATGGTGCTTTCCGACTGCCCGTCAGTCTGCGGATGGAAAGCTGTACTGAACTTAAGCTGAGTACCCAAAGCTTTTTGTAACCCCCTCCAGAAACGGGAGGTAAAACGCGGATCTCTATCTGATATGATGGCTGCCGGAGTGCCATGTAAACAAACGGTCTCCTGACGAAAAATTTCTCCCAACTTACCAACCGAATGTTCTTTCCGAATAGGCAAGAAGTGAGCGGATTTGGTTAAACGGTCGACAATTACCCAAATAGTGTCATTCTTCTTAAGAGTACGAGGTAACCCGGTAACAAAATCCATCGATATCTGATCCCACTTCCAGGTAGGAATATCTAACAGCTGCAAAAGACCACTGGTGCGCTGATGTTCAATTTTAACCTGCTGACAGGTCAAACACTTAGCTACATACATCGCCACATCCTGTTTCATACCATTCCACCAAAAATGTTGCTTCAAATCTCTATACATTTTGGTAGAACCTTGATGAATAGTGAAAGGAGAACTGTGCGCTTCAGACAACAGAGCTTCACGAAGAGAAGGATCGTTAGGAACGCATAAACGATCTCCAAACCAAACAACCCCATCATGATCAATCCGAAATTCTGTCTGCTTCCCTTCCTCCACATTCTGAACAATCGACCACAATTCACCATCATCCTTCTGAGCCTCCTTGATCCGTAAGATAAGGTTAGACTCAACCTTCAGACTAGCTCAATAACCATCATATCCCCGAATAAATAACTCTACCTCCATCTGCTCCAAATCATTGAGTATCCTAGGCTCAATCTCAAGACTAGCAATCATGCCCGACTTTCTACTGGGAGCATCCGCCACCACATTAGCTTTACCTGGATGATATTGAATGTTGGCATCATAATCTTTCAAAAGTTCTAACCAACGCCTCTCTCTCATGTTCAACTCCTTCTGTGTGAAAATATACTTGAGGCTTTTATGGTCTGTGAAGAAGTCACACGTCTCACCATATAGATAATGCCTCCAGATCCTCAGAGCAAAAACTACTGCCGCTAGCTCTAAATCATGAGTCGGGTAATTCTTTTCATACGGTTTCAACTGACGAGATGCACAGGCAATCACCTTCCCATGCTGCATGAGCACACATCCCAAACCCTTCTTTGATGCATCACTATATATTTGATAGCCACCTGTACCCGAAGGAAGATTAAGAATAGGAGCCGAGACTAATCGTTTCTTCAATTCCTCAAAACATTGTTCCTGCTCATCAGTCCATACAAACTTCTCACTTTTCCTCATCAGTTGTGTCATGGGCAAAGCTATACGTGAGAATCCCTCTACAAACCTCCGATAATAACCAACAAGCCCCAAGAAACTCCTAACCTCAGTCACATTCGTAGGTCTTGGCCATTTTGTGATAGCCTCAACCTTTGCCGGATCCATTTTGATACCATCAGCGGATACGACATGACCCAGAAATGCTACTTGCCTTAACCAAAACTCACACTTAGAAAACTTGGCATATAACTTCTTCTGCCGTAGAATCTCCAAAACAATGCGAAGATGCTGCTCATGCTCCTCCTTCGTCTTAGAATATACCAAAATATCATCAATGAACACAATGACAAATTTATCGAGGTACTCGTGAAATACGCGATTCATCAAATCCATGAAAATAGCTGGAGCATTCGTCAACCCAAAAGGCATCACGAGAAATTCATAGTGACCATATCTAGTGCGAAATGCAGTCTTAGGAACATCTTGTTCCTTCACTCGCAACTGATGGTAACTTGATCTCAAATCGATTTTAGAGAAGAATTTAGCTCCGTGAAGCTGATCAAACAAATCATAAATACGGGGAAGTGGATAACGGTTTCGAATAGTGATACGGTTCAACTCACGGTAATCGATACATAATCTCATACTTCCATCCTTATTTTTCACAAACAACACCGGAGCACCCCAAGGAGAAACACTTGGACAGATTAAACCAGAATTAAGAAGATCCTGCAACTGTTCTTTCAATTCCTTTAACTCAATAGGAGCCATACGGTAAGGAGCTTTAGATATGGGTTTGGCACCCAGAATCAGATCAATGCTAAATTCAACCTCTCGCTCGGGTGGCATACCCGGCAATTCATCACGAAAGACGTTAGGGAATTCACAAACAACGAGATGATCATTAATACAAGGACCGCCTAAAGAAGTATCTCTAATTGAAGCCAGAAAACCCTCACAACCATGAGAAAGTAGTGAACGAGCTTTTAGAGCAGAAATGATCTTAATAGAAATACCAGGTTTGGAATCTTGGTAAACAAATTCCGGAGCATACAAATTACCAAATATAACTCGTCTGGTATGACAATCAATTGTCGCCCGATGCTCGGTTAATATAATTTGTTAACGTACCCACGATGTTAATGTTTAGACCGCGACGACCCAAGATTTTTATAAAATTATGTACGACTTGTTTATTACCCGACATTGGTTCACTTCATCCATATACACACGACACCCTTTTTGTTATGAAAATAAGCTGAACCAACCACTCTTGTTTGATGTTTAAATAAACTACGACACACACCCCCTTTGTGACAGAAAATATAGGCCGAGACATACTTGCATTACATTAGCACACCCTACGTGATCCATGCATATTCACACATATTCATTCCCATGACACATATAGTTACCCTTATCTACTTAGCATATTGTATGCATGCATGTCTATATTCATAATACTTAATAATGGTTTGGATTTCATATAACTTATGCTTCTGTTTTCTATTATGTTAACATGTTCTAAAAGCCATTCTAAACTCACACGTATACGCAACCTTTTGACAGTCATTCACACACTCAAAACAGAAACACAAACGTGACATGATCACCTAAACTCGTACTCTTATTCACGTAACAAACATGTACGGCCCTTTCTTTTATTTCTTATGTTTATATCCAGATTTATAGTTGTGTTTTAGAGGTAAAAATTAATGTCTAAAGGCCAGGTCAAAGATTTGTATGGCAACTGATATGAGTAGTTAAAACGGAAACGAGTCGACACATTTAAATTACCACATACCACACATGGTTATCTAATTCGCGACACAAAGATTAGGTCCTTATTACACCTCTGATTTCGCATGTCCTTATTAGTTCATGGTTTCAAGACATTTTTCAAAAACATTTAGACTGAATCAAGCGTCACACGTAAAGAAGAGAAATCATACTTGACGTAATCTTTAACATATAGTCTATATCGCGATAATCTTTTACGAATGTATTCAAAAGACCGCAAGCATTTTATGTTGCTTTACAATCATTATTTTATGTTGTGTTTAATATGATTTCATGTAAAGTTTTATGTGGTTTCATGCAAAGTTTATTAGCCAATTTTAAACATGCAACAATTGATTAAAAGATCATGAACACGGCAGTAAAATGACATGAAAGAAGTATCGAACAAGGTCGGAGTTGATTACCCTCGTCGCGTGATCGAAAGGAAGAGAACAAGGAACCAATGGACCACGACTAAACCCAGAATCCAATACCCTTAGAACCTGATTAAAGCACCTCGACCGAAACGCCCAGCAGTCACTACCCTCCTCGAATCCAAATACCCACGATCACAGCAACCCTTCTTGAACCAGAAGCACCACAAACGATCACCACCCTTGTTCCTTGTCGTACACCCTCACAAACTCGAACCAAAACAGAAACTGATAGCCGAAATGTTGTATAGTTATTTAGGGTTTTGTATGTGAAATGTATGTGTGAATTAATATTGGAGAAAATGAAGATGAATGAGGGGATAAGAAGGGACTTTTTCTGCCGAGTCTTGGGGAGGACCAAGGATTTCATCAGAATTTCAAATTTCAAAAGTATATAGACTCATTTTGTGTACTAGTAGATTATGTACACGTTATAATATCTTTGGGTCCCCTTAAGAACCAGTAGACGTGTGACAAAAGTAGTATAGGACATGTTGACGTGTGATGTGTATAGTTGATCACATTTGTGTCGAATTATATCATAGCTTAAGTTATTGGTTGTGTATTTTGTAGCTTCCAATTTATAAAGTTCTTATATTTATGTTATATTAACGATTAAATGATTTCAGATTTTCGAGTGTTATATATGGTTTACCAAGCAAGACAGTTTCAGAAATCCTCAACTACTAGAATTCCATTCTACAGATTCACAAAGTCTCTCATTGCTCACTTCATGAATATACACCCAGACATTGATCGCAGATTGGAAGATAAGAAACACACCACTGCTATGGATCATAAGTATTCTAAAACCAGGATTCAGAAGACAAATACTCATAAACAAGGAATGAGAATCCCTGATAATTTAATACCTGAAGCAATATGTAGCACTGAAGCATATATAGTATACGATGAAGCTCAAAGAAACAACCAAGTTGGTTTGACTTAACCGAAGAAAGGGAAAACTTCTAAAGCTGCATCTAAAATCAAAACAATTCCCAACTCCAGAACCAAGAAAGTCACTATACAGTCTAAGAAGAAAGTGAAAACTCTTCGAGATGAACCAACTGATGATGGAGTTGTTCAGCAGGAAACTGAAACTGCAAAGCTTATGCTAAATAAGAAGAAAAGAGCAAATAAAGGAAAAGCAAAAGAAACTCAAGAAGAATCAGTCACCTCACCAATGTCCGAATCTCAAGAAGAGGAACAATTGCAACTTACTTTAAGAGAAAGCAAACAATCATAGGAGGAAATAATTGCAAGAATAACAAAGAAAGGTGAAGGTTTTGTTACTCAGGATGTAGAAATGCCAACTCCAAGCTCAGAAAGAGATGATCAATCATTAGAAGAAACACGTTCTCAAACTTTGACTTCCTCTGAACAAGATGATGATAACTCCGAAGATGAAGCTGAGTCATCTAGTTCTGAACCAAAATACTCTCTCGATAAACCGGCAGAAAGTGAAGAAGAAGAACCTACAAAAGGCAAAGATGTGACGCATCCGAGAATGAAGAAAGCATTGATGAGGAAAAGAATTTTGAAAGTGAAGAAGCCGAGAAATCAGAAGATGATGAAGAAGATAAGAATGATGAAAGTGATGATGATTCAGATGGTGATGGTAAGGATGAACAACTTGATGCTAGTAAAGATACCTCTATTGACATTGTTGGTATTGATGAAGAACCGTCAACAGTTCAACCACAACAACAACCTTTATCACCTACTCAAGGTCATCCTCTGGAAGACCCTGATTTTCCAATAGTTGTTCACCCAAGCTTGTTGAGATCATTACATGATCAATACAACGCGCTTCTGAAACAAGTTAATGAACAAAAGTGTGATGTTAAAGCGTTCAAAGTTTATAATGTTGATGCAGCAGTTAAGCACCAAGTGAAACAGAGATTACCAGGAGAGGTTCGCAAGTATATTCAGGAAAGACTTCCTTCTACTGTAGAACACTACGTCAGAGATAATCTTGAAGGGATTGTTTCTCAAAGGTTTCAAACTACACCGATCACCATTCAAACTCTACCTCCAAACCCTTCTGTAAGTGATCTCATAGGAAAACTATTGGAAGCAATTATGAATGATCCGGATGAGAATGATCTGCGCAAGGTACTAATCAAGTCTATCAAAAGAGCTGAAAAGAAAGGCGAAGCTTGCAAGAAGACGAAGGCTACCAAGCGTCGTCATGATGATTCTGACCTAGAGGATCAGCCACAACAGGGAAAGAGAAAGAAAGTATCCGGTTCCACCTCCAGGCCTCCAACCAAAACCACAACTGTCAACGTTTCTGCTGATCCAAACCCTACACAATCAACCGAGGAAGCTGGTGTAGGTATGGATGACATTCCTCCACAAATCACCGAAAACATTGATGAACCACCTAAGGAAGCTCAGTTAATTCCAGCTCCTGAGTGGATTAACCCCGATGCTGCTTCATGTAATTGGTTTGATGATATGGTTGATGCTCACCCTGATGACACTGAAGCTGAAGAAATGACTCAAGGATCAATTGTAAACTTAACAAAAAGAATCAAGAAAGTGATGCAAACACAAAGACTTCAGCTTTCTGACTTGGTTAAGATTCGTGCAGTAGGGTTCACTGAATTCAAAACATGCACAACGTCCGAACTCGAGTTTGAATATAACGTTGATGTAGTTGCTAGAGCTCTATCTAAAAATATCACTTGGGAAAAGAGGCCATCTTGGGACATAATATATCCTGGCACGGATCCTGATGACTTCCAATTTAAAGATTTTTATCAATCATTACCCCTCATTGGTCCTCCAAGTGATCTAAAGATCCCTAAGGAATACTTCTTCAACAACGATCTTCTATATCTTATCCATGGGAACACTAACCCAGAACACCGTTATGCTACATCTCTTACCAAATTCAAAGCTACTTCATATCCTCTGGAAGAACTTGACGATCAAATGAGAGGATTGTACTCCACGTCTGTCAGCAAGTACAATATCGAAGCAGCCCTATGCACCCTTCACTGGCCAGAGATGCGCAAATGGTTCTATAAATACAAGCTATCATTCCGATCCAAAAACAGAGTCTTCTCTAAACAATGCATTCTTGCCATCACAGCAGTTCCACATACTGAGAAAAGATTTGGGTATAATTTCCTTGATGAATTTGAGGTCTGTCGAATCGATGGTAAATTGTATAAATTCGGTGAAGCAGACTATCATCGGTTGAACCTCAATGACATAGCAGACATGTACTTACTCAAGGTTCAAGACAAACTTTAGCACTTGCCCGGCAGCCTTCAGTATGACATCATCAATTCTATTCTGCTTTTCATGCACCAAACTATCATCAAAGCAAGTGTAACACCCCCAAAATACCGCAGCGGAAGACTGTGTCATTGGGATGCTACTTCAGGGCACAAAGTACAAGATATAGAAAACGAACTCTAAATGAGACGTTTTTGAAAAGTTACCATTCGAATAGATAAAAGTCATAGTTTACAAGTCAAAGATCCCAAAGTAGAATAATGCATAAGTTTTTAAAGTGTATCGAATGGTAAACGATAAAAGTGAAAGTCTCCAAAAGCATGCCCTAAGACTCTCAGCTCCACAAACCTGCTATCGCCTTTCTAACCTGAGATAAACATGCTTAAAGTGTCAACACAAAGGTTGGTGAGTTCATAGAGTTTGTCTTAATGCAGTTGAAAAAGTCTCAAAAGAATGTTCACACAGCAAAGGCATCGTAAATCCACTCAGTTGCAAGTCCCGTCATAAGAGACTTGTAACCTGTGTGTTCACAACCCACTGCTACAATATATAGTATGAGTAAAATATGTATAAGTTCATAACAACAGTTTAGCAATTAGTAGTGAGTCTACACTTCATCTCCGAAGACCTCACCTAAGTATGTATACCTCCATGGTTGTGCCCAGCAACTTAATCTGGGGCCATAAGAAGTATATATGTCTCCATGGTTGTGCCCAGCAACTTAATCTGGGGCCATAGGAAGTATGTATGTATGTATCCATCACAGTTTAGTATAACACAGTTAAGTATAACACAATCACGTATGTATGACATCAAGTATAATGTTATCAAGTATAATGTTTCCCAAGTATAAATGTTATGTAAATCTGTACAAGTAGGCAAGTAGTAGCATGTATCTCCCCCAAAGAGTTGATAAAACAATTAAAAGAGTAGGGGCTATGACTCACCTCGAAGTGATGATACTGATATGAAATGAAGTGAACAACAATGATCGGTTAACTGCCGCGACCTATAATGAATGATGAATGATCTCATTTAGATCACCAAATGATGTTATGAATGTCCATGCTTATGTTTCTATACCACTCTAGTCTTTGTAAAAACACTTGTGTTGTCAAAAATATATAATCCAAGAATTTGGAAAATATTGCTATTAGAAAATATAAATAGCTAGTTGTAATATATATATACTTATATATATATAACGTAAGTTTCCATGTTAGCGTTGAAATACTCGGGTTGTAATCCTTGAAATGATGAAAACATACTCGTAATAACTAATACAACATTAGTTATAAAGCTCGGTACTTAAAATTATGTCTAGCTTATAAATGTACTTCGTAGTTTTTGCGCCAAATTTATATAAAAGCTGTCAAATATAAAATGGTTTTAGCCGATATTCAAACGTGAATATCTTGGTCGTTTCTTGTCCGTTTTACTTGTTCTTTATGTCCACGGTTACGTCTTAGTATGTAGTAATATATTTTGGAAAGATCGGCTCCTCCGGGTTAAGTCTAAAGCCTCTTTTTGACCGACGAAAAACGTCCAACAGCAAGTAATTTCCAGAAAATACTTTTCGTCAACAATCTTGCAAAAATCATAACTTCTTCGTTATAAGCTCTTTTTAATCCGTTCTTTCGCCTACGGATTCGTTTTTGAAAGTATTTTCTAAAAATTTTGCCAAAGTTTCCTTGGTGTTTACTGATTTTCCAGAAAATAACAAAATGGGACAGCATGTCTAAAATAGGTTCCAAATCATGTTTCCAAGGTTAAAAATCAATTTCTACCATCACCAAACCTCTTGTAATCACCACATGGCTAATCTAATCCTACCATACACCTTCTTAGGGTGCCATGGACTCCTAACCAAGTTATTAGAGCAAGGGGATTCATAACTAAAAAGTTAGGGTTTGTATGTTTCATTTTTGACAAAATAAATGGTGGTATAGCTAGTTGTACATGGTTTTTAGCATGGAAATCATGTAATACAAGTAAAAATAAGATGATCCATGAAAAAATAAAGTTGAAAACTTACTTGATAAAATGAGATGATTATATGATGATTATGCTTGATGTTCTTGTGTTTTTGTTGCTTGATTCTTGTTTAGGCATGTAAAAGGAACAAGTTTAGTGTTTTAACTTTTCAAAAATAATGGATCAAGGGTTGGTTTGGTTATGGTCGTGGGTTTTGGGAAGAACAAGGAGAGAAAAAGCAAGATGAGAAGCTTTTCTAAAAAGCATGGATTATGATTTAGGTTTTTGATTTAGTAAAGTTATAAGTGGTTTATTAGTATTATACTTAAGATTTTAAAGCACATGGTTAAAGGGTGTTCATGTGGCCGGTTTTGGTGTGAAAAGGGAGTAGCCAAATAGGTTTTGATCACTAATTAGTCCTAGTGTAGCGTTAAGTGTTATTACGTGTTATTCGTTAAAATCGGGTAACGGTTTTAATAGAAATAAATGTTCACGAAGTTAACCGGGATGAAATAAAGTTATAATAATGTTGAAAATATGTTAAAAGTATGTTGGGTACATTTACTGAGTGATCGGGTGATTATTGTTTAGTTTTCACGAAAACCGTCGTTATATTCGTACGCGTACGTTATTAATAAAATAAATTTCCAAAATACTGGGTAACTGAATGTTATAAGTTTTATGATGTTAAAATAGATATAAAAATATGTCGGGACCATCGTGGGAATATTTAGATATATTCGTCGTGTATAAACCGGGTGTTAACGTTTACTATAAATACTTATACGTAAAAACGTTAAATGTACTGAATATAGTAATTTGAAAATCCTGAGAGTGGTATAATATGACAATGCTGTTATGATGATATGCAGACTATCCCCAGTCCGTATGCAGTGTTCTCAACACTAATGAAATGAATTCGCACCTAAACCAATCCGGTTACGCGAATTTGAATACCCGTAAACTAAATTTACGATAAAATGAGTAATGCAAGTGAATGATGAAAACTTTTCCGGAAATGAATAGTGTTTAGTGAATAGTAAATTTCCCAAAAGTTTCTCAGAATATCAAAATGACCTCGAAAACGATGAATAGTAAAACGATGAATAGTGTTTTGATGAATAGTGATTTATGAATAGTGTTTTTCCAAAGTTCCCGAAATGACCTGAAATGACCTGAAATGATGAGTTGTGACAGTCTTCCCCTCTAATAGGAACTTCGTCCCGAAGTTCAGTTAATGTTAATCAGTTAAATGTGTCAAAGCTTATGTATGTGGGTTTCCTATCCAACTAGGTATGTTCTCGTGGTCAAACTTGATGAGGCAAACCTTCCCAATCCCGAGCATAGTCCTCAAAAGACCTCTTTTAGGTTAATCATTTAGGTAACCGATTTTCACTTAAGCCCACAACCCAATCAAACAAGAACAGTCATGAGATTAAGCTATACCGGTTTGAGTGATGACTTTAACTTTTAGCTCGATTTTCGCAACCCAATCAAACAAGAACAGTCACTAGAACCAAGCTAAAAATCAAGGTCTGGATTCAACATCCTTGAAAAAAAAATCTTTTGAAAGATTAGCTCGACTTTGGAATTGCTTACACTAATCAAATTACTAATGTTAGGGTGACTAAGGTTAATGCTGCTAGGTCTCAGATTAGTCAATGTTGTGTATAGGTCCTATATTAAGACTTAAGTGCTACTAAAATACGATAGTTGTTCAAGAGAATGTACCCGTTGTGCTACCGCCGACATGTTGGGTGATAGGATTTCCTAGGAAGTAAGCTCTGCCAAGTGCGGGTGGAATCTCATTGGCCTCATCTCGTGGCCCTTCAATTGCTGCTGCTAAGTTTGGACGATTGCCCCCTTGGTTAAGATTCCTTTTCAATTTAGGACAGTTGTTCCGAAAGTGATCCGGGCTGTTACACTCATAGCATGTCCTTTGGTTCCCTGGTTCTCTACACTGGTTTGCATAATGACCAGACTGTCTACAATTTGCACACATACGGCATGGCACAGTCTTTTGGTGATGAAAGTTACATTTCGTACATTTAGGATGCTGGCCTAAATACTCTCTCTGACCCGAATTAGTCGCCGCAAAGGTCCTTGCTCTTTTGTTGTCAGTCTGCTTGTTCGACTCGCTTGTTCCCTTCCTTTTATCACTGTCCCTCAAGCTTCCATTTCTAACCATCTCATCTGTCAGAGTCCCTGCTCTCAATATTGCACTCTGAATTGTAGCAGGCTCAGTTGTTTTCACAATCCCACGAATTTCTGGGACAAGGCCATATATGTACCTCTCGATCCTCTTGGACTCAGGGGTAACTAGGTGTGGAACTAGTCTGGCTAATTCATGGAATCGATCTGTGTAGGCTGCATGTCCAGCCCCTATCATAGAGAGATGATATAGTTCATCCTCCAGCTTTTGCATCTCGTTATCCGGGCAGTATTCCTCCTTCAGTAATGCCTTAAAATCGTCCCATGTCATACCTACAGCTGCCGCTCTACCCCTAGCTTGAATCTGCGTATTCCACCATGTCAATGCCTTTCCTG
Source organism: Artemisia argyi (assembly GCA_030686995.1). Classification (NCBI taxonomy): domain Eukaryota; kingdom Viridiplantae; phylum Streptophyta; class Magnoliopsida; order Asterales; family Asteraceae; genus Artemisia; species Artemisia argyi. The sequence goes on along the minus strand of CM060700.1, from coordinate 156,504,946 downwards.
ATAGTAAGCACATGGAATACTTCACCATTTGATGTGCTGCACAGTTACTAATATCGATCACCAACTCCATCTTTTCAACCCATCGAGTATACTCCAACGCGCCTCCTACACCATTGAAATCAATTGGCTTGCATGACGTAAATTCCTTATACGTACATCCAGTCCTAATGTTGTTGTTGCCATTACCATTCTGGCCTATACCATTGGTGTTGTTAATTCCGCTTTCGTGGTTTGCCAAGTTATTCATATGATCGCCAACTTGAGTGACAATAGTGGGGAGAAAGTTTTCAAGTTGTCGAGCGATGATGGCTTCAAAATCAGTATTTCCACCGTCGTTGTTATCATTGTTTTCAACGCCGTGACCACCTCCTCTACCTCCACGTCCACCAGTTCTTCCACCATCGTTACTTGGGTTTAGTGAACGTCAGTGATGAGGGAAAACCGTTGATTAACCAAAGTCTATACTTAACATCCTCATATATAATACCGTGCTACCAGTTGTTTCCTAAGTTGTGCCAACACCGATCTACATCTGCATAGTCATATGTCCACGTGTGTCGTGAAGCACTTATAATTATGTTGGCCACCACAATTATAAATGTTTCCTTTCACAAGTGTGCATATCACCAGGCACACATATCTCAGTGGTAGACGTTGCTTAAATGGGCATCTAGGGAATGTCACGCTTAGTACAAAGGAACAAAGGATTCTCCCTTAAGTGTTAAAGTCACCGGGAAGTCTAGTTTCTAATGGTTTCTACAAAGTATCTAATAGCGTAGGTCTAAAAATAAATTACCAGCAAGCGTATGTGTATGTAAAGTGCAAGGCGATAGGGAGGAGAGTCTACATGTATGTAGTTATAGTCTAGACTCTAAAACAACCTAGTTCTCTATAACCAAGGCTCTGGTACCAATCTGTAACACCCCCAAAATACCGCAGCGGAAGACTGTGTCATTGGGATGCTACTTCAGGGCACAAAGTACAAGATATAGAAAACGAACTCTAAATGAGACGTTTTTGAAAAGTTACCATTCGAATAGATAAAAGTCATAGTTTACAAGTCAAAGATCCCAAAGTAGAATAATGCATAAGTTTTTAAAGTGTATCGAATGGTAAACGATAAAAGTGAAAGTCTCCAAAAGCATGCCCTAAGACTCTCAGCTCCACAAACCTGCTATCGCCTTTCTAACCTGAGATAAACATGCTTAAAGTGTCAACACAAAGGTTGGTGAGTTCATAGAGTTTGTCTTAATGCAGTTGAAAAAGTCTCAAAAGAATGTTCACACAGCAAAGGCATCGTAAATCCACTCAGTTGCAAGTCCCGTCATAAGAGACTTGTAACCTGTGTGTTCACAACCCACTGCTACAATATATAGTATGAGTAAAATATGTATAAGTTCATAACAACAGTTTAGCAATTAGTAGTGAGTCTACACTTCATCTCCGAAGACCTCACCTAAGTATGTATACCTCCATGGTTGTGCCCAGCAACTTAATCTGGGGCCATAAGAAGTATATATGTCTCCATGGTTGTGCCCAGCAACTTAATCTGGGGCCATAGGAAGTATGTATGTATGTATCCATCACAGTTTAGTATAACACAGTTAAGTATAACACAATCACGTATGTATGACATCAAGTATAATGTTATCAAGTATAATGTTTCCCAAGTATAAATGTTATGTAAATCTGTACAAGTAGGCAAGTAGTAGCATGTATCTCCCCCAAAGAGTTGATAAAACAATTAAAAGAGTAGGGGCTATGACTCACCTCGAAGTGATGATACTGATATGAAATGAAGTGAACAACAATGATCGGTTAACTGCCGCGACCTATAATGAATGATGAATGATCTCATTTAGATCACCAAATGATGTTATGAATGTCCATGCTTATGTTTCTATACCACTCTAGTCTTTGTAAAAACACTTGTGTTGTCAAAAATATATAATCCAAGAATTTGGAAAATATTGCTATTAGAAAATATAAATAGCTAGTTGTAATATATATATACTTATATATATATAACGTAAGTTTCCATGTTAGCGTTGAAATACTCGGGTTGTAATCCTTGAAATGATGAAAACATACTCGTAATAACTAATACAACATTAGTTATAAAGCTCGGTACTTAAAATTATGTCTAGCTTATAAATGTACTTCGTAGTTTTTGCGCCAAATTTATATAAAAGCTGTCAAATATAAAATGGTTTTAGCCGATATTCAAACGTGAATATCTTGGTCGTTTCTTGTCCGTTTTACTTGTTCTTTATGTCCACGGTTACGTCTTAGTATGTAGTAATATATTTTGGAAAGATCGGCTCCTCCGGGTTAAGTCTAAAGCCTCTTTTTGACCGACGAAAAACGTCCAACAGCAAGTAATTTCCAGAAAATACTTTTCGTCAACAATCTTGCAAAAATCATAACTTCTTCGTTATAAGCTCTTTTTAATCCGTTCTTTCGCCTACGGATTCGTTTTTGAAAGTATTTTCTAAAAATTTTGCCAAAGTTTCCTTGGTGTTTACTGATTTTCCAGAAAATAACAAAATGGGACAGCATGTCTAAAATAGGTTCCAAATCATGTTTCCAAGGTTAAAAATCAATTTCTACCATCACCAAACCTCTTGTAATCACCACATGGCTAATCTAATCCTACCATACACCTTCTTAGGGTGCCATGGACTCCTAACCAAGTTATTAGAGCAAGGGGATTCATAACTAAAAAGTTAGGGTTTGTATGTTTCATTTTTGACAAAATAAATGGTGGTATAGCTAGTTGTACATGGTTTTTAGCATGGAAATCATGTAATACAAGTAAAAATAAGATGATCCATGAAAAAATAAAGTTGAAAACTTACTTGATAAAATGAGATGATTATATGATGATTATGCTTGATGTTCTTGTGTTTTTGTTGCTTGATTCTTGTTTAGGCATGTAAAAGGAACAAGTTTAGTGTTTTAACTTTTCAAAAATAATGGATCAAGGGTTGGTTTGGTTATGGTCGTGGGTTTTGGGAAGAACAAGGAGAGAAAAAGCAAGATGAGAAGCTTTTCTAAAAAGCATGGATTATGATTTAGGTTTTTGATTTAGTAAAGTTATAAGTGGTTTATTAGTATTATACTTAAGATTTTAAAGCACATGGTTAAAGGGTGTTCATGTGGCCGGTTTTGGTGTGAAAAGGGAGTAGCCAAATAGGTTTTGATCACTAATTAGTCCTAGTGTAGCGTTAAGTGTTATTACGTGTTATTCGTTAAAATCGGGTAACGGTTTTAATAGAAATAAATGTTCACGAAGTTAACCGGGATGAAATAAAGTTATAATAATGTTGAAAATATGTTAAAAGTATGTTGGGTACATTTACTGAGTGATCGGGTGATTATTGTTTAGTTTTCACGAAAACCGTCGTTATATTCGTACGCGTACGTTATTAATAAAATAAATTTCCAAAATACTGGGTAACTGAATGTTATAAGTTTTATGATGTTAAAATAGATATAAAAATATGTCGGGACCATCGTGGGAATATTTAGATATATTCGTCGTGTATAAACCGGGTGTTAACGTTTACTATAAATACTTATACGTAAAAACGTTAAATGTACTGAATATAGTAATTTGAAAATCCTGAGAGTGGTATAATATGACAATGCTGTTATGATGATATGCAGACTATCCCCAGTCCGTATGCAGTGTTCTCAACACTAATGAAATGAATTCGCACCTAAACCAATCCGGTTACGCGAATTTGAATACCCGTAAACTAAATTTACGATAAAATGAGTAATGCAAGTGAATGATGAAAACTTTTCCGGAAATGAATAGTGTTTAGTGAATAGTAAATTTCCCAAAAGTTTCTCAGAATATCAAAATGACCTCGAAAACGATGAATAGTAAAACGATGAATAGTGTTTTGATGAATAGTGATTTATGAATAGTGTTTTTCCAAAGTTCCCGAAATGACCTGAAATGACCTGAAATGATGAGTTGTGACAGCAAGAGTAGAAGATGAACAATTAGGAGTCGAAAGTTATCAAAAATCACTCAACTTTACTGCTCCACAAAAACATACTCATGGCATCCAGCACTTACGACCGTTCATCTTCAACAACAAACCCTTTGGAGTTGTTTATCCGTATAGGGATGGATACAGATTCATGAGACATGAAGAGGTTCACAAGTTCGTGGATCAGACTCTTAAGTATGTTAGAATTAAGTTGAATGAAAAACTCAAAGAACATAATAGTGGGATTAACGTGGGATGGAGAATTAGGGATGTGAAGGAAGCACTTAAGTTTAAGGACAGGATTGATCAAAAGCTCAAGTTCAGGGAGCAGATTTGTAGATTGAAGAGCTTGATTGGAGCAAGGGAACCGATTCCTAATATTCTCACTTACCGCCGTCCAGATACTCCTCGAGTATGATCATTTTGGTATAACATTATCTTTGTTTCATCATAATTTTCTTCATCAATGACTTTGGTTTGTGCACAAATAACAGTGTACAACCCGCACTCAAAAAGCATATTTTAATCAAAAGTTTATCAAAAACAACATCTCATATGCTATTTTTGAGGGGGAGAAAAGTGAAAAACTGAATGTGATTAAAATATGAAAGTTCAAAGTTGCTTAAAGTCAAATCTCATGCGAGCTAGACTCAGGATTGACCCAAGAATTGACGAAACATAAAAGTTAATAATCGAAAAGACTTATCCTCGACGGGTAATAACATCAAGTTAGTTACTAGAGCTAGTTGTCACCTAAAAGCTGACAATGGAACTCTTTAACTAGCCACTCAAGCGTGTCTCGAAAAGGATTTGTCTTAGTAGAAATGTACCGTTTCGAGAAACTTTCTGTGGACTTGACCAGTCCGGGTAATAAATTCAAGCTAGTCTAACTAGTGATGTAAGCGTGTCTCGAATCGGTCTTGTTCACTGAAAGTGGATCAATTCAAAAAGTGCTTGCTCCTCCCGCATGTGGAAATTTATTAAATACTTATGAGCACATGTGAATGGGGAGCCCTTCAAAAGTAAACACAAAACTCTCAAAGTGTAAACAAAATGTTTGATAATCACAAACACTTTGAGAGATTTTCAATCAAACGTTTCATGGAAATTGTCGGATAATCATGGAGTTATAAGGTGATTAAGATAGGAAAAACCGTCTTATGATCCGCCAGAACCAGAGGGATGTACCTAAGGACATCACCGATAGGTAGAATTAGAAGTCCTTAGGTATGATACGAAAAAAAAAAGAAAAAAGAATGAAAGGAGAAAGAAGGAGTTGAAGAATTAAAAAGAAAAGGGTGAAAAGAAATAGCCCTCCATATGTTCAACCTTAGGGCAGACACCGGGTTCAATTCGTATGCTACTGGTTGTTGTTAAGGAAACACCGCTATTGACGATAAAGTCATCATGGACCGAGTGACGCAATGCACTAAACCTTCTTAACCACTCAAGTTCTCTTAAAAGAAATTGTTTCATTCTCACGGGGAACCAGTGTAATCTATCGACTTATCTCTTAGAGATGGTTGATATTGAAGCAGGAGACCCCTCCCTAGTCTCCGAACAGGAAACCTAGGTGTGCACTAATCGAGTCTAGAGCCATGAGATACATCAAAGATCTCTTAGGAACACTTAGTATTTCTACAACTGGTGTTCTACATCAATGGACACCAGCTGTAAATTAACGAGTCCTTCGCAGATCTTAGCAATCTGCCGAGAACGTTTATGAGAGAATTACAAATGTATTTCTCAATGATTGAACGCAAATTCCTTCCAGGGTCAACATCAAACAGCCCTGACAGCAGGTCACTTCGGTAACCCCACTCGGGTTACGCTTAGTGTTCGCGGTGGTTCTTTAGCGGTTTACAATCGTGGAGTGATCCCCAGCGACTCACCCAGTCATTGAGCTACTAAGTAGGTCTCGTAAGCTCCTTTTGGGATATCTGACATGGGAACGGCCTTGATAAGGATTAGAAGGAGTCTTCACACTATGCTGTTGACGAGCTCTAATTCCTTATCTGTAAGTACCAGTTGATTATTGCTAACTGTTTACCTGCAGGTACATCACCTCCATGATGGTAGATTCCAGCATGCTCATACATACATCTTGAAGCAAATGAAAGCTCCCCTAAAGATCTAAGCACCACAAAGTTCAAAGAAAGATTCTACGCCAATAAGAAGAATCTGCAAAGTATAAAGATTAAAGATCTTAGAGTATGCAAAGGAACTTCGTACCTTCAAAAGTCAATGTCCAAAGATGTATGAGCATGTTGGAATGGCGGACAACTACCACTGACACAGAAGTGACAAACGGCAGACAACTTCATAACATGATCACTATCACATCAACAAAGAACAAAGTACACAGAACGATGAAAGATTTTGCTAACAATTTTTGAGGACGTCAACTACAAAGTCAAAATATAGAAGATGACGACGTCGAGCAACCTTTGATGACTAACACTTAGGGGGAGATTGTTAGGAATTTTGTAATAGGTTGCATTATTAAGTTAGTACGTTAGTGATTTAATATGTTTTTATTAAGTTTTATGCTAAGTTTATAGGTTTGGTAAAAGTCTAAGGGCTTAGTTTGTAATATTTGCATAGTTTGGTGAAGCCCTAGATCTCTTAGTGGTTATGTTGTAAAATGGTGACCTAATAGTCGGAAACTTTCACAAAGTATTCGTAAGGACCAATTTTGCCAAGGATGAATAGTACAAGGACCTTTTTGATTTTTTTCCAAATTTAGATATCACAGGGACTAATCTTACCAAATCTGAAACTTAAGGGACCAAATGTGTAATTCCTTCAAATCTTTCACCCATGGACTAAACTTAGCAATTTGTGAACTCCAAGGACTATTGTAGAATTTTTCTTCCAAAATCCAATGCTCAGGGACTGATTCTGTTAATTTTTGAAAGTTGAGGGACTATTTCTGTAAATTTTGTAAACTTTTGCTCCAAGGACTATTTCTGGCATTTTGTGATTCCCCAAGGTATGTTTTCACATTCTGAGCTCAAAAATGATAATTTGCTTCCCTGGCTTTGGCTTTTGATACGATTTCCAAACTCATGCCCGTTTTTGTCCTTTTTGGACTGATTTGTGCCAATTTCTAAATTATCCATTCCTGGACGATCACAAACACAAAAACACAATAACTTTGGCATTTATGGTTAGTTTGTGTCTGTTTTGGTCTTAAAATGGACAGGAAAAGGTATGTGAATAAGCATACACCAAATCCCCCCAGACTAAGGTATTGGCGTGTCATCACGCAATGTGTTCATTTCACGCCCTTCGAGATAAATATTTTTCATAACTCTTGTTACTGACATTGAAGAAGTAGCAAGATGTTCAAAAGAGAGTACAAAACAATTTATTTCAGAAAATGCTCCATTTTTCTGCTTTATTTCCTACACTAATATTTACATACATTTTACACTTGTTGGGTGACGGGATGTTTTGACTTTCATCATGTTGCAATAACGTTTAGGGTCACAGAGTAAGAAACACAAAAGTGTCCATACGTATAGAATTCATCGTTCCTGATTTTTCAGCAGTTCCCATGCTAAACATAAAAATGAAGTCATAGTTTGAATTACAAGTTAGATGCTAACACTACTCATGGAAGTTACTTGTGCAAAAACTCCTAGCTCCCATTTTCCTATTTTCCTCTATTTATTTTATATTTGGTGAGAGATGAATTTCTTCAAATTTTCTCATTTCGATAATTTTTATTCCGATAAAGATACCATATTAAGACGCTGAGTAGTTTTCTATCTTTTCTCGAGAATCACTGCTTTAAAAATGAGGTCCATATCAAAGAGTTGGGATTCGGGTAGACTCATAGACATTCGTTGATGAGAAATACACGTGCACCTCATGTATCTGGTCTAGGACCTTGTACATGCACCTCACGCGCCATCAACTTTTGTCTAACACTTAAGCACATAACTCACTCTTATTCATAACACAGACATTTTTTTTAAGAAATGATGGATAACTTTACATGCATAATGGAGTTTTCACTTGGATTTCTACTCAGAAATGAGGAATCAAAGGTTTAAGACCTCACACATTGATGTGTACCCAAATTTTAAAACAAAGATTCTCTTAAGAAGATACAAAACTAAGTTTCGTCAGAACATAATCTTTAATTATTATTTTTACAGGTATAAGGTGAGACAATTTTGTGTGAGCAAAAAGCCATAAGTACCTACGATGAGCTCTAAAGAGAACCAACTACTCCATGCTTAACATCTAACTTCTAAACAAACTCTATATTAGTAGCTCGCTGGCACGAATATTTTGATGCTTCAACTAACGGATGATCACTAGTGCACTTCTTGGCTCGCTGGCATGTTATTTGCATAACGGATGGTCATCAAGTCATACACTAGCTCCCTGGCGCGATTAGTCAATTAATCTAATAATCGGATGGTTACTACCTCAAGAAATGAGATTCGCAAACGCTTAGCCTTACAGAGTTAATGGAATAGCTAGGGCTCAATGTGCCCAGTCAGGTCAGAATTTCTATTCCTACTCTACCCAGCGAAAAGTCAGAACAAAGTGTCAAAACTTATCAAAACTTGTTATATTTTTGTAGAAAATTTTCAAATTTTTTCAATTTTTTTTTTTTGTGCTTTTTGATGAAAAATTTTCAATTTTTTTTTTGGATTTTTGAGAAAAAGGGAGTTGCATGAGTAAACAGTACGTGAAAGGTGCAAGTCAAATCAAAGATACCCCCAGACAAAAGATAAACATTGTCCTCAATGTTTCAAAGGTAAGGGTAATCCTACTTTGTATCTAAGTCCGTTTATTAATTATGCCAAAAGATAACGTTAGTAAAGGATATCAGATTTCTTGAACGATGAAGCTTTTTGTGAAGTAAGGACAAAAACACGAGCACAAAAGCCTTCATTCTTTGTGAACAATTACCTGTACAAACACAACAACCACAAGACAAAAAGATGCAGAAGAGGTTGCCCTCTTCCCGTTACTTTATTAGAAAGAAGAGAGAAGTCAGAAACATGGGTGAAAACCCATGTGCATGCTAATGTTTTTGTTCACCGAGTCACTAGCTTGACTCGATCCCCGAATTCATTGGTTCGTGGACAAAGTTTGGAGATCTGGGACAACCATGGGTGGTATGTCCCCTCCAAAGTAATGCTTCAACCTAGGGAAAGTTTGGAGATCCAGGACAACCATGGGTGGTATGTCCCCTCCAAAGTAATGCTTCAACCTATGACAGTTCACTTTCAAGTTGGGACTGTCGGGTTGGGATAACTCAACGATTCCATATGGAAACACTTTGGTGATAGTGAAAGGCCCAGACCAACGGGTTTTGAATTTGCCCGAGAAAATCTTTAATCGTGAGTTAAAAAAAAGGACTCTGTCACCAATGGTAAAAACGCGGTTCTTGATTTTTGAGTCATGGTTCTTCTTTGTCTTTTCTTTGTAGATCAAAGAATTCTCGTAATCCTGATCACGAAGTTCGTTTAATTCATTTAATTGAACCTTGCGGTGATCACCAGCTGTCTTAAGGTCGAAGTTGGCATGTTTCAAGGCCCAATAGGCTTTGTGCTCTAACTCAATCGGTAGATGACACGCTTTCCCGTAAATCAGCTTGTATGGAGTGCACCCGATGGGTGTTTTCTAAGCTGTACGGAAAGCCTAGAGAGCGTCATCTAATTTGTCCGACCAAGAGGCACAGTTTTCTCCTAGTGTCTTCTCCAGAATTCTTTTAATGCCACGATTGGAAACCTCCACCTGCCTACTTATTCGGGGGTGGTATGCAGTGGAAAGACGGTGAGTGACACTGTACTTCTGCATGAATTTTTCAAATTGATCATTGCAAAAGTGTGTACCACGATCACCGATTATGGCACGTGGAGTACCGATCCTTGCAAAAAGAGGTTTAAAAAATTTGACAACAAATCGGGTGTCATTGTTGGGTAAAGCTTTGTCTTCAACCCATTTAGACAGTGTATATACTTATTCCCTCGTGAAGACAGGAATGGACCTACAAAATCAATGCCCCAGATGTCAATGATCTCACAGACTTGGATGGCGTTTTGAGGCATCTCGCCCTTCTTAGAAATATTCCCGTGATGCTGACAAGCATCACAGGTTTTAACAAACTCATGGGCATCCTTGTAGATCGTGGGCCAGTAGAACCCGGAATCAAACACCTTTTTGGTGGTGTCTGATAACGCTCAAATTTAACATATTTTTAGTCGCGTTATTGTTTGATTTATGAGTAGAAATTGGTCATATTTGTATATATTTGTTACTTAATCGTGGAAAAGTGTTTATACATGCAAATATAGCCAAAAGCAGGTAAAAATGATTAAAAGATGAAGAAATGAAGTGGACATGCATTTTTGAGGATCAAGGAAGAAAGAAACGTTGCATGAACGAGAGGATTTGATAAAGACAAGTTTACTACACGAAATTATCAATGAAATATCAAGTTCTAATGGAAAAAGTCATGCCACGAAGAAAAATATTGCATGCAACGTAAAACGACGAAGAAAAGACATGAAAACATATTCAGACTTAATCCAACCGATCGGTTGCAACCCGCAACCGGATCGGTTGGATATGTGCCAGAATTGACCAACCGATCGGCTGGCGAGAAACCGATCAGTTGGTGATAACTGAAGTTACAAGTTTTGCAATAAATGGTGAATTTACTCCCCATAATCATTTGTGGCTGATCATTTCTGCTTATTATTGAGAAGGGACGTTTTTACTTGAAGCATAAGTGTCATTAAGCTATATAATGAGCACTTAGGGCCTAGAGATACTTGTACCTGTTGACATAAATAATGCCTAAAAACATTATTAACATGTTATCAATATCTCTATGTTTTGATTATCACAAAATATAAACTCATAGAACTAAAACTTGTGACATAAACAAGTATTTAGTGATTAATATTTCTCTTTACATCCAAATCACTTAAGGTATGAATAAACAAAGTGTTTAGTGCAATTTATGATCAAAGGGGTATTTAATTAACTAATACAAAGTTTATTTAATTATATAAACATATTATATATTTTTGAAAAACACTTTTTGTAATTAAGAAAAATGTTTTATTCATACTAAATATATGAATTCAAATTTTTAACCAAAATCAGTTAGTTTTTCACCAAATAAACTTTCCCCACTAAAAGACAAAGAATCTGGCCGTTTCAGCTGGGCGGCCCCCTTAATTATAAAGGGCGGTCCCCTTAATTTTAAGGGGGCCGGCCATGATTTAAGGGGACCGGCCACGCTCCTCTGTCAGAATCTGTTGCCTATAAATACCACCTTAAACCTGGATTTTTTCCTCACCTTTTGCACTACAGAACTTTCTGTTCTAGATCTCCATTTCCAATCTATAAATCCTTTGATCATACATTCTTAAATCTTTGTTTCAAAGTGATCCAAACATCATCCCATCAAGTGCAAGAGAAGAATACTTCTATCCCTCAAGACAAGAAGTATTACAACTTGTTGTGATCTCCACATCTAAGTTGTTAGTGTATCATCATTGTTTTTATTTCATTGTGTGAATAGTTGTGAATATTTGTTAGAAGATAGTGTAGTTTGATATATAGTGTGATTGGTTAGAAGAATAGTTGTGAAGAAGATAAGTTAGGAAGAAGATTGGTGTGTAGAAGATTGGTGTGTAGAAGATTGGTGTGAAGAAGTGGTGTGATTAAGTAGTGAATAAGTGTAAACTAGTTATGTAGAAGTCGTGATTAAGTTGTGAAGTTATTGTGGTGTGTAAATTGGTGTGTAAGGTTTTCTCCGCCATAAGGGAGCTTGTTGATATAGTGAAGAAAACTCTCGAGTTAGGTGCTCGGGGAGTGGAGTAGGGCAAGGAAGGTGACATTGTAGCCGAACCACTATAAATCTCTTGTCTCTCGGTTCGATCTTTCCAACCCTTATCTGTTTCCTTACTTACGTTATTATCGTTTTATCGTACATACTTAGTGTTGTTCATATTGTGCATGACTTGATTTCATATAGCATCGAATCTATATTTTATAAAACAAAGAAAACTGTTAAACAAAATTTTATAACATTTTAAAAAAACGACGTAAAACTATTCAACCCCCCCTTATAGTTTTCCACAATTGGTATCAGAGCCAGGTTTAGCAAGATTTTTAAAATATATTGTATTTTAAAACTTATAACGATCTATGGAATCTGAAAAATATTTAGAAGGGCAATCTATGCAAAGACCACCACTATTTGAAAGTGATGGACTTTTATATTGGAAAAATAGATTCGAAACGTATGTGAAATCAAAAGATCTTGATCTTTGGCATATTATTACCTTTGGTGATTTTCCTCCTATTCAATATAATGTTGAAACTAAAATGAATGAAATTGTATCTTTTGAAGAACAAAATGATGATTTGAAAAAGAAATTAGCAAAAAATATTGAGGCTAAAATGGTAATTTATAATGCGTTACCACGCAAAGAATATGAAAGAATTTTTATGTGTAAAACCGCCAAAGAAATTCGGGATTCTTTACTAATTACTCACCAAGGTAATAGCCAAGTCAAAGATAATAAAATAGATCTTCTTGTACAACAATATGAACAATTTACGATTCCGGAAGAGGAATCAATTGATAATGCTTTTGCTAAGTTTAACACTATCATCACAAGTTTAAAAGCACTTGATGAGACATTTTCTAGTAAAAATTGTGTTAGGAAATTTCTTAGGGCATTGCATCAAAAATGGCGAGCTAAGGTCACGGCAATCGAAGAATCAAAGAACTTGATGACGTTATCACTAGATGAACTAATTGGCAACTTGAAGGTTCATGAAGAAATCATAAGAAGAGATTTGGAAACGGTCAAAGTCAAGAAAGAACAAACCAAATCCATTGCTCTAAAAGCCAAAAAGGAATCTAGTGATGATGATGATTCAAGTGACGAAAGTGAAGAAGAAGAATATGCAATGGCCGTAAGAGAATTCAACAAGTTCTTCAAGAGACGAGGAAGATTCACTAGATCATCACGAGACGAAAGAAGAGCATTCCAAAGGAATAGAAGTGACAACTACGGGAAAAGAAAGTGCTTTAGATGTGGAAGTCCAAATCATCTCATTGGCGAATGTCTAAAGCCACCGGGTTATGAAAGTTAAGGTGCTTTTGTTAGTGGAACATGGAGTGATAATGACAAAGAAGAAGTTGAAAAGCCAAGGGACGAAAAGTGTTTTATGGTAAAAGAAACCGACGAAATATGTTTAGGAATTGACTTGGAACCTGACGAATGGATTAAAGATAGCGGATGTTCGAGGCACATGACGGGGAATCGCAATCTATTCTCTACATACAAGACATACAATGGAGGTAACGTTATTTTCGGTAGTGACTTACGTGGAAAAATCATTGGAAAAGGTACGATCTCTCAAGACTCACTTAGTATTGAAAATGTAGAGCATGTAGATAAATTAACATATAACTTGCTTAGTGTAGGACAAATATGTGATAATAAATGTAGAGTCACATTTACCGAAGATGATAGCGAAATAGTTAAGAATGGAAAAATTATAGGTAGAGGAATTAGAAAAGGTGGCATATATGTTATGAAACTAGGAACCAAACCTGAGGATAGGATATGCCTAACGACCCTAGATGAAAACTCAACACTATGGGATAGGAGATTAGGACATGCTAACATGCAACAAATACAATCTTTGGCCTCTAAGGAATTAGTTAGAAATTTGCCTTATCTAAAATATGACAAGCATTTTTGTGATGCATGTAAAATTGGAAAACAAGCTCATGCTAGTCACAAAGCCAAGAATATAGTATCCACTACTAGGTGCCTAGAATTATTACATATGGATCTTTTTGGTCCATCCGCTGTGCGGAGCTATGGAGGAAACAAATATACCTTAGTAATAGTAGATGACTACTCACGATACACGTGGACTAGGTTTTTAAGTGACAAAACCCAAGCCTTTGAAAAATTCGAAATATTTAGTAAAATGATTCAAAATAAATTACTATGCTCAATAGTTGCCATTAGGATGGACCATGTTAGGGAATTTGATAACGAAGTACAATTCGGAAAATATTGCGAGTTAAATGGAATATCTCACAATTTTTCCGCTCCTCGTACTCCTCAATCAAATGGCGTAGTAGAAAGAAAAAATAGGTCACTACAAGAAATGAGTAGAACTATGTTAAATAAACAATCCATCCCACAAAAATTTTGGTGTCACGCCGTTGATATATCAACTTATATTTTAAATAGGGTATCAATTAGAAGAATTCTAGGAAAAACTCCTTATGAGTTATTAAGAGGTAGAAAACCAAACTTAAGCTACTTTAAGGTATTTGGAAGTAAATGCTATATTTTAAACACTAAGGACTATCTCACTAAGTTTGATCCAAAATCATATGAAGGAATATTTTTAGGATACTCACAAAATAGCAAAGCATATATAATACTTAACAAACACTCCATGAAAGTAGAGGAATCACTAAATGTAACATTTGATGAAACACCACCACCTCCTAAAACATTACCTTTAGAAGATGATGATTTAGTCGAAGATGAAGCAATTGAGGTTAGTAAAACAAAACCCATATGAAATGATAATGAAGACATTCATTTAGAAAATAACAAAACCGTTAATGTTAAAGAATCTAGATCACATCCATTAGATAATATAATAGGTCATCTTAACCAAAGAACCCTTAGGTCACAAGCCCAAGATAAAAACAATTTCTTTTGTTTCCTCTCAGCAATAGAACCTAAGAATATTAGCAAGGCTTTAAAGGATGAAAGTTGGGTTATAGCTATGCAGGAAGAATTAAATCAATTTAAGGCAAATGATGTTTGGGAACTAGTCCCAAATCCAAAGGATATGACCATCATAGGAACCAAATGGGTATATAGGAATAAGTTAGACGAGAATGGAATAGTTACTAGGAATAAAGCTAGGTTAGTTGCCCAAGGTTATAATCAATAAGAAGGAATTGATTATGACAAAACTTATGCCCCCGTAGCTAGACTAGAATCTATTAGGATATTACTTGCCTATGCTTGCGCCCTAAATTTTAAGTTATTCCAAATGGATGTGAAAAGTGCATTCCTTAACGGTTTTATCAATGAGGAGGTATATGTGGCACAACCTCCAGGATTCATTGACTTTGCAAAACCTGATTATGTTTATAAGTTAAAGAAAGCTTTGTATGGACTCAAACAAGCTCCCAAAGCTTGGTATGATCGATTAAAAGCTTTTCTTATTAAACATGATTATTCCATGGGAATGGTAGATAACACTCTTTTCACTAAAAGGAAAGACCCAAATCTCATCATTGTCCAAATATATGTTGACGACATTATATTTGGATCGACTTGTCAAGACATGTGTGATGAATTTGCCAAAATCATGCATGATGAGTTTGAGATGAGTATGATGGGTGAACTTAACTTCTTCCTAGGATTACAAATAAAACAATTAGAAGATGGAATATTCTTTAACCAATCTAAGTACATTAAGGAAATGCTTAAGAAATTTGGCCTAGAAGACTCAAAACCCATGAAAACTCCCATGTCTACGGAGGTAAAGCTCACAAAGGATGATGAAGGTGAGTCAGTAGATAACACCAAGTATAGTGGAATGATAGGTAGTTTACTATACTTGATGGCAAGTAGACCCGATATCATGTTTAGTGTCTGCCTTTGTGCCCGTTTTCAAGAGGATCCCAAAACCTCTCACCTAGAAGCGGTTAAGCGTATCTTCCGATACGTTAAAGGCACTATACACTTAGGATTATGGTATCCTAAGGAATCCGGCATAGAAACCATTGTCTATGCGGATTCAGATCATGCGGGAGATTACGTAGATAGAAAGAGTACTAGCGGTATTTGCACGTTTATGGGATGTTGTCTCACGTCTTGGTTTTCGAAGAAGCAAACCGCTCTTGCTATTTCTACCATAGAAACCGAATATGTATGTAACAATTCGCAATTTCAGGTTAACTTTTATTCCCGGAAATTTTACTATTCACTTTTTACTATTCACTTTTCACTATTCATCTCAGAAATTTTTATTTCATATTCTCGTAAGTTAAACTATTTTAACGATAATCCGAGAGTTTGATGCTCGTCGGATCATTTCTGCAAAAATCACAAAGCCGTGTCCGAGATTTACTTTTAGGTTTAAACGTCATTCCAGCATCCCGATATGTCCAAAAAACATTATAAACAATAGAAATATGATTTTCTCTCATTTTAGGACAATTCCAAAAGTTTCGGAATTTTACGTTTTTCAGTTCAGCGTTTTGCGCGAATTACGCGTTTTAGACCCGTGTTTCCAGTTTTTAGCAGGGTTTTAGCACCCGATAGAACCTACCACTCATTTTATATTTTATTATGGAGTATATTGATATGTTTAACCATATTTATAAGTTTCATATTTTTAGGATACCCGGTTTTACGTTTCGTGACTTAAAAACTTACGGTTAGCAATTTACGGGTCCAAAACTAGCTACATAAGTAGGATAATACCAAGTTTTTGCATCTAGTCATCCTATCCACCATATGGCCGACTATAAGGAGGCTTCACCATGCCTTGGTGGCTTATGATAACCCTTGGACTTTAGGATACATGTATATGTGTTAAACTTGGTCACCAAGTTTTAGGAAAATATCCTAAATACTTGCACCTCCTTAAGACACCTTCCTAGACACCTTCCTTGCACCTCTTCTTCATGCTATAAATACAAGCTCATACCTTCATCTTTTCATCACCAAAATGCCACACCATTAAATCCCTAGCACCATGATCCTTTGATCTTCAAACTACAAGTTAAACTACAAAGTTCAATGTCTTAGTATTCTCTACCTAGTTCTTAAGTTTGTTTGGTGATTCCATGGTTGAATTAGGAGCTACACAAGGTTACTAGGGCTGAAGTTAAATGGCTTTCACAAGGGTTAGATCAAGGCTAGCAAGGGTTACAAGAGTTATGGTGAAGGGTTTACAAGCTTAGGTTTAGTGTCCTAGTTCTATACTTGACTTCCTTTCTTTAGAAAGCCAAAAGTTGTAAGCAAACCCTTATACACTTTCTTGCTCAATATCATTTCATGCTTATTATGTTTCTTTCATGCTATATATGTTCTTGTTATTGTGTTCATGATGTTTAAAAATGGATAAAACGAGTATTGGTATACATATGTTAACTTATGACAAGCAAACAAGCAAACTAGTGATTTTTATGGAAAACCACGACCACAATAGTATAACTTTGATATTTGACACTTACTTACTGTTAAAGAGGACTTAACAAGGAAAACATAGCAATTTGAATCACCCAAAACGAGTACACGAGTCAAAAGTTATGACCATTTGAAGTTAGCGAAACCAAAACGGCAAAACTGCCTAAATAGCATTCTGATCAAAATTTGATTTTGAAAGTCCCACTTCTGGTCCGATTCATCAAAAAGTTAAAACACGAAAGTTGTCCGGAACGACGTTTTCGTTCAGGAACAAAGAAGCTCGAGACCTGAAAATGCTTTCTGAGTGATAATTTTCTTCAAATTCTTAACAGCCCATTTTTAGACCAAAGTAACTATATAATTGTTATAATTAGATGAGACCAAGAGGTCTAATGACCTAAAGCCAAGACCACAACCATGGCTAAAGCCAAGGTTGAGTCTCAAGACCATGGTAACAATGACCAAAGTCACGGCTAAAGACCATATAACTTTTAAAGATCAAAACTTATATATATGTTATCAAATACTACAATAGTAGGGAGCCTCATGTGAGGAGTTCATTGAGTAAGCCGTCGAGACGAGTTGTGGATTTACGAGTTAAAGTGTCCTGGCTCCTCGAACGTTTACTCCATGACTTCTGAATTATGTTGGCCCTAACGGTAGTAAGAGATGTACAACCTATACATGTTTCATAAACCATTTATATTCAAAGACTTACACTATATACTAAGTACTACATCATGAACATTATGCAAGACATATACGGGCAATTCTTCGTATTCTTAGACGTTACTCCAAACCTAAGTCGCAACGTTCTATTATAGGCTGCTCTTAGAGACTTTCACGATTCGACTACCACTTTCATTTCTCATTACATAGACTTAAGGTGAGTCATAGCCCCTACTCTTTTCATAATTGTCTTAACTCTTTGGGGGAGACACATGCTCAACTACTTGTTTACTTGTACAAATACTCAAAACGTCTATACTTGACTGTGTTATACTTGATTGCTTACATACATGACTGCGTTATACTTAATTGCGTTATTCTATTTATTGACTAGTAGTTGTCTTTGGGAATTGACTCCCAGTTGTCTTTGGGAAGTGGCTCCCAGTTGTCTTTGGGAATTGACTCCCAGTTGTCCTTGGGAATTGGCTCCCAAAGTGAGGTCTTCGGAGATGAAGTAGAGACTCACTACTAATTGCTTAATTGTCTTGATGAACTTATACATGTCTTTATTATACTATATGTTAGCAGTGGGTTGTGAACACACAGGTTACAAGTCTCTTATGGCGGGACTTGTAACTGAGTGGATTCACGATGCCTTTGCTGTGTGAACATTCTTTTAAGGCTTTTCAACTGTTTTAAGACAAACTCTATGAACTCACCAACCATTGTGTTGACACTTTAGCATGTTTATCTCAGGTTAGTAAGGCGATAGCTAGTGCGTGGAACTTAGAGTCAAGCTGCATATTCTGAAGACTTACGCTTTTATCATTTACCATTCAAAACACTTTGTATACATTTATGTATCATACTTTGGAATCTCATGTTCGTAACTTTGAATTCATTAATCGAATGGTAACTTTTCAAAACGTCTCATTTAGAGTTCGTTTTCTATAACTTGTACTTTGTATTATGAAGTAGCACCCCTGTGACACAGTCTTCCGCTGCGGTATTTGGGGGTGTTACAGATTGGTACCAGAGCCTTGGTTATAGAGAACTAGGTTGCATTTAGTGCCTAGACTATAACTGCTATATACGTTGGGACCTTCCTCTTTATTTGCCTTACACACACTACATACGCATACGCTTCTTGGTAGTTGTTGGTTTAGTTCCACGCTGTTAGATGATGTGACTTTAGTATTATAAGGAGCCCCAGAGATTCATCGAGTCATTAAAAACATGGAGCTCAGTAATAACTAATTAGTTAACTTGATCTTGTGACAGTTCTTGTTTGATGAGACACAAGATTTGAGTTAAATAATATTATTGCTTAGCTTTAGGGATTTGATGGCTTGATTATCTTACTATCGGCCTCAGAAGGCGGATTTTGTGTCGGAAATTCTTAAGTAGGATGTTTTAGAATCTCCTTATTTAAATGGATTGGGACGTCTCTTCAGTTAAATAAAGAAATTGTAAATCACCGAACCATAAGTTTATGATCCCTTACTTACATAAATTTGGACGCTTCTTTGTGTAAGTAATGTGTTATAAATAAGTGGGCTTAATTGTAGCCGATACAACTCCTTAACCACAACCTTAGACGAATCAGAGTGAACACCACTATATTAGAGATCCCGAATTCTCTTAGACACACCGTAAGTAGTTAACATCAACTGAACTTCGGGACGAAGTTCTCCTTAAGGGGTAGAGACTGTAACAATTCGCAATTTCAGGTTAACTTTTATTCCCGGAAATTTTACTATTCACTTTTTACTATTCACTTTTTACTATTCACTTTTCACTATTCATCTCAGAAATTTTTATTTCATATTCTCGTAAGTTAAACTATTTTAACGATAATCCGAGAGTTTGATGCTCGTCGGATCATTTCTGCAAAAATCACAAAGCCGTGTCCGAGATTTACTTTTAGGTTTAAACGTCATTCCAGCATCCCGATATGTCCAAAAAACATTATAAACAATAGAAATATGATTTTCTCTCATTTTAGGACAATTCCAAAAGTTTCGGAATTTTACGTTTTTCAGTTCAGCGTTTTGCGCGAATTACGCGTTTTAGACCCGTGTTTCCAGTTTTTAGCAGGGTTTTAGCACCCGATAGAACCTACCACTCATTTTATATTTTATTATGGAGTATATTGATATGTTTAACCATATTTATAAGTTTCATATTTTTAGGATACCCGGTTTTACATTTCGTGACTTAAAAACTTACGGTTAGCAATTTACGGGTCCAAAACTAGCTACATAAGTAGGATAATACCAAGTTTTTGCATCTAGTCATCCTATCCACCATATGGCCGACTATAAGGAGGCTTCACCATGCCTTGGTGGCTTATGATAACCCTTGGACTTTAGGATACATGTATATGTGTTAAACTTGGTCACCAAGTTTTAGGAAAATATCCTAAATACTTGCACCTCCTTAAGACACCTTCCTAGACACCTTCTTTGCACCTCTTCTTCATGCTATAAATACAAGCTCATACCTTCATCTTTTCATCACCAAAATTCCACACCATTAAATCCCTAGCACCATGATCCTTTGATCTTCAAACTACAAGTTAAACTACAAAGTTCAATGTCTTAGTATTCTCTACCTAGTTCTTAAGTTTGTTTGGTGATTCCATGGTTGAATTAGGAGCTACACAAGGTTACTAGGGCTGAAGTTAAATGGCTTTCACAAGGGTTAGATCAAGGCTAGCAAGGGTTACAAGAGTTATGGTGAAGGGTTTACAAGCTTAGGTTTAGTGTCCTAGTTCTATACTTGACTTCCTTTCTTTAGAAAGCCAAAAGTTGTAAGCAAACCCTTATACACTTTCTTGCTCAATATCATTTCATGCTTATTATGTTTCTTTCATGCTATATATGTTCTTGTTATTGTGTTCATGATGTTTAAAAATGGATAAAACGAGTATTGGTATACATATGTTAACTTATGACAAGCAAACAAGCAAACTAGTGATTTTTATGGAAAACCACGACCACAATAGTATAACTTTGATATTTGACACTTACTTACTGTTAAAGAGGACTTAACAAGGAAAACATAGCAATTTGAATCACCCAAAACGAGTACACGAGTCAAAAGTTATGACCATTTGAAGTTAGCGAAACCAAAACGGCAAAACTGCCTAAATAGCATTCTGATCAAAATTTGATTTTGAAAGTCCCACTTCTGGTCCGATTCATCAAAAAGTTAAAACACGAAACTTGTCCGGAACGACGTTTTCGTTTAGGAACAAAGAAGCTCGAGACCTGAAAATGCTTTCTGAGTGATAATTTTCTTCAAATTCTTAACAGCCCATTTTTAGACCAAAGTAACTATATAATTGTTATAATTAGATGAGACCAAGAGGTCTAATGACCTAAAGCCAAGACCACAACCATGGCTAAAGCCAAGGTTGAGTCTCAAGACCATGGTAACAATGACCAAAGTCACGGCAAAGCCACGGCTAAAGACCATATAACTTTTAAAGATCAAAACTTATATATATGTTATCAAATACTACAATAGTAGGGAGCCTCATGTGAGGAGTTCATTGAGTAAGCCGTCGAGACGAGTTGTGGATTTACGAGTTAAAGTGTCCTGGCTCCTCGAACGTTTACTCCATGACTTCTGAATTATGTTGGCCCGAACGGTAGTAAGAGATGTACAACCTATACATGTTTCATAAACCATTTATATTCAAAGACTTACACTATATACTAAGTACTACATCATGAACATTATGCAAGACATATATGGGCAATTCTTCGTATTCTTAGACGTTACTCCAAACCTAAGTCGCAACGTTCTATTATAGGCTGCTCTTAGAGACTTTCACGATTCGACTACCACTTTCATTTCTCATTACATAGACTTAAGGTGAGTCATAGCCCCTACTCTTTTCATAATTGTCTTAACTCTTTGGGGGAGACACATGCTCAACTACTTGTTTACTTGTACAAATACTCAAAACGTCTATACTTGACTGTGTTATACTTGATTGCTTACATACATGACTGCGTTATACTTAATTGCGTTATTCTATTTATTGACTAGTAGTTGTCTTTGGGAATTGACTCCCAGTTGTCTTTGGGAAGTGGCTCCCAGTTGTCTTTGGGAATTGACTCCCAGTTGTCCTTGGGAATTGGCTCCCAAAGTGAGGTCTTCGGAGATGAAGTAGAGACTCACTACTAATTGCTTAATTGTCTTGATGAACTTATACATGTCTTTATTATACTATATGTTAGCAGTGGGTTGTGAACACACATGTTACAAGTCTCTTATGGCGGGACTTGTAACTGAGTGGATTCACGATGCCTTTGCTGTGTGAACATTCTTTTAAGGCTTTTCAACTGTTTTAAGACAAACTCTATGAACTCACCAACCATTGTGTTGACACTTTAGCATGTTTATCTCAGGTTAGTAAGGCGATAGCTAGTGCGTGGAACTTAGAGTCAAGCTGCATATTCTGAAGACTTACGCTTTTATCATTTACCATTCAAAACACTTTGTATACATTTATGTATCATACTTTGGAATCTCATGTTCGTAACTTTGAATTCATTAATCGAATGGTAACTTTTCAAAACGTCTCATTTAGAGTTCGTTTTCTATAACTTGTACTTTGTATTATGAAGTAGCACCCCTGTGACACAGTCTTCCGCTGCGGTATTTTGGGGGTGTTACAATGTAAGCGCCGGAAAGGCATGTCAACAACCACTATGGATGAAACAAGCTCTCGTAGACTATGGCATTAGGTTAGAAAATGTCCCCATTATGTGCGATAACAAAGGTGCTATAGATTTAAGTAAAAATCCGATGCAACACTCTAGGACTAAACAAATAGAAATACGTCACCATTTTCTTAGGGATACTGTACAAAAAGGAAATATATCTATAGAAAAGGTTGCATCGGAAGACAACATTGCAGATATATTCACAAAACCCCTTAAGCGTGAATTATTCAACCACTTGCGTTTAGGATTAGGAATGATGGAACAAGTTGACTAAATTACATTGAATTAATTCAAATTTATACTTGCATGAAAATTTATTTTTCCTCCATTCCACCTTTTCTGAGTCTAGGAATCTATTTCGCACAAAATTAAAGATTGAGAAGATTTATTTTCTTTGCATAATTTTTTTTTAAACTCAATCAATTCTCTCTAAAAATTATTCTCACAATCTAGGAATCACATGAAGATCATTTTCCTTGCATTGTTAACTAATTCTAAAAACATTGTATTTCAAAATCATGCATAAACTCTCACATAAATTGTCAAGGTATAAAATCTAATATATATCTTTGACATTCATGATCGAGCAAAAATTGAATCAAGGAGATCATTTGGATTGTTTCTTAGGATCGTTATTTCTTTTTGCTTCTAGGAGTCGAAACAATCACAACTCCACATTTGTTGCATATAGACACTCACTAGGACAAATTCACTAGTAATGGTGTCATCTTGATCCATCATTAGTTTTTCACTCACTAATTGCCTTTGCCTTTAATCTAAGATAGGTGCCTTAGGAAGCTTAAGTGTGCTTGCCTTTACTTACCTCCTATTGCTTATTATGTGTTGATTATTTGCTCTTGTGCCTTTGTGATTTTGCATGCATGATATTTAATGATTAGATTAGATTCTATATTGCCTAAAGGAATTGAACTTGCTTGAATCCAAGTCCAAAAACACAACCTTTCTGCAAATTTTCTGCCAAAAATCCAATTCTGGCAATCTGAAAATCACCAGATGGGCGGCCCCCTTAATTATGTAAGGCGGCCCCCTTAATTTTAAGGGGACCGCCCCCTAATTAAGGGGACCGGCCATCTGACGGACGGGTTTACAGAATCTTTTCTGCTTTTTAGCCCATTTCAACCTACATTTCCCATTTTTCACCAACACATTTTGTCCTAATCCCCCAAACAAACCTTATCCATCCTTAAACACACAAATCTTACACTATAAATATCCCCAATCCTCAAAACTCTCCATTCATCCCATCATGAACTCTCCAAACAAACCAAAATCAAAAGCCTCAAGGCTAGTAAGGATGACGGAAAAACCCGTTTGGCGAAGAAAAAGCCCTCGAAACAAATCCATCATCATAAATGAAGTTGGAAGTCATTCCACACCCCCAACTTCTTACTTCCCAAACTTTGCATCAAACCAACAAGGTCATTCATTTGATCCTCTTTGCAAACCATACAACATTGGCCAAACATCTTCCTTCAAGCCAAACTACACATCTCAACCTTCAACCATCAAGTTTGATCAACCATCAAACTACAATTCCAACTACACAAACCCAACTCATCCAGACCAAACCTATGATCCCCTCCACATTGCCTCGGAAAAACAAAAGTTCCGTGATGAAATAAACCAAATCCATGATCTTAGTGATCACCTTGCTATGCATCTTGCACAACGCAACAAAGGGCAACCTCCATCATCACCCTATGCAAATTGCCTTCCCCACTCTCTCAACTTGGATCAAGTTACAAACCACACTCACTTTTGCCCTTGTTGCATATTCCTTCAAAAACAAATCCTCTACTTGAGTGAAGATATTTCTTGGATTGAATATCTTCTCACTCGTAATCATCCAATACCACCCTTAACACGATACAACATCGTGAAATCCACTTCTTCCGCTCCATACTCCATTCCATATCCCTCTCAATCAAACATCTAAGCTTTATGCTTATGTTTCCCTTCAAGCAAATAAAAAAATCAACCATGGGTTGCAAGCAAGTCCAAGTGCTCTCTTAGGCAATATAGGACTATGTCTCTTCTTTTGTGTTATTTTTATCAATATGCTTCAAGCATATTGAATGTTGTAATGCTTATCATTTCTATAATGCTTGAATGAATCTATGTTTAGTTGCATATTTTTGCCTTGCATATATGTGTATCTTGCTCTCTTCAAATATGTTTATAGCAAAGATCTCCATAACTCCTTTCCTTGGTGCTCTCAAATGAGGGGGAGCATACATCAAGGGGGAGCATTGTACCCATTTAAACTTCCCTCTCGAAGCTTACTCCGCTTAACCTTTTTAATTTTACAAAAAAGGGGAGAAGAGAAATGTAAACTCTATAATACTTGTCTAAAAACAAGTTTTAGATATATTGAGTTTAAGGTTTTGTAATAATAAAAAAGGGGGAGATTGTTGACATAAATAATGCCTAAAAACATTATTAACATGTTATCAATATCTCTATGTTTTGATTATCACAAAATATAAACTCATAGAACTAAAACTTGTGACATAAACAAGTATTTAGTGATTAATATTTCTCTTTACATCCAAATCACTTAAGGTATGAATAAACAAAGTGTTTAGTGCAATTTATGATCAAAGGGGTATTTAATTAACTAATACAAAGTTTATTTAATTATATAAACATATTATATATTTTTGAAAAACACTTTTTGTAATAAAGAAAAATGTTTTATTCATACTAAATATATGAATTCAAATTTTTAACCAAAATCAGTTAGTTTTTCACCAAATAAACTTTCCCCAGTGAAAGACAAAGAATATGGCTGTTTCAGCTGGGCGGCCCCCTTAATTATAAAGGGCGGCCCCCATGATTTAAGGGGACCGGCCACGCTCCTCTGTCAGAATTTGTTGCCTATAAATACCACCTTAAACCTGGATTTTTTCCTCACCTTTTGCACTACAGAGCTTTGTGTTCTAGATCTCCATTTCCAATCTATAAATCCTTTGATCATACATTCTTAAATCTTTGTTTCAAAGTGATCCAAACATCATCCCATCAAGTGGAAGAGAAGAATACTTCTATCCCTCAAGAGAAGAAGTATTACAACTTGTTGTGATCTCCACATCTAAGTTGTTAGTGTATCATCATTGTTATTATTTCATTGTGTGAATAGTTGTGAATATTTGTTAGAAGATAGTGTAGTTTGATATATAGTGTGATTGGTTAGAAGAATAGTTGTGAAGAAGATAAGTTAGGAAGAAGATTGGTGTGTAGAAGAATAGGTGTGTAGAAGATTGGTGTGTAGAAGATTGGTGTGAAGAAGTGGTGTGATTAAGTAGTTATCCAAACATCATCCCATCAAGTGCAAGAGAAGAATACTTCTATCCCTCAAGAGAAGAAGTATTACAACTTGTTGTGATCTCCACATCTAAGTTGTTAGTGTATCATCATTGTTATTATTTCATTGTGTGAATAGTTGTGAATATTTGTTAGAAGATAGTGTAGTTTGATATATAGTGTGATTGGTTAGAAGAATAGTTGTGAAGAAGATAAGTTAGGAAGAAGATTGGTGTGTAGAAGATTGGTGTGAAGAAGTGGTGTGATTAAGTAGTGAATAGGTGTGAACTAGTTGTGTAGAAGTCGTGATTAAGTTGTGAAGTTATTGTGATGTGTAAATTGGTGTGTAAGGTTTTCTCCGCCATAAGGGAGCTTGTTGATATAGTGAAGAAAAATCTCGAGTTAGGTGCTCGGGGAGTGGAGTAGGGCAAGGAAGGTGACCTTGTAGCCGAACCACTATAAATCTCTTGTCTCTCGGTTCGATCTTTCCAACCCTTATCTATTTCCTTACTTACATTATTATTGTTTTATCGTACATACTTAGTGTTGTTCATATTGTGCACGACTTGATTTCATATAGTATCGAATCTATATTTTATAAAACAAAGAAAACTTTTAAACAAAATTTTATAACATTTTAAAAAAACGACGTAAAACTATTCAACCCCCCCTTCTAGTTTTCCACAGTACCACCATTATCTAACTTAGTATTACACCAAATCTTGTTAGCTTATCTTATATTGCCTGAAAGTTTACTAAGTGTTGTAAAAATGTCCGGAACGTGTTAAGTTAAAGTCTCAAGCATTGGTTCGAGTGTGGAGTTGTTTACTTACATTGGTGAGCAATTGGAGGAGTGTGGTTGCTATAGTTCCACAAGTTTACTCATTGTAATTTTTAAGACTAGGTACACCTTCATACTTATAATGAACAATTGTTACTTTAAGTTTTATGAAAGTTTTCTTATTTACTTGTGTTTTAATATGGTTGCTATGGAGTAATTTGTGATATACTTGTGCATATGATGTGATTGGTTATTGGAGTATTATTTTATTAAAAAGGTGATGCATGAAAACATATCTATTTTTATGAGTTTGTTGATATAATATCTTTTCTTGTTTAATTTATCAGTAAAAACAATTTCTTGAAAAAATAGGTCGGAAAGGATTTTCAACTTGTTTTTATTCCAAAATATTAATGCACCAAATTAGTATGGAATAGGATGCTTGACAACCATTCTGTTTACTTATTAAAATAGATTTGAGACGATTTCATCACGAAAAAGGACCGAAAGGATTCGTAGGAATTCATAAGAAAAGAATTAATTTTCTAAACAACCATGTGTTTATAGGATTGTCATACTAATTTGATATGTCCGAAAGGAGACATTTAGGTGATAGAATTCTTAGTAGTAGTGAAAACATGACATACATCATAGATTGTATAACTACTCATTTCTAGTTGCGCATCGTAACAAGTTTTACACCAAACTTCGTACTCAAATTGTTACGATACTCCTAATCACCAATCAAGGAATTATACACAAGTATATGTTTAGTTTTTATTGAGTTTCTTTTAAATTAGGATTTTACATAAATTTTGATTGACAACCCTTATTTAACAAATATTTTTCTAATTACTAAAACCACCAAATCCCTTGGGACGATCTCGACTTACCCACCTTTATTACACCGGACGAGTATACTTGCTCATATGTGCTAGATAATAATCGGATAATTCGTGTTTATAAATTTTAAAACTTGTACTAATAAAACGCACATCAAGTTTTTGGCGCCGCTGCCTGGGATTTGATTAATTTTCTTAGTTTTTAGTAACTAATTTGTTTGAAATTTGTGAAATTCTAAAGTTTTTAAAGTAAAAAGTAAAATTTTTTTGGTTTTTTTGACCAACCGAATCGGTTGGGTAACCAACCGATCGGTTGGTGGTCACGGTAAAATTATTGGATTCTTTTTTTGAGTAATTAATTCTTATTTTTCTATTTTTAGTTAATTAGTTTTAATAATTATATAGTTAAAGTTAGTTTTTAATAGTTTTAAGTTGCAATTATTAGTCATTTTAATGTTTTAGAAGTTTTAATTTCAATTAATGATTTAGTAATTCTTAAAGACACCTTAGTTAATGCTTTTATTGTTGTTAATCTCGTAATTAGAGTTTTATTAAATATTAGTTTTATAAAAAAAAATTAAAAAAAATTTGTGTAAAAACTCCAACCGATTCGGTTGCGGGTTCCAACCGATCGGTTGGAGGTGGTAATTTGTGCTAACCGATTCGGTTGGGTTAGAAACTATAACAACCCGTTAAATTTTCCTACGATTAACACATTATTACAACATAAATTAACCATTTTTACCCATAACAATTTTTTTTTTATATATACTTGGTCAATTACAACGTTATTCACTCTTACCTTGAAACGACATTTACACCTAAACCTTAATAACCTAGTGTCACAACTCGTAATTTCCGGTCATTTTCCAAACCTCGACAATTTACTATTCACAAGTTACTATTCATCATTTACTATTCATCGATCGCTAAGGATTACAGAACTACTAACCAGGACTAGAAGTATATAACAAGAAAAATTCATAACTCAACAACAATCCTAAGATACCACGAGACCATCCGACTCACCATCTCTGACCTAGTTGTCCAATTTATTTATTCAAAGGTACTAGCTAGACTGAGCTACAGGATCGAACACATTGTGAAGGTACGCTAAGCAACACCATGGGAATAAACCAAGCCTCCTAACCGATACTGTAGAGCGATTTGATTAAACATGACCTCATCGAAACGCAAACTTCCCTATAATAAGTTTCACCAAAGAAAATTGATTTGAAGTTAAGGGTATCGATATAGATTCCCCTAAGGCATTGTGTTCTCAAGAAATTATAAATAACCTCACCTATACATCAAGAGAGGCATCAGGCCCAAGCATATCTCCCCAGCTACATGTGAAGACAATACGGTAATTCATCGACACAGTATCAATTGAAACCCTCATATTGCCAGCAGGATGGCAATTTCAACGATAAACCATCTCAAGACTTAAGTTGGTTGAATACCTAGGCTTGTAGTTCTGCCCGATAACCACCAATAGACACCATCCAATATCAGGAACTGAACATTTGACATCTATGCATTATGCGAACATTACCTATCCTACTATTTTATCCTTGTTAGTATTTTCACTTTAAGTAAAGTCGATTTAAAAATTGTGTTTATACAAATCACATATCTCGTAGATTTTTTTTTTTTTTTTTTTGAATTGCCTATTTTGAACAAATACGATCCTTTTAATCAATATTTAGCTAAACCATTGTACAATGGGAATTATACAAACATCAAACCTTGGTAAACATTCCTATTCAGAACATGTTTGAAAACCGCGTCACATTTCTTAACTATTGAATTTTGAATCATCAAGAAAGATATTATTTAGTAAACCATTTGCTCCATTTTCTAAATTCGTTTATTCAGAAAAGGATTTTGACCAAAAAAAAAAAACTCAAAAATCGCGAAATAAATTTTGAGAACCAATCACCATGCTACGTCGCTTATGCATTTAAGGCTTTGTGATTTGACAATAAGGAATATTGGAATATGTGATGAAGGAAATTAGGAGAAACACCATAGAACGATTACAAATGTCAGTAATGAAGACCAAGCACAGTAGGCAAAGAATGACACATGTCTTAGCAATCGATTAGACTAAAACACGAGGAATCAAAATTATTACCCATATTTTATCTTCTTCGAATAACGCCGAATTCGGAAGACGTAACGTTGTAGAATTAATCACCAGATTCATTGTAACCGTTTCAACTATTCCCGATAAAGGTGATCGAATCACCTCAGACTTCTAACAATCATTCTAAGATTTCCTTCGGAACCTCATTAAGATGTAAACACCGTCTATCATCCTCAGACCGATGGTCAGAACGAGAGAACGATTGACTCTAGAAATGGTTGGACTAACCATTTACCATAAATCGGATTCTTTTACAACCATAGCTATCGCGCGAGCATAGAGACTACACCATTTGAGGCACTTTATGGTCGAAGTACCAATTACCCGTTTACAGACCGAAATCGGAAAGTTAAATTCACTGGTCTAGAACTAAACCATGGAACAACAAAGGAAATTTCACAAGTCAAGAACCAGTTACAAGCAACGAGAAACTGGTAGAAGTTGGGTTGGTACATGACGCACATCATACGGATTGGGTATCCTTGAACAGCAAATTAACTAGATTCACGTGAAAGAATGAACTAAATTGAAAGCTTTGCCTTGGAGAGGCATGATACGATTTTATTAACACGAGGGATTTAACCTTTAGTATATTGGACCATTTAAGATTCATTTTAGAATCGACCAACTGACATATAAGATTGGAGTTCTGACATAGTTCAGCAACATATATTACCCATAATACATTATAAACCTGAAGAAGCACTGATCATCTATTGACGAACCGAACTCGGAAAAAGCCAAACTCACTAGTCCAGTAGGCATTCATGAAATAACCAAAAATTTCCTACAAGTCAAGAATCAATTACAAATTCTATAAGTTGTAAACCATTAAAACTTCAAGTTGGTAGCCAGATCATGTTGAAAGTTCTGCCTAGGAAAGGCATGATATCATTCAGAAAACTGGGAAAGTTAAACTCGATATTCACTGGACCACGTAATATTTCAGACAGAGAAGGCCTAGTGACCGTCAGACTTGAGCCTTGTTAGAGAACAACCGGATTATACAACCATGTTTCACCTATTCAAATCCAGGAAATGACTTTCAGACTAGTCACTCATAATCCCATTTGGAAAGGAATCCAACCCAAAGACAAACGTAAAACTTGGTAAGAGAACCAGTAGAAAGCATGGACCGTGAGGTCGAACGGTTGAAGCAAAGTCGAATTCCTATCGTGAAAGTTCGCTGGAATTCTTGAAGAGATCCCGAATTTACTTGGGAACGGGAAGACCAAATGCAACTCAAGTATCCACGTCTTTTTACCAAACATACTTCAGAGACCAACCAAAACTGAACTTCGGGACGAAGTTCTTGTTAGAAGGGAAGACTGTCACAACTCGTAATTTCCGGTCATTTTCCAAACCTCGACAATTTACTATTCACAAGTTACTATTCATCATTTACTATTCATCGATCACTATTCACCGTTTTTGAGGTCAATTTGACATTCCGAGAAACATTCAGAAATTTTACTATTCACTTGACACTATTCATTTCCGGAAGAAATACCACTATTCACGTGCATTACTCATGTCATCGTAAATTTAGTTTACGAGTATTTAAATTCGCGTAACCGTATTGGTTCATGTGCGAATTCATGCATTATCATTGGGACATCTCATACAGACTAGAAATAGTCTGCATATCATCATTATGGCACTTGCATACTATTCCACTCGTAGGATATTTAAATTAGTACTTTTGGTATAATTAACTTTTACGTATAATTATTTCTATATAAACGTTAACACGCGACCAATAATGTGACTAACACGTCCGACACTCCCGACTATGATCCCAATATATTTTTATATATTCATTTTTATAATATAAAAATTATAATATTGATTTACCCGGTATTTTGGAGATTCATTTTAATTATTAACGTAAGTTTACTAAAATGACGATGGTTTTCGTAGAAGTTAAACTATAATTATTTAAACACTCAATAATTATACCCAACATATTTTTACAAGTTTTACGACTTTATGACCCGAATAACTTCAGTAAAATTTATTTCTAGCAAACCCGGTACCCGATAAAACCTAAAACCAACTAATACTACACAATCTTACCACTAACTCCCTAAATAATTACCCAACACAACCCCCCTTTTCCCTCCTTTGTGAACCGGCCCCCCCCCCTCCTAAGCCATCTCATGAGCCTAATTCACCAACCAAATTTAATGCTCACCAAACTCTTGTCCCTAAGTATATATTAAACCTTTTCATCCATTTTCTCACAATTATCATTCAAAGTGCAAGTAAACTATTTTTTTTCTCTCATTTTCTCTTTGGTGTGAATCGATCTAGGGTGATCAAGAAGCAAGAACAACAAATTTTCCAAGATCAAGATATAAACTTGTTCACTTAGTCATCCTTGTTGGAGTTTTGAAATAGAAACTCAAGGATTAGTAGGTTTTCATCATCTAAACTCCCTAAACCTTCAAAGTAAGTTAACAAACTTATTTTTATAATTTTTACAAGTTATTACTATGATTATATACTTTTCTTACAAGAACTCATGCATATAATAGCTTATACCACTTTATTTTATAAACTTTTAACTTTTGAACCTTAGAAAGTGATTATTGTTAGATCTTTGTTAGATCTACATGGTTATGATGTTTAGGAACCCATGACAACCTAAGAAGGTGTATGGTAGGATTACACTAGTTTTGTGGTGATTGAAAGTGGTTTGATTGAAGTTAGTACTAGTTTGGAGACTTGAAAATGGTTTTTGAAACTACATATTGACCTACTGTCCCTATTTTTATTTCGTGGGAAAATCAGTTGATGGTGGTTAACCTTTGACCAAAGATTTAGAAAATACTTTCAAAAATGAAACTTTAGGCGAAAGAATGGATTAAAACGAGCTTATAACGAAGAAGTTATGATTTTTGCAAATTAATTGACGAAAACTATTTCCTGAAAAACTGCATGCTGTTTGGAAATTTTCGACGGACAAATAGAAGCGTTAAACGTAACCAAGAGGAGCCGAGTTATCAAAAATATATTGGTACTTATTAAAACGAATCCGTGGACATAAAGAACAAGGAAAATGAGCTTAAAACGACCAAGTTATACCCGTTTTAACATCGTCAAACTATATATATATATATATATGCTCACCAATAAAAATAATAACTTACGCACTAAATGGTATATTTTCTAGAAATGATACTAAGGACTATATTCTTAACAAATGAATACGTATGGCCCAAGAGAATATTTATACGACTTAACGACGTTATCTTAAGGTTTTCGATACAAGGAATTTAACGCTAACATTTTCATATGAGATAATACGACAAGTTATATACTCCTATATATGGACTTATTTTCATAAGTATAGAAACTATTTTACTATGACGACAGTATTTCCAAATCACGAGTGGTATAGGTATCATGTGCATGTGCATTCATTACATTACGGCTTGATCTTAATTAGATCGCGATTATTCATTTAGGTTGCGGCTAGTGTTCGCGTCTCATTGTCCCGACTACGTTTACATCATTGTACCATTGTTGTACCATCCTTTCGAGGTGAGTTCTCATAGCCCCGTTTTTAGTACTTATTTGATTTTAAATCCCACGGGGGAGAATACATTGCACAATTATTTTTGTACATGCCCAAGTATTAAATTCCATACATTGCTTAAGTTGTTAGTACTATCACTTCAAGTCCCCTTTATTATCATGGACCGTTAATTATATTGCCAAGCGAGAGTGAGTGGATAGATCTATCGAGGGTGACTCCTCCATTCATGTTTGGGTTGCTCCATAAGGAAAACGAATGCATTTCATGTCTGAATATTTAGAGTGCCTAATAAACACTCCTTTGGGGCCAATTTTAGCGCGTCGAGCTTCGGTGCCATGAGCTTAAGAGACAATGTAGCTTTTTGACATTTTAGTACTTTACTTTATACTTGTGGCTTATTGTACATACGATTTAACTTATAAATCTATGATTATTCACCAACTTTTTGTTGACCGTTTTTCGCAATGTATTTCTCAGGTTATTAAGGTAGCTCATGTTGCATACATTTGGACCTTTATGGAGTCGCGGAGTCGACGCGTCTCACCATATTTTCTGCACTTATGAAACGTTTGATCTTGTTGAACTTATTTTAACTATATTGGCAAACTCTTTTGGGACCTAAGCTTTGTAAACTCTGAATGTTTTAATGATCAAACGCTGTATTTTCTAAACGACACTTTAGGTCGTTCAATATAACTATAACTATGGTGCTATGACAGTCACCCCCAGGTATTCCATTCCGCTGCTAAAAACAGGTATTTTGGGGGTGTGACACCTAGATACCATACATAACTTAAAACATTGATACTTAATAAGTATACGTTTCAATAACTAACAAATACAATTTAAATAAATCTCGAGCCTACAAAAATTCCCATGTGTACTCGCTAATAATATTTGACCTCTAAGAACCATGAATGACAATTGTTATCAATCTTCAAATATAATTATGATACTAGGATATTGATCAAGTTAAGGCACCTCACACATTTTATCTCAACTTGACACAAATAACATTTTATTTCAATAACAATTCGTATGAATTCTAATAAACCACCAACTTTCTGTAACGAATTTAAATCCTAATTTTAAGGCCCTTATGGTCCGAACCAGGAAAAGTGTAAAGCATGAAAGTTGTCCGAAATAATGTTTTACGTCTAGACTAGTGAGATTTTGAACCAAAAATGTAATTCGTGGCTGTTATCTGTGGAATACGACCTGAACTCAAACTTAAAGACTCACCACCCCCAAATATAACCTATAACTCATACACCACCTCCCTCAAATGTAACCTAAGTAACCCATGTTACTTCCTTACACATTATATGACACACACATGAATACTCTTACACAAAACTATGACACATTCATCAATCACCATCACACTTGTGTACTACAACTAGCTTACTATTAGTACTCACCACCCCTTTTCTTTCAAAACGTATTCCAACTATTTACTTTATACACAAAGACTTTCTGTCAATACAACTACAATCGCGCCCCTTTTCTTTCTTGTTCCCTTCTCTTGGTCGACTAGGCAAGATCAAGAGAACCACTAACATGTTACTTTCTTACAAGAACTCTTAGACACCACCTCCCTTGATTCCCTATCAAATGAGATGCCTTGTAAAGATTTCTGAACTCACTCGACACTTGTTCATCTGATGAACATTCACAAGCCACCTCCAATGTTCCCCAATCCAGGAACTCCCACGTCTCTTAACATCTCTTTCATTCTGCCACTTATCACGCTCCATCTTGAGTATATAAAGGTTGCATGCAGTTCGACATCCTCACAAAACATACTATCACACATACTCTCTTGTAGTTTCTGTCAAGCCAAGAAGGAAGATAAGGGGATACAGTTTGCTTTTAAAGTCTAAAGCTTCATTTGGGATTAATTATTAATCTGGTTTCAAGCTTCTGGGAGCTAAGGTCGTGTCTTGATCTTCTTTGTTCTCGTACACTTCTCGATCAAACTCCTCCCCACCATTCTCGGTGTGGTAAGCTTTTTCCTACGTATTTTGGTTTTTCATATTTGGTGACACTTATAAATTCACCATACCCATACTAGCTAGCATTCTCGTTTTCATTTCTCTCGTTAACCATTTCCTTTCAAATGTGGCATCACATTTCTTGCGTGGCTATGCATGAAGTTACACATAACACATCACTTATAAAAACCCATGTTTGAGACGTAACATTGATCTTGCGTGGCCATGTAACAAAGTAGAGTAAACAAATAATAAAACATATGATAACGTATAATAAGTTTTGAAACGAGTTATGTACACTTGAACATGAAAACAAATCGCTTGCATGTTATATCATACAAATTGTACCAGACGTAATCACTTATAAATAAGCTTGTTTTTATTATTTAACGCAACCCATTTTTAAGTCTCTAAGCCCAGCCCACGACCATTTACTAATTAGTAAGCTAAACCACGTGAAAATACTTATCGCGATGTGAAAAAGATTTTTGAAAACCAACACTAAAATGGCTAAAGAAGTTTGGGTCACGTTTGAAGTCACGAGCTGTAAAAACTCACATAAGTCGTGCAACTTATGAGAACCTATTTTAGTCACCCTTGCGTTAAGCAGTTGTGCTTATTCATAAGGCCGATAGCTTAATGAATATAGGAGGGTGAAAAACTATTTTGAAACTGAAATAAGAATGAACCACACAAAATGTTCCAGGCAAACCATGACTCAGTATTCACTGAGTAATTATACACAAAAGGAAATCAGTTAAATGGACCATATATAGGACTAGAAGGTAAAAGTTAACACAAAAGAGCCTAGTGGCTCAATGGGCGGGACGTTGTGTTTCACACAGGAGCTTCGACTTCGATCCTTGGCAGCAACAAACCTCCTCTCTTTGTAATTTTTGACATGTTTCACGGTTTGACAGATTGAACCCCCCATTTTTGAGAGAGTTGACACTTTTATAAAAAGAAATTTTATAAGTCTTAAAACACAATTTCAGCCCTTAGGTTTAACACTTTGACATTTCTATCCAAATTTTTGTAAGATTAATAAACTTGTACATTTTACCACTCTTCCGTCTAAATAAATATGTTTAGCATAGTGGTTTTAAAACGTATAACTTAGCGTTATTATCGGTTAATTTGAATATATATATATATCAGGAAATGCTTATTTTTACAAAAATCATCGATTCATTTAACTAAAGATATTCTACTTATTATCCACAAATTATTGGTAAATAACACGTATTGTCATTATTCAAAACAAGGAAATATAACATTAACGACACTTTATACTAAAAGACAAGTTATATAGTATATAAGTTTGCTCTTGAACTAATAAGCGTTTTGCCACGCAAGCCACCTTTGCCACAAGTCATTTTGTCATCGAACACTATTCAAATCACGATTCTCGATAAGTCGAACTTATCTCGAACTTCCATATCATTCAGGTTATCTTTGAAGTCTTTTCCATTCTACCTCTGACATTACGTTATCTATGTCTATCATAACTCTCAGGTGAGTCATAGCCCCTACTCTCACTTTCTTTACAATGGTTTATAAATGTTTTTGGGGGAGATACATGCTTAACTACTGTTTTTACTTTCACAAGTATTCATTAATTAAATACATGACTATATTTCATATAAACGGTACTAGATTACACATTTTTATATCTCATAAGGAGATACCTGCTATAGACATGATTACAAGTGATTTTTCAACGATATGCTATATTTGATCTCTATTGCCTAAGTACCTATTACCAAAAGACCCTCGATCATGCGCCTTAATCACTTGCAAGGTGAACGTAAATAATTGTGAATAGATCTATTAGGGATTCACAATCCCCATTTGGTCCCTAGAGGAAAGCCACCAAATGCACTTTTTTTGATTTCATAGGTTACTGGTAAATACCTATCTTGAGGGCCACTGTTTTACATCATTATTATGGATAATTTTGATGCCTGTTAATCATTGAGTGTCATGAGCTTAGGGAAATAGGACGGTAATAATGTAGCACTACAATGACTGATGTTAAGGGTGTACGATGTTGTAGCCCACTGTTTTATTAAACTATGAGATTGTGCTCACTATATAGCAGGAAAAACTATTAATAATTGGCAAACGAACTACTATTTTGGTGTTGACCCGATTAGGTCAAACAAACTATTATTTTGGTGTTGACCCGGTGAAGGGCAAACCAACGGACTAATTTTGAATTATTAAGGAAATCACTCATTTTCTGATTTTGATAAACCAACGATTTAAGCTATGAATATTATGGATTTACTCACACTTTAATTTGATAATCAACTGTTATTATAACTTCTATGGAATCACAAACTCTTTGATTTTGGAAATCGATATTCGAAACTATAAACTCTATGAACTCACCAACCTTTGTGTTGACACTTTTAGCATGTGTTTATCTCAGGTAACTAAACGAGAAGGAACTTGAAGGCACGGAGTGGGCTTGTAACCCGGCATGGGCTTAAATAAACGTTTTGACACATTTCAAATAAACTTGTTGTTTAAACTATGAAACATCTTGATGTCTCGAATATTTGGTATTTTGAATGAATTAAACTTTAAAGCGTCACTTTTGTGTCGTTTTCTATGATTGTGATAAAGATCCTCGAAGTAACACCCAAAAAGTCTTCCGCTGACATTTTAAGTCTTCCGCTGACATGTTAAGTCTTCCACTGACGTGATGATTTTGGGGGTGTTAGAGATTGGCATCAGAGCTACAGTTATAGAGAACCAAGTGTTTTGAACATTGGACTATAACTACACTTTTAAAACGGACCACTTTTACAAAATACCACCTTATGCCCTCCGTGCCTACGTGTTTCCAATATCTGGTAGAGACATTACTTTTACATGATTTCGTATATATGTTAACATGTTATAATTATGCTAACGACTTATACTTACTAATCGGGATTATTACAAATAGCGTGTCTTCATATTTCCATCCGCTAGACGATTATGTGACTTTTAGATAGTTTACGCTACAACTAAACTCTAGTATATTAATATATGTATATATATATATATATATATATATATATATATATATATATATATATATATATATATATATATGTATGCTCCCCAACTATTTTGAGTACTATACCAATCCTCCTTAATTATCTCGCTCTCATCTTTATAGATGCATATGACATACTCTTTTCGTACTCTCGGAAAAATCTGCGCATAAACTTGTCGATTAGTATGAGTGTTGAGTCAGAAATTCTTAAGTAGGATGATTTACAAGGTCTTTATTTGAATGGATTGGGACGCCTTTCTATTGAAATAAAGAAATTGTAAACCGCCGAACCATAAGTTTATACTTCGTTATTTACATCGTTTGGGACGCTTCTCTATGTAAATAACGAATTATAAATAAGTGGGCTTAATTGTATCTGAAATGGCATGCGTATGAAATCAAGGATCACTAAAGTTCATAAAACACTAAAACTTCAGCCAAAGACTCACAATTTTCTTCTGCGTATGCCTAATTCTAAGGCATTACGGCACAACCACATTTCTTCAATCATGTACTCACTTTTACATTCTGGCAATTTATGAAACCTTTTCACGACATTGTATGTGATTACAATGGTCTCTCTTACTTCTCCGTCACTATGAGTGATATAGTAATCTCCGAACCTTTCACAACTTTACGTTGTTTCACCTGAAATCCATCAAAATCTATAAATTCCTCTAATAGAAATACAAGATATGGAATTGCTAAAGAACAAACAGATTCATCATCTACAAAAGCTTGGAACCAAATACCGTGTTGTCACTTAAAACTATATTTAACAAGTTTCTCTTTACAAAAGCTGAAGTTCAGCAACTTTCTCTTCATTCAACAAGTTTTCACTTGAAAACTCTTATTAAAAAAAAAAAAAAAAAAAAAAGAAAAAAAAAATTGTTAACAACCAACAAGTTTAACGGGTAGGTTACCCGTGAAGATCTTGATATTGTGAACCATGATTATCATCAAAACATGTTAAAATAAAAATATTCATTCAAAAATGGAATTGTTTCTTAAGTCAAGTTAATCAAAAGGGATTAAACATAAGACAATTTAAGTAGTTAGAACTACTCAACAATTATGACTATGAGAACTGCTATCATCAAAGAAGAAGCTAATGTAGTAGTAGATACGTTAAGCTGGAAAGAAAAATAAAAAAAGAAGAAGCTAATGTAGTAGTAGATACGTTAAGCTCGAAAGAAAAACTAAAACCGCTCAGGGATTAGATCGTTAGGAATGACTATTTGTTCACCCCTTCCACTCACCTTTACAACTACCTTACCTTGGAATCCCAGGACGGGATTCAGTTTAACGGGTAGGTAATATAACAACCCGTAAAATTTTCCTACGATTAACACATTATTACAACATAAATTAACCATTTTTACCCATAACAGTTTTTTTTATATATACTTGGTCAATTACAACGTTATTCACTCTTACCTTGAAGCGACATTTACACCTAAACCTTAATAACCTAGATACCATACATAACTTAAAACATTGATACTTAATAAGTGTACATTTCAATAACTAACAAATATAATTTAAATAAATCTCGAGCCTACAAAAATTCCCATGTGTACTCGCTAATAATATTTGACCTCTAAGAACCATGAATGACAATTGTTATCAACCTTCAAATATAATTATGATACTAGGATATTGATCAAGTTAAGGCACCTCACACATTTTATCTCAACTTGACACAAATAACATTTTATTTCAATAACAATTCGTATGAATTCTAATAAACCACCAACTTTCTGTAACGAATTTAAATCCTAATTTTAAGGCCCTTATGGTCCGAACCAGGAAAAGTGTAAAACACGAAAGTTGTCCAAAATAATGTTTTAGGTCTAGACTCTCAAGATTTTGAACCAAAAATGTAATTCGTGGCTGTTATCTGTCCTGGACTCAAACTTAAAGACTCACCTCCCCCAAATATAACCTATAACTCATACACCACCTCCCTCAAATGTAACCTAAGTAACCCATGTTACTTCCTTACACATTATATGACACACACATGAATACTCTTACACAAAACTATGACACATTCATCAATCACTATCACACTTGTGTACTACAACTAGCTTACTATAAGTACTCACGACCCCTTTTCTTTTAAAGCGTATTCCAACTATTTACTTTATACACAAAGACTTTCTGTCAATACAACTACAATCGAGACCCTTTTCTTTCTTGTTCCCTTCTCTTGGTCGACTAGGCAAGATCAAGAGAACCACCAACATGTTACTTTCTTACAAGAACTCTTACACACCACCTCCCTTGATTCCCAATCAAATGAGATGCCTTGTAAAGATTTCTGAACTCACTCGACACTTGTTCATCTGATGAACATTCACAAGCCACCTCCAATGTTCCCCAGTCCAAGAAATCCCACGTCTCTTAACATCTCTTTCATTCTGCCACTTATCACGCTCCATCTTGAGTATATAAAGGTTGCATGCAGTTCGACATCCTCACAAAACATACAATCACACATACTCTCTTGTAGTTCCTGTCAAGCCAAGAAGGAAGCTAAGGGGATACAGTTTGCTTTTAAAGTCTAGAGCTTCATTTGGGATTAATTATTAATCTGGTTTCAAACTTCTGGGAGCTAAGTTCGTGTCTTGATCTTCTTTGTTCTCGTACACTTCTCGATCAAACTCCTCCCCACCATTCTCGGTGTGGTAAGCTTTTTCCTACGTATTTTTGTTTTTCATATTTGGTGACACTTATAAATTCACCATACCCATACTAGCTAGCATTCTTGTTTTCATTTCTCTCGTTAACCATTTCCTTTCAAATGTGGCATCACATTTCTTGCGTGGCTATGCATGAAGTTACACATAACATATCACTTATAAAAACCCATGTTTGAGACGTAACATTGATCTCGTGTGGCCATGTAACAAAGTAGAGTAAACAAATAATAAAACATATGATAACGTATAATAAGTTTTGAAACGAGTTATGTACACTTGAACATGAAAACAAATCGCTTGCATGTTATATCATACAAATTGTACCAAACGTAATCACTTATAAATAAGCTTGTTTTTATTATTTAACGCAACCCATTTTTAAGTCTCTAAGCCCAGCCCACGACCATTTACTAATTAGTAAGCTAAACCACGTGAAAATACTTATCGCGATGTGAAAAAGATTTTTGAAAACCAACA
The DNA here is from genome assembly GCA_030686995.1 of Artemisia argyi. Lineage (NCBI taxonomy): Eukaryota > Viridiplantae > Streptophyta > Magnoliopsida > Asterales > Asteraceae > Artemisia > Artemisia argyi. The sequence continues at coordinate 156,463,434 of CM060700.1, read as the reverse complement.
CTAAAATGGCTAAAGAAGTTTGGGTCACGTTTGAAGTCACGAGCTGTAAAAACTCACATAAGTCGTGCGACTTATGAGAACCTATTTTAGTCACCCTTGCGTTAAGCAGTTGTGCTTATTCATGAGGCCGATAGCTTAATGAATATAGGAGGGTGAAAAACTATTTTGAAACTGAAATAAGAATGAAACACACAAAACGTTCCAAGCAAACCATGACTCAGTATTCACTGAGTAATTATACACAAAAGGAAATCAGTTAAATGGACCATATATAGGACTAGAAGGTAAAAGTTAACACAAAAGAGCCTAGTGGCTCAATGGGCGGGACGTTGTGTTTCACACAGGAGCTTCGACTTCGATCCTTGGCAGCAACAAACCTCCTCTCTTTGTAATTTTTGACATGTTTCACGGTTTGACAAATTTAACCCCCCATTTTTGAGAGAGTTGACACTTTTATAAAAAGAACTTTTATAAGTCTTAAAACACAATTTCAGCCCTTAGGTTTAACACTTTGACATTTCTATCCAAATTTTTGTAAGATTAATAAACTTGTACATTTTACCACTCTTCCGTCTAAATAAATATGTTTAACATAGTGGTTTTAAAACGTATAACTTAGCGTTATTATCGGTTAATTTGAATATATATATATCAGGAAATGCTTATTTTTACAAAAATCATCGATTCATTTAACTAAAGATATTCTACTTATTATCCACAAATTATTGGTAAATAACACGTATTGTCATTATTCAAAACAAGGAAATATAACATTAACGACACTTTATACTAAAAGACAAGTTATATAGTATATAACTTTGCTCTTGAACTAATAAGCGTTTTGCCACGCAAGCCACCTTTGCCACAAGTCATTTTGTCATCGAACACTATTCAAATCACGATTCTCGATAAGTCGAACTTATCTCGAACTTCTATATCATTCAGGTATCTTTGAAGTCTTTTCCATTCTACCTCTGACATTACGTTATCTATGTCTATCATAACTCTAAGGTGAGTCATAGCCCCTGCTCTTACTTGCTTTACAATGGTTTATAAACGTTTTTGGGGGAGATACATGCTTAACTACTGTTTTTACTTTCACAAGTATTCATTAATTAAATACATGACTATATTTCATATAAACGGTACTAGATTACACATTTTTATATCTCATAAGGAGATACCTGCTATAGACATGATTACAAGTGATTTTTCAACGATATGCTATATTTGATCTCTATTGCCTAAGTACCTATTACCAAAAGACCCTCGATCATGCGCCTTAATCACTTGCAGGGTGAACGTAAATAATTGTGAATAGATCTATTAGGGATTCACAATCCCCATTTGGTCCCTAGAGGAAAGCCACCAAATGCACTTTATTTGATTTCATAGGTTACTGGTAAATACCTATCTTGAGGGCCACTGTTATACATCATTATTATGGATAATTTTGTTGCCTGTTAATCGTTGAGTGTCATGAGCTTAGGGCAATAGGACGGTAATAATGTAGCACTACAATGACTGATGTTAAGGGTGTACGATGTTGTAGCCCACTGTTTTATTAAACTATGAGATTGTGCTAACTATATAGCAGGAAAAACTATTAATAATTGGCAAACGAACTACTATTTTGGTGTTGACCCGATTAGGTCAAACAAACTATTATTTTGGTGTTGACCTGGGGAAGGGCAAACCAACGGACTAATTTTGAATTATTAAGGAAATCACTCATTTTCTGATATTGATAAACCAACGATTTAAGCTATGAATATTATGGATTTACTCACACTTTAATTTGATAATCAACTTTTATTATAACTTCTATGGAATCACAAACTCTTTGATTTTGGAAATCGATATTCGAAACTATAAACTCTATGAACTCACCAACCTTTGTGTTGACACTTTTAGCATGTGTTTATCTCAGGTAACTAAACGAGAAGGAACTTGAAGGCACGGAGTGAGCTTGTAACCCGGCATGGGCTTAAATAAACGTTTTGACACATTTCAAATAAACTTGTTGTTTAAACTATGAAACATCTAGATGTCTCGAATATTTGGTATTTTGAATGAATTAAACTTTAAAGCGTCACTTTTGTGTCGTTTTTTATGATTGTGATAAAGATCCTCGAAGTAACACCCAAAAAGTCTTCCGCTGACATGTTAAGTCTTCCGCTTACGTGATGATTTTGGGGGTGTTACAGAAACCGATCGGTTGGGCATCTCGGTAAAATTTTAGACATTTTTAATTTTTAGTTTATTTTCTATTCTTAGTGTTTTATTTAGTTAATTTACTTGTTTTTATTTCATATTAAGAGTTTATTTGATTATAACTAACCCTCATGCGAATGATTTGGATTTTTTTTATGGTTCTGTTATAGTTAGTAAGTGCTTAAGTTGAAATGGAGAGTTTGAGCCAAATTTCTGCGTATTTGAAAGACTTGGAAGATATGTTCAAGGATTCTGGTGATTCCTTGGAAAAATTGGAGAGCATGTTCGAAAAAGCCAAGTTGGATTTGGAAGGAGAGGAAGTTGTTTGTGACAATGTTGCTTATATGCCACATGAAATGTGTTATCCAAAGAAGGAGAATGAGAGAAAAGTTGTTGTTTTCACTAGAGCATCACCTAAGAAATATGATGCTCCACACATGAGGTATTCTACACCTTGTGAGGTGGAAGGAGTTAAAGCGTGGTATGCGGAATTGAATATGGAATATGGAGACAATTACCTTTCGGAAAAGATGCTTGACAAACTTGGTTTTGTTAGGCTTGATTATGGAAGTTATGGTAAGAAGGAAGTGAAAGGAGTTAGAGTGAATATTCATGGTCATATCATTAAAGTTGATTTTGTTGTTTTGGAGTATACTAATGAAGATGAACAGGAAGTGATTTTTGGTAGAGATTTCTTAGTGAATACCAAGTGTAGTTAGGATTTTGCACTTGGGGAGTTGAAAATTAACATAAGTGATTTGGAAGAAGGGAAGAGTTTGAATGATATGCTTGTTGATGTTTGTGAAGGAATGGAAATGATGAAGGAAGGAACGGATGAAGTTTGTAAGATGGGTAAAGCTAACCGAAGCAAAACACCATTGAACAAATTAACCCAACTCTCCACCCAAAAAGAAAACAAATCATCATCATCATCATCATCGAAAACACCACCTAGTTCACCAAAAAGTACCAAACCTTTAACCAAAGAGCAAAAATTAGTGAATTAATGGAAAACAAACCGGTCATTGAAGTATTGAAGAATTATATGGAGTATAGGAAGAAGTTAGATGGAGTTATGTTGACAAAGTCTAAGTTGGAGGATAATAGTTTTGATTAAGTAGAGGAGAGAAGGATAATTGAGAATGGGCTCCTAAAGCAAATGAATGATCCCGGAAATTTTGTTTTACCGATTAAAATTAATGGGACAATTCCTTTATATGCATTAGCCGATACGGGTTCTAGTGTGAGTATTATGCCTTATCCATTATATCATAAGTTAGGATTAAGAGACCCTACACCTAACAATTCTAAACTCACTATGGCGGATAATTCAAAGGCAAAAGCAATGGGAGAAGTAAGAAATGTGAGAGTTCAAATTGGTTATCAAGCATTCTTGGCGGATTTTCTTGTGTTGGATGTTGCGGTTGATAAGGAACTACCTTTGTTGTTAGGTAGACCATTTTTGAGAACTTGTGGAGTTATAATAGATATGGGAACAGGTACCATGACAATTGATGATGGAGTTCTTAAGAATACTTACTATCCAAAGCCTAGAGGGGGTAGTAATGGAGATGATAATGATGAGGACCAAGAGGAGGATTACCTTGGTTGCTTTGAAGTAGGAAGGGATGAAGATGGTAGACCAAAGTTTGGTCCATGCACACCTAGTTTCTTTGATATTGAAGATGAAATGGAAAGAGCTCTAGCAATTGAGGCTTTCTTTAATCCTTTTAAAAATATTCTTGTGTTTAACAAGTTGACAGATTTTCTTGGATCTTTACCGGTCCAATTGAAGAACTTGGAATGGAGTTCCGAAGGTCATTGCAAATTTGATATCACATATCCTAGTGGAAGGAACTTTGCAAGAACTTTCAAAACACAAAAGACTACTAGGAAGTTGGCAAACAAGTATCGTAGAGAAGACATTCTTAGGAATGAATATTTCTATTGATGAAGAATAATGATCACAAGAATAAAGCGCATCTTGTGCTAGTTTGTTTGTTTTGCACTTTTATTTTTCCATGCATTTTATTTTATGTTTTTAGGTTTTATGCATTTCATTTCATGTTTAGTTATCTATCTATTTGTTTAGCTATTTATCTTTTTATTTAGTTTTAAGTTTTAGTTGTTAGAGTTTAAGTTATGTTTTAGTTTTAAGTTTAGAAGTAGAAGTAGAAGACCAAAATTTTTGGTAGACAAAGTGTGTTGGAATACAAGTTAATAAGTTTGAGAAAAGAAAAAGCTACTAGCACTTGTGTCAAGTTTAGTAGTGGAGAAAAAAAAATTCATACCAAACCGATTCGGATGGATTCACAACTGATCGGATGGAGTTGAATATATAAGCCAAAATTTTCAAAAACTTAAGAAAAATACATACACACAATCCACCAAAAATTGGGGTTAAAAATTCGACCATAAGAAGTTGTTAGAAGGTTGCAGGAGTGATAATTAATCATCAATGGCATCAAGTCAAGTAAGTTATATCATTAATTTTGTTCAATTAAGTTTTAATTCGGATGATTGAAATTAGGTCACGAATTGGTTATTTTTGAATTAGTTCGAATTGAGATGTAATATTTTGGGGATAAGTGATTAGATGATAGGAGAAGGTATTGCAAAAAGAATTAGATCAATTGGTTAAGTTTTGAGTAAGAATTCATTGATTTAATTTTCAGATTGAATTGGGTATAATATTTGGAGCTAGTTTATTTGCAATTGATGAATCCTAGAAGTTATACGATTGATAATTAGTGATGTTAGGTTATTGCATTGTTGATTAGAGCACTAATTAGAAGATTTTAGTAGATGATGTTCTTGGTTTTTAAAGAATCATTGGGTTGATGATTGGAAATGTTAAGAATCATTGTTAGGAGAGTTTGGATATTTAGAAGTACTCAAGAATGGGAGATTACAAGTTAGAAAGAAGTTCGAATTGATTGGGAAACGTTTAGGATAGATTGGAGAAGAGTATAGTTTGCAGAAAACTCCAACCGAATCGGTTGCGAGTTACAACCGATCGGTTGGAAGTGTGCCAAAGAGCAGCCGATTCGGTTGGACCTCAAACCGATCGGTTGGTCGCTTCGGAAAAATTTTTGACAATTTTTGAAAATGTGTTTTCTAGTTTCTAAATTGATTGGTATTAGTTCTTATACTTATATACTAACATAATTTGAGATTTCTTTCAGGGAAATGTTGGAAGATTGGGACGAAATCCGATTGTTAATAAGTATTTGAAAAGGAACGAGAGGAAAAGGATTACTTTCAGTTTGAAACCGGAGTCTAATGAGAATGTTAAGTTTTCTCATGTGCAAAACAAAGATGAGAAAAATGCGTATAGAGAACGTCTTTCAAAACTTCAAGAGAGGAAGATTGCTAAGCCTAGGTTGATTGATTGGGAATTGCTTGAGGAGTATGAATGTGAGGATCAATTAAGGAGTATGATGACTATGGTTTATGTGTATCCTGGTGATGGAGATAGGTTTGAAGATTATTCTTAGGAAAGAGCTTTTAGTAATCGTGAAGATGTTTACAAGGAATGGTGTTTGGAGTTCTTTTCTACGTTCTACTTTGATAGAAAGGTAAATGATGTTCTTGGAGATGTTTGTGTTTGGTTTAGATTGTGTGGTCGCGAACATGCTTTATCTTTGCCGAACTTTGCAGTTGCACTTGTTTTGTATGAGGAGAGTGAGATTCTACATAGGTTGTTTGGTCCACATTTTGTGAGTTTAGCTAGAGGTAATAATCAATACACGGGTATTGATGAGTATTGGAATAGAATTGGTGATCCAACTTGTCTTAGGAGAAATGCTTCTAGGATTAGGAATCCATTGTTGAAGGTTTTACAAAAGTTGATTTCTTGGGGATTGATACATAGGAGTGGTGGACAAGACAAGTGTAGTCAACCGGACCTATGGGTGATGAAGTTGTTGGAGGAAGACAAGAATGGGAATGTGGCATGGATTATTTCCGAGTATCTTTCGAAGAGAGCACCGGGGATTAAGAAACAAAGTGATGTTTGTGGTTGTCATTATGTGACCATGTTGGCTAAAAATCTTGGGTATTTTAATGATGAGGAGTTGAGGAAGTGTAGAGTGAGATTGGAGAGTGAGTTCTGGGATGCTTTTAGTTTTGGGAAAGCATTGGATAGGATTAATAAGACTTTGGGACCTTGGATCGAACCAAGTGTGGGGGCACAATCCGGAGCTTATGCGGGAGCGCCTTCACAACCTCAAATGGGGAGTTTTTCGAGTAATACCCAAAGTGGTTTTGATTCAGGATGGGGTGATTGGAACCGTGAATTAAATGCTATTGAGTGTAAGGATGTTTGGAGAGATTCAAGGCAAATGAGGACTAATTATAACCATGATTATTCCATGCCTATGATCCAACATTTGGCACAAGATGCCAATTATGAGGTACCTCCCTACAACCCACCAAATGTTCCACCATACCCTTTACCGTATTCTCCATATACTGGACCATACCCCTATCCCTATCCTGGCTATTCACCATTTCCCGAGCCATATCCACCATACGGTAGGCTTCCCGAGTATGGTAGTTCAGGTGTTAATGTGGGTGGACCAAGCTTTAATCCTGGAGGATCAAGTTATGATGTTGGTGGTTCGTCATCAAGAGCTGGAAATAAGAAGAGACGAGTGGTAGACGAGGACGATGAAGAAGATGTTGATGAGAATGAAGAGGAAAGGGAGGACGAGTTCATTCGTTCTGATGTGAGTTATTGATGGTGACGTTTGATCACATGGATTATGGTTGGTTTTTAAAAAAATAATTATGTGTCGAACAATTTCTATTTCTATTATCTTTAACTATTTCTTGTAGGATTTATAACGTAACGTAATTTTCTATTTATTTGGTTTAGATATGTTTTTTTTTTGTGTTTGTTTGGTTGTTTCGTATATTTTGCAGTTTTCTTGCAGGAGTTTTATTACGGAAGTATATAGTTAATCAACTTTTGGAGTCGGTAAACTCATTTGCTTATTATGATTAAATATGCATGTTGCGTATTTAACTCTGGTATTTTCTAAATTTTTCCATTTCCTTTACTTTGAAGTTATTTTATTTTTATTACATTGAGGACAATGCAAAACTTAAGTGTGGGGGAAGGAAGAAAATAGAAAAATTGCATTATTTTTTTAATTTTTTGATTTTCAAATTTTTGTTTTAGAGTCGTGAACTTTAGTAACTAGTAGTAGTTCGCCCTTCATATTTTAGTTAAAATAAGGTTGATTTCATGGTATATAATAATGATATTTTTGGAGAATAAATTCAAGTTTTAAAGAGCAATTTGTCTCGGAATTGATAACATTTGCTAGCACAATTTTATACCTTTAATACTTTAAATTGTGAGGATTAGTTTTTTTTATGAGAATAGTATTTCTTATACTATTTACATATTTCATGATGAGTGTGCCGGTGGTTGTGTTAATTCTAGAACTTGTACTTGTTATGCATTACGGTTAAAATCATTTTCGAATGATTAGGATATATTCATATGATAAGAGGAAAACTTAGGAATAAAACCAAATGGCCATCCGTTTTCAAAATAATTTTTTCTAACCACATTGGTTAGTTATCCTCGTATTTGGAACCCATTTGTTAGTGTTCATCTTTAGCGCTAGATACCCTTAGTTACACCCTTTGAGCCATTCTTTTCATTTTGTTTAATCCAGAAAAATACAAAAAGATTTTACACTTTAAACCTTAGCCTAATCCTTATCAAAGTCTAAATGGTGGAGTGCTAGTTGCTTGGTTGTTGGTTAGTTTTTGATGATTATTAGTTAGCCACACTTCACAATTCATGTGTGTGCCATTTCAACAAAGATGAAGGTGCGTACCTCTGTGTTTTGTATTTTTTGTGGTATATGCTTATGCGAAGTGTGGGGGAGGTGATGTAAAAAAAAAAAAAAAAAACAAAAAAAAAAGAAAAAAAAAGTCATCGCAACTATAAGGTGACAAATATAGCCAATGTGTTATATTATTATGAATAAAGAAAGTCATGAGATATGTTGTTAGCCGATGTGCTAAGTTTGAAGAATATTTTATGGTGAATCAATGTATCAACATGTGGAGTCGAGGAGGAGAAAGATTGTAACTATTATCATTTTTGGGTTTGTGGATTATTTGAGATTAGCAACTATGGGACTTAGACTTTGATTTTATTTTTTTTAAAAACCAACTTCATAAATATTCCCATACCTTATCCTTACCTTTTTTACTTAGTGTAATTATTTTACACGAAAGTTTATAAAACCCTTAGACTAAACATTACAACCCGAATAAAAGACCTCTTTGATGAATTATTCTATTGTTTTGATACTTGTACAAGCCTATGGTAAGAAACATTAATCATGAATGTGCAATGAGTGATCTATTAATCATTACACATATTGAGTGATGAGTGAATTTCAAATTATTTTCGTGAGGTGCTTAGCATTGTTATCAAGCTCTTTATTTACTTGATTGAGTTCAAATAAGATATTTGCACTATTACCATTGAATTCAATTTTCTTTTGATTAAGACTTACTCGAGGGCGAGCAAAGCTCAAGTGTGGGGGATTTGATAACGCTCAAATTTAACATATTTTTAGTCGCGTTATTGTTTGATTTATGAGTAGAAATTGGTCATATTTGTATATATTTGTTACTTAATCGTGGAAAAGTGTTTATACATGCAAATATAGCCAAAAGCAGGTAAAAATGATTAAAAGATGAAGAAATGAAGTGGACATGCATTTTGGAGGATCAAGGAAGAAAGAAACGTTGCATGAACGAGAGGATTTGATAAAGACAAGTTTACTACACGAAATTATCAAGGAAATATCAAGTTCTAATGGACAAAGTCATGCCACAAAGAAAAATATTGCATGCGACGTAAAACGACGAAGAAAAGACATGAAAACATGTTCAGACTTAATCCAACTGATCGGTTGCAACCCGCAACCGGATCGGCTGGATATGTGCCAGAATTGACCAACCGATCGGCTGGCAAGAAACAGATCGGTTGGTGATAACTGAAGTTACAAGTTTTGCATTAAATGGTGAATTTACTCCCCATAATTATTTGTGGCTGATCATTTCTGCTTATTTACTGAGAAGGGACGTTTTTACTTGAAGCATAAGTGTCATTAAGCTATATAATGAGTACTTAGGGCCTAGAGATACTTGTACCACCATTTTTTAACTTAGTATTCCACCAAATCTTGTTAGCTTATCTTATATTGCCTGAAAGTTTACTAAGTGTTGTAAAAACGTCCGGAACATGTTGAGTTAAAGTCTCAAGCATTAGTTCGAGTGTAGAGTTGTTTACTTACATTGGTGAGCAATTGGAGGAGTGTGGTTGCTATAGTTCCACAAGTTTACTCATTGTAATTTTTAAGACTAGGTACACCTTGATACTTATAATGAACAATTGTTACTTTAAGTTTTATGAAAGTTTTCTTATTTACTTGTGTTTTAATATGGTTGCTATGGAGTAATTTGTGATATACTTGTGTATATGATGTGATTGGTTATTGGAGTATTATTTTAATAAAAAGGTGATGTATGAAAACATATCTATTTTTATGAGTTTGTTGATATAATATCTTTTCTTGTTTAATTTGTCGGTAAAAACAATTTCTTGAAAAAATAGGTCCAAAAGGATTTTCAACTTGTTTTTATTCCAAAATATTAATGCACCAAATTAGTATGGAATAGGATGCTTGACAACCATTCTATTTACTTATTAAAATAGATTTGAGACGATTTCATCACGAAAAAGGACCGAAAGGATTCGTAGGAATTCATAAGAAAAGAATTGATTTTCTAAACAACCATATGTTTATAGGATTGTCATACTAATTTGATATGTCCGAAAGGAGTCATTTAGGTGATAGAATTCTTAGTAGTAGTGAAAACATGACATACATCATAGATTGTATAACTACTCATTTCTAGTTGCGCATCATAACAAGTTTTACAACAAACTTCGTACTCCAATTGTTACGATACTCCTAATTACCAATCAAGGAATTATACACAAGTATATGTTTAGTTTTTATTGAGTTTCTTTTAAATTAAGATTTTACATAAATTTTGATTGACAACCCTTATTTAACAAACGTTTTTCTAATTACTAAAACCACCAAATCCCTTGGGACGATCTCGACTTAACCACCTTTATTACACCGGACGAGTATACTTGCTCGTATGTGCTAGATAATAATCGGATAATTCGTGTTTATAAATTTTCAAACTTGTACTAATAAAACGCACATCAGTGTCATTAGCACTATGATGTCCCCCCGTGGGTTCATCATGACAAGCTTTGAGGATATCCATGGCTTCTTGGCCATGGACACACCCCAGATGACTTGATCCGCACAAATTTACAACATACAGGGATCGCCACAGAAGTAGTGATTAACATCTTTGAAGAACTTTTTCTTCTGTTGGGACGACATCCCTTTGACAATGAAGTTACCCGCATGGTAATTTGCAAAGTCTGCAAACCATGGGGTAGTGGAATCACCACGAGTAGAGATCACATTGAGTGTCTCGAGGGGAAAGATTTCATTTATTTCCTTTTTCTCGAGGACATCTTGGTGAGGGTTCTCTAGTCTTGATAGATGATCAGCCGCTAGGTTCTCAGCTCCTTTTTTTTATCACAGATAATGATATCAAATTCTTGCAGGAAGAGAACCCATCAGAGCAATCTCGATTTTGCATCTTCTTTGGCAAAGAGATATTTCATAGCCAAGTTATCCGTATACACTATGCACTTGGTCAGGATTAAGTATGGCTGAAACTTTTCGAAAGCATACACCACGGCTAAGAGTTCTTTCTCCGTAGTGGTATAATGAGTTTGAGCTTCAGTCATAGTTTTACTGGCATAATGTATAGGCTGAAAGTGTTTGGTTTTATGTTGCCCCAGGACTGCACCTATATCAAAGTCACTAGCATCGTACATAAGTTCAAAGGGCAGGTCCCAATCGGGGGCAACAAGAATCGGTGCCCCAGTAAGCTTTTTCTTTAAGGTTTGAAAAGCTTCAATGCACTCAGGTGAAAAGATGAAAGGAGCATCCTTTTCTAGTTGATGGGTCATAAGCTGGGCTATTTTGGAAAAGTCTTGAATGAACCTACGATAAAATCCGGCATGACACAGAAAGCTTCTAACACCTTTCACAGTAGTGGGAGGAGGCAGTTTAGCGATTACATCAACTTTGGCTCTATGAACCTTGATCCCACTTTTGGAAATCTTATGGCCGAGGACAATGCCCTCTTTGACCATAATGTGGCTCTTCTCCCAATTTAGACATAGATTTGTTTCTTTGCAACATTTAAGAATGTTTTCGAAATGGGAGAGACAAGATTGGAACGAATCCCGAATGACCAAGAAGTCATCCATAAAGAGCTCCATTGTTTTCCCAATCATGTCGTGAAATATGGCCATCCTGCACCTTTGGAACATGCCTAGAGCATTACATAATCCGAAAGGCAAACATCTATAGGAAAAAGTTTTGTAGGGGCATGTGAAAGTGGTCTTTTCTAGATCATGCGGATCAATGGGAATCTGAAAGTAACCCGAGAAACCATCGAGGAAACAATAGTACTCTTTTCCTGCTAATCTCTCGAGCATCTTGTCCATGAAGGGTAGATGAAAGTGGTCTTTACGGGTGGCATCATTTAACTTACGATAGTCAATGCATACAAACCATCCCGTAACCAGTTGAGTTGGAATCAACTCATTTTCTTCATTTGTGACAACAGTTATGCCACCCTTTTTTGAAACACAATGGATTGGGCTAACCCAAGGACTATCAGAGATAGGGTAAATAAATCTGACATCAAGAAGTTTGAGAACTTCTTGTTTGATAACCTAATGAATTTTAGGATTAACCTGTCTCTGATGTTGAACTACAGGTTTGAAATCATCCTCCATTAAGATATTGTCAGTACAAAATTCAGGGTTAATACCCTTGATATTGGAGAATTTCCAAGCAATTGCTTGCTTTTGAGATTTCAAGACCTTAAGGAATGTGTATTCTAGATGAGGAGGTAAGTCCTTAGGCTCGACCTAGAGGAAATCTTCAGTTTTCTCAACATTTTTGATTTCCTCTTCATGAAGTGGATGTGGAAAAATAGGAGGGTGGGAGGGATCTTGATTGAGTAACTTCTCATGGAGAAGTATATCCCTTTCCGGGTCAATTTCCTGGTTGTCAATCCCCTCAGGAATTGAGTCATTTCGGAGAAAGGTCTCTATTTCCTCCAAGACGAAGTCACTTCCCTCAAATAGAGTGAGGGAAGGAGAAGAATTAGCAATTATGGGATGAGAGGATGGAGTGGGATTGCCAATCAAAGAATCATCTGCGAAACCAAGAATTTCTTGAGAGTACTCCTCGATAGCAACAGCGATGACATCAATGTGGTTAACAGATTTGGACTCATAGTTCGAAGAGTATCTCGAGGTTTGATCAAGGTTAAAGGTTATGGCTTCGGAGCCAACACGTAATGTGATTTCCTCATTGAATACATCGATCAGAGGAGGACCCGTCCTCAGGAATCCTCGTCCAAGTATGAGAGGAACCCTTGGATCTACATCAAAATCAACAATCACAAAGTCTGCTGGAAAATGGAATTTTCCCACTTTTACAAATACATCCTCGACAATACTGAGGGGACGAGATATTGAACGATCTGCAAGCTCAAGAGTCATGCAGTTGGGAGTAAGTTCCAGAAGAAATAGTTTCTTCCACACTAAGTGAGGCATCAGGTTGATGCTAGCACCAAGATCGGCTAAGGCATAGCATTCAACCATTCCTGGGAATATACATGAAATGAGGAATTTCCCGAGATCTCCGAGCTTTTCGGGAAGCTGTTTCAACAAAACCGTAGAGTAGTTTTCATTGAGAGGAGTTTTTGCCATCTCGAATAGTTTTTCCTTGTTACTCAATAGGTTTTTGATAGTGGATGCAAATTTGGGCATTAAGAGGATAGCATCCGCGAAGCTGATGTCAAAATGAAGATCTTGAAAGATTTGGAAAAATTTTTCCATTTGATGATTTGCTTTTTCACGGAGCTTTTGATCTTGTAAACGTGATGGATAAGGAATTTTAGCTTTCGGGTTGGGTTTTGGATTTTCAACAGGATTCGCAGAAGGTTCAAATATGACCCTTGCTTTGCGGATCAGGACGGGGATAACTGGAGGAGAGATGTCATTGGTCCCTCCATTGTTAGTAGGAAGTACCGTATCCGTTGTAGCCTCAGTTTCACATTCCTCTACCTAAACAGGAGAAGAGGTAGATGGAGCCGTGGGTCCTTTATAAGAAACTCCACTTCTTGTTGTGATCGCCTTAACATCGCCCCTCAGGTTAGCGATCGTGTTGCTTGATAGTGTACCTGAGCCCGAGGGTCGATCATTTAAAGACTTCTTGAGTTCTGTGAACTGGCTGACCAACAATTTATTCATTTCTTCTTGGGATTTCATAAACTGTTTCAACAACTCATCAGATGATGGTCCAGTTTGAACAACGGCTTGATTTTGGTTAGGAACATTCCCTTGATTTTGATTATTAGGACCATGAAAATCGTTTCCTTGTTGAAAATTACCATGTTGGAAATTATTACCCTGATTAAAATTACCGTGACCTTGATTACGGTTAAAATTTCCCTGGTTTTGAAAAGCCTGATTGTGACCGGAATGGAAATTCCCTTGGTTTTGAAAACCTTGGTTCATTCGGTTTTGATTTTGATTAAAAATTTAACTCCAGTTTTGATTCTGATTCTGAGACTGATTAAACCCGGGTAGTCCGAGGTAGTTATTAGAATGATAGCTCAAAAGGTTACGGTCCCCTTGTGGTTGGTAGGAATTACCTCCCGCATTATAGGAACCTCGAGTTGCGTACACGTTTTCATGAGTGAAGCCACCGGAGGTTGGGCACTCAATGTACGGGTGGGGACCACCACAAGTTTCACAACCTGGGTTGACAACTTTGACGTGATGATTTTGACTTGTTTGATGGATGCGTAAAACTGCAGTGGACAAATCATCAAGTTTCTTAGCAAGGACAGCTATATCATTGTTTGCTGGAGTGACTGATTTACATGATTCATTCCTCTCGGCTGAGGAGTCCCATAAATTGTGATGGGCAGTCATGTTTTCAATCAAATAATAGCACTCTTCAGGGTCCTTTTCATAAAGGTACCCCCAACAGCAGCATTGATGGTGTCACGGTGACAAAGTGTCAAACCATTTTAGAAAGTATCTATAATGGTGACAAGAAGCATGTTATGATTGGGATATCGATCAATTGCAAGCTTATAGTGAGAGAATAGGGGAAGAGATACAAATGAAGGCCGTCTTCGGTGACGCGATTTTGTTTCATGCTCTGGGTGACGGTTAAAAATTTATCGAGATGCTTGTTATAATCGGCACCCGGTAATCCGTCAAATTGACACGAATTTTGGACTTGATTAATCATGTGATGCTTGAGACCAAAGTCCGTAGCCTCAATATTGAGTGGTGCAATAGGTCCACCTCTCCCGTGCATGGTAGGCTGACATAACTCCTCCATCGTTTGGGAATCGGGAGCTGCCTCAACTTTGGGACGGTCAGGTGGTGGTGGTGGGGGCCCGTCATCCATTTTTATTTTGGGTTCTTCAATAACCGTACGTAACTCATTTACGTTTCTTTGACGATTACGCTTTGTTTGTGACCGAGTGCGCATGCACTAAAACAATGTCAATTAAAACAAGATCGATGAAAAACAATAGAGAACTTTAACCAATAATCACAGTATGACTAGCTTCTTTGAAAAAGGTAGACATATCTCAAGGATACAAAGGCAAGTTTTAATCTTTAGTTTGGGATCTTATTAATGTTCATACCCCCAGTTGGTAGGTATTCTGCCTTGGTTTTTGATAGTGTATTTTATGTATTTATTATTAACAGAAAACAAAATGTTTTCGGCTTTTTGGGTGTGTGTGCCAAAAACTTTTGGAAATATTTTTGGTATCGATTCGTTAACCAAAATCGTTTTCTTTAAAATTACTCGCAGGGTGGCGGGAGAGAAGAATGGATCTCTCTTCAGTTCGCAATTTAATGTCAGAACTTCCGTTTACCACCTCTGTAGGTTGTAATATTAAAGAATACGAAGTAATTTAACTTCACGATTTGTTTTGTTGTTTATGATTTTTTTGGTGTTTTTAACACTTTAGGAAAAGTGTTAATGACTTTTTCTGATACGATTAAGATTTTTACAAAAAAATTTACAAAGTGGTGAAATTTGTACAAGGAGGGTTTTAAAAAATCAGTAAATCTAAACGTTTTTGAAAACACGCAACAACCTCCCCGGCAGCGGCGCCAAAATTTGACTCCTTCCAAACCAACCAGTCAACCAGGTGTGGTCAACAGGTCAAATCTGAGAGAAAGTGCAAGATATTAAATCCGTGGAAATACAAGGAAATCCCCGGATCGTTAAGTCCCAACGAGATTGAATTTTGTTTTGGAAACGTTTATGGGAATCTGTGATTTGGGAATAGTAACAAATAAAGATTTGGATTTGATTATACTACTGATTGATTGGTATTTAAGATAAATAAACAGTATAAACAATAACAGGATTACAGATATAAACAAACGTAAATCACTTTGAAAATCAGAAACGGTTACAAACAGGTAAAAGGTGAGTTTTGAACAAATTAAAACTACATGGGTGAAAATGAAACTTTTATAAACTTAATATTAAAAGAAAAATTAATTAAAAAGAAAATTATTTTTTTGATTGTTTTTTATTTATTATTAATTAAAAACTAATTTAAATTATTTAATAATTAATAAAAATTATTTTATATTAAATTTAAATTTAAGAAAAAATAATAAAATGACTTTGAAAAAATATGAAATTTTTTACAAATCTAATTAACCACTACAAGAATCCTAAAAAATTAGAAAAAGTTTATAAAAATTATTTTTAAACTAATTTACTAATTATTTACTTATTTATTAATTAAAATCTACTTTAACTAATTTAATTATGAAAAATACTAAATGAGCAGTGAAAATTCTAAAAATTTTCCTAAAAATATTTTACTAATTATAAAACGTAGGAAAAATATAAAAAGCTACTATTGCTTATAAATAAGCAGAAGGAAAATTAATATTTGGCTTTTTTAATTAAAACTAATTAAATTTAATTTAATTATTATAAATACTAAATTAACTCAGAAAATTATGAAAATTTTTCTTAAACTATTTTAATATATTGGAAATCTAGGAAAATTATGAAAATGAAAATTGCTTTTTAAATAAGCTGAAAAAAAAACCAATTGACTTAAATAGAAACTATCACTATTTTTAAATTTGTCTTTTTCTTGTTTTTCGTTTACAAAACTAATTTACCACAAAAAATAAACAACTTTTACAAAGACAACTAATTTGGAGCTTGTTAATTAAGCAGTGTGCAATCCAAAATATGAGACAGAAGGTCTAATAAGCTTTTGAAAATGGATTTTTATGCAATAAGCTACTGTTAGGCTACAAATGGGATAAATAAGCTACAATCTACTGAATGGCATACAAACAAGCTAAAATGAACAAAATAAGCACAAGGAATAAGCTAGAGACACAAATAAGCACTTATCAATAAACACATACCGAAGGGTCAAAATCAAGGACTTTCAGTCCTCTGTGGTGTCCACTAGGGTTCAAAGGTCCAAACCAAAAGATGATCTAAAAATTTGACCTGAAGGGCTTTCAAATAAGCCAAGGTTCAGGGCTTATGGCTTAATAATGAGCTTATGGTGAGCTTGCGAAAATGGGTTGTCTAAGCTGAGCACTCAGTATACTGAGTGCTATCAGTATAACTTCAATGGCCAAATAAGCTAAGGGCAAGGGTTCACAGATCCAAAATAAGCATTGGTTTGTCGAGTGGGACTGATAAGCTATCTAAAAAGCCAATGGTGAGGTCTGGGGCCCACTGGATAAGCCAGAATGAGATTATGAAAAATAGGTGAAAACCCTGGTGCAGGGGAGGGTGTCTGCCTTGCTGGTCCAATTAAGCACTTGCACAATCGTCAGAAAAAATCTTAAAAATAAGCCAATGATGGATTTCAAAAGTTAAGCTGGTAAACTTTAACTAGTAAAAGGCTTGAGGCTTAATTGTGAACAAAAAAATTAGGAAAATTCGTGGAAAAATGGTTTTCTGCCTAACTATGCAATTTTCACAAATTAACTTGAGCACCTAAGTTGACTATTATGAACTTTGATAGATTCCTATGGACCGATTTGGTTATATTAAGCTATGATGATGCTAGAACAAGCTATACTAACAACTATTACACTATTGGGAATGATTTGGAACTCTAAATCCTCACAGTGATCCTAAATAATGAGATTAAAAGTGATATTGACTTTTTACTGAATGAGGGTGAGTTTTTATGGTTGTTCTAAGTTATTATAACCTAGTGTGACTTATGTGAACCAGAAACAACCACAGATATAACCCTGAGCACACAGAATCAAATAAATCGAAATAATCCTGATGTTGCTTAAATTTTTGGTTTTTGGAATAAATGGTTCCTTGAGACTATGTAACTGCTTTCAAACAACTTACTATGGTCTAATAAGCTTTAATGAACACAGAGACAAGGTTTAGATCACAAATACTCAAGTATTCTACATATGCTATTTTTGACAGTTTAAATGAGATTTTAAGCACAAAGAGAATTAATGTACTAATACTTCTTTCTAAGCAATATTATGACTAGATAACAACTAATAAGCATAAATAAGCACAAACAAGCAGTTAATAAGCAAATGAACAGTGAATTGTAAAAAATGAACAAAAGGGCTTACAGTGTGCAATCCAAGCTTACACCATGAACCATGAACCAATTTAACGATCCTATAGGCTTCCACAAGCCACTAAACCATAGCCATCAATAATACATTATGCTCCATGCTCAGCATCTTCTTGACCTGTATTTATTTATTTTTCTAATTTTTTTGGTATTTTTTATTTTTAATAGCTAAAGTGGTTTTTAAGGTTAGAAATAGCTTTTAGAAGCTGTATAGGAGCTTATATGAGCTTATTAGTCTCTAAACAACAACCATGAATAACAGAGCTAAAATTAGAAATTTAAAATTAAGAAAAATGTAAATATTAGAATTGAAGCAGTAAACTTGAAATTAAGATTGTAAAATGATCAAATTACATTAAAGTAACAGAGTACAAGCTTTAAAAAACAAAAGTTACAACTAAAATTGATATTTTACTAAATACGACACTAAAATTATGCTAATTAACTACTACTTGTGTCTTCTACCTTCTCTTCCTTTTATAAGTGATAATTAGGGTTCCCTTGAGGTCTTTGTGACTTTCCCATCAAAAATCCTAGCCATTGGATCATTGAACTAAATCTTGGCCTTTGATTTGGTTTTGGCGCCAAAATAAAATAGTGCAAATTGCACTGTTAACTTGCAAGGGTGGGGGTGGTGCACTAAATGGGATTGTCTTGTTAGGTAGATGGTGGAGTGGATGGTGGAAGTGGCAAGGATGGTGGGGGGAGGTGAGGTGATGGTTTTACAGGTGCAAGTGGTGTAGGAAGGAAGGAGAGGGTCAATGGGGTCATTTGACCCTGGGAATTATTAAAAGGGAATTGGGCCAGGGTGGTGTTTCGCTTGGGAAAGGGAGTGAAATGGATCAAAGGGTGTGGGTGGATTGGTGTTGTGTTTCGGTTAGATTTGGATTTGGTTATAATAATAATAATTAGGGGTTCGGTTTGGTTTATAATAGAAATAACACAAGGACCAATGTTGTAAATTCTTAAACTTGAGGGGATGAGTTTGTAACTTTCACAAAGTATTCTTAAGGACCAATTTTGCCAAGGATGAATAGTACAAGGACCTTTTTGATTTTTTTTTCTAAATTTGAATATCCTAGGGACTAATCTTGCCAACTCTGAAACTTCAGGGACCAATTGTGTAATTCCTTCAAATCTTTCACCCAGGGACTAAACATGGCAATTTGTGAACTCCAAGGACTATTTTTGACTTTTTCTTCCAAAATCCAATGCTTAGGGACTGATTCTGTCTATTTCTGAAAGTTGAGGGACTATTTCTACAAATTTTGTAAACTTTTGCTCCAAGGACTATTTTCTGGTATTTTGTGATTCCCCAAGGTATGTTTTGACATTCTGAGCTCAAAAATGATAATTTGCTTCCCCGGCTTTGGATTTTGATACGATTTCCAAACTCGTGCTCGTTTTTGTCCTTTTTGGCCAAATTTGTGCTCATTTCTGAATTATCCATTCTTGTACGATCATAAACACAAAAACACATTATCTTAGGCATTTATGGTTAGTTTGTGTCTGTTTTGGTCTTAAAATGGATAGGAAAAGGTGTGTGAATAAGCACACACAAGGACTATAGTAGGATAGGGGAGTAAACATGCCTATATAATAACCCGGTGGAAAATAACCTAAGTTACTTATAAAAATAGCAGTTATGGGATATCTACTTAGACTAACCGTTTGCTCATAGTGTTTCGGGGAACGACAGTGGCACTGAGGACTTTCTTGGGCTTAGGAAAAGTAGTTGTGGTTTAGGTTTTGACCTTGTTCTCTACAACAGAGGCTCTGATACCAATCTGTAACACCCCCATTTTAACAGACCGCAGCGGATGTTAGGTCTGGGGTATTACCTCATGGAATCACAGTCACAATAATAGAAAACGACTCGAAAAGAGACATTTTTATAAAATGAGTTATCATTCATTAAAATATCAGACTTTTTATTTAGAAGATGTCTCGTGAATCTAAGTGTGAAATGTTGTGTTTGAATGATAATTGGTTTGAAAGTCCTCCTAGTCAAGTGCCACTCCATGCCATAAGTTGTCCAGTTACCTATGATACATGCTTAATGAGTCAACCCAAAAGTTGAGTGATAGTCATAGGTTTTAGTTGAATACGAGTTTAGTGAAGCATGGGCTACATTATTATACACCCATGTAAAGTTTGTTTTAGTATTGTATGATCTGTACAATACCGAGGAAGAAGTGTTATTGCACTAAGCTCATGAAACCGCATGTTAATAGTCTGGGTCATGGAGTCTGAAGACCAAACCATGAGGGTACGGAGATAAGGTTAACGTGCAAAAGTTCAACCTTGTGAGATTTCAAGTATAGTACTTATTGGAGGCTCGACTGAGGCAAACCAACGAGAGTTGTAAAACTCCAATAGATCTATCAACTATATTCGCATTCACTCGCAAGTGATTATGGCTCAAGAATTTTAGTTATGTAATGGTGGCAGATAGTATCACTCATGCAATAAATAAAGAAAAAGACTTGTATTCGGTTTTAAAGAAAAGCAAGTAGCATGTATCCCCCCTCACAGGTTTGTAAGGCATTTAAAAGTGAGGCTATGAAAACTCACCTGGGCTTAAGGATGATGTGATTGATGTGAAAAGTGACTCGGGGATTAGACTGCTGACTCACGTATTGATGCGTGGGAATTACACCAGTCTTTACCTCTCAAGGGATCTCGAGAAGCTTACAATCCCCACTAGGCAGTGTACCTGATCGTTGTAGTATAGTATAGTGACAAGTACCGGGGGATTGATTGTTCAACTCAGGAATAGTGTCGCTAGGATTAGAAAGCCTAAAAACTAGGTTTAGAGGGATGATTCTTTTTGTATTTTTATATTTTTATAAAAGCAAGTAAAAATCTCGGTTTTTGGAAGACTGGGCGGAATTAGTTGCTAGTCAACTAACACAGTAACTAAGGTGCAATCGAAATAAAATAACAAAAATGTAAATAAACTAATTAAACTAGTGGTGTGAACAATAAATGGTAGAATTGTGTTTACTTAGATTTCACTACTCCCTAGATATCTTTTACAGGTTAATTGTTGTTACAGTTGCGTGGATGACAGGTCATATTCCTTAATACCAATCGTGGGGTGGCGTACGTACTTCCCCAACTCTATAAGCTCCTACTTCACTCCTATGTCGAGCCTGCAAGAAGCTCCTAACATGGGATCACTAGAATTCGCTCATGCATTAAATACAACCATCAAAACCTAGTATGCATTGGTTCATGTTTCTTAAGACGTTCAAGCAAGTTACACTATGGAAGTCTGCCAGTTTTCTTAAGCCTAACATCGAAATCATTCATCCATTACAACTATAAACAAGCAATCAACCTATAATCAACATCTAGGTTTCATTACATCTAAGCAAACACACAAGAGATCTAGCCTAACATGTTAAAATCAAGACAAGCATAAGATATATTCAAACAACACATAGACATATTGAATGAATTGAAAGGATACTTATCTAAATTGAACATGAAAGGTTTCAAGGGGTGAAAACCCTTGAAAATACTGTTAAAAATGAGCTAGGGTTTATTCAAGTCGACCCTAAAATTCTCCTCTCTTTAGAATGAAAATTACAAAGACTATATATAGATTTTCGAAGGTGACGGCATCAAGAAGAAACTTCTGACGCCATCAACCCGCCGCCCAAAATATAATCGGATTGCCTTGATCAAGATCTGGCACCGTCATGTGTAATGTTGTTCTGGGCCGTCACCACTTTTGCTCTTGACGGCCATGCTTTGACGCCATCACATTTCTACTAGACCGTCACCACTTTTGCTCTTGACGTCGTCATAAAAATGCTCTTGACACCGTCAGGTACTGTTCTCAGCAAGGAAAATTAAGACTTTGCCGTTTTCATCACTTTTATGCTCCAAAAACGTCCAAAATGCTTCCTTTTTCAGAATTCACTCCAAAAGTACCTAAAATCACAAAAGGAATGATTTAGGGCAATATTTGATCAAATAAATTCAATTTCTGGCTTAAATGACCTCCTAAAAACGGATTAGTTTTCGCCTCATCATATACCCTTACACTTGAGATTTGCTTGTCCTCAAGCAAATGCGCTTTTATTCTAATCAAAATACAAGTTAAGGGTCATTTAACACTAATATAAAAGTAATTACAACAAATAATCGTTCCACTAAAGACCAAAGACAAGCACGGAGGTCATACACTAGCACCTGACAAATAGTGTTTAGATACTTACGTCTCTCGGGTGTAATAAAGTAAATATCACAATATGGAAATGGAAAACATCTCTCACTACCTGTCATTGCAAAATAGATTACCATAGGCTTGGGAAAGGATCAAACCTCCACCACATGGCGTAAGCACCTAGGATAAACTATCAAAGAGGTCTTTTTAAAGGGTTATAACGTTAGGTGTAGGGATATGGAATACACGGTTTTGTTGGATATAGGCAATCTTTACTGGTGGCGAGTTAATCATCTTGGTTAATTACATGTACAATATGGCGTTGCTAAGCCAAGACTAGACTCGACTTAAGCTAATAAATCAAAAATAACGAAAACATAAAACAAACATAGAATGAAACGGGATGATAGTCCGTATGCTTTTTTTTCTCTTTTTTTTTTTTTCTTTTCTTTTGTCTATTTTTTTTTTTATTTTTTTTTATTTATTTTTTTTTTTTTACACTCTTACCCTACCATCCAAAATAATACCTCATAGGGAATGAACATTCCCCTTACACTTGAATTTTCACATACTTTACAATAGACTAATCTAATGAGTCGAATTAAGATAATCAAAACACTTGGAGTACTTTTAAGATTAATGCACATATGAGGGTAATAAATGATGTTCTTCCTCATTACTCCATAACATTAGTACATTATCCATGAGTCCTAATCATCCAAAAACAATATGTACAAGGATATGACTCGACTTAGCAACCATGTAATCAATTAGATAATTAACTAAGGGTTTAAACATGTAACAATAATGCACTAAAGATGAGTGCATACACGGAAGGCTAAGGCGATTTGGTTGTACATTTAAGTGGGGTGTAAAAAATTCTTCTTTTAAGTAAGATGCTTAAAGGTAGAAACGAAAAGATAGGCTCGGAGGGGTGTACTAGGGGTTTCGTGTACTAAAAATGAGTACAACGCTAAGGTGTGAGAAAAATTAATTGACTTTACTAGCCAAGTAATATGACTTAACCAAGTAACTAAGGTGCAATCAAAATAAAATAACAAAAATATAAATAAACTAATTAAACTAGTGGTGTGAACAATAAATGGGAGAATTGTGTTTACTTAGATTTCACTACTCCCCAGATATCTTTTACAGGTTAATTGTTGTTACAGTTGCGTGGATGATGGGTCATATTCCTTAATACCAATCGTGGGGTGGCGTACGTACTTTTCCAACTCTCTAAGCTCCTACTTCACTCCTATGTCCAGCCTGCAAGAAGCTCCTAACATGGGATCACTAGAATTCGCTCATGCATTAAATACAACCATAAAAACCTAGTACGCATTGGTTCATGTTTCTTAAGACGTTCAAGCAAGTTACACTATAGAAGTCTGCCAGTTTTCTTAAGCCTAACTTCGAAATCATTCATGCATTACAACTATAAACAAGCAATCAACCTATAATCAACATCTAGGTTTCATTACATCGAAGCAAACACACAAGAGATCTAGCCTAGCATGTTAAAATCATGACAAGCGTAAGATATATTCAAACAACACATAGACATATTGAATGAATTGAAAGGATACTTATCTCAATTGAACATGAAAGGTTTCAAGGGGTGAAAACCCTTGAAAATACTGTTAAAAACAAGCTAGGGTTTATTCAAGTCGACCCTAAAATTCTCCTCTCTTTAGAATGAAAATTACAAAGACTATATATAGATTTCCTAAGGTGACGGCATCAAGAAGAAACTTTTGACGCCGTCAACCCGCCGCCCAAAATATAATCGGATTGCCTAGATCCAGATCTGACGCCGTCATATGTAATGTTGTTCTGGGCCGTCACCACTTTTGCTCTTGACGGCCATGCTTTGATGCCGTCACATATCTACTGGACCGTCACCACTTTTACTCTTGACGCCGTCATAAAAATGCTCTTAACGCCGTCAGGTACTGTTCTCAGCAAGGAAAATTAAGACTTTTGCTGTTTTCTTCACTTTTACGCTCCAAAAACGTCCAAAATGCTTCCTTTTCCAGAATTCAATCCAAAAGTACCTAAAATCACAAAAGGAGCGATTTAGGGCAATATTTGATCAAATAAATTCAATTTCCGGCTTAAATGACCCCCTAAAAACGGATCATTTTTCGCCTCATCACGTATCCTGGGGGTAGTGTAGGGGTGTGTGTGTGTATGTATGTCAAGTTCTAGTTATTGTTTTTAGGTTTCTCAAGTAATCACACTCAGGGTTTCTAGTTTAGTGATAACATAAAACCGTTCGGGCCATCGTAATTCAGGAGTATAACTCCTCACATAAAGCTCTCTACTATTGTATTATTCTGCCAACATAATACCGCTCGGGCCATCATAATTTATAAGTATATAACTCCTCATACGAAGCTCCCTACTATTGTGTTAGATTATTAAGTACTAGATTTAAATACAATGTAACACTATATAAAAAGATAGTACTTTTATTTATTGGGAAAATACTTCATTTTATACCCTAAAGTTTATAAGTTGACACTATTTACCCTCTAATTTTATATATTTACCAAATCTACCCTATACTTACATATACTAAGTATTAACTTCCTAGATTATTCATTTTTAGTCCCTATACTTATATATTTTAGAGAAATGATAGAAATGACCTTAGACTTATAAGTTTTAAAAAATTATCAATTATACCCTTAACTTTATAACTTTTATGAATCTATTCCTAAACGGTTATAACTATATTAACTTTTATCCTTAGGTTATATAATTTTTAAAAAAGGGTCCTTATACTTAGTACTTCTAAAATATGTCAAAAATAGTCCCTAGAATTAGTATTTTCAAAAAGTTACCATATATACCCCTATGCATGAAAACTATTGCAAAACTAGTCCTAAAATCATGTAAACTATATTTTTATGAAACAAGAAGTTTTCCTAGCTTGTGACTAATTAATATAAGCTTATTAAATTAACCTAGATCAGCTTATGGCGAAAAGGGTTTATAGCATGCAAATAGAAACTAGTCTAAAATTAGGCTTTCAAAATGAAAAGGTTTAAAAGAAAATGATCAAGCCTTAGTAAAGGGTTCTAAGGCATCCCAATAATATCCTACCTCAATACTAAAGCTATTAGAATGAGTGTAAAGGCCTACTTGGTCAAGGTGATGGCTAACGTTATTTCTAGGGTTTCTCGACTAGGTTTTTACTTCGACAAGTGTTCTAGGCCTAATGTTCTCGAATTCTAAGCTTACTGGGGATCTTATACTACATAATAGGTGAGGTGAAGAAGAGAAGGGAGGTGTAAAGTGAAGTGCTGTGGTTTGTGCACTATTTACTTGTGAAATACCTACTATAGGTATTTGTAATGGGAATAATAGTAATGGATGTTTGTGGGTTGTTATAGTCTTACCCCCTTAGAGAAAATCTCGTCCCGGGATATTGCCAATTATAGGAGTAGGGGAGAGAATAAGTCGAGAAAATAGAGGAGGAAGAGGATTATCTTCTGATACCGAGGAAAATGATGTGAAAAGAAAGAAGATTTTGCACAAGCGGAGTAGGAATTGTATAACACCCCCATTTTAGGATCGCAACGTAAAGGGACATGGGGTGCTATACATCAATCACATTGTACAAATATAGTAAACAAATTTAAACAAAGTCATTTTTAATAAAAGTTCAAACTTTACATTTGATAAATTACCAGAGTCGACAAAGGTCCCAAAAGGTTTAACATGGTACAAACTTACATAAGTTTGAAAGTTTGAACATTATCGAATGAAAGTTTTCATTTAAACATGGGTCATCAAGTAGATATCCATTCTTTTACGCTGCCCGTGCAAGCTGAAAGTCACTTACGGTCCTGAGATAAAACATGCTAGAAAGTCAACATAAAGCTGAGTGAATTCATAGATTTTAATAAGTAATAAGTTGAATACAAGTATTATTTATCGGGCGACAAGCATTGCAATTACATGTCGGGTTATTTGATTATAGTATAGAGCTCATGACACTGAACCTTAACCTAGTTTTAACAGTTGCCCCGGTAGGGTAATATTTGCCATTTACCTCAACCTCTCAATATTATATGACCGTTAAAAGGTGAGCGCTACTCACTCGGCCAGGCTGGTCAATGCCCAATATGCATATTCATAATACTAGCGTTTATACAAAAATAATTAACGGTTCATGACGGGGACTTAATTGGCAAGAATTACTCAAGTGACTATAATCATATAATCGGGTCCAGCATACCAAAACTACTTGTATTCAGTTTATAAAACTAGCATTTATCCCCCTCGCGAGGTTTATAAAACGTTTAAATAATTAAAGGCGAGGCTATAAACTCACCGTGAACAAAGTGGAATAATCACAATCAAGCAAGCGAAGAAAGATAGTCGCGAAGCTCTACGAAGAACCTAAACATATATACATTGTCTTAGGTTTTGAAAATAAATATTGATGTATTTTTGTTGTATATAAATTATACTCTTACTTATGCTTGGTACTAATTCTTATACTTGTTTATATGTTCAATTTAGTCCTAAGATTCAAATTAAATTCAAAGGTTCCATTTAAGCCAAATGGTCCAAAAATAACGTTCTTTATATCCCCAGAAAGGTATTAATCTGTACTAACAAGTTTTGTGGGTTTTACTAAGCCAATAGTTACATAACATTAGTAAAACTATCAATTTATTCATACTATTCAGTCCATCAGCTTTCAAAATTACAACAGTCCCAGATAAGTTGCGATAACTAGAGTTCTACAAGTCCAATTAATTCCTCGTTTGTGGCCACGTTTAAGTTAAGATGTTACCTACATTTCATAAAAATGGGCCAAGTAGTGGAAATGAACATATCACTGAGATTTTTACCATTTAAATCTGCTACTCAGAATCTGGCATGTTTCACGAAAACATTCTAGTTTAATCATTGTAATGAGTTATTCGATGAAATACCCGTAAAAATGACCACAAGACATAGGGTTACAACTATATATTTTTAGCTTAGGTCCAATTTTTACTGATTAGTGCAGTTTATTCTGTTTTTACCCCTGAATCAGATTCATAGTTTGCATGTCTAGTCCTTTAGGGTTTTTAGTGTTTCCTAACTATGTACCAAGCCTAACCAAGCATAATAACTTATATAATTTTCCAATACATCAATATATATAAATTTTACAGAAGTGAAATAAAAATAAAATGAAAATTGAGTGGAGAGTTTCCTTACAAAAGTGAAGAACAAAGTGATACAACAACAAAGAACACTAAAAGAACTATGTGTTAGTTTAGAGTATATAACCAAGAACAAGATAGCACCGATGGGCCTTCATCTTTATTACACATCTTGGACTAGAAAAATCTAAGTAATGGTGTGTTCGGGCTGCTTATACGCGTTCAAATAAGAGGGAGAGCGAACAAGAGAGATGAAATGTTGGGTGATAAGAACTATGTGTTAGTTTAGAGTATATATTTGCAAGACTAGGAGTGTTTAACACTTGTCCTTGTATTGTACAATGGTTGGTGTGTTTGGTTGCATGACAAACAAGAGGGGAGGGAGGTGAGTGGTAGTTTTGATTTTATTTGGAGATAAGAGTGTTTTATGTTGTGTATTTTGCTCCTGGTAATTAAAACGTGAAGTTTGTAAGACGCGTAAAGTAAAACCGGGTACTTATAAAATTCAAAACTTTTAAAAATGTTAAAACATGTTATCATAACCTAGTTAAGTATTTAAGATGAGTCATGGGTTTATCGGAGTGTTGAAACATCGTTAAAACTGAAACCGTGAGTTGAAAACGCATTTGGTGACACCGATTCTTAGTAAAAGTGACGTAAACTATAAAAATGACACGACAAGTATAAAACTTATTTGTAAACATAAAAATAGGTTAAAATTTCTTAGAATATGTAAAATTATCATAGTATAGGGTTGGTTCACTTTGTTAAAACTTTAAACCATAAATTTAAATCGCGTAAAACTTAAAAGGTACAAGGTTTATGTATAAATGGAAAAAGTGAAAATTGACTTTTAAAATAGGATTGTAAGGAAACAAAAATGCATAAAAAGTGTAGAGTAGACATAGTATAGTAGTGGTTGAATAAATTGAACGTGTTATGATGTACGCGGATAACTTCCGACGAAGTTAATTAGTTAAAAATAGAATAGTTAAATAGTAAACTATTAAAATAAATGACATGAAATTTTAGAAATGTCACAAACTGCTTGTACAGATACCAGATACTTAGGTTTTTATATCTCATTATTTGAAAATAAAGGAGTCCTAATATT
Source organism: Artemisia argyi (assembly GCA_030686995.1). Lineage (NCBI taxonomy): Eukaryota > Viridiplantae > Streptophyta > Magnoliopsida > Asterales > Asteraceae > Artemisia > Artemisia argyi. Next base: position 156,434,900 of record CM060700.1, on the reverse strand, counting down.
TGAAAACAAGAGCGTATAAATTCTTAACCTATTTGACTTATAACTTTCTCATTAAAATGTAGGAACATCCTAATTCATTTTAAGAGGATAGTCATCATAAATCATCCTTAAGTAGTATCGGTGGAAAATGAAGAGAGTTTTATCATATTTAAGGATATATGGTAAGGGAATATTTTAGAGACAAGTTTCAACTGAGATGACAACTAGTTCTCATCTCGGTGGAGAGAAGTTCTAGATACGGTAGAGGAATATTCTAGTCAAGGTAGAGACAAGTTCTAGTCATGATAGAAACAAGTTCTAATCTTGATAGAGACAAGTTCTAGTCATGTTAGATACTAGTTCTAGTCATGATAGAGACAAGTTCTAGTCATGATAGAGACAAGTTTTAGTCATGATAGAGACAAGTTCTAAAGTTCTCTGGTTTAGCAACTTGTCACATGATAAATTCCCATGTTAAGACTAGAATGACAGACGTAGAAGATCTCATTTTTTTGCAATTTCTTGAAAAGCGAGATTTATTATCATAGTCGAATATAATGAGGATTAAAATTCGATGTAAATATTCTTACAAGTTCTAACTAATAGAAACTTGTGTTATGACGAGAAATACAAGTTCTAGTTAATAGAACATTGCATGATGAGGTTGGGTGATAACACGTAAATTATACATGTTTTTAGGTGCGTTTTATGCATCATAATTGGTCATATTTGTACGTATTTGTTACTTAATCATGGAAAAGTGTTTGTACAAGCAAATGTAGCCAAAAACAGGAAAAAGTGATGAAAAGATGAAGAAATGAAGTGAATGAGCACAATTGGAGATTTTCAAAAAGGAATCGAGTTAAGAATCACACAAGGACTCAAGGATTTGATAGATTCAAGATTTCTAAATTCATATGTCAAGATAATATCAAGTTCTATAGAAGGAATTAGCATCAAAATGTAGGAGAAAGCATGCGAAAAAGAAAAATCAATAAAAAGTCAAGAAATGGTTACAGGTTCAATCCAACCGATCGGTTGGAGCCCGTAACCGATCCGGTTGGAATTGACTAGAAGATCCAACCGATCAGTTGGATGAAATACCGATTGGTTGGAAGGTGACTGTTTTGACAAGATTGCATTTAATGGCGTTTTTACTCCTCATTATCATGGATGGCTTATCATATCTCACTAATAACTTCTTGTGAACATTTTTACTTGAGAATTAAGTGACTTAGAGGCTATTTAATCACATCTAAGCTTACAACCAAGTAATACCACAAAATTCTAAGTAATAACTTACACCAAGTTATTACTATCTTAATATTTTCTTACCCAAAAGGTTGCTGCAGCAGTAAAATCTTCCAGGGAAGCTTTGAGTTAAAGTCTCAATAGCTTGGTTGAGTATGTGGAGTTCTTTATTGTAATTGGTAGTCGATTGGAGGCGTGTGTTTACCATAGTTCCACGGTTTTAGTTCTTGTAATTCTCAAGCTAGGTACACCTTGTTATTTACAATGAAATCTTGTTACTTTCAATATAATGAATGTTTTGTTTAATACTTGTGTTTTAATATAATCGATATGGAGTAATTTGGTATATACTTGTGTGAATGATGTAATTAGTCATGGAGTTTTCTTTTCTTTAAAAAGGTGATGCATGAAAATTCTTCTTAATTTATGAGTTTGTTGCGATAATATCTAATCTTGGTTAATTTGTTGATAAAAACATCTTTGGGGAATATTGGCCGAAAGGGTTTTCTAAATGTTTTTGTTCCAAAAAGTTAGTGCACGAATTAGTATGGGATATGGTGTGTGACAAGCATCATGTTTCTCTTTAAAATGGATTTGAGAAGATTTCATCACGAAATTAGGCCGAAAGGATTCGTAGGAATTCATAAGTAAAGAATTGCTTTTAAACATCATTGTGTTAATGGAATTATCATTCTAGTTGTCTTAGGCCGAAAGGAAGTAACTGGATGATTGAATTCTAGTAATGATTTAACATGATAAACACCATTGATTGTTAGTCATTCATATAAAAGTTGTGCATCACAACAAGTTTACACCAAGCTTAACATGAATACTCCAAATAATTGATTGTGGCATTTCACACAAGTATATGTTTTAGTTAATATTGTTTCTTGAATACTTGAATTTTCGATAATTAGGATTGACAACCATTTTTAATACAAACTAGTTTATAAAACTTTAATCACCAAATCCCTTGGGATGATCTCGACATACCCACCTTTATTAGAAGGGACGAGTATACTTACTCGTATGTGTTAAATAGTTAATCGGATAAGCGTGTTTATAAATTTTAAAATTGTACACACCGTGTAAAACCCTAAAATTCAAATACATAATTTACGTATAATTTTTATTTTTTCCCTAAACTTTGTAATAAGTTAATTAAACCTTACACTATATATTTTGTGCCATAATTATATCAAACTAAGCTAACCTAAGTTTTATCTAAAATAAATATTTGCACATCTAAACAAATTTTTCTAATTTTGGCTACCTATCACACATTCAATACTAAGTTGTAACCACCGAAAATTTATGTAAATCGCCCATGATTCTCGGCTGTTTTTAAACACAAACATAACCAATCCATAATTTCCGAATCAAACCCATTTAAGACCTTTTAATACTATCCAAATTAGTACCACTACTACACAATAGCCTATAAACACCCCCTCATGGAGACCGGTTATGAAAAAACCTATCTCTCTAGTATAAAAAGTAGGGGCATGGAAGCAATAGAGACCCATCATGTCGAAAGAACCGGTGTCTATAGTATAAAACACATAGAAACTGATTTTGTTGGAAAAAACCACTCACTATATGCAATCAAAGAGACGTGATTCATTGACTAGACCGGTCTTTCTGTTTGTTTTGTTTTTATCAAAGACTCAGATTGTTGTATTAAATCGGTCGATGTACTTAAACGACTTATGATCAACGTATTTCTCCTATTCTTCAACCAAACTTCAATTTACCTTTGTCCATGCATTATGTAAGCATAACAACCAAAATCATTTATATAGACAAGAGTAAATTACGTGGATGGTCCCAGTGGTTTGCCCAAAGTTTCACCACAGTCCCTAAAAGTTTAAAGTTGCATGAACAGTCTCTATCTTTGCAATAAATAACACTTATGGTCTTTCTTTTAGCTGGTGTTAAGTGAGTTTTGTTATCATTTACACGTTAGCCCTTTTGGTTAAAGACTGTTGCATCATTTATCCTTTATAATAACGGCCGTTTATAATTTAAAGTTTTTCGACTTTAGGTGCGTTTTCATACGTTTTCGTCTATTTTTATACGTTTTATCCGTTTACCTCCGTTTTTATCCATTTTCGTCTGTTTTTATACGCTTCATACATTTTTATCCGTCTTATACGTTTTCATACGTTTTTTATCCATGTTATAGGCTTTCGCACATTTTCTGACGGTTTCTTACACTTTCATAGATTTTTGTCAATTTAATACGTCTTATCCATTTTTATATGTTTTCTTATGTTTTCAAACATTTTTCCTTTTATATACGTTTTTATCTGTTTTTATACGTTTTCGTCCGTTTTATACGTTTTCATACTTTTTGATAAATTTTCATCCGTTTTTATCTGTTTTCGTCCGTTTTTATACGTTTTCGTGTGTTTTCAAATGTTTATATCCGTTTTTATACGTTTTCATCCATTTATCTGTTTTTCTCTGTTTATATATCCGTTTTAGTCCGTTTATATCCGTTTTCGTATGTTTATATTCGTTTTTGTTTGTTTATATCTGTTTTCGATTGTTTAAAAACGTATAAAAATTGACGAAAAGAAATACAAACGGATGAACATGGATAAAAACAGATATAAACATATGAGAACATACTAAAACATAAGAAAACATAAAAAATGGGGAAAAAGTATGAAAACGTAAGAGAGAGTATAAAAACAGATAAAAACGTATGAGAATGTAACAATGGGGGAAAACGTAAGAAAACGGGCGAAAATGTATACAAAGGGGTAAGAACGTATGAAATCGTATAAAATTGGATAAAAGGAGCAAAAACATACGAAAACGACGAAAGCGTATAAAAATGGATTGAAATGTATAAAACGGATGAAAACGTATAAAAACGGATGAAAACGTCTAAAAACGGACGAAAACGTATGAGAATTTAAGAAAACGTATAAAAATGGATAAAAACGTATGATAATGTGAGAAAACGTATATAAAAACGGATGAAAACGTATAAAACGGACGAAAACGTATGATGATGCGTGGGAATCGCACCTTGCTTTACCTCTCGAGAGATCTCGAGAAGCTTACAACCCCCACCAGGCAGTGTACCTGATCATTGTAGTATAGTATAGTGACAAGTACCGGGGGATTGATCGTTCAGCTTAGGAATAGTGTCGCTAGGATTAGAAAAACTAATTAATAGTTCTAAAGGTGAGAGATGATTATTTTTGTATTTTTATATTTTTATGAAAGCAATTAAAATCTCGGTGTTTGAAGGAGTGGGCGGAATTAGTTGCTAGTCAACTAACCCAAAACTAATATATAATCAAAATAAAATAATAAAAATGAAAACAAACTAATTATACTAAGGTTGTGACCAGTAATTGGAGAAATTGTGTTTACTTAGACTTCACTACTCCCTAGATATCTTTTACACGTTAATTACTTGTTATACTTGTATGGATGACGGATTGTATTCCTTAATATCATTCGTGGGGTGGCATACATAACTCCCCAACTCTATGAGCTCTTATCTCCTCCTACACCATGACCCAGCACAACTATAGGGATTGTAAACAGTGGCTCATGCATTAAATACAACCAATAAAGACCTAGTACGCCTCGGTTCATGTTTCTTAAGACGTTCAAGCATGTTACCATTTGGAGATCTGCCAGTTTTCTTAAGCCTAACATATAAATCATTCATCCAAGAACAAGAATAAACAAGTAATCAACACATAATCAACATCTAGGTTTCATTAGATCTAAGCAAACACAAGAGAGATCTAGCCTAGCATAATTGAATTGAGACAAGAACAAGAGATAAACAACCAACACATAGACATATTGATTGAATTAGAAGAACACTTATCTCAATTACAATGCAAGGTATCAAGGGTTTGGAACCCTTGAAAAACCTGTAAAAGAGGCACCAAATTCGTCTTTAGGGTTTCACCAAAACTTCTCTCCTTTTTTTAATGAAAAAACTAGAAAACTATATATAGGAAAAGTAGGCTGACGGCGTCAAGAGTTACATGTGACGCCGTCACCTCGCCGCCATATACTTCCTCGGACGGCCTTGATCTACTTATGACGGCCTATGTGACGCCGTCACCGACCACGGTATTTTATTCTTGCCACTTTGACGCCGTCATGAAGGCGTTTGACGCCGTCACCACCTTCGGTATTTTAATCTTCATGTCTGATGCCGTCAAGATATTACTCTTGACGCCGTCACCTTGTATCTTCAGCATGGAATTTTGGTACTTTGCCGTTTTCTTCACTTTTATGCTCCAAAAACGTCCAAAATGGCTTCTTTTCCAGAATTCACTCTCCAAACACCTAAAATCACAAAAGGAACGATTTAGGGCAATATTTGATCAAATAAAGTCGGATTCGGGCTTAAATGACCCCCTAAAAACGGATCATTTTTCGCCTCATCATATACCCTTACACTTGAGATTTGCTTGTCCTCAAGCAAATGCGCTTTTATTCTACTCAAAAGACAAGTTAGGGGTCATTTAACACTAATATAAAAATAATTACAACAAATAATCGTTCCACTAAAGACCAATAGACAAGCACGGAGGTCATACACAAGCACCTCACAAATAGTGTTTAGATACTCACATCTCTCGGGTGTAATAAAGTAATATAACATTATGGAAATGGAAGATATCTCTCACTACCTGTTATAGCAAAATAGATTACCATAGGCTTGGGAAAGGATCAAACCTCCACCACATGGCGTAAGCACCTAGGATAAACTATCAAAGAGGTCTTTTAAAGGGTTGTAACGTTAGGTATAGGGATATGAATTACACGGTTTTGTTGGATAAAGGAAGTTTTACTGGTGGCGAGTTAACAATCTTGGTTAATTACATGTACAATATGGCGTTGCTAAGCCAAGACTAGACTCGACTTAAGCTAATAAATGAAAAATAACAAAAATATAAAATGAACATAGAATGAAACGGGATGGTAGTCCGTATGTTTTTCTATATATTTTTTTTCTTTTTTTTTTCGATTTTTTTTTTATTTTATTTTTTTATTTTTTTTGCATACACTCTTACCCTACCATCCGAAATAATACATCATAGGGGATGAGAATTCCCCTTACACTTGAATCTTTACATACTTTACATTTAACTAATCTAATGACTCGAATTAAGAAAATCAAAACACTTGGAGCACTTTTAAGATTAACGTACATATGGGGGTAACAAATGATGTTCTTCCCCATTACTCCATAAAATAAGTACTTACCCATGAGTCCCAATAGTCCCAAAACAATATGTACAATGATATGACTCGACTTAGCAACCATGTAATCAATTAGAAAGTTAACTTAGGGTTTAACAAATAACAATAATGCACTAAAAATGAGCGCATACACGGAAGGCTAAGGCGATTTGGGTGTACATTTAAGTGGGGTGTAACAAATTCTTCCTTTAAGTAAGATGCTTAAAGTTAGAAACGAAAAGATAGGCTTGGAGGGGTGTACCAGGGGTTTCGTATACTAAAAATGAGTACAACGCAAAGGGTGTGGGAAAAATTAGTTGACTTAACTAGCCAAGCAATATGACTTAAATGGTCAAGTAATTATAATACGGGTTTAACACAAGGGTGATCCTAATGCCTCTTATCATGTAGTAAATCCTACCACACGAATGTAGTCTCACTAGCGGTCTCGGGATGCATCACTAACGCAAGTTCTAGAATCTAAATGCTACCGGTATACTCATAAGCACTAATAGTAAATGCTTTTCCTATCAAATCTAAAGGCGAACCTCACATTTTTGGGTGGAAAATTTTTCTGAATATACGGTTATGTGCTAGTCATACAACCTCCTATCCATGAGACGCTTGCTATGGCTAAAGTTTCACTCCTAAATGTTGTAAAAAAATTTAAATTTGGCGTTAAAATTGCACTAACAAGTATTTCTCATAGTTTTATTACACATCTACTATCAAACAAAACGAACTCAAGCGAAAGTGCATATGTAAGGTATCATCTTTTTACCCTCCCCTTACACTTAAGATGAACATTGTCCCCAATGTTCAAGTAAAGAATGTAAAAGTGAAAAAAATAAAGAGAATGAAGACAAATACTCCCCTGATTCGCTCGGTATGGATTATTGGTTGGCCAGGTTAAATCTTCCTCCAAGAAAACGAATAATCAAAGCTTCCCTTCCAGAGTATAAATCATCTTCTTGTCATAAATAACCTGTAAATCCTGACAACAATAGACAAGGCAACCTCGCGTAAAATCGGCGGCATCCTATATAAGTTACTAATCCTAGAAAACAAAGTAAGATATAATGCTTGTGGAATGAAGTTTGCAGATTTCCTGGAGATTATAAAACTTAATAATTCACAAAAACCATAAGACTCCGTTAGAAAAACAAAACCGGTAAAATTTCCAGATTTTTGACTCCTGACGCCGTCAAGAGTAATACTCTGACGCCGTCAGAATGGACCTGCAGAAATTCTTATGTTAAGTTTCCGGAAAATTTCTGGAAAAACTTCGTCCTACTTCCTGGAAAATCCTACAAAACTTCATCATGACTCAATACAAGCATTTGACTCTAACAAATACGAATATACATGTTCATTTAAAATTGTGGAGAATCATGATCGGTTTGTTTCTTGAAAACATATTTGGGGTTTCCCCTTACACTTATCTTTTGCAAAAATACCTTTATGTTGGAGTTAAGACTAGGCCAAACAACATAATAAAGTATTTCCACATTTTAATTGAGAAACATGATCAACCAACAATAAAAATAAAACATGCATACGGAAGCAAATAACAATCAATCAAATAAAATCACACAAAACATTGGGTTGCCTCCCAAGAAGCGCTTGTTTTTGTTCGAGTCACGAGCCTGACTCTACCCTTATTTCACGGATAAAGGTGAGGTTTTCCCTACACTTAGGATTAAGTGCGGGTGGTAGTAGCGATACACACCATCTTGGTGGAAGTATGCCACGTGAGGAAAGAGTGGTGGATGAATTATATGCTCAAAGAGCTGTGCTCCTATCATCATAACCTTACCTAATTCAATCGGGGTAGTGGTTGGATTAAGATTTTCTCCTAGAAAGGGATCATTTTCTATCAACTTCAAGAGATTACTAGTTGGGGATCCATCTTGACCTAGTAAACCCGGTTTAAAGCCATAATGTTTCTTATGATCAATCATGAATGGGTGATGTAAGTATGTAAGGTCATGTTCCACTCCTTTGCCAGCTTCCTCTCTACAAGGATTAGAGTCTACTACCTTTATCTTAAGACTACCCGGACTATATGGTTTGATGGGTAGATCGGAACCTATTTCAATTCCTAAATTGACATCCAAGGATGGAAGATTAGGTAACAGTTTTGGTTGAGGCTCCGGTTCATCAAAACTAGGAACTTCCCTAGAACTGGGAGTAAGGTTATTCAAACCTATATCCTCAAGTGGTGTTTGGTTCAAGGGCTCTACCTCTATTGGGGTTCCTATAGTCTATTCTACTTCTTCAGGGTAAGTCACGGGTGGTATGTGTGCCTCAAATGATGGTAGGACTTGGGGGTACTTTGTGGGCTTGGATTATCCACCTCATCCTCCATTGTATCAAGATTACCTATGTGCTTGTTTTGTACTATGGCTTTAGGTGACATCCACACAGGTATCCCTGAGTAATCATCCCCAGACAAACTTCTTGTTTGCTCCTTCAAACTTGTTTTTGATTGATTTGTGATGTTGTTTGTTGGGTTGTCTACTCTATAATAATATTGGGCACAGTCTTCTAAGGTATCCCATGCTTCTTCAGCACTTGATTCCCTAGGGCCCCCATTGGCAAAATCATCGATGCACATTTGGTCACATCGGCTGACACGATAGTAAAAGGTTTCGATTAGGGATGCTAAAGAGAAACTATGATGAGGGAATTTAAGAAGTAAAATTTTAAAACGAGTCCATGCATCATATATGGGTTCATCTCGATATTGTTTGAAATTCGAGATGTCAATACGGTAGAATGGTCTTTGTGGTTGGTGGTATGGTGGATTCGCGTACTCCATAATGGAGAACGGAAGAGTCAATAGAAATTACGAACAAACACACAAAGAAAAAGATAGACTAAAGAAATCCTAAAAATAAAAATAATAAAATCTTACTAGAAAGGAATCTAGCAAGTAGACCTAATAAAAAGAAATCCTAACCTAGAAAATAACTATTCCCCAGGCTGCGGCGCCAAAAACTTGATGCGTGGGAATCGCACCTTACTTTACCTCTCGAGGGATCTCGAGAAGCTTACAACCCCCACCAGGCAGTGTACCTGATCGTTGTAGTATAGTATAGTGACAAGTACCGGGGGATTGATCGTTCAGCTTAGGAATAGTGTCGCTAGGATTAGAAAACCTAATTAATAGTTCTAAAGGTGAGAGATGATTATTTTTGTATTTTTATATTTTTATGAAAGCAATTAAAATCTCGGTTTTTGAAGGAGTGGGCGGAATTAGTTGCTAGTCAACTAACCCAAAACTAATATATAATCAAAATAAAATAATAAAAATGAAAACAAACTAATTATACTAAGGTTGTGACCAGTAATTGGAGAAATTGTGTTTACTTAGACTTCAATACTCCCTAGATATCTTTTACACGTTAATTACTTGTTATACTTGTATGGATGACGGATTGTATTCCTTAATATCATTCGTGGGGTGGCATACATAACTCCCCAACTCTATGAGCTCTTATCTCCTCCTACACCATGACCCAGCACAACTATAGGGATTGTAAACAGTGGCTCATGCATTAAATACAACCAATAAAGACCTAGTACGCCTCGGTTCATGTTTCTTAAGACGTTCAAGCATGTTACCATTTGGAGATCTGCCAGTTTTCTTAAGCCTAACATATAAATCATTCATCCAAGAACAAGAATAAACAAGTAATCAACACATAATCAACATCTAGGTTTCATTAGATCTAAGCAAACACAAGAGAGATCTAGCCTAGCATAATTGAATTGAGACAAGAACAAGAGATAAACAACCAACACATAGACATATTGATTGAATTAGAAGAACACTTATCTCAATTACAATGCAAGGTATCAAGGGTTTGGAACCCTTGAAAAACCTGTAAAAGAGGCACCAAATTCGTCTTTAGGGTTTCACCAAAACTTCTCTCCTTTTTTTAATAAAAAAACTAGAAAACTATATATAGGAAAAGTAGGCTGACGGCGTCAAGAGTTACATGTGACGCCGTCACCTCGCCGCCATATACTTCCTCGGACGGCCTTGATCTACTTATGACGGCCTATGTGACGCCGTCACCGACCACGGTATTTTATTCTTGCCACTTTGACGCCGTCATGAAGGCGTTTGACGCCGTCACCACCTTCGGTATTTTAATCTTCATGTCTGACGCCGTCAAGATATTACTCTTGACGCCGTCACCTTGTATCTTCAGCATGGAATTTTGGTACTTTGCCGTTTTCTTCACTTTTATGCTCCAAAAACGTCCAAAATGGCTTCTTTTCCAGAATTCACTCTCCAAACACCTAAAATCACAAAAGGAACGATTTAGGGCAATATTTGATCAAATAAAGTCGGATTCGGGCTTAAATGACCCCCTAAAAACGGATCATTTTTCGCCTCATCATATGAAAATGTAAGAAAACATACAAAAATGGACGAAAACATATGAAAATGGACAAAAATATATGAGGATGTAAGAAAACGTAAGAAAACATATAAAACCGGATAAAAACGTATGAAAACGTAAGAAAAACGGATGAAAACGTATAAAAACGAACGAAAACATATAAAAATGGATGGAACTTAATAAAACAGACGAAAATGGATAAAACGTAAGAAAACATATAAAACGGATGAAAACATATAAAAACGGGCAAAACGGATAAAACGTATAAAAACATTCCTAAAGTGGAAAAACTTTTATTTATTAAACGTGTCAGGTTCGGGTTGGTTATTGGTTTCGCTTCGTGTTCTGGTTGTCCTATCTAACCCGTTTATTAAACAGGTCAGGTTCGGGTTGGTTATAAGTTAAACCGGTCGACCCGCCAACCCATTTAAGATTTTTTTTTCAAACATTGAAAAATTATATATACTTTATTATACGGGTTAAATGGGTTAAAAGGGTCAACCCACAAAACCGTTTAATCTGTTTAGCCCGTTTAATTTGTCTAGCCCGTTTAATGTGCCAACTTGTTTAGATAAATTGGTTAAATAGGTCGGGTTCGAGTTATGTGTAAATAGGTTAAGATTTACATGGCTAACCCGATTATATAAACTGGTCACATTCGGGTATCACCGCGAACCTACTAACCCGAACCCTCCAAACCTAATTGCCGCCCCTAAATTTTTTTCCAGTCTAAAATAATTGGCGCACTTCATATTCCAAAATTCATTAACTACCTAATTCTCCGATCTTTACGTCTATTCGCCATAACCAACTCCCAAGTTGAGTTTTTCTTATTACTAGATTCTCAAAGGTAAACCAGATTCTTAGTTTTTTTTAATTGTAATTTATGTGATTTTTTGAATTAGGATTTATATATGGTGTCTCCACTATAATTATGCTTTTCGACAAGGGATTGGAATTGGTAGCATATAGTTCGTGATATACAATTCATTAAAGGGAACAGTGACCGCATGTGCAATGGGGTGTTTGTGCAATCGGGTGTTGGGATGTGTGTATACAGTGATTACTATATATGGCTTGCACTCGTGGTAATCGGTTTCGAGAATTTGTTAACAGTAATTTGGATCTTGGTTATATCTTGTGATATTTTAGTTTCAACATATTGAGATTAGTAAGCATGTCAATAGTTATAAGAGAGTCTTTTACTTTTATGAATTGATTATATGATAACTAAAATATGAAAGTATAACAGTTAGTACATTTAGAAAATTATAAGTATGGCATATGAAACAGCAGACTTTCTTACATGCTGTAGATATCGTGCGAGCCACACATGATTGAAGTTTGGTTCTCTCATTTAAATTTTTGATAGGCTGAACCAATTAGTAATGTTTTGAAAGTTTTAAGGATGTTTTTACTCAAACTACAAAGCAAGTTTATTGAAGTCCATTTGTTTGCTTAGGCTCACCAGAATAATGATTTAGCTAATCTGTAGCTCTTACTTTAAGCTTTATCAACATGTTCTAATTTTGTTAATTCAAACCCACTATAGTTAAATCATATTGAATGGGTTTCTAATATGTTGATATTTAGCGTACAAATTAAATTAATTCAATTATCACTTATGGAGTGCTATGAAGCATGAAAAAGATACTCAACTTTGTACTGTTACAATTGTGTACTACTACTATCTTTCTTAATGCTAGGTCATATTAAGAAGGTATGACTTTTGGTGGAAACTTTTTTAGTTAAAGTTTTAAATTAATAGAAATTGATCAATGGGACATTGAGTTTATAAACTAATTTTTGCATGTATATTGCAGGTCATGTGGAGGATTGACTCTTCCCAAACCAACTAGTCAATCGGGTGCAGTTGATAGGCCCACCTGGGAGAGAAAAGTCAAGTGTTTATAATCCGTGGAAGTACAGGGAAATCCCTGGGTCGTTAAGTCCCAACGAGATTGAAATTGTATTTTGAACGTTTATGGGAATAAGTGACACTGAGGACAGTAACCAAGATGATTGGGGAATGATTACACTACTGATTGCTTGGTATTTGAACAATCTGGAATAATATTAACAATCACAGAGATACAGATATAATTACAGATACATAAAATGGAAAATCAGATTACAGACAGAGAAAAGTAGGGTTTAACAATTTTACAACTACAGGGGGTGCAAATGAAACTTTTTCAAACTTAAAATAAAAAAAAATTTAAAATGAAAATGAAAATGAAATTATTTAAATGATTAATTTAATATTTAAATACTAATTAATTAATTAAAACTATTTAAAAAAAGATTTAAATCTAATTTAAAGTAAACTAAAAATGATAAAGATTAGAAACTAAACTAAAAACTTGAAAAAATATTTTCTAAACCTTTAAAAGAACTTGAAGAAAGTATAAAAATTAAAAAGAAATATTTTTGTCTTTTTATGAGTTTTCTTTTAATTAATTACTAATTATATTAATTAAACTATTTAACCTATTTTAAATTACTAATAATACTAAAATGACTTAGAAAATTATATAAAAATTTATAAAACTAATTAACCATCACAAAAATCCTAAAAAATTATAAAAAGTTGGTTTTATGTATTTTTAAACTAATTTACTAATTATTATTCTAATTATTAATTAATTACCAATTAAACTATTTATATTATAAAAAATAGAGAATGAACAATAGAAATTTTAGAAAAATTCCTAAATTTTTTTAACTTATATAAAAACTAGGAAAATTATAAAAACTAGGTGTTACTTAATAAAATCTAATTTTTCTATATAATACTTTAATATTAATTAATAATTAATTAAACTAATATTAATTCTAAATATCACTAAATGACAAAAGAAAAATCTGGAAAAATTTATAAAAGTACTTTAATATAAAAGGGATTTAATAAAAATATAAAAATGCAATAGTGCTTATAAATAAGCTAAAAAGAAAATTAAAAAGATAATTTCTATTAAATAGAAGCTATCACTAATATTAAATTTGGCTTTTTCTAATTTTTTTCTTTTACAAAACTAATTTACTACTAAAACAAGCAACTTTTACAAAGGAACTTATGTTGTAGCTTATTAATAAGCTGTGTGTATTCCAAAATGCTTAACAGTTGAGGTTTTAGCTTGTTAGGATTTGTGGTTGCTTCAATAAGTTACAATAAAAAGCCACAGATCAAAAATAAGCAATCTAATAATGATAATGACTGGAAATAAGCACAATGGAACCAAATAAGCACACACAATAAGCCAGGAATACCAAATAAGCAATTCCAAATGACCTCAGACCAAAACAGGCCAAACTAGGCACCTTTGGACCTCTGTGGGGTCCACAGAGGTAAGAGGGGGTCCAAATTGAACCTTGACCTTCCAAGTTGACCTGGTCAACTCTCAAATAAGCCAATAAGGTAGGCTTATGGCTTATTAATGAAGTCTTGATGGGGCTTGGAAGTTAGGGTTAAACACTGAGTACTCAGTGTACTCAGTCATATGGGACAAAGTTTAGGCTGATTGTAGCCCTATCTAATAAGCTAGAAAAGAGCAAATAAGCATAGAACCTTAGAGATGGGCTTATGGGGTTTTCAAAAATCCAAGAAACTTAAGGTGGGGCCCACTATTGAAGTCTGTGCAAGCTTATGAAAATTGGTGATTATCCTGTGCACAGGGGAGGTTCTTCCCCTGTAGGTCAAAACAAGCTAGTGTATAAGCTACAATAAGGATCCCAAATTTAAGCTGAACACAGATTATTGAAGCTTAGGTGATATATTTTAACCTCTGAAAGTTTGAAGGCCTGAATAAATTCACAAAATTCTAGAAAAATCCTTGAATATTTGGTTTTCTGCCTAAGTATGCAATTTTGACTTTTATAGATATTAAGCAAAGTTGATTGACCAAAGTGAAATTCTAACTTGATTTTTTGGTGGATTGTGTTATAATAAGCTATGTTAAGGCAAAATTAAGCTAAATCACTAACTTGTGAATGGTTATGGGGCATATGTTATTCTAAATCCAACACAGAATGGTATTAAGCCTAATTGAGTGTGATTTTGACTTTCTTATGAATAAGGCTACGTTTTGAGTGTTGTTCTGAGTTAGTATAACACTAAGAAACTTGAAAGAACAAGAAACATCAACAATAGATGGCCTAATCACAGAGAAACAGGCTAATCCAAACACTACCTTTTTTGACTGTTTCACTAAGTTTCTGAGTATGAGACCTATTTTAACCAAACTAATGATCCATACACAGTAATCAACTATATTAAAGATTAAATTAACAAGGGAAATGAAACAAAGAACATCAGAATACTAAATATGAAAAAGGGATGATCTTACAACTGTCTTCCAAGCTAGCTTCCAGTGAACCAGAACTAAGTACCACACCTATTAGCTTCCACAAGCTTCTAAACCAAAAGGCCATCCAATATGTGCCCTGCTCCAGCCTTGATCACCATGTAACCTTGATTTTTTATTTTTTCTTTATTTTTCTTATTTTTTTGTATTTTTCTCTTTTATAACCAATGCTGAGTTTTATGGTTTCTAATAGCCTATAAAAGCTATATGAGGAGGTTATATGAGCTTATGAGTCCATATTATCAACTAGAAACAACAATGAAGCTTATTGAGAAATTTGAAATAAAAGTAAACTTGCAATAATTGATAATTGAACTGAGAAACTGAAATTAAAACTGAAAATAACTTTGATTATCACTGAGAATCTTAGAATTACAACTTGAAAGCTTAAAGATACAATGGAAACTTGAAATTGACTAATACGATTTTTAAAAGAAACTAAGTTATTCTACACACCTATCTCCTTGCATCTTCTTCCTTTTATACTTGAAAATTAGGGTTTGGGGACACCTTCTGAGCAAATCCCATCAATAATCTTGGCCGTTGGATGACTGAAACCAATCTCGTCCATTTAAACTACTTTTGGCGCCAAAAGTAAAATAGATAGCTTGTGGCCGTTTCATTGCAATTAAAGAATTTTGGGAGCTTGTAGAGGTGGAGGGGATAAGGTTGGATAGTAAGGATTGAGTTGGGGGCAAGTTGGTTGAGTTGCAGCAGAAAACAGGGGTGTGAGGTGAAAATGGAGAGTTGAGTGGTAGGGAAGCAGTAAATGCTTAGTGGGAGTGAAATGATGAGAGGGGATTAGGTGGAGTAGCCAAGTTGGGAGAGGTGAGGTGGTGGAAAACCACCTGGTTTCAGGTATGCAGGGGTGGAGGTGGAGGGTGAACAGTGTTATCGGTTTAGGGATGTAACACCCCCAAAATATCGCAGCGGAAGACTGTGTCATTGGGGTGCTACTTCATAATACAAAGTGAAGATACAGAAAACGACCTCTAAATGAGATGTTTTGAAAAGTTACCATTCGATTAATAAATTCCGAGTTACAAACTTGAGTTCCATAATACAATACATAAGAGTTTTAAGACATATCGAATGGTAAAGATAAAAGCATAAGTCTTCAAAACATGCCAAGCGAATCTATGCTCCATGCAACAGCTATCACCTTATAGACCTGAGACAAACATGCTAAAGTGTCAACACAATGGTTGGTGAGTTCATAGAGTTTGTCTTAAAATAGTTGAAAAGCCTTAAAGAATGTTCACACAGCAAAGGCATTGTGAATCCACTCAGTTGCAAGTCCCGCCCATAACAACACTTGCAACCTGTGTGTTCACAACCCACTGTTAAATATATAGTATGAATAAGACATGTATAAGTTCATTAAAACAATTAAGCAATTAGTCGTGAGTCTCTACTTCATCTCCGAAGACCTCACTTGGGAGCCAATTCCCAAAGACAACTGGGAGCCAATTCCCAAAGATAACTGGGAGCCAATTCCCAAATACAACCGGGAGGGGCTATGACTCACCTTAAGTAATGTAATGAGAAATGAAAGTGGTAGTCAAATCGCGAAGGTCTCTAAGAGCAGCATATAATAGAACGTTGCGACTTAGGTTTGGAGTAACGTCTAAGAATACGAAGAATTGCCTATATATGTCTTGCATAATGTTCATGATGTAGTACGTAGTATATAGTGTAAGTCTTTGAATATAAATGGTTTATGAAACATGTATAGGTTGTATATCTCTTACTACCGTTCGGGCCGACATAATTCAGAAGTCATGGAGTAAACGTTCGAGGAGCCAGGACACTTTAATTCGTAAATCCACAACTCATCTCGACGGCTTACTTAATGAACTCCTCACATGAGGCTCCCTACTATTGTAGTATTTGATAACATATATATAAGTTTTGATCTGAAAAGTTACATGTCCAATATTTGAATAACCTTAGGAAAGTTTATTTTTACATGAAGATTGTTATTAGGGTATGTTTCTTAAGTCTTGTATGACAATTACTTGTAAGATCTCATGGTTCTTTAGATGAAGTAGATTCAAATTGCATGTTTAAATTATCGCTAATTCTTTAGTTCATGTTTTCGCCTAGGTAAGTTTATATGGTCTTTAGTCATGGCTTCGCCGTGACCTTGGTCATTGTTCCATGGTCTTGAGACTCAACGTTGGCTTTAGCCATGGTTGTGATCTTGGCTTTAGGTCATTAGACCTCTTGGTCTTTTTAAACAATAACAATTATATAGTGACTTATATATATATATATATATATATATATATATATATATATATATATATATATATATATATATATATATATATATAATAGCTGTTAAGAAACTGAAGAAAATCTCATTAGTTATTGTTTTTCTAGAGACGTGCCCCTGAGTTTTTGAAGAAAACATGATTCCGGACAACTTTCGCGTTTCAACTTTTTCATGAAACGGACCAGAAGGGCCTCTTTTTGCGTGTTTTATGTTCTGTCACAGAAACATTTGGCAGATTTGCCGCAAAGTTTTGGTAATTCAAATGGTCATAACTTTTGACTCGGGTACTCGTTTTGGGTGATTCAAATTGCTATGTTTTCCTTATTAAGTCCTCTTTAACAGTAGTTAAGTTTCAAATATCATAATTTAACATATATATATCATAACTTGTTTTACCAATTTTTATATATCATGAACATAATAACAAGACAATATATAGTAAGAATGAAATATAAATAGCATGAAAATGGCATTTAGCAAGAAAGTATGTTAGGGTTTTGCTTACAACTTGAGGCTTTCTAAAAGAAAGGTAAGTAACTAGTAAGGTACGGACTTTGATAGACTTAAGCTTCACCCTACTTCACTTCAAGCAATCTTTCTACCCTTGTATTCTTGAAAGAGAGATTATGAAAGTTGAGGTGACTTGAGTGGATTCAAACTCAAGAGAATCACCAAAGTTTATAAGGTTTGGAAGTATTTTGATTACTTAAAACCAAGCTAGGGTTTCTATGTTGATGAAGTACTTGAATCTTGTTTGTAACTAGAAGTAATTTAGTAAGTGTGAGATGGTTTTGGTGTGTGATGATGGACGGCACAAAGAGGGGAGGGGGGGGGGGGCTTTTATAGGGTCTTAAGGAGGTTAGTTTCATTGACTTGTCAAACCTTGGAGACCAAGTTGTACACATGCATGCAATCTAAGGCCTCCTAGCATGAGATCAAGCCACATATGGGATGACTCCCCCCCCCGTATGTCGGTTCACAATACTTGGGGAAGAAGTGTTGGCTTTTGATGGTATTATCCTACTTATGTAGCTAGTTTTGACTCCGTAAATTGCTAACCGTAAGTTGTTAAGTCACGAAACGTAAAACCGGGTATCCTAAAAATATGAAACTTGAAAGAATGACTAAACTTGTCAATATACTCCATAATAAAATATAAAATGAGTGGTAGGTTCTATTGGGTTGCTCAAACCCTGCTAAAACTGGAAACACGGGTCTAAAACGCGTAATACGTAAAACGTACGAAAGTTGCTTAAAATTGAGAAAAGTAAAATGTAACTTTTCTAATAGGATAATAATGACTTAAAATGACTTATAATGTCTAGGCTGGGCGCAGTCTAGTGTCGGTTGGTATTTAATGTCTTTAAACTTAAAACCGTAAGCCTAAAAATCAAGGAATGATTTATAAAATCAAGGAATGATTTTTGGTCAAAGGAGGAGGAAAAATATGTTGACTGAAGAGGCGAAAAATGATCCGTTTTTAGGGGGTCATTTAAGCCCGAATTCGAATTTATTTGATCAAATATTGCCCTAAATCATTCCTTTTGTGATTTTAGGTACTTTGGGAGAGAAATCTGGAAAAGGAAGCAATTCAGACGTTTTTGGAGCATAATAGTTAAGAAAACGCCAAAGTCTTAATTTTTCATGCTGGGAACAGTAGGTGACGGCGTCAAGAGCAAAACCTTGACGGCGTCAAGAGCAAATTTCATGAATTTCCATGACGACCCAAAACAGATTCGACGGCGTCACGTAGGAAGGGCGTCAAGAGTAAAAGAGTCATGACGGCCTGGAAGTGTATAAGTCTTGACGGCGTCAGAAGTACATCTAGGCAGTCCGAGAAGAGTTTTGGCAGCGAGGTGACGGCGTCACAAGTTTATTCTTGACGCCGTCAAACCTATTTTTCTATATATAGTTTTCTAATTTTCACACATTAAAGAGAGAAGTTTTGGGAGAAACCCTAAGTACGATTTTGGTGCAACTTTTACAGGTTTTTCAAGGGTTCCAAACCCTTGATACCTTGCATTGTAATTGAGATAAGTGTTCCTTTAATTCAATCAATATGTCTATGTGTTGGTTGTCTATATCCTGTTCTTGTCTCAATTCCATTATGCTAGGCTAGATCTATCTTGTGTTTGCTTAGATCTAATGAAACCTAGATGTTAATTATGTGTTGATTACTTGTTTATCTTTGTCTTGGATGAGTGATTTATACGTTAGGCTTAAGAAAACTGGCAGATCTCTACTTGGTAACATGCTTGAACGTCTTAAGAAACATGAACCGAGGCGCACTAGGTCTTTATTGGTAGTATTTAATGCATGAGCCACTGTTTACAATCCCTATAGTTGTGTTGGGCATGGTGTAGGAGGAGATAAGAGCTCATATAATTGGGGAGTTATGTGTGCCACCCCATGAATGGTATTAAGGAATACGATCCGTCATCCATGCAATTATAACAAGTAATTAACGTGTAAAAGATGTCTAGGGAGTAGTGAAATCTAAGTAAACACATTTTCTCCAATTACTGCTCACAACTTTAGTATAATTTAGTTTATTTTCATTTTTAGTATTTTATTTTGATTGCATCCTTGTATTGGGTTAGTTGAATAGCAACTAATTCCGCCCAAATCCTTCAAACCCGAGATATTTACTTGCTTTCATAAAAATATAAAAATACAAAAATAATCATCCCTCACCTCTAGAACTAGTATTTAGGCTTTCTAATCCTAGCGACACTATTCCTAAGCTGAATGATCAATCCCCCGGTACTTGTCACTATACTATACTACAACGATCAGGTACACTGCCTGGTGGGGGTTGTAAGCTTCTCGAGATCCCTCCAGAGGTAAAGCCTGTTGCGATTCCCACGCATCAAGTTTTTGGCGCCATTGCCGGGGAATAGTTATTGTCTAGGTTAGAATTTTTCTTTTTATTAGGTCTACTTGCTAGATTCCTTTCTAGTAAGATTTTATTTTTATTTTTAGGTTTCTTTAGTCTATCTTATTTCTTTGTGCCTTTGTTCGTAACCACCCGACACAATGGACAACGGGAACATCTTTGAACCCGTCATCCCACCACAACAAAACCCACCATTAGAACCCCTTAGGCCCCAAACCTTAGGAGAGTACTCCCGACCTAGCCACCAAGGCTACCGAAACACCATTGAGCTCACCGGAGCCAATGTGACCCCCTTGCGATCCGACACCATCCGGTTGGTGCAAAGCGGATGTGCATTCCATGGACTTCGTTCCGAAGATCCAAACCAACAGCTTAAGTACTTCCTCAAAATCGTAGATTCCATAGACCTGGATGTTGCAACTAGAGAGACTACCCGTTTACGCCTATTCCAATTCTCTCTACGGGATCAAGCTAGTCAATGGCTTGAACGTTTACCCGCGGGATCCATCACCACATGGGATGATCTCACCACTCGTTTCCTTGCTCAATTTTTCCCACCGGGGAGAACTACTAAGCTTAGAAATGACATCTTGATGTTCCAACAACGTCAAAATGAAACCTTTTATGAAGCATGGATTCGATATAAAGACCTACTCCGAAAAGTCCCTCATCATGGCATCGAACCATGGCTCCAGATCCAAATCTTTTACGATAAGGTTGACTATCAAACAAGGAGAGCCATTGAGGAGTTGGCATAATACGAAGAGGAAGGATGGGAGGACCCGATGTTCCCAAGCAAGGTAAAACTTGACTACGCATGTGCCACCCAAGAACAGTTGTTAGGAAGCATCGAGAAGCAGGTAAATGAATTAATGAGTATTGAGAAACTTGCTACTGAACCCGTGTGGAATTATAATCTACGCAGGAATACGGTTATCAACCAGAATTTTCCTGAACGTTCACGACAAGAGGAATTCGAAGGGATAATGGTAACCTTCATGGATAATCAAGAAAAACAAATCCAGCACCTAGAAGCACGCATGGAGAGCACTCATAAAGCTTTTATGAAATTCGCAGAACAATTCATGTCAAGGATCAAAGAAAAGATCAAGGAGAATTCCGTACCTAAAAAAATCGAAAAAGTCTTCGAGGTCTCAACCCCAAGAGGATAAAGAGAAATCTTACCCAAGTGCTTCACCATCAATCACCCCCCACTCTTGTGAGCATCTTCAGAAAGAGAAAAATTCGCAATTCCATAACATTTTCGTTGGATGCCTGCTAACATTCCCGAACTTATCCAAGAAACGTTCTTTTGGTTTTAAACCCGGTGTAAAGAGGTTGCACCTCAAAACCACCACTGATTTGAAACCCTCTATGGAACAACATCTCTCTTTTCACACCAATGACCCGTGCATAGGGATCAACTTAGCCAAAACGTCACCCTACCCCTTCTACAACCTTACCTCTTTCTGTGATAGTAATGAGACGTTTGACCTTGGTGGACCTCGTTAACGGAATAGCTACTCATGGGTTTTACTAATGTTTAGCTATTCACGCAAAGTGCAGGGACTGAACATGGAACTACTCCAGTTCTCACCTTACACGGGCATCTGACGGCGTCAGATTTAACTCTTGACGCCGTCAGCTCGATGGATCAGCAATATTAACCCAAAACCAATCACTTTCAACCCATACCCCACAAATCTCACCCAAAGTGCTGCTGCTACTCCGATTCTCCACCCTCTAATTCGATGTCTTCCGCATTCGATCTTCACTTGGTAAGTGATTTTTCTTCAGCCTTTTTCGATCAATTGTCCCTAGGACCCATCAATTTGGAAAACCCCTTTCGCCCGAAACCCCATTCTTGACCCATTATTAGCAAATCGTAATGCCATCCATTTGGTGATTTGTGAACATGGGGTTACCCGTTGATTATGTTATCCCACTCGGATCATGCATTAGTTTAGGGAAAGTCACTCATGCCACGGATTCTTTGACCCCCCACCCATGTTTTCTGATTAAAGGGGCGTTTGGGTAATGGGTTAAGAGTTTGAAAATTGATTTTTCCCTCGCATTTGCATGATTCGGATTCTGATCAATCTGATGGCGTCAGGATTACTCTTGACGGCGTCAGATGTGTCTGACTGCATTAAGTTCATTAGAATTCTCGTTCTAATCATTTCCGTTCACTCTACCTTTTTCCAGGAAAATGAGCAAAAGATCTCATCAACATAAGGGCAGTTCCTCTAGGTCTCAAAGGGTCAATTATGGAGAATTGGTCCATAGTTGGAGCGAGTTTGACGATGTTGGTGCTAACACCAAGTATGCGGAGCTTTGTAACCACCATATTGATGTTGGGGCTGTGGTTGACTGGGAGTTTCTTAGGACCCATAGGTTGGAGGCCGCGTTTTTGGAGAGGATCCACACTGATGGATTTGCGGGTCCTCAGTGGGAGACGTTGTTTAGGATTAGGGAGACAGTGTATAGTGAGTTGGTGAGGGAGTTCTTTGCGACCTTCCGTTTTGATCAGGCTGAGGCTAGGACGGATGTGGGGGGCACCACTGTGTATTTTAGGATGGGGGGAGACTTGCGTTCATGTTCAGTTGTTGAGTTTGGTTGGAGGATTGGGTTGTATACTAGAGAGGAGGTTGATGGGGTTTTTATGCAGAGGTTGTTACATGGGGAGACTCAGAAGAGTGAGATGAGGTGTATCACTTTTTGGCCGACCATTGGGAACGGGGTTTATACCTCGACGACTGGGGCAGCATCCATTAGGGACCCCATAGCTAGGTTAGTCCACAGGTGCATCACATACAGCCTGTCAGGACGTCATGGCACCACTCACCGTGTCACTGCTTCAGACCTGTTCTACTTGTACACAATCTTTTCTGCGGATGTCTACTACAACATCCCATTTTGGGTGGCTAGTTATTTGAGGACCAGTGTGGGTGAGAGGGATATTGACAGGGTGTATGGGGGGATGTTCGTGACCCGGTTGGCTCGTTCCTATGGTATTCTTACTCCTCAAATCCTATGGTACTTGAGCGACTGTGGGGCCTGCAGGGTAGTGAGGGCTAAATCCCTCAGGCAGATGAGCATTGTGATGCCAGAGAGGCATGGGACCTATAACTGGTATGCGGAAGGGGGGCCAGATGTTGAGGAGGATGTTGATGATGAGGTAGATCCCCAGCAGCATCAGTTCCAGGGTTATGAGGAGGGGACGGCTGACTACTACCGACACATGGGTCGGGGAGACTGGCAGGCACACCAGGGTGCCTGGATGGGTCAGGTGGACGCATGGCGGACCACCACTGACCAGCGCTTTGACTGGATATATGATCACACCATCCGCCAGATGCAGCACCTCTCCACCCGAGATCAGCTTGAGCCTCACCTGCAGATTGATCCCTTCCCAGGCCGTGAGACTGACTACCCTCCCTACGGGTACACCGGGCACCTCCCTCTAGGCTATGACTACCGTTTCGGTCCTCCTCCCCAGTGATTTATCTTGATATCTGTTATTTGTGAACAATTTATTGATGGTCATGTAATTCAAAACATTTGGTACTGTAATAGCTTAGGATGCGGCCTCTGTTGGCCTTGAACAATTTACTTTCATGTTTACGTTTATTGGGAATAATTAGTGGTGCTCATGGTGACGTTATTCATATTGTTTGCTTGATTGATTGTTTATTTGTTTGATTGTTATTTGCTTCCGTATGCATGCTTAGTTTTTATTGTTGGTTGATCATGTTTCTAAACTAAATAGTGGAAGTACTTTACTTTGTTGTTTTGGCTTAGTCTTAACTCCACCTAAAAGTATTTTTGCAAAAGATAAGTGTAAGGGGAAACCCCAAATATGTTTTTAAGAAACAAACCGATCATGATTCTCTACAATATTAAATGAACATGTGTATTCGTATTTGTTAGAGTTAAATGCTTGTATTGAGTCATAATGAAGTTTTGCAGGATTTTCCAGGAAGTAGGACCAAGTTTTTCCAGAAATTTTCCAGAAACTTAACATAAGGAAATTCTCCAGAAACTTAAAATTTTCCAGAAATTTTACCGGTTTTGTTTTTCTAACGGAGTCTTATGGTTTTTGTGAATTATTAAGTTTTATATTCTCCAGGAGATCTGCAAACTTCATTCCACAAGCATTATATCTTATCTTGTTTTCTAGGATTTAGTAACTTATATAGAATGCCGCCGATTTTACGCGAGGTTGTCTTGTCTATTTTGTCAGGTTTTACAGGTTATGTATGACAAGAAGATGATTTACATTCTGGAAGGGAAGCTTTGATTGTTCATTTTCTTGGAGGAATCTGTAACACCCCCAAAATACCGCAGCGGAAGACTGTGTCATAGGGGTGCTACTTCATAATACAAAGTACAAGGTATAGAAAACGAACTCTAAATGAGACGTTTTGAAAAGTTACCATTCGATTAATAAATTCCGAGTTACAAACTTGAGATTCCAAAGTATGATACATAAATGTATACAAAGTTTTGAATGGTAAATGATAAAAGCGTAAGTCTTCAGAATATGCAGCTTGACTCTAAGTTCCACGCACTAGCTATCGCCTTACTAACCTGAGATAAACATGCTAAAGTGTCAACACAATGGTTGGTGAGTTCATAGAGTTTGTCTTAAAAGAGTTGAAAAGCCTTAAAGAATGTTCACACAGCAAAGGCATTGAGAATCCACTCAGTTACAAGTCCCGCCATAAGAGACTTGTAACGTGTGTGTTCACAACCCACTGCTAATATATATAGTATGAATAAGACATGTATAAGTTCATCAAGACAATTTAAGCAATTAGAAGTGAGTCTCTACTTCATCTCCGAAGACCTCACTTTTATGATGTATCCAACATTCGCAAATGTTAGGATGTATCAAAGACAACTGGGAGTCAATTCCCAAAGACAACTGGGAGCCACTTCCCAAAGACAACTGGGAGTCAATTCCCAAAGACAACTACTAGTCAATAAATAGAATAACGCAATTAAGTATAACGCAGTCATGTATGTAAGCAATCAAGTATAACACAGTCAAGTATAGTCGTTTTGAGTATTTGTACAAGTAAACAAGTAGTTGAGCATGTGTCTCCCCCAAAGAGTTAAGACAGGTACGAAAAGAGTAGGGGCTATGACTCACCTTAAGTCTATGTAATGAGAAATGAAAGTGGTAGTCGAATCGCGAAAGTCTCTAAGAGCAGCCTATAATAGAACGTTGCGACTTAGGTTTGGAGTAACGTCTAAGAATACGACGAATTGCCCATATATGTCTTGCATAATGTTCATGATGTAGTACTTAGTATATAGTGTAAGTCTTTGAATATAAATGGTTTATGAAACATGTATAGGTTGTACATCTCTTACTACCGTTCGGGCCGACATAATTCAGAAGTCATGGAGTAAACGTTCGAGGAGCCAGGACACTTTAACTCGTAAATCCACAACTCGTCTTGACGGCTTACTCAATGAACTCCTCACATGAGGCTCCCTACTATTGTAGTATTTGATAACATATATATATATAAGCTTTTTGATCTTTAATAGTTATATGGTCTTTAGCCGTGGCTTTGCCGTGACCTTGGTCATTGTTACCATGGTCTTGAGACTCAACCTTGGCTTTAGCCATGGTTGTGGTCTTGGCTTTAGGTCATTAGACCTCTTGGTCTCATCTAATTATAATGATTATATAGTAACTTTGGTCTAAAAATGGCTGTTAAGAATTTGAAGAAATTTATCACTCAGAAAGCGTTTTCAGGGCTCGAGCTTCTTTATTCCTGAACGAAAACGTCGTTCCGGACAACTTTCGTGTTTTAACTTTTTTATGAATCGGACCAGAAGTGGGACTTTCAAAATCATAATTTGATCAGAATGCAATTTAGGCAGTTTTGCCGTTTTGGTTTCGCTAACTTCAAACGGTCATAACTTTTGACTCGTGTACTCGTTTTGGGTGATTCAAATTGCTATGTTTTCCTTGTTTACTTGTCATAAGTTAACATATGTATACCAATACTTGTTTTATCCATTTTTAAACATCATGAACACAATACAAAGACCATATATAGCATGAAAGAAACATAATAAGCATGAAATGATATTGAGCAAGAAAGTGTATAAGGGTTTGCTTACAACTTTTGGCTTTCTAAAGAAAGGAAGTCAAGTATAGAACTAGGACACTAAACCTAATCTTGTAAACCCTTCACCATAACTCTTGTAACCCTTGCTAGCCTTGATCTAACCCTTGTGAAAACCATTTAACTTCAGCCCTAGTAACCTTGTGTAGCTCCTAATTCAACCATGGAATCACCAAACAAACTTAAGAACTAGGTAGAGAATACTAAGACCTTGAACTTTGTAGTGTAACTTGTAGTTTGAAGATCAAAGGATCATGGAGCTAGGGATTGTGTTGTGGCATTTTATTTATGAAGAAATGATGGAATGAGCTCTCTATTTATAGCATGAAGAGGAGGTTAGGAAGCTTACTAGGAAACTTACAACACTTGGAGACCAAGGTTAACTTGGAGCCAAAGTTGTAATTAAGTAAAGAATCAATGGCTAAAGTCATAAGATCATGCCACAAGTGTG
Source organism: Artemisia argyi (assembly GCA_030686995.1). Taxonomy (NCBI): domain Eukaryota; kingdom Viridiplantae; phylum Streptophyta; class Magnoliopsida; order Asterales; family Asteraceae; genus Artemisia; species Artemisia argyi. The sequence continues at coordinate 156,407,891 of CM060700.1, read as the reverse complement.
AATGCCCCCCCCTAGTGGCGGTTTGAAGAACTTGGAGAACAAGGTGTGGACTTTTGATGGTATTATCCTAAGTATGTAGCTAGTTTTGACTCCGTAAGTTGCTAACCGTAAGTTATTAAGTCACGTAACGTAAAACCGGGTATCCTAAAATTATGAAACTTATAAATATGGTAGAACTTATCAATATAGTCCATAATAAAATATAAAATGAGTGGTAGGTTCTATCGGGTGCTAAAACCCTGCTAAAAACTGGAAACACGGGTCTAAAACGCGTAATACGTAAAACGTACGAAAGTTGCGTAAAATTGAGAAAAGTAAAATGTAACTTTTCTAATAGGATAATAATGACTTAAAATGACTTATAATGTCTAGGCTGGGCTCAGTCTAGTGTCGGTTGGTGTTAAATGTCTTTTAGACCTAAAACCGCAAGCCTAAAAATCAAGGAATGACTTATAAAATCAAAGAATGATTTTTGGTCAAAGGAGGAGGGAAAAATATGTTGACTTTTTCTAATAAGTTGAAAACTCAAATTGTCTTAGAAACGCGTTTTGTGGTCTAACGGTTAATCGCCCATACAGTTAAGCGTGCTCATGCGAGAGTAGTACAGGCTTGGGTGACCTGCCGGGAATAGTAATTAATCTGAAAATGCGAATTGTTACAGAAGATTTAACCTAGCCACCCTATTATTCATACCGAGCGAATCAGGGGAGTATTTGATTTCATTCTCTTTACCTTTTTCACTTTTACATTCTTTACTTGAACATTGGGGACAATGTTCATCTTAAGTGTAAGGGGAGGGTAAAAAGATGATACCTTACATATGCACTTTCGCTTGAGTTTGTTTTGTTTGACGGTAGATGTGTAATAAAACTATGAGAAATACTTGTTAGTGCAATTTTAGCGCCAAATTTAAATTTTTTTACAACATTTAGGAGTGAAACTTTAGCCATAGCAAGCGTCTCATGGATAGGAGATTGTATGACTAGCACATAACCGTATATTCAGAAAAATTTTCCACCCAAATATGTGAGGTTCGCCTTTAGATTTGATAGGAAAAGCATTTACTATTAGTGCTTATGAGTGTATCGGTAGCATTTATATTCTAGAACTTGCGTTAGTGATGCATCCCGAGACCGCTAGTGAGACTACATTCGTGTAGTAAGATTTACTACATGATAAGAGGCATTAGGATTACCATTGTGTTAAACCCGTATCATAATTACTTGACCATTTAAGTCATATTACTTGGCTAGTTAAGTCAACTAATTTTTCCCACACCCTTAGCGTTGTACTCATTTTTAGTACACGAAACCCCTAGTACACCCCTCCGAGCCTATCTTTTCGTTTCTAACTTTAAGCATCTTACTTAAAGGAAGAATTTGTTACACCCCACTTAATTGTACAACCAAATCGCCTTAGCCTTCCGTGTATGCGCTCATTTTTAGTGCATTATTGTTATTTGTTAAACCCTAAGTTAACTTTCTAATTGATTACATGGTTGCTAAGTCGAGTCATATCCTTGTACATATTGTTTTGGGACGATTGGGACTCATGGGTAAGTACTTATTTTATGGAGTAATGGGGAAGAACATCATTTATTACCCCCATATGTACGTTAATCTTAAAAGTGCTCCAAGTGTTTTGATTTTCTTAATTCGAGTCATTAGATTAGTTTAAATGTAAAGTATGTAAAGATTCAATTGTAAGGGGAATGCTTATTCCCTATGATGTATTATTTTGGATGGTAGGGTAAGAGTGTATGCAAAAAAAAAAAAAAAAAAAAAAAAGAAAAAAAAAATCGAAAAAATAGAAAAAGAAAACAAAAAATAGAAAAAGAAAAGAGAAAAAAAAAACATACGGACTACCATCCCTTTTTATTCTATGTTCATTTTATATTTTAGTTATTTTTCATTTATTAGCTTAAGTCGAGTCTAGTCTTGGCTTAGCAACGCCACATCATACATGTAATTGACTAAGATTGTTAACTCGCCACCAGTAAAACTTCCTTTATCCAACAAAACCGTGTATTTCATATCCCTATACCTAACGTTACAACCCTTTAAAAGACCTCTTTGATAGTTTATCCTAGGTGCTTACGCCATGTGGTGGAGGTTTGATCCTTTCCCAAGCCTATGGTAATCTATTTTGCTATGACAGGTAGTGAGAGATATCTTCCGTTTCCATATTGTAATTTACACTTTATTACACCCGAGAGATGTGAGTATCTAAACACTATTTGTGAGGTGCTAGTGTATGACCTCCGTGCTTGTCTATTGGTCTTTAGTGGAACAATTATTTGTTGTAATTACTTTTATATTAGTGTTAAATGACCCCTAACTTGTCTTTTGAGTAGAATAAAAGTGCATTTGCTTGAGGACAAGCAAATCTCAAGTGTAAAGGTATATGATGAGGCGAAAAATGGTCCATTTTTAGGGGGTCATTTAAGCCCGAATTCGAATTTATTTGATCAAATATTGCCCTAAATCGTTCCTTTTGTGATTTTAGGTACTTTGGGAGAGAAATCTGGAAAAGGAAGCAATTCGGACGTTTTTGGAGCATAAAAGTGAAGAAAACGCCAAAGTCTTAATTTTCCATGCTGGGAACAGTAGGTGACGGCGTCAAGAGCAAAATCTTGACGGTGTCAAGAGCAAATTTCATGAATTTCCATGACGACCTAGAACAGATTTGACGGCGTCACGTAGGAAGGGCGTCAAGAGTAAAAGAGTCATGACGGCCTGGAAGTGTATAAGTCTTGACGGCGTCAGAAGTAGATCTAGGCAGTCCGAGAAGAGTTTTGGCGGCGAGGTGACGGCGTCACAAGTTTATTCTTGACGCCATCAAACCTATTTTTCTATATATAGTTTTCTAATTTTCACACATTAAAGAGAGAAGTTTTGGGAGAAACCCTAAGTACGATTTTGGTGCAACTTTTACAGGTTTTTCAAGGGTTCCAAACCCTTGATACCTTGCATTGTAATTGAGATAAGTGTTCCTTTAATTCAATCAATATGTCTATGTGTTGGTTGTCTATATCTTGTTCTTGTCTCAATTCCATTAAGCTAGACTAGATCTATCTTGTGTTTGCTTAGATCTAATGAAACCTAGATGTTAATTATGTGTTGATTACTTGTTTATCTTTGTCTTGGATGAGTGCTTTATATGTTAGGCTTAAGAAAACTGGCAGATCTCCATTTGGTAACATGCTTGAACATCTTAAGAAACATGAACCGAGGCGCACTAGGTCTTTATTGGTTGTATTTAATGCATGAGCCACTGTTTACAATCCCTATAGTTGTGTTGGGCATGGTGTAGGAGGAGATAAGAGCTCATAGAATTTGGGAGTTATGTGTGCCACCCCATTAATGATATTAAGGAATACGATCCGTCATCCTTGCAATTATAACAAGAAATTAATGTGTAAAAGATGTCTAGGGAGTAGTGAAATCTAAGTAAACACATTTTCTCCAATTACTGCTCACAACTTTAGTATAATTTAGTTTATTTTCATTTTTAGTATTTTATTTTGATTGCATCCTAGTATTGGGTTAGTTGAATAGCAACTAATTCCGCCCAAATCCTTCAAACCCGAGATATTTACTTGCTTTCATAAAAATATAAAAATACAAAAATAATCATCCCTCACCTCTAGAACTAGTATTTAGGCTTTCTAATCCTAGCGACACTATTCCTAAGCTGAACGATCAATCCCCCGGTACTTGTCACTATACTATACTACAACGATCAGGTACACTGCCTGGTGGGGGTTGTAAGCTTCTCGAGATCCCTCCAGAGGTAAAGCCTGTTGCGATTCCCACGCGTCATTGACTTATTCCAAAAATGTGAAAACTCAAATCGTCTTAGAAATGCGGTGCAGGCATAGGCTAATGTTACGGCTAAGTAAAAGTGCTTAAAAATGAAAATTCCTGTTTTTCACGGCCGAGGTTTATTTGGTCATGTTTTTCTCAATCATGATTTATTTTCAAATAAATCATGAGTGTATCAAACATTTTTATGATACGGGGAAAATTAACGCGGTCGAGTTTTGTTGTGCGTAAAATTTTTAAATGATGTTTTACTCTAAAACGTGTAATTCCTTAATAACTTTCACGAAAATGATCTGATGAGTGTCAAACTTTTAATTTGCTATGGAAATGATTTATCACTCGAGGCCATGAAACAAAAAAAGTCAAATTTCGGGAAAATTTTGGGTAATGAATAATAAAAGTAAATAGTAAAAATGAATAGTAAAATTTTCAAGAATAGTAAAATTTTCGAGAATAAAAATTAATCTGAAAATGCGAATTGTTACAGTCTCTATCCCTTAAGGAAACTTCGTCCCGAAGTTTAGTGTGTCTAGGTCTCTTATCTTAATAGCGGCATAATAAAGCTAGATTTTGAACTAGAATAGAATAATATGGTAGGATAAGGTACGTACCCGTTACGCATTGCGGGCTTCCTTAGCACCCAAATAGTATGCTCGACCCCGAGGTGGACTAACATTGTATCCACGGTTTGGGTTATTTTCTTCAAGCATTACTACTAGAGTCGGGTTATCCAGCACTTGTCTCTGTGCCCTATTCAACTTAGGACAAGTATTTCGGAAGTGGTTTGGGTTGTTGCACTCATGGCATGTCTTTTGGTTGTTTCCTATATTGTCCGCATTCGCCTGCCTTGTAACTGATTTACACTGACTTGCAAAATGGCTAGACCGCTTGCAATTATAACACACAGGGCATGGCTCAGACCTCTGATGATGATAAGTACATTTAGTACACTTAGGATGTGGACCCTCATACTTTCTCTGATTTGAAACAGTTGCCGCAAATCCTCTTGCTTTCTTATTATCAACCATTGTACCCATTTGCTCGCTCGATTCACCCGTTCCCTTCCTTTTGTCACTATTCTTCAAAGTTCCATTCCTAACCATCTCATCTGTTAGGGTCCCTGCTCTCAATATTTCACTTTGAATTGTGGGAGGTTCGGTTGTTTTCACTGTCCCACGAATCTCAGGAACAAGGCCATAGATGTACCTCTTAATCCTTTTGGATTCAGGGGTAACCAGCTGAGGAACTAGTTTAGCTAGTTCATGAAACCGATCTGTGTAGGTTGCATGACCAGCCCCTACCATAGAGTGATGCCAAAACTCGTCCTCTAGTTTTTGCATTTCATTACCCGGGCAGTATTCTTCCTTCAGTAGTCCCTTAAAGTCGTCCCATGTCATGCCTACAGCTGCTTCTCTACTCCTTGCTTGAATTTGCATGTTCCACCATGTCAATGCCTTCTCTGATAGCAAGCATGCAGAATATTTCACTCTCTGGTGGATTGCACAGTTACTGATGTCGATCACTGACTCCATCTTCTCGACCCATCGTGTATATGCCAATGCACCTCCTTTACCATTAAACTCAATTGGCTTACATGACGTAAATTCCTTATACGTACATCCAGTCCTATGGTTGTTGTTGTTGTTGTTGTTGTTGTTGTTGTTGTTGTTGTTGTTATTACCATTCCTTCCTCCATCATTTGTAGCGTCATTTATGCTTCCGTGGTTTCCCGAATTGTTCATGTGATTGCCAACTTGTGTGACTATAGTGGGAAGTAGGTTTTGTAGTTGTTGGGAAATAATGGTGGAGACATCTGGATTTCCACCATCGTTACTAGGGTTACTAGTGTCGTGAGCATCTCCTCTACCTCCACGTCCACCAGTTCTTCCACTATCATTACTAGGGTTACTAGTGTCGTGTGCAGCTCCTCTACCTCCACGTCCACCTGTTCTTCCACCCCTTGGTGTCGCACCACCTCGGCTAGTGCTACGAGTTACACTCTTTGGTGCCATGATATCTACAAGGAGGGACATTTTGTCGACGTCAGATATGAGGTGATATTCCTAGACTACTTAGTCTTAAATCTTGTCAATTTTAGTCAATCGTTGATTAATGTAAGCATGGTCACATATGTCTACGTGAGTCGTGACGCATTTATAATTATGTTGGCCACCATAATTATAATTGCTTCCTTTCACACGTATACATATTACCAGACACACATATCTCAACAATTGATACTACATAATTGGGTAGACTTTCTATCATCTGCTCTTAAGTTGTGAAAGGGTAACGTTGTGTGGGTATCTAGAGAAGGTGATATGACGAAAAGGACTAGTCGCGCTTGTAGAAAGGTTTGAGTGTCGTACTAGGACATATGAATCACTTCTAGGTATTAGAATCATATAAAGTAAGTATAAGGCAAATCATCAAATCTCTACAGGAAACTAATAACCTTTATTTAACTTAATCTTATGTCTTATCAAACAAGAACTGTCACAAGAATAAGTTAAATAAATAATTATTACTTAGCTCTAAATTTTTGATGACTTGACTATTTTCTGGGGTTTCTCCTAAACAAACAATTAGCAATAAGCATATGCGCATGAAGTGTGTGTAAGGCAATATAAAGAGGAGAGTCTTAATGTTTATAGCAGTTATAGTCTAGGTGTATATGCAACCTAGTTCTCTATAACCAAGGCTCTGGTACAAATCTGTAACACCCCCAAATATCGCAGCGGAAGACTGTGTCATTGGGGTGCTACTTCATAATACAAAGTCAAGATATAGAAAACAACCTCTAAATGAGACGTTTTGAAAAGTTACCATTCGATTAATAAATTCCGAGTTACAAATTTGAGTTCCATAATACAATACATAAGAGTTTTAAGACATATCGAATGGTAAAGATAAAAGCATAAGTCTTTAAAACATGCCAAGCGACTCTATGCTCCATGCAACAACTATCACCTTATAGACTTGAGACAAACATGCTAAAGTTTCAACACAATGGTTGGTGAGTTCATAGAGTTTATCTTAAAATAGTTGAAAAGCCTTAAAGAATGTTCACACAGCAAAGGCATTGTGAATCCACTCAGTTGCAAGTCCCGCCCATAACAACACTTGCAACCTGTGTGTTCACAACCCACTGCTAAATATATAGTATGAATAAGACATGTATAAGTTCATTAAAACAATTAAGCAATTAGTCATGAGTCTCTACTTCATCTCCGAAGACCTCACTTGGGAGCGAATTCCCAAAGACAACTGGGAGCCAATTCCCAAAGACAACTACTAGCCACTAAATAGAATAACACAATTAAGTATAACACAGTCAAGTATAAACGTTTTGAGTATTTGTACAAGTAAGCAAGTAGTTGAGCATGTGTCTCTCCCAAAGAGTTAAAACAAGTATGAAAAGAGTAGGGGCTATGACTCACCTTAAGTAATGTAATGAGAAATGAAAGTGGTAGTCGAATCGCGAAAGTCTCTAAGAGCAGCCTATAATAGAACGTTGCGACTTAGGTTTGGAGTAACGTCTAAGAATACGAAGAATTGCCTATATATGTCTTGCATAATATTCATGATGTAGTACTTAGTATATAGTGTAAGTCTTTGAATATAAATGGTTTATGAAACATGTATAGGTTGTATATCTCTTACTACCGTTCGGGCCGACATAATTCAGAAGTCATGGAGTAAACGTTCGAGGAGCCAGGACACTTTAATTCGTAAATCCACAACTCATCTCAACGGCTTAGTTAATGAACTCCTCACATGAGGCTCCCTACTATTGTAGTATTTGATAACATATATATAAGTTTTGATCCGAAAAGTTACATGTCCAATATTTGAATAAACTTAGGAAAGTTTATTTTTACATGAAGATTGTTATTAGGGTATGTTTCTTAAGTCTTGTATGACAATTACTTGTAAGATCTCATGGTTCTTTAGATGAAGTAGATTCAAATTGCATGTTTAAGTTATCGCTAATTCTTTAGTTCATGTTTTCTCCTAGGTAAGTGTCACAACTCCTAAATTCTGGTCTTTTCCCGAAACTTTCACATTTACTATTCATCGGTTACTATTCATCGATCACTATTCATCTTTTTCGGAGTCAGTTTGTGATTCTGAGAAGCGTTCAAAAAATTTACTATTCATAAAACACTATTCACCTCCGGAGAAAATTTGTCATTTATGTGTGAGTTGCGTCATTTCTGTATACGTACGGTTATCTACCTAATAAATGTTATCTTATGAGCTATTATTTTGAATAATTGATCCAACAATCCCAACTATGGTCCTAACACATTTTTATACTCATAATAATAATATAAAAATTATAATATTAATTTGCCCGGTGTTTCCAAATCAACTGTTACGTTTTCCGGTCGAAGCTTATAACTCCGTCGGTTTGCAATATTTCAACCCGATCATTATTTTAACTTCCGATTCTCATTAGGAATATTATTTTACAATTTTTACAACTTCATTATATTTTATTTTATCTCGTTACAATTTATTTTTAGTTAACTCGGTACCCGGTATCACCTAAAACTAATAATATCTACCTAAACTACACCAAAGTCCAAATATTTCTTACATACTCATCCCCCCTCCATGCTATGTTCTTACACCATTGAAAATCTCCTACTAACTAATTAATGTTTGTCCAAATCTTTGTATAACCTACTATATATATATCATACATTATATACTTACCTCCATTTCCACAAATATCAACTAGTTATTTTCTCCACTTTTCTCTCTTTTCCTCTCTTTGGTTCCCGGCAAACAACAAGAAGAAAGGCAAGACACCACATTTTATTTAGATCTAGTAACAATCAAGCTTAGTTTGTATACCTTTTTGAGTTTTGAAAGATAAACTCAAGGTTTACTTAGGTTTTTCATCCTCCAATCTCTTCATCCTTCAAGTAAGTATAACAAACTCATTTTTATAATTTTTCCAAGTTTATACAAGATCCATATGATTTCCATTCAAGATCTACATGCATATGTTAGTTATACCACTCATTTATATATATATCTAACTTTTGAACACTAGAAATGGATTATAGTTAGATCCTTGTTAGATCCACTTGATTTATGATATTTAGGAACCCATGAAACCCTAAGAAGGTGTATGGTAAGATTAGACTAGATTTGTGATGATTGAAAGTGGTTTGGTTGAAGTTGAAACAAGTTTGAAACTAGGAAAATGATTTTTGAAACTATATAAATACCTACTGTCCTTATTTTGAAAACGTGGGAAACTCAGTAACTCAGGGGATATTTTTGAACAAATATTTAGAAAATACTTTCAAAAACGAAGCCGTGGGCGAAAGAACGGATTAAAACGAGTTAATAACGAAGGAGATATGATTTTCCGAATTTAACGACGAAAACTATTTTCTGAAAAACTGCATGCTGTTTGACAGTTTTCGACGGGCAAATAGAGGCGTTAAACGTAATCTAGAGGAGCCGAGCTATCGAATATATATTAGTATATACTAAAACGAATCCGTGGATATAAAGAACGAGTAAAATGAGCTTAAAACGACCAAGTTATACATGTTTTAAAATCGTTAAAACTATATATATATATATATATATAGTCACTACTAGAAAATAATATAACTACGTACTAAATAATATATTTTCTAGATTTCTGATTCAAGGAGTTTATTTTTAACTAACGAAATACGTACGACCCAAGGTTTATTTACGATATACTACAACAAGTTATATACTTCTATATTTGGACTTATTTTCCTAAGCATGGAAACTATTTTACTTTGACAATAACTAGTATTTCCAAGTTATGAGTGGTATAGGTATCATGTGCATGCATATTCTCTACATCATTTCATGATCTAAGTAGATCACTATCATTCATATTAGGTTGCGGTTAGAGATCGAACCTCATTTCTGTGTATCCACTTTTGTCATCGTAGCTATTCGCACCAAGTGAGTCATAGCCCCGCTTTTACTCTTTTTATATTCGTTTTAACTCTTTGGGGGGAGATACATGCTCAACTACTTACTTATTTGTACAAATACTCAAAACATACTTTCTTGATACTCAAAACATTTATACTTGATTGCTTTATACTTGATTGTTTTATACTTGATTGTTTTATACTTGATTTCATACATACGTGATTGTGCTATACTTAACTGTGTTATACTAAACTGTGATTGTGTATTCTTGAGCAACTGATACTTTGGGAAATGGCAACCAGTAATCATACATACATACATACTTCCAGTGGCTCCAGATTAAGTTGCTGGATGGCTACTGAGACTTCCAATGGCCCCAGATTAAGTTGCTGGACACAACCATTGAGACATACATATCCAATGGCCCCAGATTAAGTTGCTGGACACAACCATTGAGACATACACACAAACGTGAGGTCTTCAGAGATGAAGTGTAGACTCACGACTAATTGCTTAACTGTTGTGATGAACTTATATATGTTTAATCTTACTATATATATTAACAGTGGGTTGTGAACACACAGGTTACAAGTCTCTTATGGCGGGACTTGTAACAGAGTGGATTTACGATGCCTTTACTGTGTGACCATTTTTCTATAAACTTTATTTGTTAAACAAACTCTATGAACTCACCAACCTCGTGTTGACACTTTAGCATGTATTTTCAGGTTTTAACCAATGGCACGCTACTGGAGGTTTTGGCAGGGCATGGCATGGTCATAGAAGACTCTGATTATTTATATGGGGACCGTTTTAAACTATTTTAAGGGCCTACTTCCGCACTACTTTTAACGATGTAAATTCAATATTTTTGGTTAAACGATTTTATTCTAAATGATTAAAGTGAAAACCATTTTTGAACTAGTGTTGTAATACCAATTGAGTTACACCCCAGCTACACGTATGCTTCCGCTGGACCCGATTTTGGGGGTGTGACAGATTGGTATCAGAGCTTTGGCTATAGCGAACTAAGTGTTTTTAAAACCTAGACTATAGCTACTTTTACGAAAACTTAACCCTATGACCGTCACGTGCCTGCCTGCCAAGATGATACCTCACTTGTGGTTTGTTGCTGACTTAGGTGATGAGATTTGTGTCTCATTATCTGGTATATTATATTCACTTATTCTAGTTGATTACTATAATTGTCTTCCCTATTAGTATGCTTACATAACTTATGCGCCTCATGTTACGCCTTCTCCTTGCATAGTTTTATCCTTTGACCTCGAGTTTGGTCACCTGCCTTAGTCTTTCTGAACGTCTTGGTATTTGTGAAGGACATAGTCTTAGTATAACTGAGCTGAGTATTTCAAAATTCATGGAACCTCGGTGGAATATAGACTAGTCACCTATATTCAACCCGGGATAGTGGGACATAGGCTGACTACCTATATCCGACTCAGAAATGAATTTTGCAACACTGAGAATGGTTATAATAAAATTCTGTCTGGATTGAATCCTCAACTCAATTTCCAAATGTTTGATTTATGTATGTGTATACCCTCATTGTCAGAACGCTTATACTTTTCATCACCTCGTGAACCGACGCCTGGAAGCACGTCAACTGGTCATTTCATCTCATGAATCTTCACCTTTATAACACTTCGGAGACCAACATTAACTGAACTTCGGGATGAAGTTCCCTTAAGGGGTAGAGACTGGCATAACTCGTAAATTCTGGTCTTTTCCCGAAACTTTCATATTTACTATTCATCGGTTACTATTCATCGATCACTATTCATCATTTTACTATTCATCTTTTTCGTAGTCAGTTTGTGATTCTGAGAAGCGTTCAAAAATTTTACTATTCATAAAACACTTTTCACCTCCAGAGAAAATTTGTCATTTATGCGTGAGTTGCGTCATTTCTGTATACGTACGGTTATCTACCTAATAAACGTTATCTTATGAGCTATTATTTTGAATAATTGATCCAACAATCCCAACTATGGTCCTAACACATTTTTATACTCATAATAATAATATAAAAATTATAATATTAATTTGCCCGGTGTTTTCAAATCAACTGTTACGTTTTCCGGTCGAAGCTTATAACTCCGTCGGTTTGCAATATTTCAACCCGATCATTATTTTAACTTCCGATTCTCATCAGGAATATTATTTTACAATTTTTACAACTTCATTATATTTTATTTTATCTCGTTACAATTTATTTTTAGTTAACTCGGTACCCGGTATCACCTAAAACTAATAATATCTACCTAAACTACACCAAAGTCCAAATATTTCTTACATACTCATCCCCCCTCCATGCTATGTTCTTACACCTTTGAAAATCTCCTACTAACTAATTAATGTTTGTCCAAAACTTTGTATAACCTACTATATATATATCATACATTATATACTTACCTTCATTTCCACAAATATCAACTAGTTATTTTCTCCACTTTTCTCTCTTTTCCTCTCTTTGGTTCACGGAAAACAACAAGAACAAAGGCAAGACACCACATTTTATTTAGATCTAGTAACAATCAAGCTTAGTTTGTATACCTTTTTGAGTTTTGAAAGATAAACTCAAGGTTTACTTAGGTTTTTCATCCTCCAATCTCTTCATCCTTCAAGTAAGTATAACAAATTCATTTTTATAATTTTTCCAAGTTTATACAAGATCCATATGATTTCCATTCAAGATATACATGCATATGTTAGTTATACCACTCATTTAAATATATATCTAACTTTTGAACCCTAGAAATGGATTATAGTTAGATCCTTGTTAGATCCACTTGATTTATGATGTTTAGGAACCCATGACACCCTAAGAAGGTGTATGGTAAGATTAGAGTAGATTTGTGGTGATTGAAAGTGGTTTGGTTGAAGTTGAAACAAGTTTGAAACTAGGAAAATGATTTTTGAAACTATATAAATACCTACTGTCCTTATTTTGAAAACGTGGGAAACTCAGTGACTCAGGGGATATTTTTGAACAAAGATTTAGAAAATACTTTCAAAAACGAAGCCGTGGGCGAAAGAACGGATTAAAACGAGTTCATAACGAAGGAGATATGATTTTCCGAATTTAACGACGAAAACTATTTTCTGAAAAACTGCATGCTGTTTGACAGTTTTCGACGGGCAAATAGAGGCGTTAAACGTAACCTAGAGGAGCCGAGCTATCGAATATATATTAGTATATACTAAAACGAATCCGTGGATATAAAGAACGAGTAAAATGAGCTTAAAACGACCATGTTATACATGTTTTAAAATCGTCAAAACTATATATAGATATAGTCACTACTAGAAAATAATATAACTACGTACTAAATTATATATTTTCTAGATTTCTTATTCAAGGAGTTTATTTTTAACTAACGAAATATGTACGACCCAAGGTTTATTTACGCGACTACTAGACACTATTATAAGGTTTTCAAGACGAGGAATATAACACTAACATTTTTATACGATATACAACGACAAGTTATATACTTCTATATTTGGACTTATTTTCCTAAGTATGGAAACTATTTTACTTTGACAATAACTAGTATTTCCAAGTTATGAGTGGTATAGGTATCATGTGCATGCATATTCTCTACATCATTTCATGATCTAAGTAGATCACTATCATTCATATTAGGTTGCGGTTAGAGATCGAACCTCATTTCTGTGTATCCACTTTTGTCATCGTAGCTATTCGCACCAGGTGAGTCATAGCCCCGCTTTTACTCTTTTTATATTCGTTTTAACTCTTTGGGGGGAGATACATGCTCAACTACTTACTTACTTGTACAAATACTCAAAACATACTTTCTTGATACTCAAAACATTTATACTTGATTGCTTTATACTTGATTGTTTTATACTTGATTTCATACATATGTGATTGTGCTATACTTAACTGTGTTATACTAAACTGTGATTGTGTATTCTTGAGCAACTGATACTTTGGGAAATGGCACCCAGTAATCATACATACATACATACTTCCAGTGGCTCCAGATTAAGTTGTTGGATGGCTACTGAGACTTCCAATGGCCCCAGATTAAGTTGCTGGACACAACCATTGAGACATACATACAAACGTGAGGTCTTCGAAGATGAAGTGTAGACTCACGACTGATTGCTTAACTGTTGTGATGAACTTATACATGTTTAATCTTACTATATATATTAGCAGTGGGTTGTGAACACATAGGCTACAAGTCTCTTATGGCGGGACTTGTAACTGAGTGGATTTATGATGCCTTTGCTGTGTGACCATTTTTCTATAAACTTTATTTGTTAAACAAACTCTATGAACTCACCAACCTCGTGTTGACACTTTAGCATGTATTTTCAGGTTTTAACCAATGGCACGCTACTGGAGGTTTCGGCAGGGCATGGCATGGTCATAGAAGACTCTGATTATTTATATGAGGACCGTTTTAAACTATTTTAAGGGCCTACTTCCGCACTACTTTTAACGATGTAAATTCAATATTTTTGGTTAAACGATTTTATTCTAAATGATTAAAGTGAAAACCATTTTTGAACTAGTGTTGTAATACCAATTGAGTTACACCCCAGCTACACGTATGCTTCCGCTGGACCCGATTTTGGGGGTGTGACAGTTAGTTTATATGGTCTTTAGTCATGGCTATGCCATGACCTTGGTCATTGTTCCATGGTCTTGAGACTCAACCTTGGCTTTAGCTATGGTTGTGATCTGGGCTTTAGGTCATTCGACCTCTTTGTCTTTTTAAACAATAACAATTATATAGTGACTTATATATATATATATATATATATATATATATATATATATATATATATATATATATAAAATAGCTGTTAAGAAACTAAAGAAAATCTCATTCGTTGTTGGTTTTCTGGAGACGTGCACCTGCGTTTTTGAAGAAAACGTGATTCCGGACAACTTTCGTGCTTTAACGTTTCCATGAAACGGACCAGAAGGGCCTCTTTTTGCGTGTTTTATGTTCTGTCACAGAAACATTTGGCAGATTTGCCACAAAGTTTTGGTAATTTCAAATGGTCATAACTTTTGACTCGGGTACTCGTTTTGGGTGATTCAAATTGCTATGTTTTCCTTGTTAAGTCCTCTTTAACAGTAGGTAAGTTTCAAATATCATAAGTTAACATATATATATCATAACTTGTTTTACCAATTTTTATATATCATGAACATAATAACAAAACAATATATAGTAAGAATGAAATATAAATAGCATGAAAATGATATTTAGCAAGAAAGTATGTTAGGGTTTATCTTACAACTTGAGGCTTTCTAAAAGAAAGGTAAGTAACTAGTAAGGTACGGACTTTGATAGACTTAAGCTTCATCCTACTTCACTTCAAGCAATCTTTCTACCCTTGTATTCTTGAAAGAGAGATGATGAAAGTTGAGGTGACTTGAGTGGATTCAAACTCAAGAGAATCACCAAAGTTTATAAGGTTTGGAAGTATTTTGATTACCTAAAACCAAGCTAGGGTTTCTATGTTGATGAAGTACTTGAATCTTGTTTGTAACTAGAAGTAATTTAGCTAAGTGTGAGATGGTTTTGGTGTGTGATGATGGATGGCACAAAGAGGGGAGGGGGGCTTTTATAGGGTCTTAAGGAGGTTAGTTTCATTGACTTGTCAAACCTTGGAGACCAAGTTGTACACATGCATGCAATCTAAGGCCTCCTAGCATGAGATCAAGCCACATATGGGATGACTCCCCCCCCCTAAGTCGGTTCACAATACTTGGGGAGGAAGTGTTGGATTTTGATGGTATTATCCTACTTATGTAGCTAGTTTTGACTCCGTAAATTGCTAACCGTAAGTTGTTAAGTCACGAAACGTAAAACCGGGTATCCTAAAAATATGAAACTTGAAAGAATGACTAAACTTGTCAATATACTCCATAATAAAATATAAAATGAGTGGTAGGTTCTATTGGGTTGCTCAAACCCTGCTAAAACGGGAAACACGGGTCTAAAACGCGTAATACGTAAAACGTACGAAAGTTGCGTAAAATTGAGAAAAGTAAAATGTAACTTTTCTAATAGGATGATAATGACTTATAATATCTAGGCTGGGCTCAGTCTAGTGTCGGTTGGTATTTAATGTCTTTAAACTTAAAATCGTAAGCCTAAAAATCAAGGAATGACTTATAAAATCAAGGAATGATTTATAAAATCAAGAAATAATTTTTGGTCAAAGGAGGAGGGAAAAATATGTTGACTTATTCCAAAAATGTGAAAAATCAAATCGTCTTAGAAACGTGGTGCAGGTATATGCTAAGGTTACGGCTAAGTAAAAGTGCTTAAAAATGAAAATTCCTGTTTTTCGTGGCCGAGGTTTATTTGGTCATGTTTTTCTCAGTCATGATTTATTCTCAAATAAATCATGAGTGTATCAAACATTTTTCTGATACGGGGAAAATTAACGCGGCCGAGTTTCGTTGTGCATATAATTTTTCAATGACGTTTTACCCTAAAACGTGTAATTCCTTAATAACTTTCATGAAAATGATCTGATGAGTGTCAAACTTTTAATTTGCTATGGAAATGATTTATCACTCGAGGCCAGGAAACAAAAATGTCAAATTTCAGGAAAATTTTGGGAAAATGAATAGTAAAAGTGAATAGTAAAAATGAATAGTAAAATTTTTGGGAATAGAAATTAATCTGAAAATGCGAATTATTACATGGGAGGTCAAACAGGGTCAAACCCCGTTTTATATAAAAGGGTGGGGACTGGGAGTAGTTTGGGCCAGAGTGGTGGGCTGGTGTGTTTGTGTTTGGATCAGGCTTGGTTGGTTTTGGGTTTAATAATAACCAAGGGTCCATTTGTTTTATTTATTATCACAATGTCCAATATTGTAATTTCTGGATTTTTGAAGGTGGGTTTTGACAACTTTCTAAAAGTATTAGCAAGGGTAAAACTTGCCAAGTTTCAATCATGTAAGGACTATAGTCAACTTTTCCACTTTCTAAACTTCCAGGGACCTTTTCTGCGAAACTTTCATACTCCAGGGACCATACATGTAATTTTCTGAAATTGAAGGGTTGAACATGTAATTTCTCCATAGTTATCACAAGGATCAATATTGCCATTTAAGAATAGTACAAGGTTTACTTTTGATATTTTTCCATTTTTAAAACCTTAAGGAGTATATTTGACATTTTTTAACTTTAAATGACTTCTTTTGACAACTTATGAATCTCTAAGGACCTGAGATGATATTTAACATGTTTTAGATTAGCAGGGACTAGATTTGCCAATTTTTCAAAGTTCAAGGCCTAAAACTGTAAATTATGTGAAATATGTTGTTTTTCATCAGTTTTCAATCCTTTCGCATAAAAACACAATCCAGGGATATTTTATGTATTTTAAGGCATTCCTGTGTGTTTTTAGATGTTTTTGTAACTTAAATGTGACAGAAATAATGAGTATTTACACACTCATCAATCCCCCACACTAAACTATTGCTAGTCCCTAGCAATCTTTTGAGAAAATTTTAACGGATTTTTGTCTCTTTACCAAAACCATCACTTCTGGAGTAGCCAAATGTGTCAGTTCAAGTAAGAACTATGGTCCACTTAATAACCATGTGATTTTGAGCAAACCACCAGCTGTTAACGGATTTGATTAGTCTTTACCAAAAGCCGTTTGCTTCTGGACAAGCCAACTCTTGATAGACACAGTCAACATCTTGGTGAGCTGATTACCAATTATGGTTTTTCCACTGCCTTTACCACAAGCCATAATCTTGCGGGCTAGCCAACTCATTCACTTTTTAGGATATGGCGAGTTGATTTACCATACAATTTTGGGCAAATTGCAAGCCATCAACGGATCTGAGATATCTTTACCAAGAGCCGTTTGCTCCTGGATTAGCCAATCCTTTTGTGGGTTAGACATGGTGGACTGATAACCATTTATTGCATTTCTAAGTGTGAAAAAACTTTAAATTTTGATCAAATGAGGGTGCTTGATGGAACATGTGTTTGAATTCGTGAGAATGCCCCCCCCCCCCACACTTAGAAATGAATATTGCCCTCAATATTCAAAGCATCGGGTGTTAAACGAACACTTAGAACGTAAGAAGGAAATATTAAAAACCTTTATTTTAGTCTATTTACATATTAAAAACCTTTATTTTAGTCTAGCTTGACTCGACCTCGAATTAAATTATTCATGAGGAAGCTACTGTTTTTGATTACCGAGTCGCTAGCATGACTCGACCCCGAATTTAATTGTCCTTGATGAGTGTGTAAATACTCATCATTTTTAGTCAAATCTGAGCTGCAAAACGATTAAAAACACTCAAAAACGCATCTAAATACGAAAAAAATCCCAAAGATCGTGTTTTATATGTTTCTAATGCAAAACGAGTGAAAACAAACGAAAAACAAACAAAATTTGCATAATTGGCAGTTTCAGTTCCCCAACTTTCAAAATTTGACAAAACTAGTCCCTAAGCATTTATTTCAAAGAAAAGTCAACCCAAGCTCTTTAAAAGTCAAAACAAATCATAAATGATCTTTGGGTAAAAGTCAAAACAAATCACAATTGGTCCCTGTACTTTGGCTAATTGGCAAGTTTGGTCCCTGGAATTTAAATTTTTGGAAATTACAAATTATGGTCCTTTGATTATTCATATTTGGCAAGAATTAACCCTTGTACAACCTTTGAGGATATTACAATTTCAATCCCTGGATTTTCAGAATTTGCAAATATGATCCTTGTGGTAATTTCTTAACCAAGCGGACCAAGTTATTCCAAACCCAAACACCCTCTCAAGCCCAAAATAAATAAAACCTAACAAAACTACCAGCCCAAGGCCCAAACATTTTGTGTTTTAATAATAAAACCTGAGTCAACCGAAGTCAAATCCAACTCCATCCCTTTCATCCCTCCACCCCCGTGACTGCAAAACTCCAACCCTACCATCACCATCCACCCATCACCATCCCCATTTGTCCTCCATCCCTTCCCCCAATCCCACTACTTCTCAAAACCCCTCACAAACCATACCTACCCCAGCCATGTCACCAATCCACCACAACTCGTTTTGGCGCCAAAAAGAAATTCAAACGCTGAGATCACTTGGAAGACCATTCAAAGGATGAGATTTAATCAGAAGGGTCAAGGGAGCATCATGAAAACCCTAAAAGTCAGAGATGAAGCAAAGAGGAGCATCTTGTACCTACCACTTAGTTTAGTATAAATAGTGTGCTCTTGTAAGCCAAAATGGCATCCAACCTTAGTGTAAAAATATGTTTTCCTTCTATTCAAAGTATTGTAATTCTAGTTTTTCAGTTTAAATGAAGTTCCTTTCAAGTTTATTTTAAATTCAAATTTGGCTTAAGTTTCTTAATTGATTTTATTTCATTTTGAATGTTGTCAATCTTGGTTGATAAATGTTTCTTACAAGTTTTTGAAGTATTCTGAATCCAAAAGAAAGTAAAAACTCAGTTAAGAAAAGAAAAAGAAAATTAAAAGAAAAAAAAGTGGAAGAAGGAGAAAAGAAGCTATGGCAGAAATGGATTGGAGGATGGTCTAGAGCTCAGGGGAGCATTAGGTTGTTCTTGTGTTCTTTGGTTCTCAAAATTCCTCTCAGGCTGTGGATGTCAAGTAGGTTTACCAAGTATTTTGATAATAAGCTGCATTAGTTGTTAATTGCCTTTAATAATTGTTGTTTTCTACTTATCTAAGTTGTTTCATCAGTATATAGGTTAATTAGTTGATTAAATTAGGTAATTTAGTGATTAGCTTTGAAATCCTTAAAAACAGTTGGTGTATATGGTGTTTGGCATAAGCCTTTAGACTGAGTTGGTAATGTTATTTTGACCTCAGCTTGTTTGTTCATTGTTTTTAATATCTCATTAGTCCAAATCGACCATTGTGTGGTCTATTTTGAAGGAAAAGTCAAAAATCACAGCTTCATCATCACAACAGCTCAACTGTTGTGATTTAATTTGTCAACATCCTCAATTTGCTTCAAATCTAGTTAACTTTGCTGGAAGAAGTTCTCATTAGGGTTAATAAACATAAATCAGTCATTTAAGTTCAATCTAAATTCATTTTTTGTCAACTTTGTTCAAAAACTCAAAAAGTTAAACCACCCTTTAGGTAGAAAAGTCAAGTATTGCAAGAATTTTCATGAATTTAGGGGCAAGAACTAGGATCTGAAATTTCTTGTTCAATTAGTCTCCCAGTTCATCTTTAGATTCCCAATGTTTTTTTATTTTTGTGAATTTTTTTAGTGGGTCCCACCTGGCTCCAAAGTGACCTGCAGGGAAGGAATTCCCCTGTACCAGTTGTTGCAAAATTTAGATTACACCCAGATTCCTCATCTGTAGGAATTAGGGAGTGTTAATTGTTGATTTAGGAAGCTCCCTAGGTAGATTTTAGGTGTGTGTTTCTACTTTTCCATTAGTGCTTAATTAGTAGCTAAGTTTGAGCCTTGTTTTGGAACTTTTCTTCTTGGCTGCTACTGCTACACCTCAGTCACTTGAGGTGTTGGGTGTTCTTGTTTGAACTTGTTTGTACTTCTTGTTGTTATCAATCTTGTTGTTTGTTAGTATTGAATGGGCTATATAAGCAATAAGCTTGTTTAAGCTTATTTAGTATTAGTGGTTTGGGTGGGCAGTCACAAAAAGAAAGGCAAATCAGAAAAAGATTTTTGTAGTTAAATTTGGTTCTAAAATCTGTTTTAAATGTCAAGGATTGTTTCAATTGTTTTGAATCTGTTACCAAGTTTGAGTTTGAGTTTAACATTGTGTGATAATATCAAAAGAAAAAAAATATAATAAAAGTTGCAAAAAGTCTGGGTGGGATTCGAACCCCAGACCTCTTGCACACAGCCACAACACCACAACCACTGCGCCCTTGGGACTTTTTCGATCATTCCTTGCAAGATTTATTACTAGACCTGTGTTGAGTATTATAACCTTAATAAGCTTAACAACTTATAACTGCTTATCCTGAGCTTATTTTGTACTGAGTCTAGCTTGTTTTTATTTTTCCTAGAATAATATTAGTTTATAGTTTTTACTCAAAAAGTTTCATAATTTTCAGATTAGTTTTAGTATTTATTATAAATTAATTAATGTTTAATAGTAATTTAATTGTAATAAATAGAATTTTTTTCGAAAAATTAATTTTCTTTTTTCAAAAATTTTCTTTTATCTTTTAGTGCGTTAGAAAATTAATTAGAAACTCGTAGGACCTTCGTAGCTTAAAATTCACGTTTTATCTTGCGCACTCGGGTAATTTTTAATTAAACGTCTCGTTTCTAATTTGTTTAACGTTTTAGGATTCTCGATACCTAATTATGTTTTGCCGTAGTATTTTAGGTATTTCTTAGTTAGTTAGTTGCCTTAGGTTAATTTATTTTCACTTTCGTTAGTTAATTTTTCAAATTCGTTAATTTAACGTACCATAAAACCAAATAACCTTTCCATTCATACAAGATTTTAATCCCAATCTCATTCGAAGCTTTCCATTCACACCTCGTTGGGGTACGACCCGGGAAATCACTTCCCGGTCTCACAATTTGAATATCACTTTCACAAGTTTTGCGAGGTAATCGTTTTCCTAAATGGTTTACTCGAATTACTTCACGTTTATTTGTCTCACGACAAATTAAACCTCACGTTTGTTGATATTTTGATAAATTGTTGTTTGCACACACCAAAACACAACGAATCAAATGGCGCCGCTGCCGGGGAGGCTGTGTGTTGAAAGTCTCGATAAGGTTTAGACGATTAGTCTTGTAGAACCTTCGCAAGAAGTTACACTTTTATAAAACGTATAAAAAACCAAAAATATTTTTCTTTTGTTTCTAGTATATGTACTATATCTATAAAAGTTAAGAAAAACATAAAAAGATTTTCCCGTTTCATTGTTTAATAATTACAACATTAAAATCTTACCACCGCAAACCAAGGCAGAACACCTACCAACTGGGGGTGTGACCATAATAAGTTCCCAAACCAAAGATCAAAACTTGCCTTTGTATCACTTGCATTTTGGAAAACTTTTAAACGAGAAACACACTTTAAGAGGAGTCGAAACGGTATGTGGCGATCCAACGAACTTTGCCCAGTGAGAGATCCATTCTTCTCTCCCGCTCCTTTGTGCGTTTTTCTTTAGAAGTTGACCTTGCGTTATTGATTATTGGTTTAAGTTCCCTTGTCGTTAAAGTGGTATTGTTTTAATTGATATTTTTGTAGTGCATGTGCACACGTTCGTCTACATCAACAAGTCCTTTGCAATCGCTTAATAACATCCCAAGAAGAAGGCATAATCGACGACGTACCAATCGAATAGTCGAACCCGAGATTCGTACTATTCCTATCATAGCGGCCGAGCCTACTATGAATGAGCTTCTCCAAGCACCCATCGAGGGTTACGGAGATGCTATCATCATTCCAGCCATCGTTGCTGACAATTTCGAGATAAAGACGGGGTTGATAAACTTAGTCACCTCGCGTAAATTCTATGGTTTCGAGAGGGACGATCCTCAAGATCACATTCGATGGTTCAACAAAATCACGTCTACCATCAAATGCAAAAATGTTCCTGAGGAAGCTATCAAACTTCTTCTCTTCCCGTTTTCCCTCGAATGGGCTGCCAAAAATTGGCTAGACAAACAACCCCCTCGATCAATTGAAACGTAGGAAAATTTGGTCAAGAAGTTTGTTAATGAGTTCTTTCCTCCATCTAAAACCACCGCCCTCAAGAATGAGATCATGAAATTCACTCAGAAATTCGATGAATCATTCGGTGAGGCATGGGATTGTTACAGGGACATGCTTCGTAAATGTCCTCATCACAGTTTCTCCGAGTTAATGCAACTCGACACTTTCTATAATGGTGTGAGGCAAGTTGATCAAGACTCTCTTAATGCTTCCGCGGGTGGTAATTTCTTGAATCGAACCACCAAAGATGCTTTGATGATCATTGAAAATAAATCTAAGGTCCGCATTCCACGAAGCAAATTGGTTGTTTCCCAAGTTAATGTTGGTCCTTCTTCCTCATCACCCGTGGCTCAATCTAGCACCGATGCTAGACTTGACAAGCTCACGGAAGCTATTCATGCTTTGGTTCTCACCAAAGCAAAGAAAGTTTCTTCTCAACCTGCTGAAGTCAAAAAGGTTGACGTTTGTGTCACTTGTGGTGGTCCACACGCTTACTACAATTGTACTGCCACCGATGGCAATCCATTTGAAGTTAATGCGATAGCCGGTAGTTCTAATCAAGGAGGTAACCAATACTGTCCTCAAATGGAACCAAATTACCGAGCTAACAATCAAAGTGGTCCACCCGGTTTTTCTCAACCCAATAATCATAATCAATTCAATCAAAATCAACAACAAAGAAACCCGAATGTTCAAAACCAATTTCAGGCCCCTATGAACCAATATCAAAATCAAGGGGGAAATTACAACCAAGGTTCTCAAAATCAAGGAAACTTGAATAGAAACCAAGGTTATGGTAATTTCAATCAAGGAAACAATTTTCATGGTAATCAAAACCATGGAAATTTTCAAAATCAAGGTTTCAATCAAAACAACCGAGCTCAAAATTTTCCTCAAAATCAAACCGTTGTTCAACCTCAATCATCAACCGATGAGTTGTTGAAACAATTTATGAAAGCTCAAGAAGAAACTAACAGGTTGTTGATCGGTCAAATTTATGAACTAAAGAAGTCTTTAAATGATCGACCTTCGGGATCGGGAACGCTACCAAGCAACATGATCGCCAACCCGAAGGGCGATGTAAAGGCGATCACAACCCGTAGTGGAGTTTCTTATGATGGACCCGCGATTCCTACTACCTCATCTTCTTCTCCTCCTGAGGTAGTTGAACGTGAACATGAGGCTACAAAGGACAAAGTGCAAATTACAAGCTGACGAAGTACCGCACACGTCCAACCTCATGTTGTCCCAAAAACCAAATCCAAACCGGGAATTGTTTTTGAACCCTCGGAAAATCCCGTTCAACCAAAAGCTTCAATACCATATCCTTCACGTTTAAATGATCAAAGACTCCGTGAGCAAACTAATGATCAAATGAAAAAGTTTCTTGAAATTTATCAAAAATTACACTTCGACATTAGTTTCGCGGATGCTCTTCTGTATATGCCCAAGTTTGCTTCCACTTTCAAGAGTCTTCTAAGTAACAAAGAGAAACTATTTGAACTCACCAAAACTCGTTTGAATGAAAATTGTTCATCGGTGCTTCTAAAGAAACTTCCCGAAAAATTAGGAGACCTCGGAAAATTTCTCATTCCATGTGATTTCCAAAAGCTTGAGGAATGCTTCGCCTTGGCCAATCTTGGCGCTAGCATAAACCTCATGCCTTTCTCTATTTGGCAAAAACTTTCACTTCCCGAACTTACACCAACACGAATGACTTTAGAATTAGCAACCCGTTCGGTTACGATTCCGAAAGGTATTGCTGAAGATGTCTTTGTGAAGGTTGGCAGGTTCCATTTTCCTGCCGACTTCGTAGTCGTTGATTTTGATGTCGATCCTCGAGTCCCCCTTATTTTGGGAAGACCATTCTTAAAAACGGCTCGTGCATTAATCGACGTCTTCAAAGGAGAAATGACTCTTAGAGTTGGCGATGAAAAATTGGTGATAAACATTGAAAATACTTCAAAAGATCTTCTCGAACTTGAACGAGAAGCAATTAACCAAATTGATGTCATCGATGTTGCATGCGATGACTATTTTGAAGAAGTGTTAAATGTGCCAGTATCAATCAATCCTTCCATTGATGTCTCTCCCCCATCTCTTACTCCATTTTTGGGAGGTGACTTCATTTTGGAAGAAATTGAAGCTTGTTTGTCATGTGATTCTCATGTTGATAATGATTTAATCAATCCCGAGGAAGACATACTTCTATTTGAGAAGTTGCTCAATGATGATCCATCATCTCTTCCTCCAAAAGAACTTCATAATGTGGAAGTCAAAGATGTTGAAGAAACTGATGACTTTCCTGAGGTCGAACTCAAGGAACTTCCGCATCATCTCGAGTACGCATTTTTGGAGGGTGATGATAAGTTTCCCGTCATAATTGCTAAAGACTTGAATGAGGAAAACAAAACCGCTCTTCTCAAGGTTTTAAAGTCACACAAGCGAGCCATTGCTTGGAGACTTTCCGAAATCAAGGGTATTAACCCGGAATTTTGTATGCACAAGATTTTGATGGAGGATGACTTTAAACCGGTGGTTCAACAACAAAGACGGGTAAATCCTAAAATTCATGAGGTTATCAAGAAAGAGGTCATTAAACTCCTTGATGCCGGTTTGATTTATCCTATTTCGGATAGTCCTTGGGTGAGTCCCGTTCATTGTGTGCCCAAGAAAGGTGGCATAACAGTTGTAAAAAATGATGATAATGAGTTAATTCCTACTCGATTGGTAACGGGTTGGCGCGTTTGCATTGATTATCAAAAATTAAATGACGCCACCCGTAAAGACCATTTTCGATTACCTTTTATGGATCAAATGCTCGAAAGATTGGCGGGAAACGAATACTATCATTTCCTTGACGATTTTTCGGGTTATTTCCAAATTCCCATCGATCCTCAAGATCAAGAAAAAACGACTTTTACGTGTCCATATGGAACATTTGCTTATCGACGCATGCCTTTTGGCTTGTGCAATGCTCCGGGCACGTTTCAAAGATGCATGATGGCCATTTTTCACGACATGATCGAGTAAACAATGGAGGTCTTCATGGATGATTTTTCGGTCGTTGGGAATTCATTCGAATCATGTCTCGCCAATTTAGACAAAATGCTTCAAAGGTGTGAAGACACCAATCTTAGTCTAAATTGGGAGAAAAGTCATTTCATGGTCAAGGAAGGAATTGTCCTTGGCCATAAGATCTCCAAAAGTGGGATTGAGGTTGATAAAGCTAAAATCGATGTCATTGTTAAGCTTCCTCCTCCCACTACTGTCAAAGGTGTTCGGAGTTTCTTGGGTCATGCCGGCTTCTATCGTAGATTCATTCAAGATTTCTCGAAGATAGCTAGGCCTATGACCCGACTTTTTGAAAAAGAGACTCCATTTGTCTTTTCCGATGAGTGCAACGAAGCTTTTCAAAATCTCAAGAAAAAGCTTACCGAGGCACCCATTCTAGTTGCCCCCGATTGGGACCTACCTTTCGAACTTATGTGTGATGCAAGTGACTTTGCAATAGGTGCGGTCTTGGGGCAACGAAAAACCAAACATTTTCAGCCGATTCATTATTCAAGAAAAACCTTGACCGAAGCTCAAGCTCATTACACCACAACGGAAAAAGAATTACTAGCCGTGGTGTATGCGTTTGAGAAGTTTCGGCCATATTTGATCTTGACTAAATGCATAGTGTACACGGATCACTCGGCTCTAAAATATCTCTATTCCATGCAAGACGCAAAGTCGAGATTGCTCCGTTAGGTTCTCCTCCTACAAGAATTTGATATCATCATTCGTGATAAAAAGGGAGCCGAGAACCTCGCTGCTGACCATCTTTCCCGATTGGAGAATCCTCATCAAGGTGTTCTCGAGAAAAAGGAAATCAATGAAACATTTCCTCTCGAGACACTTAATGTGATTTCCTCTCGTGGTGATTCTAGTACCCCATGGTTTGCCGACTTTGCAAACTACCATGCGGGGAACTTCGTTGTTAAAGGGATGTAGTCCCACCAATAGAGCAAGTTTTTCAAAGATGTTAATCACTACTTTCGGGACGATCCCTATCTGTTTAAAATTTGTGCGGATCAGGTTATTCGAAGGTGTGTTCATGGCCAAGAAGCCATGAAAATCCTTAAGGCTTGTCATAATGGACCCATCGGGGGACATCATGGCCCGAACTACACCGCTCGAAAAGTATTTGTGTCCGGTTTTTATTGGCCCTCCATTTACAAATACGCCCATGACCTAGTCAAATCTTGCGACTCGTGTCAACGTCAAGGAAAGATCACACAAAGGGATGAAATGCCACAAAACGTCATCCAAGTTTGTGAGATCTTTGATGTTTGGGGCATAGACTTTATGGGGCCGTTCCCGTCTTCACGAGGGAACAAGTACATACTCGTGGCCGTTGACTACTTGTCAAAATGGGTCGAAGCAAAAGTTCTCCCAACCAACGATGCCCGAGTAGTTGTAAAGTTTTTGAAATCGCTCTTCTCTAGGTTTGGAACTCGCCGCGCTATCATTAGTGATCGCGGTACTCACTTTTGCAACGAACAATTTGCAAAAGTCATGCTCAAGTATGATGTCACTCACTGACTTGCCACCGCTTATCACCCACAAACAAGTGGGCAAGTGGAGGTTTCAAACCGTGGTTTGAAAAGGATTCTCGAAAGAACCGTAGGCGAAAACCGTGCCTCTTGGTCGGATAAATTAGATGACGCTCTATGGGCTTTTTGCACGGCTTATAAAACACCCATTGGGTGTACTCCTTATAAGCTCGTGTATGGAAAAGCTTGTCATCTACCGATTGAGCTCGAGCACAAGGCTTATTGGGCTTTGAAGAATGCCAATTTTGATTTTAAGTCTGCGGGTGATCACAGGAAAGTTCAACTCAATGAACTTCGTGATCAAGCTTACGAAAACTCTTTAATCTATAAAGAGAAAACAAAAAAGATCCATGACTCCAAAATTAAGAACCGAGTTTTCAACATTGGTGATCGATTCCTTCTTTTTAACTCTCGATTAAAGATCTTTTCGGGTAAGCTTAAAACCCGCTGGACTGGACATTTCACCGTTGCCAAAGTTTATCCTTATGGTACCGTCGAGTTATCTCAAGACGACGGTCCAAATTTCAAAGTAAATGGGCATCGGTTGAAACACTATTTTGGAGGGGACATACCACCCATTGTCCCGGACCTCCAAACTTTCCCCATGGACCAATGAATTCGGGGATCGAGTCAAGCTAGCGACTCGATAAACAAAAATAGGAGCAACAACATGGGTTTTCACTCGTGTATCTGATTTCCTTCTACTTTCTAACACCCTAGTGTGGGGGAGTGGCCACCCCCTGCAGCTATTTGAGATGTATATACCTTAAAAAAAAATGTGTGTTTGTACAAATAAAGTGAAAAATGCAAAATGACGTTCTCACAGTTAGCTTTTAATATTCTCGTCTTTCATTCAAAATTTCGGTATAATAGCCGGGACTTTGAATATTGAGGACAATATTCAATTCTAAGTGTGGGGGAGGGGAAAATTCTAGCGTATTTTATCAAATTATACCGTCTAGTACCCCCGTTTTTTGGCCAAAATTTAAAAAAAAAAAATTCACTTTATTTCAAAGTTTTTTGTAGTTATCAATTCGCCGTGTCTAAACAATAAAAGGATTGGCTAATCCAGGAGCAAATGGATCTCGGTAAAGATAGCTCAAACCCGTTGATGGCTTGCAATTTGCCAAAAATTGTATGGTTCCTCAACTCCCCATATCCTCAAAAGCTAATGAGTCGGCTAGCCCGCAATATTATGGCTTGTGGTAAAGGTAGTGGAAAAACCATAATTGGTAATCAACTCACCAAGATGTTGACTGTTCCATCAAGAGTTGGCTAGTCCAGGAGCAAACGGCTTCTGGTAAAGACAAATCAAAACCGTTGAAAGCTGGTGGTTTACTAAAAATCATATGGTCATCGGATGGACCATAACTCTTACTTGAACCCAAAACATCTGGCTACTCCAGAAGTGATGGATTTTGGTAAAGAGACTTCAAATCCATTAATTTTTCTCAAAAAGATTGCTAGGGAGTAGCAATAGTTTAGTGTGGGGGATTGATGAGTGTGTAAATACTCATCATTTTTAGTCAAATCTGAGCTGCAAAACGATTAAAAACACTAAAAAACGCATCTAAATACGAAGAAAATCCCAAAGATCGTGTTTTATATGTTTCTAATGCAAAACGAGTGAAAACAAACGAAAAACGAACAAAATTTGCATAATTGGCAGTTTCAGTCCCCCAACTTTAAAAATTTGACAAAACTATTCACTAAGCATTTATTTCAAAGAAAAGTCAACCCAAGCTCTTTAAAAGTCAAAACAAATCATAAATGATCTTTGGGTTAAAAAAGATTTGGAAAATTGCAAAATTGGTCCCTGTACTTTGGCTAATTCGCAAGTTTGGTCCCTAGAATTTAAATTTTTGGAAATTACAAATTATGGTCCTTTGATTATTCATATGTGGCAGGAATTAACCCTTGTACTACCTTTGGGGATATTAAAATTTCAGTCCCTGGATTTTCAGAATTTGCAAATATGATCCTTGTGGTAATTTCTTAACCAAGCGGACCAAGTTATTCCAAACCCAAACACCCTCTCAAGCCCAAAATAAATAAAACCTAAAAAAACTACCAACCCAAGGCCCAAACATTTTGTGTTTTAATAATAAAACCTGAGTCAACCAAAGTCAAATCCAACTCCATCCCTTTCATCCCTCCACCCCCGTGACTGCAAAACTCCAACCCTACCATCACCATCCACCCATCACCATCCCCATTTGTCCTCCATCCCTTCCCCCAATCCCACTACTTCTCAAAACCACTCACAAACCATACCTACCCCAGCCATGTCACCAATCCACAATAACTCGTTTTGGCGCCAAAAAGCAATTCAAAGGCTGAGATCACTTAGAAGACCATTCAAAGGATGGGATTTAATCAGTAGGGTCAAGGGAGCATCATGAAAACCTTAAAAGTCAGAGATGAAGCAAAGAGGAGCATCTTGTACCTACCACTTAGTTTAGTATAAATAGTGTGCTCTTATAAGCCAAAATGGCATCCAACCTTAGCGTAAAAATCTGTTTTCCTTCTATTCAAAGTATTGTAATTCTAGTTTTTCAGTTTAAATGAAGTTCCTTTCAAGTTTATTTTAAATTCGAATTTGGCTTAAGTTTCTTAATTGATTTTATTACATCTTGAATGTTGTCAATCTTGGTTGATAAATGTTTCTTACAAGTTTTTGAAGTATTCTGAATCCAAAAGAAAGTAAAAACTCAGTTAAGAAAAGAAAAAGAAAATTAAAAGAAAAAAAATGGAAGAAGGAGAAAAGAAGCTATGGCAGAAATGGATTGGAGGATGGTCTAGATTTCAGGGGAGCATTAGGTTGTTCTTGTGTTCTTTGGTTCTCAAAATTCCTCTCAGGCTGTGGATGTCAAGTTGGTATACCAAGTATTTTGATAATAAGCTGCATTAGTTGTTAATTTCCTTTAATAATTGTTGTTTTCTACTTATCTAAGTTGTTTCATCAGTATATAGGTTAATTAGTTGATTAAATTAGGTAATTTAGTGATTAGCTTTGAAATCCTTAAAAACAGTTGGTTTATAGGGTGTTTGGCATAAGCCTTTAGACTGAGTTGGTAATGTTATTTTGACCTCAGCTTGTTTGTTCATTGTTTTTAATATCACATTAGTCCAAATCGACCATTGTGTGGTCTGTTTTGAAGGAAAAGTCAAAAATCACAGATTCATCATCACAACAGCTCAATTGTTGTAATTTAATTTGTCAAGATCCTCAATTTGCTTCAAATCTAGTTAACTTTGCTGGAAGTAGTTCTCATTAGGGTTAATAAACATAAATCAGTCATTTAAGTTCAATCTAAATTCATTTTTTGTCAACTTTGTTCAAAAACTCAAAAAGTCAAACCACCCCTTAGGTAGAAAAGTCTAGTATTGCAAGAATTTTCATGAATTTAGGGGCTAGAATTAGGATCTGAAATTTCTTGTACAAGTAGTCTCCCAGTTCAACTTTAGATTCCAAAGGTTGTTTTGTTTTTGTGAATTTTTTAGTGGGTCCCACCTGGCTCCAAAGTGACTTGCAGGGAAGGAATTCCCCTGTACCAGTTGTTGCAAAATTTAGATTACACCCAGATTCTTCATCTGTAGGAATTATGGAGTGTTAATTGTTGATTTAGGAAGCTCCCTAGGTAGATTATAGGTTTGTGTTTCTACTTTTCCATTAGTGCTTAATTAGTAGCTAAGTTTGAGCCTTGTTTTGGAACTTTTCTTCTTGGCTGCTACTGCTACACCTCAGTCACTTGAGGTGTTGGGTGTTCTTGTTTGAACTTGTTTGTACTTCTTGTTGTTATCAATCTTGCTGATTGTTAGTATTGAATGGGCTGTATAAGCAATAAGCTTGTTTAAGCTTATTTAGTATTAGTGGTTTGGGTGGGCAGTCACAAAAAGAAAGGCAAAACATAAAAAGATTTTTGAAGTTAAATTTGATTCTTAAATATGTTTTAAAAATCAAGGATTGTTTCAATTGTTTTGAATCTGTTACCAAGTTTGAGTTTGAGTTTAACATTGTGTGATAAGATCAAAAGAAAAAAAAATATAATAAAAGTTGCAAAAAGTCTAGGTGGGATTCGAACCCCAGACCTCTTGCACAAAACCACAACACCACAACCACTGCGCCCTTGGGACTTTTTCAATCATTCCTTGCAAGATTTATTACTAGACCTGTGTTAAGTATTATAACCTTAATAAGCTTAACAGCTTATAACTGCTTATCCTGAGCTTATTTTGTACTGAGTCTAGCTTGTTTTTATTTTTCAGATTAGTTTTAGTATTTATTATAAATTAATTAGCGTTTAATAGTAATTTAATTGTAATAAATAGAATTTTATTTGAAAAATTAATTTTCTTTTTTCAAAAATTTTCTTTTATCTTTCAGTGCGTTAGAAAATTAATTAGAAACCCGTAGGACCTTCGTAGCTTAAAATTCACGTTTTATCTTGCGCACTCGCGTAATTTTTAATTAAACGTCTCGTTTCTAATTTGTTTAACGTTTTAGGATTCTCGATACCTAATTATGTTTTCCCGTAGTATTTTAGGTATTTCTTAATTAGTTAGTTGCCTTAGGTTAATTTATTTTCACTTTTGTTAGTTAATTTTTCAAATTCGTTAATTTAACGTACCACAAAACCAAAAAACCTTTCCATTCATACAACATTTTAATCCCAATCGCATTCGAAGCTTTCCATTCACACCTCGTTGGGGTACGACCCGGGAAATCACTTCTCGGTCTCACAATTTGAATATCACTTTCACAAGTTTTGCGAGGTAATCATTTTCCTAAACAATTTACTCGAATTACTTCACGTTTATTTGTCTCACGACAAATTAAACCTCACGTTTGTTGATATTTTGATAAATTGTTGTTTGCACACACCAAAACACAACGAATCAGTCCTTGGGGAAAGTTTGGAGATCCGGGACAACCATTGGTTGTATGTCCCCTCCAAAATAGTATTTTAACCGATGGCCATTCACTTTGAAGTTCGAACTGTCAGGTTGGGATAACTCAACAGTTCCATATGGAAATACTCATGTTACTGTTAATGGCCTAGACCAACGAGTTTTAAGCTTTCCTGAGAATATCTTTAATCGTGAATTGAAGAGAAGGACTCTGTCACCGATGTTGAAAAGACGGTTCTTAATTTTTGAGTCGTGAATCTTCTTGGTTTTTTCTTTGTAAATTAAAGAATTCTCATAAGCTTGATCACGAAGTTCGTTTAATTCGTTTAGTTGAACCTTGCGGTGATCACCCGCTGTCTGAAGGTCGAAATTTGCGTGTTTTAAGGCCCAGTAGGCCTTATGTTCTAATTCGATCGAAAGATGACATGCTTTCCTGTACACTAGCTTATATGGAGTACACCCGATGGGTGTTTTGTAAGCAGTGCGTAAAGCCCATAATGCATCATCCAGCTTATCTGACCAAGAGGCATGGTTTTCACCAACCGTCCTCTCCAGAATTCTCTTAATACCCCGATTCGAGACCTCCACCTGCCCACTTGTTTGGGGGTGATATGCTGTCGAAAGACGGTGAGTTACACCATATTTCAGCATCACTCTTGCAAATTGTTCATTGCAGAAGTGTGTGCCACGATCACTGATAATGGCACGAGGAGTCCCGAATCTGGCAAAGAGAGACTTCAAAAATTTTACAACAACTTAGGCGTCATTGGTGGGTAAATCTTTCGCCTCAACCCATTTAGACAAATAATCGATAGCCACGAGTATATATTTATTACCTCGTGAAGACGGGAATGGCCCCATAAAATCAATGCCCCACATATCAAATATTTCACAGACTTGGATGGCATTTTGTGGCATCTCATTCTTTTTGGAAATATTCCCGTGACGCTGGCAAGCCTCATAGGTTTTGATAAGTTCATGGGCGTCTTTGTAGATTGTGGGCCAAAAGAATCCCGAATCAAACACCTTTTTGGCGGTGTAGTTTGGGTTATGATGTCCCCCCGTGGGTCCATCATGACAAGCTTTAAGAATTTCCATGGCTTCTTGGCCATGGACACACCGTCGGATGACTTGATCCGCACATATTTTGAACAAGTAGGGGCGTCCCAGAAGTAATGTTTTACATCTTTAAAGTATTTTCTTTTCTTTTGGGACGACATCCCTTTCACAACGAAATAACCCGCATGGTAATTTGCAAAATCAAAAAACCATGGGGTAGTGGTATCATCCCAGGTAGAGATTAGATGGAGAGTCTCCAGAGGAAAAGTTTCATTAATTTCTTTTCTTTCGAGAATATCCTGATGAGGATTCTCTAACCGGGATAAGTGGTCAGCAGTAAGGTTCTCTGTTCCTTTTTTGTCTCGTATGATTATATCGAATTCCTGAAGGAGCAGGACCCATCGGAGCAGTCTTGGCTTTGCGTCCTCTTTAGCAAACAGGTATTTCAAAGCCGAGTGGTCCGTATACACCACGCATTTGGTTAGGATTAAGTAAGGCCTAAATTTCTCAAAGGCATATACCACAACTAATAATTCTTTTTCTGTGGTGGTATAGTGCGTTTGAGCTTCACTCATGGTCTTACTTGCGTAGTGTATTGGCTGAAAATGTTTTGTTTTGCGTTGCACCAGAACTGCACCAATAGCGAAGTCGCTAGCATCGCACATAAGTTCGAAGGGTAAGTCCCAGTCGGGGGCAACAAGGATCGGTGCCTCGGTGAGCCTTTTCTTTAAAGTAGAAAAAGCTTCGATGCACTCGGGGGAAAAGATGAAAGGAGTTTCCTTTTCAAGAAGATGACTCATGGGCCGGGCTATTTTGGAGAAATCCTGAATGACTCTCCAATAGAATCCGGCATGGCCGAGGAAACTCCTTATGTCTTTAACAGTGGTGGGATGAGGTAGCTTAGCAATAACATCAATTTTGTCCTTATCGACCTCAATCCCACTTTTTGAAATTTTATGGCCGAGGACAATGCCCTCCTTAACCATAAAATGGCTCTTCTCCCAGTTTAGACAAAGATTAGTGTCTTCACAACGTTGAAGCATCTTTTCTAAATGGGAGAGGCATGAGTCGAAAGAATTCCCGATGACTGAGAAGTCATCCATGAATACCTCCATGGTTTTCCCGATCATATCATGGAAAATAGCCATCATGCACCTCTGGAAAGTGCCTGGAGCATTGCATAACCCAAAAGGCATGCGACGATAGGCAAACGTCCCGTAAGGGCATGTGAAGGTAGCCTTCTCTTGATCCTTAGGATCAATGGGAGTCTGGAAGTAACCCGAGAAGCCATCGAGGAAGCAATAATACTCATTCCCTGCTAGTCTCTCGAGCATTTGATCCATAAAGGGCAGAGGAAAATGGTCCTTGCGGGTGGCTTCGTTAAGCTTTCTGTAATCGATACATACTCGCCACCCTGTAACCAACCGAGTTGGTATCAACTCGTTATCCTCATTTGTGACAACCGTGATGCCACCCTTTTTTGGAACACAATGTATTGGGCTAATCCAAGGACTGTCTGATATAGGGTAAATCAACCCCGCATCGAGAAGTTTGATAACTTCTTGCTTGATAACTTCGTGGATTTTTGGATTTACCCTTCTTTGATGCTGCACATCAGGTTTAAAGTCCTCTTCCATTAGGATTTTGTGTGTATAAAAATCCGGGTTAATACCCTTTATGTCTGAGAGCTTCCAAGCAATTACTTGCTTGTGGGACTTTAAAACCTTAAGGAGCGCGGTTTTCTCCTCATCCTTTAAATCTTTCGCAATAATGACTGGTAATTTATCGTTACCTTCCAAGAATGCATATTCTAGATGAGGAGGCAGGTCCTTAAGTTCGACCTCAGGGAAATCATCATTTTTCTCAACATATTTGATTTATGCGTTATGAAGTTGTTGAGGCAGAACCGGAAGAGGAGAAGGATCTTTGTTTAATAATTTCTCAAGGAGAAAGATATCCTCCTCCGGGTCAATCTCTTGGTTATCAATTCCTTCTGGAACTGAATCACTTTTGAGAAAGGCCTCTATTTCCTCAAGGACGAAATTACTTCCCTTAAACGGAGTGAGGGAAGGAGAAGAATTAGCGATTATGGGGTGAGAAGAGGGAGTGGGATTGCCACTTGGAGAACTATCAGCGAATCCAAGGATTTCCTGAGCATACTCCTCGGATGCAATGTCTATGACATCAATTCGGTTGACCGATTTAGCATCATAATTCGAGGAGTATCTCGAGGTGTGATCAAGGTTGAACGTTATCGCTTCAGTGCCAACTTGTAACGTGATTTCCTCATTGAAAGCATCGATGAGTGCACGACCCGTCCTTAAGAATCCTCTCCCAAGAATAAGAGGAACTCTTGGATCCGCATCGAAATCAACAACGACAAAGTCTTCCGGAAAATGAAACTTTCCCACTCTTACAAATACCAAGGGGACGTGAAATTGAACGGTCTGCAAGCTCGAGAGTCATGCATGTGGGACTAAGTGCCTGAAGAGAGAGCTTTTTCCAAACTGAGTAGGGCATTAAGTTGATGCTTGCACCAAGATTGGCCAAGGCAAAACACTCAACCATCCCTGGGAAATTACATGGTACTAGAAATTTCCCGGGGTCTCCTAGCTTCTCGGGCAGCTGTTTCAACAGAACTGCAGAGCAGTTTTCATTGAGTGGAGTTCGTGCCATTTCAAATAGTTTCTCTTTATTTCCCAATAAGTTTTTGATTGTTGATGCAAATTTGGGCATTAATATGAGAACATCCGCGAAACTAATATCAAAGTGTAGCTCTTGGAAAATTTGGAAAATTTTTTCCATCTGATGATTAGCTTTTTCACGGAGCTTCTGATCTTGCAATCGCGAGGGATATGGAATTGATGGTTTTGGGTTGGCTTTTGGGATTTCAACAGGACCTTCGGGAGTTTCAAACACGACTCTTTTAGGGGGAGTCGGGACCGGTACAACTAGAGGAGGGATGTCAGTGGTACCTCCGTTATTAGTAGGAAGTACCGTATCCGTAGTATCCTCAGTATCACATTCCTCTACCTGGACAGGAGAAGTGGTAGAAGGGGATGTGGGTCCTTTATAAGATACTCCACTTCTTGTGGTGATCGCCTTTGCATCGCCCCTCAGATTATCGATCGTGTTGCTAGGTAAAATACCTGAGCCCGAGGGTCGATCATTTAAAGACTTCTTCAATTCAGAGATTTGACTAGCAGCACTTTGTTCAGTTCATCTTGGGATTTCATAAACTTTTTTAATAACTCATCAGATGATGGTCCAGTTGGAACAATGGCTTGATTTTGGTGTGGAAAATTTTGAGCCTGATTGTTTTGGAAATTCCCATGTTGCTGGTTGTTATTACCCTGGAAGTGGTTTTGTTGAAAATTACCCTGATGGTAATTGTTCTGACCTTGATTACGGTTATAATTTCCTTGGTTTTGATTGTTTTGAACATGGTGCTGACCAGAGTTGAAATTCCCTTGGTTGCTAAAACCTTGGTTCATCCGGTTCTTGTTCTGATTCTGGTTAAAGTTCTAGTTTCTGTTTTGACCATTTTGGTTCTGGGATTGATTAAATCCCGGTGGTCCAATGTAATTATTGGAACGATAGCTCAACAGATTTTGGTCCCCTTGCGGTGGGTAGGAATTACCTCCCGTATTGTAGGAACCTTGGGCTGCGAATACGTTCTCTTGAGTGAAGCCACCGGAGGCTGGGCACCTCATGGTACGGGTGTGGACCACCACAGGTTTCACAACTGATAGTTTTATTTTGCTGATTATGATTTGTCTGGTGAATTCGGAGAACCGCAGCAGACAAATCATCAAATTTTCTAGTAAGGGCAGCTATTTCATTATTTGCCGGAGTGACTGACTTACATGAGTCATTCCTCTCTGCAGAGGAGTCCCAAAAATTGTGATGGGCAGTCATGTTTTCGATTAAGTCATAACACTCTTTAGGGGTCCTTTTCATAAAGGTGCCCCCAGCAGCAGCATTGATGTTGTCACGATGACGAAGTGTCAAACCATTATAAATTGTATCAATAATGGTGACAAGAAGCATGTTATGATTGGGACGCCGATCAATAGCAAATTTGTAGCGTTCCCATGCCTCAAATAAGGACTCTTCGGGAACCTGTCTGAAGTTACTAATATCGTTTCTCAGCTTTGTAACCATGGATGGTGGAAAATATTTAGCCAAGAACTTAGTAACCATCTCATCAAAGGTATGGTGAGAGAATAGGGGAACAAGTATAAACGTAGGCCGTCTTCGGTGACGCCATTTTGTTTCATGCTTTGGGTGACGGTTAAAAATTTATCAATATGCTTGTTAGCATCGTCACCCGGCAAACCGTAGAACTGACATGAATTTTGGACTTGTTGGATCATATTGTGTTTTAGTCCAAAATCCGTGGCTCCAATTGTGAGTGGTGCAATGGGTCCACCCCTCCCGTGCATGGTAGGTTGACATAGTTCCTCCATTGTTCGGGTGTCAGGAACTACATCCTCCTTGGGAGGGATTGGGGGCTCGTTGTTCATTTTTAGTGTGTGTTCTTCTTCAACAGTACGTAACTCAGTTACGTTTCTATGACGATTACGTAGTGATTGTGAACGAGTGCGCATGCACTAAAAACAATTTTTTTCAAAACAAGCTCGAGGCAAAACCACAGTGAACTTAAATCAATAATCACAGGTGAATGGCTTCTTTATAAAAGGTACACCACCCACAGGGATAAAATGGCAAGTTTTTATCTTAAGTTTGGGAACTTATTATGTTCACACCCCCAGTTGGTAGGTGTTTTGCCTTGGTTTGCGGTGGTAAACTTTTATGTAATTATATTCACAGTAAAATGTTTTTTGGCTTTTCATGTATGGGTGAAAAAACTTGGACAATATTTTTGGAACTGGTTCGTTAACCGAAATCGATCCTTTAAGATTACTCGCAGGCTGGCAAGAGGGAATGAATGGATCCCTCTTCAGTTCACAATTTAATGTCAGAACTTA
Organism: Artemisia argyi; assembly: GCA_030686995.1. Classification (NCBI taxonomy): domain Eukaryota; kingdom Viridiplantae; phylum Streptophyta; class Magnoliopsida; order Asterales; family Asteraceae; genus Artemisia; species Artemisia argyi. The sequence goes on along the minus strand of CM060700.1, from coordinate 156,369,843 downwards.
CCTTATACCAACTGTTTCAGGTTGTAATCTTAAAGATAACGAAGTAATTTAACTTTACAGTCTGTTTTGTTGTTTATTATTTTTTTGGTGTTTTTAACACTTCAGGAAAAGTGTTAATGAACTTTTTCATATATGATTTTGATTTTCACAAAAATTTACAAAGTGGTTATATTTGTACAGGAGGGGTTTTGAAAACCACTAAACCTAAAACATTTTGAAATACGCAACAACCTCCCTGGCAGCGGCGCCAAATTTTGACTCCTCCCAAACCAACCAGTCAACCGGGTGCAGTTGATAGGCCCACCTGGGAGAGAAAAGTCAAGTGTTTATAATCCGTGGAAGTACAGGGAAATCCCGGCTCTTTAAGTCCCAACGAGATTGAAATTGTATTTTGAACGTTTATGGGAATAAGTGGCACCGAGGACAGTAACCAATATGATTGGGGAATGATTACACTACTGATTGCTTGGTATTTGAACAATTTGGAATAATATTAACAATCACAGAGATACAGATATAATTACAGATACACAAAATGGAAAATCAGATTACAAACAGAGAAAAGTGGGGTTTAACAATTTTACAACTACAGGGGGTGCAAGTGAAACTTTTTCAAACTTTAAATAAAAAGAAAATTTAAAATGACAATGAAATTATTTAAATGATTAATTTAATATTTAAATACTAATTAATTAATTAAAACTATTGAAAGAGTGATTTAAATCTAATTTAAATTAAACTAAAAATGATAAAGATTACAAACTAAACTAAAAACTTGCAAAAATATTTTATAAACCTTTAAAAGAACTTGAAGAAAGTATAAAAATTAAAAAGAAATATTTTGGTCTTTTTATGAGTTTTCTTTTAATTAATTACTAATTATATTAATTAAACTATTTTACCTATTTTAAATTACTAATAATACTAAAATGACTTAGAAAATTATATAAAAATTTATAAAACTAATTAACCATCACAGGAATCCTAAAAAATTATAAAAAGTTGGTTTTATGTATTTTTAAACTAATTTACTAATTATTATTCTAATTATTAATTAATTACCAATTAAACTATTTATATTATAAAAATAGAGAATGAAGAGTAGAAATTTTAGAAAAATTCCTAAAAATGTTTTAACTTATATAAAAACTAGGAAAATTATAAAACTAGGTGTTACTTAATAAAATCTAATTTTGCTATTTAATACTTTAATATTAATTAATAATTAATCAAACTAATATTAATTCTAAATATCACTAAATGACAAAAGAAAAATCTAGAAAAATTTATAAAAGTACTTTAATATGAAAGGGATTTAATAAAAATATAAAAATGTAATAGTGCTTAAAAATAAGCTGAAAAGAAAATTAAAAAGATAATTTCTATTAAATAGAAGCTATCACTAATATTAAATATGGATTTTTCTAATTTTTCTTTTACAAAACTAATTTACTACTAAAAACAAGCAACTTTTACAAAGGAACTTATGTTGTAGCTTATTAATAAGCTGTGTGTATTCCAAAATGCTTAACAGTTGAGGTTTAGCTTATTAGGATTTATGGCTGCTTGAATAAGTTACAATAAAAAGCCACAGATCAAAAATAAGCAATCTAATAAAGATAATGACTGGAAATAAGCACAATGGAACCAAATAAGCACACATAATAAGCCAGGATTACCAAATAAGCAATTCGAAATGACCTCAGACCAAAACAGGCCAAACTAAGCACCTTTGGACCTCTGTGGGGTCCACAGAGGTAAGAGGGGGTCCAAATTGAACCTTGACCTTCCAAGTTGACCTGGTCAACTCTCAAATAAGCCAATAAGCTAGGCTTATTGCTTATTAATGAAGTATTGGTGGGGCTTGGAAGTTAGGGTTAAACACTGAGTACTCAGTGTACTCAGTCAAATGGGACAAAGTTTAGGTTGATTGCAGCCCTATCTCATAGGCTAGAAAAGAGCAAATAAGCACAGAACCTTAGAGATGGGCTTATGGGGTTTTCAAAAGGCCAAGAAACTTAAAGTGGGGCCCACTATTGAAGTCTGTGCAAGCTTATGAAAATTGGTGATTATCCTGTGCACAAGGGAGGTTCTTCCCGTGCAGGTAAAAATAAGCTAGTCTATAAGCTACAATAAGGATCCCAAATTTATGCTGAATACAGATTATTGAAGCTTAGGTGATATATTTTAACCTCTGAAAGTTTGAAGGCCAGAATAAATTCACAAAATTCTAGAAAAATCCTTGAATATTTGGTTTTCTACCTAAGTATGCAATTTTGACTTTTATAGATACTAAGCTAAGTTGACCAAAGTGAAATTCTAACTTGATTTTCTGGTTGATTGTGTTATAATAAGCTATGTGAAGGCAAAATTAAGCTAAATCACTAACTTGTGAATGGTTATGGGGCATATGCTATTCTAAATCCAACACAGAATGGTATTAAGCCTAATTGAGTGTGATTTTGACTTTCTTATGAATAAGGCTAGGTTTTGAGTGTTGTTCTGAGTTAGTATAACACTAAGAAACTTGAATGAACAAGAAACAACAACAATAGATGGCCTAATCACAGAGAAACATGCTAATCCAAACACTACCTTTTTCAACCGTTTCACTAAGTTTCTGAGTATGAGACCTATTTTAACCAAACTAATGATCCATACACACTAATCAACTATATTAAAGATTAAATTAACAAGGGAAATCAGACAAAGAACATCAGAATACTAAATATGAAAAAGGGATGATTTTACAACTGCCTTCCAAGCTTGCTTCCAGTGAACCAGAACTAAGTACCACACCTATTAGCTTCCACAAGCTTCTAAACCAGAATGCCATCCAATATGTGCCCTGCTCCAGCCTTGATCACCATGGAACCTTGATTTTTGATTTTTTCTTTATTTTTCTTATTTTTTTGTATTTTTCTCTTTTATAACTAATGCTGAGTTTTATGGTTTCTAATAGCTTATAAAAGCTATATGAGAAGCTTATATGAGCTTATGAGTCCATATTATCAACTAGAAACAACAATGAAGCTTATTGAGAAATTTGAAATAAAAGTAAACTTGCAATAACTGATAATTGAACTGAGGAACTGAAATTGAAACTGAAAATAACTTTGATTATCACTGAGAATCTTAGAATTACACCTTGAAAGCTTAAAGATACAATGGAAACTTGAAATTGACTAATATGATTTTTAAAAGAAACTAAGTTATTCAACACACCTATCTCCTTGCATCTTCTTCCTTTTATACTTGAAAATTAGGGTTTGAGGACACCTTCTGAGCAAATCCCATCAAAAATCTTGGCCGTTGGATGACTGAAACCAATCTCATCCGTTTAAACTACTTTTGGCTCCAAAAGTAAAATAGATAGCTTGTGGCCGTTTCATTGCAATTGAAGAATTTTGGGAGCTTGTAGAGGTGGAGGGGATAAGGTTGGATAGTAAGGATTGAGTTGGGGGCAAGTTGGTTGAGTTGCAGCAGAAAAACAGGGGTGTGAGGTGAAAATGGAGTGTTGAGTGGTGGGGAAGCATTAAATGCTTAGTGGGAGTGAAATGAGTTGGGGGGACGAGGTGGAGTAGCCAAGTTGGGAGAGGTGAGGTGGTGGAAAACCACCTGGTTTCAGGTATGCAGGGGTGGAGGTGGAGGGTGAACAGTGTTGGCGGTTTTGGGAGGTCAAACGGGGTCAAACCCTGTTTTATATAAAAGGGTGTGGGCTGGGAGTAGTTTGGGCTTGAGTGGTGGGCTGGTGTGTTTGTGTTTGGATCAGGCTTGGTTGGTTTTGGGTTTAATAATAACCAAGGGTCCGTTTGTTTTGTTTATTGTCACAAGGACCAGTATTGTAATTTCTGGATTTTTGAGCTTGGGTTTTGACAACTTTCCAAAAGTATTAGCAAGGGTAAAACTTGCCAAGTTTCAATAATGTAAGGACTATAGTCGACTTTTCCACTTTCTAAACTTCCAGGGACCTTTTCTGCCAAACTTTCAAACTCTATGGACCATACATGTAATTTTCTGAAAGTTGAAGAGTTGAACATGTAATTTCTCCATAGTTATCACAAGGACCAATATTGCCATTTAAGAATAGTACAAGGTTTACTTTTGATATTTTTCCATTTTTAAAACCTTAAGGACTATATTTGAGATTTTTCAAACTTGAGGGACTAAAGTTGCCATTTTGTAAATTTTAACTTTAAAGAACTTCTTTTGACAACTTATGAATCCCTAAGGACCTTAGATGATATTTAACATGTTTTGGATTATCAAGGACTAGATTTGCCAATTTTTCAAAGTTCAAGGACTGAAATTGTAAATTATGTGAAATATGTTGTTTTTCATCAGTTTTCAATCCTTTTGCATAAAAACACAATCCAGGGATACTTTATGTATTTTAAGGCATTCCTGTGTGTTTTCAGATGTTTTTGTAACTTAAATGTGACAGAAATGATGAGTATTTACACACACATCAAGGATCCCGAGATAGCCCAGGAGGTTGAAGTAGTCCTACAAGTAGGTTGGTGTAAAAATCATGGTTGTAAATATCGCTCGGCGGTACCTCAACGGTCAACCCCCGCCAAGCGCCATATCGGTCTTGGCGGTGATATATCAGTGATATATCGGAGACCATAAATTATAAAGGAATTTATTTAAAAAAAAACTAAAAACTTTAACATTCTTGAAAAATAAAAGCCACAAGTCCTTAATTATTTATCAAATAAAAAAAGACCGTTTTTTGACCGAGTTTGACCGATTTTTGACCAATTTGACCGATTTTGACCAAACCGATAAATTTGACCGATAAGTGAAATAATGTATCGGTCGACCACCGATATATCAGCCTCCAAGATCGATATTTACAACACTGGTAAAAATTGACCTTATATTGCTTTTCCAGCAGGTTGGTGTTGTGTTTTATATGTTAATGTACCTTATATGATTATAGATATGTTTGTGAGTGCAATTTAGTTAAGGCTTCACCATCATGTAAAAATTAATCATTTTGTATCTTTTGCGTAGATAGTATATAAGGGGTACTAAACTACTAGTTTTAAGTTCTGAACATAAGTTATCATTAGTTCCTAATATGTTTATTTGCTATTTTAGGATGCACTTGTGGATTTAGAGTTGGATTATGGGAGTGACACTCAAAGCAATGCAAAGATCGAACCGACAAAGGCTGAGGAGGAAGCTATTGCTAGGGGTTTGCAGGTTCTTTTTTACCCTCATTTGTATGTTTGCTTTGCACAATGTAAATGACTTATATATCATATTTGTAATTGCTTTACGGAAAACTATGAATGACCATATATTTCTAATTTTTGTGTCTCATTAGACGATAAAGAATGATGATCTGGAGGAAATACGGGAGTTAGTATCTAGTACATATGGAGCTGTTTATTATGGGAAATGGAAGGGTTCAGATGTAGCAATCAAAATAATTAAAGCCAGTTGTTTTGCTGGGAGACCATCTGGAAGAGAGCGTTTGGTATGATTGCATTAATGCTCTTTTCTTCTGTCATTTACTTTTTAACTGCTCAATATGTTCTATTGAAGTTCTATGTGTGTTATTTGCTTTTGAGTTTACTCGATCACTGTTAGTGGTCTCCCATGGCAAGTCACTTAACGAAAGGACTGAGTATTGCTTCACATGGATAGCCTATATGTATAAATCTTCTAGCATAACACAATTAAAAAGGTGATTAGTTATTAGTTACAAATTGATCGCATTGTAGTTCATGTGTCAATTTTTCAAGACAATAGATCACTCAATGAAGTATGTTCTGCGTGGTTAAAAAACCTTCTAACAACGATATGTAGGATTCATCTTTTTTAATAGACTAACAATAGATGGCATATCAAGATCAACCCTCTCCCTCCTCCCCAATAAACTTGGCTCTCCATGAGTCCATGTGTTTGATAAAACTGGATTTACTCTGTAACAAATATCCTTTAGTTACTCTGTAATTCATAAAACTGGATTTACCACCACTTAAAGTGTGTTTGATAAGTTATACCTAAGGTAATTAGATTAACAAATGAGTCTATTCTTGCTGTGTTAATAGATAAGCACATCAAAAGGTATTCAGAAGAAACCACTGACAAACTTCTGGTTCCTAATTGAATGCTTTATCAAAGATTCGTGGATAGGGTTATAACTGTCTTTGTTGTTGAGTTTGATATGGTTGATGGCATAGACCGTCAATATTAGGACAATCTGTATATCAGAAATTATCTTGAAGATGGTTTCACATTCATTATTTATAGCCGTGATTGGTAAATTTGCTCTATTGGATCCTCCCTTTTAATTATTTTTTTCCATTTATTTATGTGTATAAATTGCATATTTCTTGAAGGAGGTGCTGATTTTAAGTTCATTTTGGAGCGACAAGCGTCCATTAGAGAACAAAGAGTTGAACGCCATCATTAGTGCACAGTTTTATATTCTGGCGCGATTAATCCCATATAATAATGTTCAATTATATTAAATTCTAGTCTTTTTCTTTGTAGTTTGTTGAATTCTAGTGTTTTAATTTAGATTTTGTATAGGAATTATCTTTAGTTGAATTGAGGTATTATCTTCATTTACTTTGTTGATTTCAACGTTTGTAGTGTATTTTAATCACTTTATATATATTTGATGCATTTATATATATTTCTTTATTAAAAAAAAGCCTCTCTAAAATTTTTCAATTTCAAAAAAATTGGAAAATTTTAGAAATGATTTTTTCTAATAAAATATATTTATTAAAAAGACATGTTTTGAGATAAAAACATATCTTTTTACTTTATGTAAAAATAGGTTGGATGCTTTAAAGACATGTTGTATGAGAACCGGTGTCAATGTCCAATAAAAATATGTTTGCTTACTCTATAATGGAGACTCATTTTAAAAAGAAAACCAGTGTCGATGCTTCTAATAGATATAGGTTTCCAAACCAGTTTCTATATGTTTAGATCATGGAGATACCCCCTTTAGAGAGTGGTTCGAAAACCACTCTTCATGGGTCATTTTGATCGGTTTCTGTGAGATTTTTTGTAGTAGTGTACCACGCTCCCCCTAATATTTCCAGGACATAATACGCATCTTTCTTTGGCTCCCTCTCTTTAGTCATACGAATCAAAAATGATGATAATAATAATAATAATAATAATAATAATAATAATAATAATAATAATAATAATAATAATAATAATAATAAAACGTAAACCTAACGCAAACACAAAACGGCGGTTGCATACACTTTCTTTGTTCCTTCTCATTCGACTCCAAGGGTATGCAAAGGAGGTGCGTTGTGTGCTATCGTGTTCGTGATCGTGGTTGATATTGCTAGCTTGATTGGTTTGGACGTAGGTTTGTTTTGTTCGAAAGGAAGGGTTAACGTGGATGTCTTGATTTCTGTTCGGCTGGTATTTGGTATTCGATCAAGTGATGTATTCCTTTGCTTCGACACGCTATGAGGGTAACGTCATCATAACCTTGTATTTCTTTTACTCTTTTCTGTTCTATCATCGTGTTGTGTTTTCTATTTCGGTTGCATACTTTTAACGTCTAATAAGATCACATAAAATCATACGAGACCTCACATGAAATAACGAAAAGCAAAACATGTTTAATCAACCTTTAAACCTACATGTGTTTTACAGATGTGAGGCGTGATTGTGTGGCTTAAAACTATTATAAATCTACCTATAAGTCGAATGGATAAAAGAATTATAGAACTTGTTTCCTATGAATCATAATCTGTTGCATTGCCACTATTATGATTTCTGATCTTTATACGCCTGATATACTTGATTCATTTGATAGTATGATTTCGTATGAAGACCCTTTTAAAAAATATATAACGTGATGACTTTTGAGAAAAAAACTATTTTAGAAATAATTTCTGTGATTACGATATGATGCCAGTTTTATATGAAGGTTTTAACGAATTTTATGAAATGTGTTTTTTAAAGGAATACTTTTACGATAAAAAGGTTTTAAATAATTTTTAAAAGTCCTTAATATGTTTTATTAGTAAGATTCCTCATGACTTTCTTTAACATCTTTTGATTATTTAACTTCAAATTTTGAACCTTTGCTATGAACCCTTTTGCTATTATGAACCTTTGATTTGAACCTCATGATATGAATCTTTGATTTGGACTTTTGACTTGAACCATTGCTATGATCCCTTATATGATCCATATTTGATCGATCTATTTATGTTATGATTTGCTTGATTTTTGTTGCATGCTATAGCTCTTATTCTTATAGCATTCCTATGCCCTATTTGTTGCCCATTATTTGATTAATTTGTAGCCAGTCATGGGGAGTCCATGGCCTTGCCACTGATGCACCAGTGGTATTGACACTATCTGTGGAGATGGGTTGTAGTCCACAGCGTTCCCTTTAAGCTAGCTATTCAGGCCTATATTTATTATTGTATATGTTTACTTAGCCTAGAGCTGTGTGCATATATATTTGTTTTACAGGGGGCATATGGATGCATCCTAGGTACTTTGTTTAGTATTATTCGGTGAATGTTTTGGTGTCTGTGCAATACACCCCTTTCACATTTGGTACAATGGAGGTCATGACTCCTATGTACATTTAGTATATATATTGTTGGGCATTCCTATTTGTTTTACTTCTCTATGATTCTTATTATCTTGTCATCTCTAATGTGATTAACTTATGCTTGCAATATTTATTTTTCTTACACTTATGACTCATTTCATTTCCTTGAGTCTCCATTATCCGTATTTCCTTTGATCATATTCTATGTTTCCATATTCTTGATTTCTATCTCAGCAGGTTCGCTTGGACTTATGTCGTTGATGCGTGGGAATCGCAACAAGCTTTACCTCTCGAGGGATCTCGAGAAGCTTACAACCCCCACCAGGCAGTGTACCTGATCGTTGTAGTATAGTATAATGACAAGTACCGGGGGATTGATCGTTCAGCTTGGGAATAGTGTCGCTAGGATTAGAAAGCCTAAATACTAGTTCTAAAGGTGAGGGATGATTATTTTTGTTTTTTTATATTTTATGGAAAGCAAGTTAAAATATCGGGTTTTGAAAGAGTGGGCGGAATTAGTTGCTATTCAACTAACCCAAAACTAAGATTCAATCAAAATAAAATAATAAAAATGAAAATAAACTAATTATACTACGGTTGTGAGCAGTAATTGGAGAAAATGTGTTTACTTAGACTTCATTACTCCCTAGATATCTTTTACACGTTAATTACTTGTTATAATTGCATGGATGACGGATCGTATTCCTTAATACCATTCATGGGGTGGCATACATAACTCCCCAATTCTATGAGCTCTTATCTCCTCTTACACCATGACCCAGCACAACTATAGGGATTGTAAATAGTGGCTCATGCATTAAATACAACCAATAAAGACCTAGTACGCCTCGGTTCATGTTTCTTAAGACGTTCAAGCATGTTACCATTTGGAGATCTGCCAGTTTTCTTAAGCCTAACATATAAAATCATTCATCCAATACAAGAATAAACAAGTAATCAACACATAATCAACATCTAGGTTTCATTAGATCTAAGCAAACACAAAGGAGATCTAGCCTAGCATAATGGAATTGAGACAAGAACAAGATATAGACAACCAACACATAGACATATTGATTGAATTAGAAGAATACTTATCTCAATTACAATGCAAGGTATCAAGGGTTTGGAACCCTTGAAAAACCTGTAAAAGATGCACCAAATTCGTCTTTAGGGTTTCACCAAAACTTCTCTTTTTTTTAATGTAAAAACTAGAAAACTATATATAGGAAAACTGGGCTGACGGCGTCAAGACAACCATGTGACGCCGTCACCTCGCCGCCAAATACTTCCTCGGACGGCCTTGATCTACTTATGATGGCCTATGTGACGCCTTCACCAACCACGGTATTTTATTCTTGGCCTTTTGACGCCGTCAGGATGACTTTTGACGCCGTCATCAACTACGGTATTTTATTCTTGATGTCTGACGCCGTCAGGGTATAACTCTTGACGCCGTCACCTAGTGTTTCCAGCATGGAAAATTGATACTTTGCCGTTTTCTTCACTTTTATGCTCCAAAAACGTCCAAAATGGCTTCTTTTCCAGAATTCACTCTCCGAGTACCTAAAATCACAAAAGGAACAATTTAGGGCAATATTTGATCAAATCAAGTCGGATTCGGGCTTAAATGACCCCCTAAAAATGGATCATTTTTCGCCTCATCATATACCCTTACACTTGAGATTTGCTTGTCCTCAAGCAAATGCGCTTTTATTCTACTCAAAAGACAAGTTAGGGGTCATTTAACACTAATATAAAAGTAATTACAACAAATAATCGTTCCACTAAAGACCAATAGACAAGCACGGAGGTCATACACTAGCACCTCACAAATAGTATTTAGATACTCACATCTCTCAGGTGTAATAAAGTAATATAACATTATGGAAATGGAAGATATCTCTCACTACCTGTCATAGCAAAATAGATTACCATAGGCTTGGGAAAGGATCAAACCTCCACCACATGGCGTAAGCACCTAGGATAAACTATCAAAGAGGTCTTTTAAAGGGTTGTAACGTTAGGTATAGGGATATGAATTACACGGTTTTGTTGGATAAAGGAAGTTTTACTGGTGGCGAGTTAACAATCCTGGTTAATTACATGTACAATATGGCGTTGCTAAGCCAAGACTAGACTCGACTTAAGCTAATAAATGAAAAATAACAAAAACATAAAATAAACATAGAATGAAACGGGATGGTAGTCCGTATGTTTTTTCTCTTTTTCTTTTTTCTATTTTTTTTTCTTTTTATTGTTTTTTCGATTTTTTTTTTTTTTTTTTTTTTTTTTTTTTTTTTTTTTTTTTGCATACACTCTTACCCTACCATCCAAAATAATACATCATAGGGGATGAGAATTCCCCTTACACTTGAATCTTTACATACTTTACAATTAACTAATCTAATGACTCGAATTAAGAAAATCAAAACACTTGGAGCACTTTTAAGATTAACGTACATATGGGGGTAATAATATGATGTTCTTCCCCATTACTCCATAAAATAAGTACTTACCCATGAGTCCCAATCGTCCCAAAACAATATGTACAAGGATATGACTTGACTTAGCAACCATGTAATCAATTAGAAGGTTAACTTAGGGTTAAACAAATAACAATAATGCACTAAAAATGAGCGCATACACGGAAGGCTAAGGCGATTTGGTTGTACATTTAAGTGGGGTGTAACAAATTCTTCCTTTAAGTAAAATGCTTAAAGTTAGAAACAAAAAGATAGGCTCGGAGGGGTGTACTAGGGGTTTCGTGTACTAAAAATGAGTACAACGCTAAGGGTGTGGGGAAAATTAGTTGACTTAACTAGCCAAGTAATATGACTTAAATGGTCAAGTAATCATGATACGGGTTTAACACAAGGGTGATCCTAATGCCTCTTATCATGTAGTAAATCCGACCACACGAATGTAGTCTCACTAGCGGTCTCGGGATGCATCACTAACGCAAGTTCTAGAATCTAAATGCTACCGGTACACTCATAAGCACTAATAATGAATGCTTTTCCTATCAAATCTAAAGGCGAACCTCACATTTTTGGGTGGAAAATTTTTCTGAATATACGGTTATGTGCTAGTCATACAATCTCCTATCCATGAGACGCTTGCTATGGCTAAAGTTTCACTCCTAAATGTTGTAACAAATTTTAAATTTGGCGCTAAAATTACACTAACAAGTATTTCTCGTAGTTTTATTACACATCTACCATTAAACAAAACAAACTCAAGCGAAAGTGCATATGTAAGGTATCATCTTTTTACCCTCCCCTTACACTTAAGATGAACATTGTCCCCAATGTTCTAGTAAAGAATGTAAAAGTGAAAAAGTAAAGAGAATGAAATCAAATACTCCCCTGATTCACTCGGTATGGATTTTAGGTTGGCCAGGTTAAATCTTCTTCCAAGAAAACGAACAATCAAAGCTTCCCTTCCAGAATATAAATCATCTCCTTGTCAAACATAACCTGTAAATCCTGAGAAAATAGACAAGACAACCTCGCGTAAAATCGGCGGCATCCTATATAAGTTACTAAATCCTAGAAAACAAAGTAAGATATAATGCTTGTGGAATGAAGTTTGCAGATTTCCTGGAGATTATAAAACTTAATAATTCACAAAAACCATAAGACTCCGTTAGAAAAACAAAATCGGTAAAATTTCCAGATTTTAACTCCTGACGCCGTCAAGAGTAAACCCCTGACGCCGTCAGAATGGACCTGCAGAAATTCTTATGTTAAGTTTCCGGAAAATTTCTGGAAAAACTTCGTCCCACTTCCTGGAAAATCCTGCAAAACTTCATTATGACTCAATACAAGCATTTGACTCTAACAAATACGAATATACATGTTCATTTAATATTGTGGAGAATCATGATCGGTTTGTTTCTTAAAAACATATTTGGGGTTTCCCCTTACACTTATCTTTTGCAAAAATACTTTTAGGTTGGAGTTAAGACTAGGCCAAACAACATAGTAAAGTATTTCCACTATTTAGTTTAGAAACATGATCTACCAACAATAAAAATTAACCATGCATACGGAAACAAATAACAATCAAACAATTAAAATTCAAATAAATAAAACGGGCTTGGGTTGCCTCCCAAGAAGCGCTTGTTTTTGTTCGAGTCACGAGCCTGACTCTAGCCTTATTTAACATAAAGAGGTGAGGTTTTCCCTACACTTAGGATTAAGTGCGGGTGGAAGTAGCGATACACACCCTTAGGGTGGAAATATGCCTCGTGAGGAAGAGTGGTGGATGAATTATAAGCTCAAAGGGGTGTGCTCCTATCATCATAACCTTACCCAATTCAATCGGGTTAATGGGTGGATTAAGATTTTCTCCTAGAAAGGGATCATTTTCAATCAACTTCAAGAGATTACTAGTTGGGGATCCATCTTGACCTAATAAACCCGGTTTAAACCCATAATGTTTCTTGTAATCAATCGTAAATGGATGATGTAAGTATGTAAGGTCATTTTCCACTCCTATATTGGCTTCCTCTCTATAAGGCTTAGAGTCCACTACCTTTATCCCAAGACTACTCGGACTATATGGTTTGATGGGTGGGTCGGCTCCTCTTTTGTCTCCTAGATGTATATCTAAGGATGGAAAGTTGTGTGAAGATTGAGGTTCCGGTTCATCAACACTAGGTAATCCCCTAGAACTAAGAGTAAGGTTATCACTACAAGTATTCAAACCTATATCCTCTAGTGGTGTTTGGTACAGGGGTTCTACCTCTATTGGGGCTCCTATAGTCTCTTCTACTTCTTCCGGGTAAGTCACGGGTGGTGTGTATTCCTCAAGTGATGGTAGGACTTGTGGGGTACTTATTGGGCTTGGGTTTTCTACTATCTCTTCCATTACATCAATATCACCTACGTGTTCAGCTTGTATTGTGGTGAAATCAATCCACCCCGTGCACCCAGTTATCTCATCTATACGCTTATCCCCAAACAATCTTCTTGCTTGTTCCCTTAACCTTGCTATCAATTGATCTGTAACAACATTTGTAGGGTTGTCCATTTTTTTGGCAAGTATGGCACAATTCTCTATGGCTTCCCATGCTTTATCAGCACTTAATCCCCAAAGGTTCCCATGTGCGGTATGGTCAATATCCATTTTGGTATAGTTGTCGACACGATGGTAAAATATTTCAATTTGGGACCACAGATCGAAATTATGATGAGGGACTTTTTGGAGTAAATATTTAAAACGAGCCCATGCATCATAGATAGGTTCATCCTCATGTTGTTTAAACATCAAGATGTCATTTGGGGTGGGTGAATTTCGTGGTTGGTAGTATGGTGGATTCGCGTTCTCCATAATGGCTAACGGAATAGTCAATGGAAGGGTTTTTACAAACAAAGACACAAAGAAATAAGATAGACTAAAGAAAACCTAAAAATAAAAATAAAATCTTACTAGAAAGGAATCTAGCAAGTAGACCTAATAAAAAGAAATTCTAACCTAGACAATAACTATTCCCCGGCAGCGGCGCCAAAAACTTGATGCGTGGGAATCGCAACAGGCTTTACCTCTCGAGGGATCTCGAGAAGCTTACAACCCTCACCAGGCAGTGTACCTGATCGTTGTAGTATAGTATAATGACAAGTACCGGGGGATTGATCGTTCAGCTTGGGAATAGTGTCGCTAGGATTAGAAAGCCTAAATACTAGTTCTAAAGGTGAGGGATGATTATTTTTGTGTTTTTATATTTTATGGAAAGCAAGTTAAAATCTCGGGTTTTGAAAGAGTGGGCGGAATTAGTTGCTATTCAACTAACCCAAAACCAAGATTCAATCAAAATAAAATAATAAAAATGAAAATAAACTAATTATACTAAGGTTGTGAGCAGTCATTGGAGAAAATGTGTTTACTTAGACTTCATTACTCCCTAGATATCTTTTACACGTTAATTACTTGTTATAATTGCATGGATGACGGATCGTATTCCTTAATACCATTCATGGGGTGGCATACATAACTCCCCAATTCTATGAGCTCTTATCTCTTCCTACACCATGACCCAACACAACTATAGGGATTGTAAACAGTGGCTCATGCATTAAATACAACCAATAAAGACCTAGTACGCCTCGGTTCATGTTTCTTAAGACGTTCAAGCATGTTACCATTTGGAGATCTGCCAGTTTTCTTAAGCCTAACATATAAAATCATTCATCCAAGACAAGAATAAACAAGTAATCAACACATAATCAACATCTAGGTTTCATTAGATCTAAGCAAACACAAAGGAGATCTAGCCTAGCATAATGGAATTGAGACAAGAACAAGATATAGACAACCAACACATAGACATATTGATTGAATTAGAAGAATACTTATCTCAATTACAATGCAAGGTATCAAGGGTTTGGAACCCTTGAAAAACCTATAAAAGATGCACCAAATTCGTCTTTAGGGTTTCACCAAAACTTCTCTTTTTTTTAATGTAAAAACTAGAAAACTATATATAGGAAAACTGGGCTGACGGCGTCAAGACAACCATGTGACGCCGTCACCTCGCCGCCAAATACTTCCTCGGACGGCCTTGATCTACTTATGATGGCCTATGTGACGCCGTCACCAACCACGGTATTTTATTCTTGACCTTTTGACGCCGTCAGGATGACTTTTGATGCCGTCATCAACTACGGTATTTTATTCTTGATGTCTGACGCCGTCAGGGTATATCTCTTGACGCCGTCACCTAGTGTTTCCAGCATGGAAAACTGATACTTTGCCGTTTTCTTCACTTTTATGCTCCAAAAACGTCCAAAATGGCTTCTTTTCCAGAATTCACTCTCCAAGTACCTAAAATCACAAAAGGAACGATTTAGGGCAATATTTGATCAAATCAAGTCGGATTCGGGCTTAAATGACCCCCTAAAAATGGATCATTTTTTGCCTCATCAGTCGTATTCACCTTCATTTTCCTTTTGTTATTAGTTTTCGTTTGTTTATATCTGTTCACTTGGCTTTTTAAGCTCAGCTGTATTTCTTTTCCTGCGGCAGGTTTTAGAAGGAAGTTGGGTTGAGTGAAGAGTGCTTAGGAGCTCTTAGTGGACTACATTTTTGATAGCCCCATGGATTAGAGTTTTGACTTAGAGTTTTCCTTTTGGTTCTTAGTTTGTATTAGTTTTGGAAGTTGTAATATTTAGAATTAGTCCTTTATCTTTTCATTAAAACTGCATTGTAACCCTTGTATTAGTAATGTATTGCCATTTACTTGTATTCTGATTTGACTCCAAAATGTTACACTTTAGCCCTGTTCGGGTTGGGGTGTTACAATTTTGGTATCAGAGACAGGTTTGATCTGCGGATTCAAAACCCGTAGAGCTTAGGCTATGACCTGTGAGTATTAGACCCGCTAAGTTTTGATCCATAGGAGTTATGAAACAACCTTTGAGAATTTGCGTTAGGATTTCCACTCTGGAAACTTAAGTTATAACCGGTGAGGATTGGGTAGGCTATAGGGAATTTGTTTAGGTATCGTTGTTTTTGCATCATTCTGATTCGTACCGTACTTCTAGTTCAGTCTTTTAAGAGATTTGAAGCCTATTATTATGCATAACATAAGTTTAGTGACCAAGTAATGTTTGACATTACATAAACTTTATCTTCTTTGATTTCAACCTCTGATTCATTTGTTAACCTTTTAGATGCCTCTACAGGCACTCTGAGAATTTCTATGATCATGACGTGTTTGACATGTTCTGTGAAATCTCTTGCTTTTGATAAGCATATTTAAGTTTCCCTACACCATTAGATTTTCCCTTATCCAACTGTATTCCTATGAGAAATCTTGTGGTTGATCAACCACGAGAATAGGAATATTATTACTCACTTCTGAATGATAAGATTCGCTATGCTGATCTGCCTTTCCTTGGAAAGTTTAAATTCGATTGTCATTCTGATATTGACTAGTGGACTGAGCATCAAGATGCTAACTACAGTTATACTACGTCTCTCCTTTGACATTTTGAACCACTCTGATTTATTTTTTCATGACTTATGATTGTTAAACTTTTGTTATCCTTACTCCCATGGAAACTCATATGTTACTTTCGCGGTTGTGGAGTTTTACTAGCATCTATTCTTGTTTCCCGTGGGATGAACCTCACTTTGAGAGTCATTTTGCAATCTAAATTCTTCCAATGAATCCCTGAATGAACCACCCAGATTTTCCACTGATTATGAATTTGATTTGACTTAGTACTGGGAAAATGTTTTGTCACGACTTGAGGTAGAATATGATTCCAATAAAGGCATGTTTATATGATGCAAGTATTATGACGCCTGGCCAATGTGATAATAATTACATTATATAACTTGAACTTATGGGGATCATAGGATATCTTTGATGAGACAGAACCCTAGGACGAAGTTTTACCTAATTTTGAAACTCCATATTGAACAACACCAGCCGAATTAAGAGAACTGGAGGAGTGGCAACCAAAAAGCTATGAAATGGTTTGTTGTCTTAGTGTATCTCCTTGGAGTGCTTCAATTTTTTTCGCGATGAAGAAAGATGGTAGCAGGAGATTATGTATTAATTTTTGGAAGCTAAACCATATCACTATTTGAACCTATTATTCCCTACCTTGAATCGACGATATATCTGATAAACTTTAGGACGCGGAGTTTTCCTTTAGATGGATATATGGCTTGAAGTTATTCAAAAAAATCGTTTCATATTCGTATAGGCCACTATAACTATTAATGTTGTTAATAGTATTAGCTAATGCTTTGACTGTTTATTGAATTTGATGAATCGTGTCTTTCGTGAGTCATTTTTGTATGACATATTAATACATTCAGAGATGAAGGAGAAACATGAGAATTATTTTCGTATTATATTGGAAACATGAGGATCATTTGTATATTCTGGTAACATGATATTGGTTGGAAGATGTTCACGACTTGCATTACCGTTGATGAACGTTATGAGTAAAGAAGAGAAGCTTAGTTTGGATGAGAACAGAGTTTGAAAAAAGTTGAAATAGAAATTAGCTTCAACTTCCATACTTTCAGGTAGTACCAATTTTGGTACGTTACAAGAAGAGACTTGGTTATGCCATTATGCAGCACAGGAAGTTTATTGCTTATGCATCAAGACAACTAGAACCATTTGAGGAGAATTATTCAGTCCATGACTTGGAATTGGCAGCAGTGTGGTTGCTCTTAAGAGTGGAAGACATATCTTACAAGGTAAATTTGGTGGCAGATGCATTTAGGAAGAAATTTGAAGTTTCGGTTTGTCTTGGAGATTGAGCTTAAGAAAATCAATACTTAGAACGCAGGGAAGTTGAGTCGTGGTGAACATGAAGGTTGAATCCAATTACAAATATTAGAAGCTCAGGAGCAAGATGGCGAACTATGATCTGTGTTAGGAGACTAGAAAGAAATTGTTACGATTGAGGCATAGTTCTACTTTTCTATCCCTCTTAGTTGTACTAAGATGTATAAGGGAACTAAAGAAGGATTTGAATTTTCATGAACCTTGGAATGAAATCTCCACGCACAGTTAAGAAGGATGACATAATTTGAATTATGGTAGATCATTTGAGTTAATCAGCTCACTTTTGTCTCTTAGGATGTGTATTCGGTTAGCAATTTGGTATAAATCCTCCGACATAAGGTTTCTCAATTGCATGGCGCACCTGCAGTGATCGTGTCAGAGATTTCCGCTTTTACCTCACCGTTCCAAGAAGAACAATGAAGGCTTGAGGGACCCAACTCAAGTATAATTATGCCTTTCATCTACAGACTGATGGACACTACAAGAAAACAGGTCTTTACCCACGGAAATTACCCATGTACATTGGTGTGTGGGTATTCTCCCTTATATTACCCATTAGTTACCCACAATTAACAGATCCAAAGTATGGAATAAATTTCCCTCGATTTTCCCATGGTTTTACCCATGAATTTACCCATTAAATAATATATCGTGTGTAGTTTGTGGCTAAATGATTCCCGACAAAATATGTCCCACATATTACACACAATTTTATCATCACGGGTAAAGTCATGGCTAATTTTATGGGTAAATTTATTTTTACCCACAGATTACACACATCTTTTGTATTCGTTTGTAATATTTGTGGGTAACATTTATACTTGTAGCTTTTCACAGACCCGGTTTCCCATTTAACATCTCGTGTGTAATTTACGTGGCTAAAGTTACATTACCCATATATTAGACTCATCTTTTGTGCTCGTGGGTAATTTGGTGTGTGTAATTTCTGGGTAAAAATATGCCCATGACTATGGCGATGGTTAAATTTTGTGCCTAAATTATTTTCCTCATCTTAACTTGGGTGAATTTTTGTTACGCGCTATTTACACACCATTTTATGTTCATTGGTAAAATAAATAAATAAATAAAATGGAGTATTTACAAGGAAAAGACCAAGGAAATGAATTACTGAGGACAAATCACTAAGCAACCCATATCTTGTCTAGAACAAAAACAGGAAATGGACAAGCACATTCCAATACAAAGAAACTAAATAACAATAGCTACAAAATTCTATGACCTGCTAACATGCTCCTTCTTTCGCATTATCACCATGGAAATACTCAGTTACCTCTTTCACATATGTCAACGCCTTCTTTTCATGAATCTTGATCTTTGCAAGTTCTATTTTCGCTTCTTTAAAGAACACTCTCATTGACCAGTAAAAGTTTCCTTGTGTTTTGAGGTCTCGTGACCTTCTGATTGAATTTTTTGCAACCCTGTTTCAAGTTTTGACACATAACCGCGTAAGACATCTGAATCCAATCCTACTGCATTCTTGACATGACTTAATTCTCGACTTAGCTCACTGACTATTTGTAGTCCTTGTTTCTTAAAAGTACCTAGATTCTGACCTTTCTGGCCTTTCAAAAATTTTTTTTTTTTTAAATCTGTACTTTCTGATCTGATGATTTCATGAACCACGAAATGAAGTAAGGTTGTGTTTCCATCTGTTGATTTTACATCCACTAATTTTAAGAGAGTCTTTAGTTTGAATGCTTTGGCCTCACCATGATTCATACCAACATTCATGCGATTTCCTGTTTGTAAAACAACTTCAAGAAGCCTTAGGAATAACTGGCTGTTCTTTAGTTCTTCACTTGCTGACTGAGATGAAATGTATAAAAATCAGCTAAAAATTCCAGTATTTTACTTTGTTGAATGATTTAAAAAAAGTACCTCTAATGTCCGAAAAGAAGACCTTAAGAATATTATTTCATTTTCAAAGTTTGCTCAGTAAAGTATGGTTTCAGCGCTTTTAAATGTGAATGGGATATCAAATATTGCCTTCAAGAATCTTTCTACAGACCCTAATGTTGATATATAACCTCTGTAATCTCGAACTTTTATCTCTTCCTCTTTTGTTAGAGCCATCTTTACGAGTGTTCCCAATAATTCAGCACCCAAACTGTCTCCATTCCCTGTTCCACCAAACAAAACGGTCTGAGATGAAGATGTATTAAGTGATAAAGGACATATCTTTACTGTTTTTGTTAAATGTGAGTTGGATTTGCTGGCAACCCGAATGGACTTTGAGCTAGACTGACACTTAGCAGCACAACCCATAGTAGAATTGCAAAAGAACAAGTAACTTCCATAGAGCTAAAGGCACTAAATATGTATTGGCTGACCCAATTCATAGTAAGAAATCCATGTACCACACACAAGATCTTTTCCACTAAACCATATTACTCAATTTATTGTTATTTGTGAACATATTGAAACTATAATATGTGCTCATCTCTTGGTAGAAAAGATAGGTACAGAACTTCAGATCAGTAAGCCATTTATATGGATGTCTAGAAGAAAGTAAGCTCAAACAGTGAGGTTTGGTGCTACATCAGGCTGAGTTTGAAGTACTACATGGAAAAAATCCTGCAGAAGTAAATAAATAATGACTACCAACTAATCTTCAACAGAAACGAAAAGACAAAAGAAGGTAATAAAAATGCTGGGAAGATAACCAAGGTAACCAAGGTCTCTATCCACCTAAAGGTTCAAAAGCAAAAGAATTGTTTTATACTCAAAATGTTATTGTCATACGACCCAATCTCTAACCACATGAACATAAACATGAGTTATGCAAGAAATTTATTACATGACGAAATAAATTCAATCTCATTGAAAGAAACTTAATCATTGTCATCTCCTGAATGTTGCGGATCATCATCGCCATCGTCCATATCAACTTGGATACCACTTGAATCATTCAGAGGTATTGTTGAAAGATCAGTGGCATCGATTGAATGTGCTTCTACTTCATCGTCTTGCAAGGCTGTAGTTTCTTCGGGAAGATTAAATGTTGAAGTGGCTTTGATTTTGCACACAGACCACCAATCAACTTTGTCACGTCGCAAGCTCGGATAAGGTGAATAATAAACTTGTGATGATTGACTAGCCAAAACAAAAGGCTCATACTTCCTAAGCCTTCTTTTATGGTTGATATCAACTAGCTTGTAATCTTTATGAATCTTCATCCCAACATTCGGGGTTGTGTCAAACCAATCACACCTAAACAACACAACTCTTTTAATTGGGAGAGCGGGATACTCTAATTCTAAAATCTCCAATAAAACACCATAAAAGAAAGTTGACATGTCACCATAATTAGTACCCTTAATGCACACTCCACTGTTATAGCTTGACCTCCCTAAACCATGCTCACTGTTATGGAATTTATACCCATTGACAAAATACATTGGATAGGTGGTAACACTCCTTCTCAAGGGCCCTAAAGCAACATCCTTGATAATTTTATTATCCACATTACCTGAATTGTGTGCCTACAATTAACATATAAAGTTATTACATGCATACTAATATACTAATTATAAGACTATAAGGGCTGAAATACTTACATAGTGATTAACCAATCAGCAAACTCACTCTCAAGCCTCCGGTCAACTTGGTCATCTGTTATGGTTGGATAATTTGCCTTAATCTCTTCAACAAATATCCTTGAGAGACATAGAGAGATTGTTTTTAGAAAGGCAATTTATTTTAAAGAGAATGGGACCTAAGGAAATAAAAACACCACAAGGTTGAATAATTGATTCTACTAATGATATAAAAAATAAGTAAATACTATTTGAAACTTACTCAACATATTCTTCAATCTCAACACAATTTAGTAACACACAGATTCTTGCAGCAGCATACTCCTCATCACTTAAACGTCTTGATATTCCTTTTCCAGATGATTGACCATCAGACATGAATATAGAGAGATTTCCTTCAAATGATTCAGCATCACCTCCACCATCATAACGAGGCGCTGCATTCATCTTTGTTCTAACATGAGGCTCAAAGTAATGTGAATAAAACATTGATGTTTCTTCAATTAAGTACGCATTAACAATTGAACTTTCAACCTTAGCTTTATTGGTCACTTTCCGCTTCAGTTTTCCCAAGAACCTACATTTGACAATATTTTTTCTTAATATGTCATTTACAATAAAGTAGTAGATTAAAATTATTAGTCTAATTTACCTCTCAAATGGGTACATCCAACGATATTGAACTGGCCCTCCAACTATTGCTTCATAAGGTAAATGCACAGGCAGGTGTTCCATAGAGTCAAAGAAACTTGGAGGAAATATTCTTTCTAGTTTGCACAAAATCACAGGAACGTCTTCATGGAGTCTAATCATGTCTTCTTCTTTAAGCATAGTACATGTAAGATCTCTAAAGAACAAGCTTAAATCAGTTAGAACTTTCCACACTGTGGTTAGCAACAATTCACGAAAAGCTATTGGGATCAATCTTTGCAGGAATACGTGACAATCACGACTTTTCATCCCAAACATCTTGTACTTTTGCATATCAACACACCTAGACATATATGAAACATACCCATCTGGAAACTCTAGTTTTGAAACCCAATCACACACAACCTTTTTTTCCTCTTTACCCAAGCTGTAACAAGCTTTTGGATACTTCCTAGTTGATTCATTTTTCTCCAAATCCTTGCACTTACAATAAATTTTTATATCCTCTCTTGCCTTTGCATTATCTTTAGTTTTTCCTTCTATATCCATCACTGTTTCAAATACATTCTCAAAACATTTTTTTCAATATGCATAACATCCAAATTATGACGGATAAGATTAGTACTCCAGTAAGGCAAATCCTAGAATATACTTCGTTTCCTCCAACCACATAACTTGCTAACGGAAGCATTTGATTCCACACCACTGATTTCTGTAACTTTCTTTAATGTGAAATCATCAATTTGCATGATAACCTCTGCACCTGTTAGTATTAACGGAGATGTCCTTCTGGTAGAAATTGGCGATGGCAATCAAACCATGAAACCTTTCGACCATTTGATAAGCTAAAAGCTTTTGTGTTGTCTAGACAATATGGACAAGCTTTCTTTCCCGATGTACTCCACCCAGACAACATTCCATAAGCCGGAAAATCACTTATTGTCCACAAAAGTGCAGCTCTCATAAGGAAATTTTGTTCCTTTGACACATCATATGTGCATACACCCTTCCAAAGATCTAATAATTCTGCTATTAACGGTTGCAAATATACATCTAACCTCTGCTTTGGATTCTTTCGTCCAGGTACTGTAATTGTCAAAAACATATACGGGTCTTTCATACACATCCATAGGGGCAAATTATATGGTGTCATAATGACCGGCCAATAAGAATATTGTTTTCCGGACTGGCCAAATGATTGAAACCCGTCAGTGCATAACCCTAATCTTACATTGCGTTTCTCTAATGCAAAAGGACGATGCATACGATCAAAATGTTTCCATGCCTCGGCATCAGATGGGTGGAACATTACACCATCC
This sequence comes from Artemisia argyi, assembly GCA_030686995.1. Lineage (NCBI taxonomy): Eukaryota > Viridiplantae > Streptophyta > Magnoliopsida > Asterales > Asteraceae > Artemisia > Artemisia argyi. The sequence continues at coordinate 156,346,437 of CM060700.1, read as the reverse complement.
ATTTGAACATGCTCAACAATGTGGTACTTCAGTTCTCCTCTTTTTGACGCCCCTCTTTCTTTGTTTATAAAGAGGGTGCTCGCCAAATTTGCAAATTGTTGCATCAATATCTTTATCCCAATAGAGCATACATCCATTAATGCAACAATGGATTTTCTGACAGGGAAGGCCTAAATCTGCTGCATACTTTTTCGTGTCATAAAAACTACCAACCAACTTGTTATCAGACGGTAAAGCAACTTTCAACAATCTCAGTATATCATCAAATACCTTTTCAGTAATGCGACCCTCTGACTTAATGTTTAACAACCTTGCAATCGTAGACAATTGTGAGAGTTTTGAACAACCTGACCATAATGGTTCGTCTGCTTTATGAAGCAAATCATATAACTTCTGAGTTTTTGAGTCTGGTGGTTCGGTTTCATTTTCATCGGTTGGTGGGTTAAAATCATGACCTATAGCATCTATGACCAAGTTGCGATATGAATTTGACCCTTCTACATCTCCAATAGATGAGGTATTAGTCTGTGAATGTGCAGAGCTTGATGCAGTTGAAGGTTCCCCATGGCAAACCCACTGATAGTAGTTCTTTATGAATCCGTGATTGCCTAAGTGCAACTTTACATATACCGGTAAACGATATGCTTGATTTTTGCAATTTCAACATGGGCATCGTATTTTATCCTTGCCCATGTATGCTGATTGTTGGCAAGCATATTCAACAAATGCTTCAACCCCATCGACGAATTCAGGACTAATGTATCTACGGTCCTCTATAAACCTCTTATACATCCATTCTCGATCCATTCTTATTTAATATTCTATTGGTGGTAGATGTCAAACCAAATGAACAACCTAAAAAGTAAAAAATAAAATAAAATAAGAAAAATAAATAATACTAATAAAATTGGAAACAAAATACTTAAATACACAATGGCCATGGATTCAAGCTCATCCATGAGTGTTTGACAGTCTCAACTATGCTCTAGCTTGTTGTTAGATGTGGATTTAAGTTGTGATAATTTGGTAATCAGTTTGAGTGTTTGACAAATTCAGAACTAGTTTTGCTGTAGCTAGTTCTAAACTGACAATGCTCATAGATGATTATAAGGGAGACCAATCTTTTTTGTAGATGGGAAAACTCAAGAAACCGGTTGAAGAAGGTAAAATAAAATATATGGGTCTATCTGAAGCTGGTCCAAAAACCATCATAAGATCATACGTTGTTCATCCAATAACAGCTGTACAACTGGAGTGATCTTTATGGACTAGAGATGAAGAAGACGAGGTCCTTCCTACCTGTAGAGAGTTAGGAATCAGGATTGTTCCTTTTGCTCCATTGGGTACTGGCTTCAGGTCTAAAGTTGATGGACAATATCGATGCTAACGACTATAGACAGGTTTGTGGTTATCTCATATTGTCTTTGATTTTATTGTATACTTCTATTGATATGTGTAAACATAAGCCTGCGTTTGGAACGCACCCATTTGCACAACCAACAGGCCATTCATCAATCAGGAAAGAGCTATTCATAAGCTCGAGTGGCCAAGAAACCAATCCAGAACAAAAAAAAACAGAAAAATGAGTAACCCACTTCAAAACCTGTGGTCGCGGCTCATCTATGCAGTACATTACAGTTATGCTGTATGTATAATAGTATGTTATTGTCAGATAATTGAGCAGTTGGAAAAAATATTGTAACCTCACAATGTACTTTCTACTTAATCTATGTATTACTAACCACACTCGCGGCTGTCATAATAGTGCAATGACCTGCACACTTGTATACTCTAATAATGTATTAGGATTATGATTTTTGCTCATGTTGTAACCCAACAGTGTACTTATAAACACAACAACTAAAATTGACTCGGCATACCCAAGTATATATAATAACTTTGAAATCCCTTGCTCATTATAAAACAACAGTAAAAGTAATTTATGAAATTAAAACAAATCAAACCTTTTAATCAACAATGAGAATGATATTACTGAGATGGCTACTGGTGCAAGGTTCGATGGATCAAGACTATGGTAGGGCAGAGTTTTATTGGAGGAATGGATAAAATAGATAACTTTAGGATTAGCTTGTCATTTGTATTCTTTGTATATCTTTATTGAGTATTAAATTATAGGCCGGACCGACCGAAGGACCGACCGAAACCGGACCGGACCGGACCGACCATATTCGGTCCGGTCCTCGGTGTTCGATTTTTGGCTAATTCGGACATCGGTCTGGTCCGGACCGGACCACAAACCGATTATTTGGCCTTGTTGGACCGGACCGTCTGACGGACTGACCGAGACCGGACCGGACCGGACCGATCACATTCGGTCCGGTCCTCGGTCTTGATTTTTTGGCTATGTCGATCCTCTGTCTTGTCGATCTGGTCCGGTCGGGTCCGGTCCTTGACCGATGCTCACCCCTAATCAGGACCACTAATTGTACTATGCAAGTTATTGTTTTATAAAAAAGATATGTTGATGATCATCAGGACCACTAGCTAATTGTACTATGTAAGTTATGTTTTTATTTGAGCGAAAGTATTCATGCCATGTAGTTTAAGTTTAATTGAAGTAACTACGTTAGTTTATAAATATACTAGTAATTTGTAACTAGGGTGTAAACGAGCCGAATACCTGTCAAGCTCGAGCTAAGAAGCTGTTTGATTCATTACTTAAACACGATAACAATTCATAAACGTGTTACATGTGTTATGTATATCCAAGTTAAGGTTATGGTTGAGTTTTAAGGTATAGCTAATAAACATGTCAAGTTAAGTTGAGGTTATACCAACCATTAAACCCAGATAGGTTTGTGTGAACACGACTCGATCGCCGCCTCTTTTTCGAGACTTGTTCACAAAGTTTGAGCTCAACTCGATTGTTTACAAAGTATATATAGTTAACACTAATGTTTTTGAAAACCAGGTCTCAAATCAACCAGGTCAAATCACCGGGTTACCAGTTTGACCGTCGGGTCAACCCGGTTCGTCATGCGACGTGTAACTGTAAGTGAATTTTACGTGTTTATTTTCTTATGTGTCGTTTGTTTGTTGTTATGTGTCATGTAGTTTTTAAATTGCGCCTAATTTTTTACCTTTGGATAATATAATCCAACGGATGATATTGAAAGTCCATTTTTGTAAAAATCTAATGCGACGTCTATTTTTGTAAAAAAAAGTATGATAAAGGTACATTTAGAAAAATCTCTCTTGATAAAACATATATTATAGAACATTAGACACATACAATTCAACAATACAAGTTTTAAACTTTAAAACAACATCATTAATCGGCATAAACTATATATGGACACGGACTCGAACCTGAACACAACCCGACTAAGTCTATTATTGTCGTCTACTCGTCTTACTCGGTCAATAATTGTATTCGGATTTCAACTCAAATAACTCGAATACTAAACAGGGTCGGATATCGGGTTGAAAATATCTGGCTAACTCAGATTCAAGTCAACCTGTTGACCTCCTTACGCTTTCTAAAATATTTAAAAATATATTTTTTATAAATTACCATTTAAACGAGTACAAATAGATAATTCTATTATATTTTACTCATATTCGGGTTGACCCGATTGCGTACAGACCCGACTCGAGTGAATCCGACCCGATTTGACACGACCAATTAAATCATATTCAAATACGGTCGGTTTGCGTATGTTATTTTCAGCCTTGACAATTTGACCCGAACCCGATTAACACACCTTAATATCATATAGCAATAAAATCTTGATGGTGTTATACCTAATCATAAAAAATTATTTATAATGTAATAGCTATGAAATGTGAGTTATAAGAATTACGGAGTATATGATATAAAATATATTGATAACAAAAATCAAATATTTATTAACCAAAACCTTATTATAAGAGGGTCGGTCCATTCTTTTATTTTTAAACAGGGCCTGGTCCATTCATATTCATACAATTGCATAACCCTTTCACTCTACACCAAAAAAACATAAAACCCTTTCACTCTTAAGTGGAGAATGAAAACCTAAGCGGCAAATTGAATGAAGGCGATTGAAAATTAAGCGGCAAATGATAAGGGTTTAGTGGGAAATTAAGGCGCCTTTTATCAAGATTAAGCTTGATAACAATCGCATAATAATCGGATCTCAGTTGTTGAATAAATAGCGGCAATAATCGCTTATAATTTTCATTGACTCAGTTCAATATAGGAGGTACCAGCGAATTGTAGAAGCAATATCACAAGGATTAACAACTTTCAACAAGGTATGTGCCCAATCTAATTTCATATTAGCATATAGTTTGAATATATCAAAGGCTTCATTCTTTGTAATTGGAGTGTTCTTATTTCTGTTTGATATTTTAATCATTATTGATGTTTCTCGTATATGTTCCAAAGTATTTTTCCAATTTTGAATTGTAGTTTTATTGAACAAGTGTTTTTTTTTAATGATTTTGTTTTGCCTGTCAATTATTCAAACAAAGTGTTAGAGTATATTTCGAATAAGATTACAGTATTTTAACATTAAAGACCATATGTTAATGTGTTATATGTTTGTCCTAGGGTTACTTTTTAATCTAAATGAAAATGATGTGTAGATTAAGGGGTTGTTTGATTGCTTCATAATGGGTAAATTCAAAGACCAATACTAATTATGTCAAAGGTATAAAAAAATTTAAGTCGATGGATCTTTCCATACACTTCTGAATGATTTGTATTATTTCAGAACCAAGTTATTCAGAGTCATTTTATCCCAATACCAATTTTTATAAGTATCAAGAATTGACTGCCAAACAGAACATAGCCAACAGAGGTTTGGTTTGGTTTGATCCTACTTTCCTTCACTCAAAGGTGCAATGCACGAGGCCAATCCCAAACAGTTCTTGAATGGACATAAAAAACTATAAGATAAAAAACAGTTCTTGAATGGACATGAACATAGACAATAGACTGTCTATGTATTTTTTTTTTCATTTTTTGTACTGTTATATATGTGTTCTTTTTGGTCCCAATTTCTTAACCAATTTGTTAAGGAAGATACCATTTTGTTGTATTTTTGTTTCTTGGTTGTATATGTATTGTTTATTAACTTATAGAAAGTATAAGGCCAAAAAAAAAAAAAAAAAAAAAACAAGCCCAGCTAATTTAGAAATGAAAGACTAATTTAGGCCAATGGTAAATCATTAGACAGGTGGTTGTGGTTTTATTTGAACGACAATTTAGTCACAAACATGTAGAAGCAAAGGTAAGGTAGATGAGCCCCACACGACTTAAAAATCTTTTCGTGAACATGACTGTTAGTCATATTGTTGAGTTTGTTCAGTAAGGACCTAAGAGATAATTCATTATAGAGCATCGAAGTAATTTAGTAACTTATATGTCATTTATGCAACATTGAATTGTTGAGTTTATACAGTAAATGTTTAATCTACACTTTTGTTTACTATCTCATCAACATCTCGTATTTTAAATAGCTGCAGATATGACGAGAGGAAGGGGAGGAATCACCAACAGATCACTTCTCTCATATGCTCGTCCTAGAACAGCGGCCGCAACTACAACTGATCCAACTTTGAATAGTGCAATGCCTAGAGGAAGGGGAGGGATCACAAAAAGAGTAGGTGTCTCGCATGCTCCTTAGGGAACAATGGATGAGATTCTTGATGATTCAACTTCTAATGGTGATATGACGAGAGGAAATGTTGGGAACACAAGGAAAGGAGGTCTCTCACATTCTCCTGAAAGAACAACAGATGAGATTGTTAGTGATTCAACTTTCAATGGTAATGGCAATGAAACATCTGGTGAAAATGTTATTGTGAGAAATTCAGGCCCTCGATCAAATGTTGAAAGCTCTCAGAATCAGTCACTCACAGTTGGGAGAAAACAACTCACTGTTGTCAATGAATTGTAAGTATAAGGTCTATTATTTCAATAGCTGATTACACTGATTTTATCATATTTGTTATAGTATAATAGCCTTGAAAATTCAAGTCAATGCTCACGAGTAATAACAAGGATTTTCAAATAAAGAATTGATGATGGAGCCTTCACATGGACAAAGGTGCAACGAGACACCAAAAACTTCTATTTTGAAGAATTTATGGTATACCATCTGATATTTAAAATATTTGATATGCACATATAACATATCTGATTATTAATGATTTGGATTAATGTAGAAACATTATGTATGGGAGCCTGTAACGGAAACACAAGTGAGGACAGCATGGGAATCAAAAGCTTCTGAACGTTATACAGATTTCTTGAGAGACATTAGGCGTAAAATGATAAAACCAATATTTATAAGTGAAGACACATGGGCAGGTTTTGTAGGCTATTGGGATACACCCGAGTACAAGGGGAAACGAGAAACAAATTCACAGAATCGTCTGAAGGGTGATGGTCCATCGACTCATACTGGAGGGTCCGTATCATATCGTGAATATGCAAAGAAACTTGTAAGCTTAAGAAACTTAGTTGTAGTTCTATGATACTAAAATATGTTATTGTTTGTTTAAGTAAATCTATTTCGAAAGTCTTTGTTAGTTTATGATTTTTTTCATTTTTTGTGCAGGAAACGACATTAAAGCGTCCACCTAATCCTTTTGAACTTTTTGTGTATACCCATACAAAAAATCATGATGAGACAACTTTTATCGATAAGAAGGCAAAAACAATCAACGTAAGTTCTGATCTAAAAAGTGAATACCATTTTCATTTAGTATATAATCACTCATTTTCACATCTATATAATAACAGGATAATGTGTTGCGATTGAGGGAAGCACGTGAGGCAAATCATGCAGAAGGCGAGTCATCCCAATTGGTGAATGAATCAACACTTTATTATGAGGCGGTCGGAGGTGTGAAGAAAAGAAATGTATATGGTCTTGGCTCACAAGCATTTGCGTATTATCCGAATCCCTCCACTAGAACTTCTGCAACATATATGCCACATGAACCTTTGGAGAACAAGTATCTGGAGATGGAGAGAAAGTTGACTCGCCAGATCGGTAAGCAACAACAAATTCTTGAGTTCTTGTGTGGTCATCTTGATATTCCTGTCCCAAGTACTGAGAGTGATACTGAAGACAACAATGAAGCAGATAATGTGGGGGGAACTCAAAACCCAAACACTAGCAACTCCAAAGAGCATGAATTCTAATAAGATGATCATCACAGTCAACCTGAGTTAATTTATTTTCTGTGTGTCTGGTGGTTTAGGTTCAGGATTATTTTGGTTTGCATATCTTAGGTTGCTGTTTTCTTTATTTTGAATTATTGTTGGTTCCTTTCGGATATTTTAAGTTTATGTTAAGTTTAATAAAGTTGTTTTATGTTTGTTATATTGTATGCCTAATTTATATTTTACAGCTTTTTCAAATTTTGTCCAGATATTTCATAATAATTTCAATCAAATCACTTCTCAAAAAATTCCCACAAATTTTACCGGTACTTTTTGTGGTGAATATTACCCACCAATTATTGTGGGTAAACTTCTAATATTACCCTTTGCTTTCCTACCAATTATTGTGGGTAAACTTCTAATATTACCCTTGGCTTTTCCCACTTAAACATTCGTGGTTAAATGTACCCATAAATTATCATGGGTAAACTTCTAATATTACCCTTTGCTTTCCTACCAATTATTGTGGGTATACTTCTAATATTACACTTGGCTTTTCACACTTAAATATCCGTGGTTAAATGTACCCATAAAGTATCATGGGTAAAACGAAAACTTTTACCATTGGATATTTACACACGACTATATCGTGGGTTATGTGTACCCTTGAATTTCCCTCAAAACTTTTGTATGTAATTTTGTGATAATGTAAAAAATCCCGTGGAACATTTTACCACCGATTTAATGCGCACACCCACGGATTATGTGCTGGCTAAATATACCCATAGATTACCCACATGACAATTGTGGGCATTTACGTGGTAGCTTAGAAAATCCCGTGCAACATTTACCCACAGATTGAACGAAAATGCCCACAAACAATGTCGTGGTTAACATTACCCACATGTTAAAAAAGTCGTGGCTAGTCATTTACCCTCGAAGGTTTTCCCCATTAAAATAGGTTCATGGATAATCCGTGGGTATTCATCAGTGACCCACGAATTCGGCCCTTTTACCCACAAAATATGTCCATGGCTATTCGCCTGAATTCTTGTAGTGGGATAAGCAGAACAACTATTTAAAATTGGAAGAAGTGTTGGGCAGGAAGTTGACAAGTGTGTGGTCTGATTTTGTTTGCTCATTAAGATTGATGACATGCAAGTGACAAAGTTTGTCCTTTCAGATAGTGTGTGAACGAAAATGTAGAACACCTTCGGCTGAATTAAGTCGATGCTTGGAGTTGATTATAACAACTAATAGAAAAGTCATCATTCTGGAAGAGGATCTTTGAAACTTTAGACCAGGATTTGTGTGTGCCAAATGATGTTTTCGTAGAGAAGAGTTAGACGTGTTGACATATAAGAAGATTTGGTTCGTGATACGTTAGTCCTTAGATTCATTCTTATCCGTGCGGTTATCCTATCTATCCCGTTATATATTCTGATACGACTCGATACTCCGATAAATGATTATTTAATCGTCAGTACGAATAGGTTAGCAATCTCTTTAGGAAACTTTGATTATGTTTGATAATTCGATTTATGCTTCGCAAAGTTTTCTACCATCTAGTATCACTGATGAGTGTGTAAATACTCATCATTTCTGTTACATTTAGACTGCAAAAACATATGAAAACACACAGGAATGCCTTAAAATTACATAAAATATCACTGGATTATGTTTTTATGCAAAAGGATTGAAAACTGATGAAAAACAAAACATTTCACATAATTTACAGTTTCAGTCCCTGAACTTTGAAAATTTGGCAAAAACTAGTCCCTGGTAAATCAAAACATGAAAATTATCATCAAAGGTCCTTAGGGATTCATAAGTTGTCAAGTATAGTCCTTTAAAGTTAAAAAAAATAGCAAAATGACAACCTTAGTCCCTCAAGTTTCAAAAATGTCAAAAATAGTCCTTAAGGTTTTTAAAATGGAAAAATATGAAAAATAAACCTTGCACTATTCTTAAATGGCATAAATGGACCTTATGATAGCTATGGAGAAATTACAAGTTAAACCTTTCAACTTTCAAAAAATTACAAGTTTGGTCCCTGGAGTTTGAGGAATTGGCAGAAAAGGTCCCTGGGTTTTGAAAATGGAAAAAATTATATCTTTGGTCCTTTGGTTATTCATAAATGGCATAAATGATCCTTGTAACTACTTTGGAAATATTGCAAATTCAGTCCTTTATGTTTGAAAAATAATTACAAATTGGTCCTTGTGTAACTAATAACCAACCGGACCCTTTGTTTTTATTATAACCCCAAAACCAAGCCTAGTCCAAACACAACCAAAAGCCCACCCTACCTTTTTTGTTGCTGGCCCAAACCAAGCCCAGTCCACACCCCTAATTAATAAAATGGGGGTTTGACCCCGTTGACCCTCCTTCCCCAATACCACCACCACTGCTCACCACACTCACCCCCAGCCTCCTTCTCCAATACCACCATGGTTTCACCACCACCTGTCCACTTCCACCTCACCTCCAAACATCATCATTCCATCCCACAGGGCATTAAATGCTTTCCCCACCATCCACACTCAACCTCCTTGGCTAAAAGCCTGTTTCTTGACCAAAACACACCCATAGTCCACCCCTCCTATCCAATCTTGTCCCATCCACCTCCTAGTACCACCAAAGTTCTTTAATTGCTTTGAAACAACCCCAAGCTACCCTAATGACTTTTGGCACCAAAACAGATTTAAACGGCTTGGATGAGTTTGACTCATCCAATGGTTGAATTTAGAAGTGGGAAAGTGTCAGAAGGCTGCAAGGAACCCTAAAGGTCAATAAATATCAAGAAAGAAGCTGTGTGGAAAGATATCTAGTTTAATTTAGAAAAATTTATGTCGACTTAATTATGTTCTAGTTTCCAGTGTAAAATTTAACTTTGAAGTACTTTGTTTAGTGTTTTTAAGTGTATGTGAACCTATTTCAATAATCAATTTCAGTTTTTATGTATGAATCCAGTTTATGTAAGTCTAAAATTTCCAAAATTTCATTCTACTTAAAGTATTGTTCTTAGTTGATGATTACAGATTAAATAAGCTCATATAAGCTCCTAATAAGCTCAATAAAGCTTTTAGTAACTTACAATTCAGTGTAGCTTAAAAAATACCACAAATACAAAATCAGTCAACTAAAGTCAACTATGCAAATTTTGGTTTAAATTCTGGATTGAGAAGTGATTTGGAAGCATGGAAAGCTTGGGAAACATGGTTTTAGTACCCTGTGGAGGGTGTTAGGTTGTTCATTTGGTTCTCAGTTTCTTGGTCAAGCTTGGATTTCAAGTAAGATTTTGTACTCATTTTTCTCATATTAGGTACTTAGAGTAATTTGTGTAATTGGTTATTTATTTATGCTTATTTGAGGTTGTTTAGCTGTAATATAACTTAAAAAGTCCATTGTTGTTCATTAAAATCAATAATTGTTCATTATTTCTAATTCAATCCATTTAGCATATGGTGATTTTTGGGTTGCAGTTGTTGTTTATTGGTATCTTTGGGCTTAAACAGGTTTAATTCATAGTAATATATGGTTCTGTGCTAGTTGTTTGGATTAAATCCTTTGCTAACTTGGTAAATTTCCAAATCAGTTAGTATATAGGGCGTTTGGAACAAGCTTGTTAGCCTAGATCTTGTTGTTATTTCTTGTTTATTTTGGTTTCACTAGACTGTTGTAGTGTGATATAGGTTATATAGTCCATAAACTTTGCATCTCTAACACCAAAAGTCAAAAATCACCCTCATCCACCCATATCAGTTGACTGTTGGGATTTGGGAACATCAAACCTCACCATTTTGTTTAAAATTTGTTCTTCTAGCCATATTTAGCTGTAATATAGCTTAATACATCTATTTAAACTAGTAATCATTAACTAAGAGTCACCAAAGTCAACCTTGCAAGTTATATTGAAAAACTCAAAAAGTGCAATCTCAGATTTTTGCAAAAATGGGATTAATTATCATGATTTTTGTATTTGATTTGAATCTTTGAAACTTTGTGGGTGAAATATATACCAGTAGGACTTGAGAATTCCATAGTTGTTATAATTTTGTGAATTTATTTAGTGGACCAAATTGCCCCTTGAACACACTTGCAGGGCAAGATGATGCCCTGTGCATCAGACCATCACCACCACAACCACCACTTTGGTGGTTGATTGTGACCACCACAGTGGTCCCACTAGCCCAAATTTTGGTTCTACTAACCCCCCTCCTACCAGGGTTCATAAATTGACCCTTTGTTTGACATGTGCATCAGTGGACCCCACTTGAATTTGTCCTCAAATTCTGTCCCATTCTGTCTCAGAATCACAATAAGCAAAGTGCTTATTGTAGATTCTTGGCTTATTTAGCCACCTTAATTGAGTAAATCTTGCTTATACATATCCAAATAACTCAATTCCTTCTTTGGTCAAACTTGGTCAACTGTTTGGTCTAATAAGCACTCACAGTGCTTATTCTGAGTTTCTAAATTAGTTTTCTTTCTAAAAGTTTCTTATTTTAAGTATTTTATTAGTTTTATAAAAGAAAAAACAGAAAAAGCTAAACTTAATTATAGTGATAGCTTCTATTTAATAGAAACTATCTATTTAATTTTCTTTTTAGCTTATTTATAAGCACTTCTGTGTTTTTATATTTTTAATAAATCTCACTAATATTAAAGTATTTTTATCAATTTTTCCAGAATTTTCCTTTGTAATTTGGTAATATTTAGAATTAATATTAGTTTAATTAATAATTAATTAATAAATAAGAATTAAATAGCATAATTATATTTTATAAAGTACCACCGAGTTTTTATAATTTTTCTAGCTTTTATGTAAGGTAAAACATTTTTATAATTTTTTCTAGAATTTATACTGTTCATTTTCTATTTTTAATAAAATAATTAGTTTAATTGATAATTAATTAATAAATAAAATAATAATTAGTAAATTAGTTTAAAAATACATAAAATAAACTTTTTATAATTTTTTAGGATTCCTGAGATGGTTAATTAGATTTATAAAAAAATTCTTAATTATTTAAGTCTTTTTAATATTTTTAATAATTTAAATGAATATAATTAGTTAAATAATAATTAATTAATTATAATTAGATAAATAGTGTGAAAAATATAATTTTAGTTTGAAAATAAGTTTTATAATATTTTAGACTTTTAGAAATTTTAATTTTATATTTCTAAACTTATTTTACATTTTCTTATTTATTAGTGAATTATTAAATAATTAAAAATAGTTATTAAATAATAATAATTAATTAAATAGTTATAAAAATAATTTTAGTTTTATAATAATTTTATAATAAGTTTAGGATTCCAAAAATACAATTTTCATATTTGTGGGAGTTGTATTTTACAGAATTCACGTTTAAATTTCGTACGTTTACGTTTATTTAAATATAAACGTACATTTTATATCTTTTTACATTTTTAGATTTTCTTAAATAAATCAGTAATTATAAAGTAAATATTTCAAGTTTATTTAATTTGCATTTAAGCCCCTAAGGCTTGCAAACTCCTACTATAGTTAAAGTTGTTTTTGTTTACGTTTAAATATTAAACGTATACGTTTTTCCAGCTCCTTTTCATTTGTACTTATCTGATTTCACGTATTAGTTGATATAGCTTATCAAAGCTATTCATACTTATATTTCAGTAGTACAATCACTTAAACCCATTTCCTGTTCAATTAACCTGATCTCGAAGTCGTTTTATTTCAGTTTTCACGCCTCGTTGGGATTTAATGACCCGGGGAAACACTGTATTCCACGGAAGCATTGGTTTAGGCTGTTTGACTTGTTGACCATCCTTTGGTTGATATTATCTGACTGCCACATGCCAATCAAAATTTGGCGCCGCTGCCGGGGAGGTGTGCTGCGTATTACGACTTTTTGAAGTATCTGTGAGTTTGAATTAATTCACCATTGTTATATATCATCTGTTTGTCTATATTTCTTTTCTATTTTTAATTTCCCGTCACTCTAAGGATTCTTAGAGTCGTCTCTAGTGCATGCGCACTCGTTCTTCTAGGTCAACAAGCCCTTTTCGTGAGCTTGTTAGAATTCCTCGAAGACGCCGTAGACGTTCTGCCCCAACAGCTGTATCTGAGATACGTGCTGTTTCCCCAAACAAAGTTATCATGGCGGAAGACCGTCCGATGAATGAGCTTCTCCAAGCACCCATTGAGGGTTACGGAGACGCTATTGTTGTCCCAGCCATTGTGGCTGAATACTTTGAGCTCAAAATCGGGTTACTAAATCTAGTAACCTCAAGCCAATTTTATGGTTTTGAGAGGGATGATCCTCATGCTCATATTCGATGGTTTAATAAAATTACCTCTACCATCATATACAAGAACGTCCCTTCCGAAGCAGTCAAACTTCTTCTTTTCCCATTTTCTCTTGAGGGGGCAGCCCGGATTTGGCTGGAAAAACAACCTCCTCGTTCAATAACATCGTGGGATGATTTAGTTACCAAATTTGTAAACGAATTTTTTCCCCCGTCCAAAACGACAAATCTTAAAAATGAAATCATCAAATTTACTCAAAGGTTTGATGAATCGTTTGGTGACGCATGGGATCGTTTCAAAGAATTGCTTCGTCGATGTCCTCATCATGGTTTCACTGAATTAATGCAAATTGACACATTTTATAATGGTGTGAGTCAATCTTACCAAGATTCTCTCAATGCCTCCGCGGGAGGTAATTTTTTGAGTAAAACCACTAAAGAAGCTTTAGAAATCATTGAAAATAAGTCCAAGGTCCGCACTACACGCACAAAGCCATATAACTCCCAAGTGAGTGCTGGTCCTTCTACTTCATCTCCCTTGAGTACTTCTAGCACCGATGCTAAGATAGACAAACTCACGGACGCCATTCAAGCTTTGGTTCTCTCAAACCAGAAGAAAGTCACTTTCACACAAAACCCTTCACATGCTGAAGTAAAAAAGGTGGAAGTTTGTGTCACTTGTGGTGGCCCACATGCTTACTACAATTGTACTGCCACTGATGGTAGTCCTTTTGAAGCCAATGCCTTAGCCAGTACTACAAATCAGGGAGGTAATCAATACCATCCTCAAATGGAACCAAGTTACCGTGCTAACACACATATGGGACCACCCGGGTTTAACCAAAACCCAAATTTGCCAAATCGAAACCAGAACCAACCTCGAATGAACCAAGGTTATCAAAACCAAGGGAATTTCCATCCTGGACAGAATCAAGGTTTCCATAATCAAGGAAACTTTAAAACAATTTCAACCCGGGAAATCATTTTCAGGGAAATGGTAATCAAAATCAGGGAAATTTTCAACCACAACAAGGTTATAATCAAAATAACCGAGTCCAAAATTTCCCCAACCAAACACAAGCCATTCTCCCAGCTCCACAATCATCATCTGATGAGTTGTTGAAGCAGTTCATGAAAACTCAAGAAGAGACAAACAGGTTGTTGGTCAGCCAGATTTCTAAAATCAAGAAATCTTTAAATGAACAACCCTCGGGCTCTGGAAAACTTCCGAGCAACACGATCGCAAACCCGAGGGGCGATGCAAAGGCGATCAAAACTAGGAGCGGAGTTTCATATGATGTACCCACTGTTCCTACTACCACTTCTTCTCCTTCTCCCAAGGTAGTGGAAAATAAAGCCGAGGTAAATAAGGACGAAGTATTTCCTACTCATAATGGGGGTACCCAAGACGTCCCACCTCATGTTGTCCCGAAACCCAAACCAAAACCTAGAGTTGTTTTGGAACCCAATGATATCCCAGTTGAAACACCAAAGTCCAAACCTTCTACCTCCTCTACTCCTTACCCCTCACGCTTGAGTGAGCAAAAGCTCCGTGAAAAAGCTAGTCACCAGATGGATAAATTCTTTCAAATCTTCCAAAATTTGCATTTTGACATTAGCTTTGCGGATGCTATTAGTCTGATGCCCAAATTTGCATCAACAATCAAACACTTGTTAAGCAACAAGGAGAAAATGTTTGAAATGGCAAAGACTCCCTTGAATGAGAACTGCTCAGCAGTTCTTTTAAAGAAGCTTCCCGAGAAGCTGGGAGATCCTGGAAATTTTCTAATACCATGTGTATTTCCAGGAATGGTTGATTGCTATGCCTTGGCCGATCTTGGTGCAAGCATCAACTTAATGCCATATTCAGTTTGGAAGAAACTTTCTCTTCCTGATCTTACTCCTACCTGCATGACTTTAGAGCTTGCAGACCGATCGATATCTCGTCCTCTCGGCATTGCCGAGGACGTGTTTGTGAAGGTAGGAGAGTTCCATCTCCCCGCTGACTTTGTAGTGGTTGATTTCGATGCTGATCAAAGGGTCCCTCTCATTGTTGGGATGGGTTTCCTTAGAACGGGCCTTGCTCTTATCGATGTATTTGAGCAAGAAATCACTCTGCGTGTGGGTAATGAAGCTGTTACATTTAACCTCGAGGTACTCCTCAAACTATTATTCTGAAGCAGTTAATCAAATAGATATCATAGACATTGCTTCAGAGGAGTACTCTCATAATTCTGTGATTCTGGATTCCACTCCATCATCTGAATCTATCATTTCCGACTCTTCCCCTTCCCTCACTCCGTTTGAGGGAAGTGATTTCCTTTTGGAAGAGGTTGAGGCTTTTCTAAAAAGTGATTCAGTTCCATCGGGAATTGATAACACTGAGATTGATCTAGAAGGAGATATTCTTCTCCTTGAGAGATTGCTAAATCAAGATAATTCTCCTCCACTCCCTCCCGTACAACTTCATAATCAGGAAATCAAATATGTTGAGAAAACTGATGATTTTCCTGAGGTCGAACTCAAGGACTTACCTCCTCATCTTGAATACGCATTCCTGGAGGGTGATGATAAATTACCTGTCATTATTGCTAAAGGTTTAAGTGATGAGGAGAAGATTGCTCTCATAAAGGTCCTGAAGTCACACAAGCAAGCAATTGCTTGGAAACTCTCCGATATAAAGGGTATTAACCCAGATTTTTGTACACACAAAATCTTGATGGAGGATGACTTCAAGCCCGCTGTGCAACACCAAAGAAGGGTGAATCCAAAAATCCATGATGTGATTAAACAAGAGGTTCTTAAACTTCTTGATGCAGGATTGATTTACCGCATCTCTGACAGTCCATGGGTTAGTCCCATCCATTGCGTCCCAAAAAAGGGTGGCATTACTGTTGTCACTAATGAGGAAAATGAGTTGATTCCAACTCGGCTGGTTACCGGATGGCGTGTTTGCATTGACTATCGTAAGTTGAATGACGCCACCCGCAAAGACCACTTTCCACTGCCCTTTATGGATCAGATGCTTGAGAGATTAGCAGGGAACGAGTACTATTGTTTCCTTGATGGTTTCTCAGGATACTTCCAAATCCCCATTGATCCATCGGATCAAGAAAAGACTACCTTTACATGCCCTTATGGAACCTTTGCTTATAAATGTATGCCTTTTGGCTTATGTAATGCTCCAGGTACGTTTCAGAGGTGCATGATGGCCATATTTACCGACATGATCGGTAAAACCATGGAGGTCTTTATGGATGACTTCTCGGTCATTGAGGATTCATTCCAAACATGTCTCACCATTTTAGAAAAAAATGTTGAAAAGGTGTGAAGACACCAATCTATGTCTAAATTGGGAAAAGAGTCACTTTATGGTCAAAGAGGGCATTGTCCTCGGCCATAAGATTTCCAAGAATGGGATTGAGGTTGACAGAGCTAAGGTTGATGTCATTGCTAAACTGCCTCACCCTACTACCGTCAAAGGTATTAGGAGTTTCTTGGGTCATGCCGGTTTCTATCGTCGATTCATACAAGATTTTTCTAAAATCTCACGGCCTATGACTCATCTCCTTGAAAAGGATGCTCCTTTTATCTTCTCACCAGAGTGCATTGAAGCTTTTGAAACATTAAAGAAAAAGCTTACTGAGGCACCCATTCTTATTGCCCCCGACTGGGATTTACCCTTTGAGCTTATGTGCGATGCAAGTGATTTTGCTATCGGTGCAGTCTTGGGGCAACGCAAAATGAAACACTTTCAGCCTATCCACTACGCGAGCAAAACTATGAACGAAGCTCAAACTCATTACACCACTACAGAAAAAGAATTATTAGCCGTGGTGTATGCTTTTGAGAAATTTCGGACATACTTAATCTTGACTAGAAGCGTAGTGTATACGGATCACTCGGCTCTAAAATATCTATTTGCAAAACAAGATGCAAAGCCGAGATTGCTCCGTTGGGTTCTCCTCCTCCAGGAATTTGAAATCATTATTCGTGATAAAAAATGAGCTGAGAACCTGGCAGCTGATCATTTGTCCCGATTAGATAACCCTCATCAAGATGTGTATGAGAAAAAGGAAATAAATGAAACATTTCCTCTCGAAACACTCAATGCGGTTGCTTTTCGTAGAGATTCTACTACCCCATGGTTTGCCGACTTCGCAAACTACCATGCGGGTAACTTTGTTGTGAAAGGGATGTCAACCTAACAGAAGAATAAATTCTTTAAGGATGTTAAACATTACTTCTGGGATGACCCCTACTTATTCAAAATCTGTGCGGATCAAGTCATCCGACAGTGTGTATATAGACAGGAAGCCACTGAAATTCTCAAGGCTTGCCATGCTGGACCCACCGGGGGACATCATAATTCCAATTACACCGCCAAAAAGGTATTTGATTCCGGATTCTTCTGGCCCACAATTTATAAAGATGCCCAGGATCTCATTAAAACCTGTGACGCTTGTCAACGTCATGGAAACATTTCACAAAGAAATGAGATGCCACAAAATGCTATTCAAGTATGTGAGATATTTGATATCTGGGACATTGACTTTATGGGGCCATTTCCATCATCTAGAGGAAACAAATACATACTTGTGGTTGTTGATTATTTATCAAAGTGGGTTGAAGCGAAAGCTTTACCCACGAATGATGCCCGAGTTGTAGTGAAATTCCTTAAATCTCTTTTTGCCCATTTTGGAACTCCACGTGCTATCATAAGTGATCGTGGTACGCATTTCTGCAATGACAAATTTGACAAAGTCATGCAAAAGTATGGTGTTACCCACCGTATTTCTACCGCGTATCACCCACAAACAAGTGGGCAAGTGGAGGTTTCAAACCGTGGTATCAAAAGGATACTTGAGAGAACTGTTGGTGAAAACCGTGCTGCCTGGTCGGATAAATTAGATGACGCACTATGGGCTTTTCGTACAGCTTATAAAACACCCATTGGGTGTACACCTTAAAAGCTTGTGTATGGAAAGACATGTCATCTACCGATGGAACTTGAGCACAAAGCCTACTGGGCATTGAAACATGCCAACTTTGACCTCAAAACTGCGGGTGATCACAGAAAAGTTCAAATGAATGAATTAAATGAACTACGTGATCAAGCTTACGAGAACTCTTTAATCTATAAAGAAAAAGCAAAGAGAATTCATGACTCAAAAATAAAGAACCGCGTTTTTAACGTTGGTGATCGAGTACTTCTCTTTAATTCTAGATTAAAGATCTTCTCGGGTAAATTAAAAACCCGTTGGACTGGTCCATTCACTATCACTAAGGTTTATCCATATGGTACCGTTGAGTTATCTCAAAATGACGGTCCATGTTTTAAAGTGAATGGCCATCGTGTGAAACACTACTTTGGAGAGGACATACCACCCATGGTTGTCCCGGATCTCCAAACTTTCCCCAAGGACAATTAAATTCGGGGTCGAGTCAAGCTAGCGACACGGTTAACAAAAACAGTAGCTTCCTCATGGACAATTTAATTCGAGGTCGAGTCAAGCTAGCGACTCGGTAATGAAAAACAGTAGCAATATGGGTTTTCACCCATATTTCTGATTCTTTATCTTTTCTACCACCCTAGTGTGGGGGAGATGCCCCACATGTTGTATATATGTATATATTTTGAAAAAAAAAAGATGTAAATAGCCTAAAATAAAGGTTATTAATATTTCCTTCTTACTTTCTAAGTATCAGTTTAACACCCGGTGTTTTGAATATTGAGGGCAATATTCATTTCTAAGTGGGGGGGGGGGGGGGGGGGGATTCTCACGAATTCAAACACATGTTCCATCAAGCACCCTCATTTGATCAAAATTTAATGTTTTTTCACACTTAGAAATGTAATAAATGGTTATCAGTCTGCCATGTCTAACCCACATAAGGATTGGCTAATCCAGGAGCAAACGGCTCTTGGTAAAGATATCTCAAAACCGTTGATGGCTTGCAATTTGCCCAAAATTGTATGGTACCTCAACTTGCCATATCCTAAAAAGCGAATGAGTTGGCTAGCCCGCAAGATTATGGCATGCGGTAAAGGCAGTGGAAAAACCATAATTGGTAATCAGCTCACCAAGATGTTGACTTTGTCCATCAAGAGTTGGCTAGTCCAGAAGCAAACGGCTTTTGGTAAAGACAAAACAAATCCGTTGACAGCTGGTGGTTTGCTAAAAATTACACGGTTATCAGGTGTACCACAGTTCTAACATCTGGCTACTCTAGAAGTGATGGCTTTTGGTAAAGAGTAAAAATCCATTAAAATTTTCTCAAAAGATTGCTAGGGACTAGCAATAGTTTAGTGTGGGGGATTGATGAGTGTGTAAATTCTCATCATTTCTATTACATTTAGACTGCAAAAACATATGAAAACACACAGGAATGCCTTAAAATTATATAAAATATCCCTGGATTGTGTTTTTATGCAAAAGGATTGAAAACTGATGAAAAATAAAACATTTCACATAATTTACAGTTTCAGTCCCTAAACTTTGAAAAATTAGCAAAAACTAGTCCCTGGTAAATCAAAACATGAAAAATATCATCAAAGGTCCTTAGGGATTCATAAGTTGTCAAGTATAGTCCTTTAAAGTTAAAAAAAATTGCAAAATGACAACTTTAGTCCCTCAAGTTTCAAAAATGTCAAAAATAGTCCTTAAGGTTTTTAAAATGGAAAAATATGAAAAATAAACCTTGCACTATTCTTAAATGGCATAAATGGACCTTATGATAGCTATGGAGAAATTACAAGTTAAACCCTTCAACTTTCAAAAAATTACAAGTTTGGTCCCTGAAGTTTGAGGAATTGGCAGAAAAGGTCCCTGGGTTTTGAAAAAGGAAAAAATTATATCTTTGGTCCTTGGGTTATTCATAAATGGCATAAATGATCCTTGTAACTACTTTGGAAATATTCCAAATTCAGTCCTTTATGTTTGAAAAATAATTACAAATTGGTCCTTGTGTAACTAATAACCAACCGGACCCTTTGTTTTTATTATAACCCCAAAACCAAGCCTAGTCCAAACACAACCAAAAGCCCACCCTACCCTTTTTGTTGCTGGCCCAAACCAAGCCCAGTCCACACCCCTTATTAATAAAATAGGGGTTTGACCCCGTTGACCCTCCTTCCCCAATACCACCACCACTGCTCACCACACTCACCCCCAGCCTCCTTCTTCAATACCACCATGGTTTCACCACCACCTGTCCACTTCCACCTCACCTCCAAACATCATCATTCCATCCCACAGGGCATTAAATGCTTTCTCCACCATCTACACTCAACCTCCATGGCTAAAAGCCTGTTTCTTGACCAAAACACACCCATAGTCCACCCCTCCTATCCAATCTTGTCCCCTCCACCTCCTAGTACCACCAAAGTTCTTTAATTGCTCTGAAACAACCCCAAGCTACCCTATTGACTTTTGGCGCCAAAACAGATTTAAACGGCTTGGATGAGTTTGACTCATCCAATGGTTGAATTTAGAAGTGGGAAAGTGTCAGAAGGCTTCAAGGAACCCTAAAGGTCAATAAATATCAAGAAAGAAGCTGTGTGGAAAGATATCTAGTTTAATTTAGAAAAATGTATGTCGACTTAATTATGTTCTAGTTTCCAGTGTAAAATTTAACTTTGAAGTACTTTGTTTAGTGTTTTTAAGTGTATGTGAACCTATTTCAATAATCAATTTCAGTTTTTATGTATGAATCCAGTTTATGTAAGTCTAAAATTTCCAAAATTTCATTCTACTTAAAGTATTGTTCTTAGTTGATAATTACAGATTAAATAAGCTCATATAAGCTCCTAATAAGCTCAATAAAGCTTTTAGTAACTTACAATTCAGTGTAGCTTAAAAAATTCCACAAATACAAAATCAGTCAACTAAAGTCAACTGTGCAAATTTTGGTTAAATTATGGATTGAGAAGTGATTTGGAAGCATGGAAAGCTTGGGAAACATGGTTTTAGTACCCTGTGGAGGGTGTTAGGTTGTTCATTTGGTTCTCAGTTTCTTGGTCAAGCTTGGATTTCAAGTAAGATTTTGTACTCATTTTTCACATATTAGGTACTTAGAGTAATTTGTGTAATTGGTTGTTTATTTATGCTTATTTGAGGTTGTTTAGCTGTAATATAACTTAAAAAGTCCATTGTTGTTCATTAAAATCAATAGTTGTTCAATATTTCTAATTCAATCCATTTAGCATATGGTGATTTCTGGGTTGTAGTTGTTGTTTATTGGTATCTTTTGGCTTAAACAGGTTAAATTCATAGTAATATATGGTTCTGTGCTAGTTGTTTGGATTAAATCCTTTGCTAACTTGGTAAATTTCCAAATCAGTTAGTATATAGGGTGTTTGGAACAAGCTTGTTAGCCTAGATCTTGTTGTTATTTGTTTTTTATTTTGGTTTCACTAGACTGCTGTAGTGTGATATAGGTTATATAGTCCATAAACTTTGCATCTCTAACACCAAAAGTCAAAAATCACCCTCATCCACCCATATCAGTTGACTGTTGGGATTTGGGAACATCAAACCTCACCATTTTGTTTAAAATTTGTTCTTCTAGCCATATTTAGCTGTAATATAGCTTAATACATCTATTTAAACCAGTAATCATTAACTAAAAGTCACCAAAGTCAACCTTGCAAGTTATATTGAAAAAGTCAAAAAGTGCAATCTCAGATTTTTGCAAAAATGGGATGAATTTTCATGATTTTTGTATTTGATTTGAATCTTTGAAACTTTGTGGGTGAAATATATACCAGTAGGACTTGAGAATTCCATAGTTGTTATAATTTTGTGAATTTATTTAGTGGACCAAATTGCCCCTTGAACACACTTGCAGGGCAAGATGATGCCCTGTGCATCAGACCATCACCACCACAACCACCACTTTGGTGGTTGATTGTGACCACCATAGTGGTCCCACTAGCTCAAATTTTGGTTCTACTAACTCCCCTCCTAACAGGGTTCATAAATTGACCCTTTGTTTGACCTGTGCATCAGTGGACCCCATTTGAATTTGTCCTCAAATTTTGTCCCATTCTGTGTCAGAATCACAATAAGCAAAGTGCTTATTGTGGATTCTTGGCTTATTCAGCCATGTTAATTGAGTAAATCTTGCTTATACATATCCAAATAACTCATTTGTACCAGGTTTTACCCTTGTGGACCCCACATAAGTCCATTTGTGCTCAATTCCTTCTTTGGTCAAACTTGGTCAACTGTTGGTCTAATAAGCACTCACAGTGCTTATTCTGAGTTTCTAAATTAGTTTTCTTTGTAAAAGTTTCTTATTTTAAGTATTTTAAGTATTTTTTGGTCAAACTTGGTCAACTGTGATGGATCTAAACACCTTGAACTTGTGTTAGATTGATACTTTGAATTATATCACAAAGTATGCGGAATCTACTTAGTAACACTTAGAAGATTGATTGTGAGTAAGACAGTTATATATGAATAAGAACAATATATGTAAACAAACTATTAGCTCCAATATTATTAATGATAATAATACGAGTGCTCTTGATATCACTAGGGTTACACCTTGAAGCTCTAGAAACGTATATGAGTTATATCTCTAACCTTTAACCGAGGATCTCCTTTTATACCACAAGGAGTCCTCTTCTACAAGATAAGTATAATGCTAATAGAATAAGATATACACAAGATCTATTCTATATTTATCTAGAAGCATTTCCTAACAGTTATCTAATAAGCAGTGGTAATATATGTTCTTGCAGTGGTAATGAGTTTCCACTGCAAGTACAATCTTCTGCAGTTGTAACATCTTCACTAGCCGTGGTAACTGTTAGTATAATTCCCAACAATCCTCCCCCAACTTATGATTAATACATAAATCAATAAGTTTCTTCAAGTATTCAGTAACCATGAGGATATGGGAATTCTTCCAAACACTTATCTTCTTCTTAATAACTCTTTATCAGCTCTCACACTTTGATCATAAATCCTTTGTATCAAATCATCTATGACTTCAGTTCTTTCCCAGCATCTAAGCTTCTCTGTCAACATCACTTTCAATACTCCAGCTCTCAATGGATATTCTTTTTCAGCCAGCATAAAAACATCAACTCCATCTTGAGTAGAAATATGATGCACATAACTTGAATCATAGAATTTCCACAAAGTTCTTGTACCATGAGCTTCAAATTTCCAATACCTATCACTTGGGTCAGGTTCATATAATCTTCTAAAGTGAACCCATAACTCCTTAGCTTTGACATCAACAAGTTCATCCTTCTTAAACTGATCTTGAACAATTCTCCACAAATTATCCAAATCTTCTCTATCATAACATCTAACAATATCTTCAAAATCTCTGCAAATGTTTGTGACACTTCCAGTTCTGATGATCTTCCAAGCAACACAAAAACTATCAGGAAACATCTCCCAATTAACAACTGGATATTTTTCTTGTAGAGGTTCAATGTTAAGTACATCAGTCTCTATAAACAACATGTTTGTAACTTGCTCTTTAGTCAACTTGCTAGGACCCTCTGTTGCTTGAGATGATTTCTGAGTCTTCAACTTCTTTGCATCTTTTAATTCGAGACTCACTCCAGTCCTTTTTGTCTTCATACTAATGGTTCTTGATCCATTGGAATGAATTTACTATCTTGTCTTTTGATTCTATAGTAAATACCTTCAACCTGTTCATGTGACATTCCTTTGAATTGAGCCATCTTCATGTTTCCAACATGGCAACAAAAAGTCTTCATCTCAGCAATAATTTGTGCCTTTGTAAGCTTTCTTGGCTTCTTTTGACCTTTTCTAACATCCCCAATGATTTCATCAAGAGCCTGCTGATTCTTCATTTGAATGAAATCTTTAAGTTGAGCAGACCTTTGTTCTTCATTTAAGGTTGTATTTGCAATAAGTTCAATGGCCTTCTTCCTAATTATTTGATCATTGTTAATCAAATATCCAATCTCTTCTTCTGTAGGCACATAAGTGAATAATGGAGGTTTCTCATGTATGACAGTTGGTGAGATACTTGAAATAGATTCTGCCATAACAGCTTAAAGTTTATCCAACCTCTTTGCTTCCATAAAATTAACAACTTCATCTTCATCAAGCTTTTTCTTTCTTTCAAAGTTGATCCGAGCTTGTTCTTTCTTAGAAATCTTTCTTATTTGCTCTTGATCTGAAGCAATCACAACAGCTTTTCCTTTAACTGATCTTATTCTGGCAGCTTCTTCCTCTGCAGTGGTAAGTTCTTGAGTAGCAGTGGGAACATTTTCCCTTGCAGTGGTAATTTGCTGATCAGTGGGAACTTGTTCTGCTTCAGTGGAAATTGGTTGAGCAGTTCCAACTAAATCATCAAAGTTAAAACCTGCATCAGCATCCATCTCTTCAAAATCCAATTTCCTCCCCTCAGTCTCAGCAACATCATCTTTTGCTTGAGCATTATCAGAATCATTGAGCTCAGCAAAGTCTTTTTCAAAGTTTTTACTCCACCCCTTAAGCTCTGCATCTATTTTCCTCCCCTGTTTGGAAGAATCTCCCAAAACTTTAGTAGAACTTGCAGAAAACTCATCCTGAGGTGAAGATGATGAAGATAACACAACCTGAGATCTTTGCTTCTTGAGATTCTCAACTTCATTCTGCAATCTTTGAATCTCAGCCTTCAATGTATTCAGCTCTGTGGCATGTTGTTCTTTGGTCTGTGCCAGATCTTTTTCCAGAGCTTGAACCTGCTTGACAAATTTGGTATAAATGTCCATCAATTCATTTTGTTGCAAACTGCCTTCATCACTTCCAACTGTGTAACCTGCTGGGAGAGGTGAATCATGAGGCATTGATTCAGGCTCTTCCCTAGTTGGACTAGGATGAAGCCTTGAACCACCACTGCTTGTTCCTAAACCAAAAGGCTCAGCAACATGCAATGTTGAGATGAGAGAAGTTGGCTATTTAGACCTTCTCTCATAAGTGTGAGTTACAGCAGGGGTATGTTGAATTTGTGGAAAAACAATAGTGGGTGTGTTTTGAGATGCAGCTGATGCGTGGGAATCGCAACAGGCTTTACCTCTCGAGGGATCTCGAGAAGCTTACAACCCCCACCAGGCAGTGTACCTGATCGTTGTAGTATAGTATAGTGACAAGTACCGGGGGATTGATCGTTCAGCTAGGAATAGTGTCGTTAGGATTGAAATTAATCTAACTAGATCTAAAGGTGAAGGATGATTCTTTTTGTATTTTTATATTTTATGAAAAGCAAGTAAAAATCTTGGGTATTGGGAGAGTGGGCGGAATTATTTGCTAATCAACTAACCCAAAAGCTACTAATTAAACTAATTAACAAGAAAACTAAACTAAGGTTCTACAAGATAAGTGAAGCATGTCTACCTATGATATGTTACTCCTTGCTAGCTATCCAATCCTACCTATTGAATTGTAACCTTGTTTTAATTGACGGGTTGTATTCCTTAATACCATTCATGGGGTGGCATACATAACTCCCCAATTCTATGAGCTCTTATCTCCTCCTACACCATGCCCAGCACAACTATAGGGATTGTAAACAGTGGCTCATGCATTAAATACAACCAATAAAGACCTAGTACGCCTCGGTTCATGTTTCTTAAGACGTTCAAGCATGTTACCATTTGGAGATCTGCCAGTTTTCTTAAGCCTAACATATAAATCATTCAATCAAAACAAGAATCAATAGGAAACAAGGATTATAAACTAAACCAACTAGATCTATCGAAGTGTCACGCCCTAATTGATGAAGATAGACACAAACATCAACAAGGAATCAATGAGATCTAATCAATTATATACAAGTTTCACATAATCATAAGTAGACACAAGGTGAATTAGCAAACCATCATCAAAGAAGAGCAAACAACAATAATAATGGAAAACATAATTAAGATAGAATCATCAAACCAATACATGATGTTTATGGAGTGATTGAAACCCTCTAAGTTGCTGGAAAAACACCCACCTAAACCCAGGAATCGACCTTAGGGTTTAGGGCTTACAAGAAGTGAAGTTATGAAGTTATATTTATAGGCATGTTTTATGTCGTCCCTTCTTGACGGCGTCAGCCCGTACTCTTGACGCCGTCAAGACCATTTTTTCACCAAATTGTAGATCTCTTCGTCCTCTTCGCGTGGGCTTTTGAATCACCTAAATCCGAGTTCGTATGCAAAAGTTATGACCAAAACAATATCAGCTACTCCGCGTGCAAGTTTTGACAAGTTTACACGTGACGGCCTGGTGACGGCCTTGGTGACGCCGTCACCAACTACGGATTTTTATTCTTGGGACTCTGACGCCGTCAAGAGCAATTCTTGACGCCTTCATGCACTGTTCCCAGCATAGAAATTTGAGACTTTGCCATTTTCTTCACTTTTATGCTCCAAAAACGTCCGAAATGGCTTCTTTTCCAGAATTCACTCTCCAAGTACCTAAAATCACAAAAGGAATGATTTAGGGCAACATTTGATCAAATAAAGTCGGATTCGGGCTTAAATGACCCCCTAAAAACGGATCATTTTTCGCCTCATCAGCAGCTCTGATTGGTGCATCCTCACCCTGTACTTGAGCAATTTTAGCAAGCATTTGAGGCAAAAGTGGATGAACCTCCCCATTCCAAAGATCTGAAGCCTTACACATGTTTTGAAAAACTTTTGGCTTAAGATTGGAAGGTTCATAAATTCTATTGTGAGGGTGCAGTTGAAATTCATTTAACACTGCTTGCACAAACCTTGGATACATCAAAAATTTATATTGACCCTTTACATTGTCTTTCATATTATTGAAAACAAACTTTGAAAAATTGAAAGTCCTATTTGTTGCCAAACAAACCAAAGGATAAGCCATGGTTGATGCAAATTGGTCATAAGATGTTCTCTTAGGACTTAGGCAATGTAGAAGAGTATGAATTAAAAATCTCCAATGGGGACAAAAACATCCTTTTCTGAAAGTAACTTTTTGTTCAGATGTATCATACCCCATTAAAGCAATGTTTGTAAAAATTTCTGAATTAGGTAATGTGATGATACCATTGAGATCATCCAATTGGAGAACTCTCCTCAAGGATGACTCAGTAACATCAATAGTTACCCCATCAACTGTGGCTCTTAGAGCATCCACAGATTCTTGTGTGTCTCCCTGTTCAAGAGTTATGGACTCCACAGTGTTCCAGAACTGTTTGATATGAGAGACATAGATTGTGGGATTAATAGTTAAGGCATACCTTATATGCGTAGTGTTAAGAAAATCCACAATCTGATGAAAAACAGGGCCACTCTTCTCGTTTTACTTTTGTAAGTAGGCCACCAGGTTGTGCTCCTCGACAAATCTTAGAATCGCCGTGATATTTGTGAAAAGAGAGAATAAAAGTGTTAGTAATCAAGATAAAAAGCAAGCCGTATGATGATCAATTTATACTAATCGGGTTTGAGGAGGTTGCACAATGTGAATTATCTTTAGAAAGAATTATCTTTGGAAACCATCATCAAAGAAGAGCAAACAACAATAATAATGGAAAACATAATTAAGATAGAATCATCAAACCAATACATGATGTTTATGGAGTGATTGAAACCCTCTAAGTTGCTGGAAAAACACCCACCTAAACCCAGGAATCGACCTTAGGGTTTAGGGCTTACAAGAAGTGAAGTTATGAAGTTATATTTATAGGCATGTTTTCTGTCGGCCCTTCTTGACAGCGTCAGCCTGTACTCTTGACGCCGTCAAGACCATTTTTTCACCAAATTGTAGATCTCTTCGTCCTCTTCGCGTGGGCTTTTGAATCACCTAAATCCGAGTTCGTATGCAAAAGTTATGACCAAAACAATATCAGCTACTCCGCGCGCAAGTTTTGACAAGTTTACACGTGACGGCCTGGTGACGGCCTTGGTGACGCCGTCACCAACTACGGATTTTTATTCTTGGGACTCTGACGCCGTCAAGAGCAATTCTTGACGCCTTCATGCACTGTTCCCAGCATAGAAATTTGAGACTTTGCCGTTTTCTTCACTTTTATGCTCCAAAAACGTCCAAAATGGCTTCTTTTCCAGAATTCACTCTCCAAGTACCTAAAATCACAAAAGGAACGATTTAGGGCAATATTTGATCAAATAAAGTCGGATTCGGGCTTAAATGACCCCCTAAAAACGGATCATTTTTCGCCTCATCATATACCCTTACACTTGAGATTTGCTTGTCCTCAAGCAAATGAGCTTTTATTCTACTCAAAAGACAAGTTAGGGGTCATTTAACACTAATATAAAAGTAATTACAACAAATAATCGTTCCACTAAAGACCAATAGACAAGCACGGAGGTCATACACAAGCACCTCACAAATAGTGTTTAGATACTCACATCTCTCGGGTGTAATAAAGTAATATAACATTATGGAAATGGAAGATATCTCTCACTACCTGTCATAGCAAAATAGATTACCATAGGCTTGGGAAAAGATCAAACCTCCACCACATGGCGTAAGCACCTAGGATAAACTATCAAAGAGGTCTTTTAAAGAGTTATAACGTTAGGTATAGGGATATGAATTACACGGTTTTGTTGGATAAAGGAAGTTTTACTGGTGGCGAGTTAACAATCTTAGTTAATTACATGTACAAGTTGGCGTTGCTAAGCCAAGACTAGACTCGACTTAAGCTAATAAATGAAAAATAACAAAAACATAAAATGAACATAAAATAAAAACGGGATGGTAGTCCGTATGTTTTTTTCTCTTCTTCTTTTCTATTTTTTTTTTCTTGTTTTTTTTCTATTTTTTTTTCGAATTTTTTTTTTTTTTTTTTTTTTTTTTTTTTTTTTTTTTTTTTTTTTGGCATACACTCTTACCCTACCATCCAAAATAATACATCATAGGGGATGAGAATTCCCCTTACACTTGAATCTTTACATACTTTACATTTAACTATTCTAATGACTCGAATTAAGAAAATCAAAACACTTGGAGCACTTTTAAAATTAACGTACATATGGGGGTAATAATATGATGTTCTTCCCCATTACTCCATAAAATAAGTACTTACCCATGAGTCCCAATCGTCCCAAAACAATATGTACAAGGATATGACTCGACTTAGCAACCATGTAATCAATTAGAAAGTTAACTTAGGGTTTAACATATAACAATAATGCACTAAAAATGAGCGCATACACGGAAGGCTAAGGCGATTTGGTTGTACATTTAAGTGGGGTGTAACAAATTCTTCCTTTAAGTAAAGTGCTTAAAGTTAGAAACGAAAAGATAGGCTCGGAGGGGTGTACTAGGGGTATCGTGTACTAAAAATGAGTACAACGCAAAGGGTGTGGGAAAAATTAGTTGACTTAACTAGCCAAGTAATATGACTTAAATGGTCAAGTAATTATAATACGGGTTTAACACAAGGGTGATCCTAATGCCTCTTATCATGTAGTAAATCCTACTACACGAATGTAGTCTCACTAGCGGTCTCGGGATGCATCACTAACGCAAGTTCTAGAATCTAAATGCTACCGGTACACTCATAAGCACTAATAATAAATGCTTTTCCTATCAAATCTAAAGGCGAACCTCACATTTTTGGGTGGAAAATTTTTCTGAATATACGGTTATGTGCTAGTCATACAATCTCCTATCCATGAGACGCTTGCTATGGCTAAAGTTTCACTCCTAAATGTTGTAAAAAATTTTAAATTTGGCGCTAAAATTACACTAACAAGTATTTCTCATAGTTTTATTACACATCTACCATCAAACAAAACAAACTCAAGCGAAAGTGCATATGTAAGGTATCATCTTTTTACCCTCCACTTACACTTAAGATGAACATTGTCCCCAATGTTCAAGTAAAGAATGTAAAAGTTAAAAAGTAAAGAGAATGAAATCAAATACTCCCCTGATTCGCTCGGTATGGATTTTAGGTTGGCCAGGTTAAATCTTCTTCCAAGAAAATGAACAATCAAAGCTTCCCTTCCAGAATATAAATCATCTTCTTGTCGAACATAACCTGTAAATCCTAACAGAACAACTACAAAAACCCAAAGCATCAAGCTGAACAAAGATAACTCACAACTAGATGTAATTCCAGACTTAGGAATAAAAACAAAACAATTAAAGATATAATGCTTGTGGAATGAATGTTTGCAGATTTTCTGGAGATTATAAAACTTAATAATTCACAAAAACCATAAGACTCTGTTAGAAAAACAAAACTGGTAAAATTTCCAGATTTTTACACGTGACGCCGTCAAGAGTAAACTCGTGACGCCGTCAGAAGTGACCTGCAGAAATTCTTATGTTAAGTTTCCCGAAAATTTTTGGAAAAACTTCGTCCTACTTCCTGGAAAATCCTGCAAAACATCATTACGACTCGATACAAGCATTTGACTCTAACAAGTACTAATACACATGTCCATTTAATATTGTTGTGGTTCATGCTCAATTTCGTTCTTATAAACAAATTTGGATCTCCCTTACACTTATCTTTTGCAAAATACCTTTATATGCAATTAAGACGAAGTTAAAAACAAAATAAAGCATTTTCACAATTTACTTTGAAACATGCGCCACAAACAATAAAAATAAAACATGCATACGGAAACAAATAAAATCAGTCAAACAAACAAACAAACAAATAAAAACACACAAAACATGGGTTGCCTCCCAAGAAGCGCTTGTTTTTGTTCGAGTTACGAGCCTGACTCTACCCTTATTTAATGGAAATAGAGGAGGTTCTCCCTACACTTAGGATTAAGTGTGGGTGAAAGTAGCGATACACACCCTTAGGGTGTGAATATGCCACGTGAGGTGAAGGGGGTGAGTGAATGGCTTCCTTCATCCTAAAACTACCCGGATAATATTGGTTGATGGGTGGGTCGGTTCCTCTTTTGTGTCCTAGAAATATATCTAAGGATGGAAAAGTGTGTAAAGATTGAGGTTCCGGTTCATCAACACTAGGAAATTCCCTAGAACTAGGAGTAAGGTTATCACTACAAGTTTTCAAACCTATATCCTTAAGTGGTGCCTAGTCCAAGGGTTCTACCTCCATTGGAATTCCTAAAGTTTCTTCTACTTCTTCTGGGTAAGTCACGGGCGGTGCGTGTGCCTCAAATGATGGTTGAGTATTTTCTGGGCTTATGTTATTTACCTCATCATTCCACGTGTCACGATCACCTATATCCTTAGGTAGTGATAATAACAAACCTAGTGCTTCATCCAACTTATGGTTTATTGATACGGCTCTATCCATAATTCCTTGGCAAACTAGATCGCTTTTTCTATTAGCTTCACTAAAACGAGATCCTAAACATGGAGGTTGTTCATAAGAATCTATCCTAGGTGAAGGCTCATATGATTCATAGGTGTCTCTAAATGAGGTATTTTGCACTTCTTGGTGTTCTAGCCACTCAACCATATATTGCAATCTTAGAAGTCTAAGTGAAGTGTCCATTTGAAGCAAATTACAAACAAAATCACAAAGAAAAGATAGACTACGAGAAAGCTACAAAATAAAAAGAAAAAATCTCACTTGATAGGAATCTAATGAGTAGACCTAAAAAAAATCAAATTCAACCTAAACAATAACTATTCCCCAGGCTGCGGCGCCAAAAACTTGATGCGTGGGAATCGCAACAGGCTTTACCTCTCGAGGGATCTCGAGAAGCTTACAACCCCCACCAGGCAGTGTACCTGATCGTTGTAGTATAGTATAGTGACAAGTACCGGGGGATTGATCGTTCAGCTAGGAATAGTGTCGTTAGGATTGAAATTAATCTAACTAGATCTAAAGGTGAAGGATGATTCTTTTTGTATTTTTATATTTTATGAAAAGCAAGTAAAAATCTCGGGTATTGGGAGAGTGGGCGGAATTAGTTGCTAATCAACTAACCCAAAAGCTACTAATTAAACTAATTAACAAGAAAACTAAACTAAGGTTCTACAAGATAAGTGAAGCATGTCTACCTATGATATGTTACTCCTTGCTAGCTATCCAATCCTACCTATTGAATTGTAACCTTGTTTTAATTGACGGGTTGTATTCCTTAATACCATTCATGGGGTGGCATACATAACTCCCCAATTCTATGAGCTCTTATCTCCTCCTACACCATGCCCAGCACAACTATAGGGATTGTAAACAGTGGCTCATGCATTAAATACAACCAATAAAGACCTAGTACGCCTCGGTTCATGTTTCTTAAGACATTCAAGCATGTTACCATTTGGAGATCTGCCAGTTTTCTTAAGCCTAACATATAAATCATTCAATCAAAACAAGAATCAATAGGAAACAAGGATTATAAACTAAACCAACTAGATCTATCGAAGTGTCACGCCCTAATTGATGAAGATAGACACAAACATCAACAAGGAATCAATGAGATCTAATCAATTATATACAAGTTTCACATAATCATAAGTAGACACAAGGTGAATTAGCAAACCATCATCAAAGAAGAGCAAACAACAATAATAATGGAAAACATAATTAAGATAGAATCATCAAACCAATACATGATGTTTATGGAGTGATTGAAACCCTCTAAGTTGCTGGAAAAACACCCACCTAAACCCAGGAATCGACCTTAGGGTTTAGGGCTTACAAGAAGTGAAGTTATGAAGTTATATTTATAGGCATGTTTTATGTCGGCACTTCTTGACGGCGTCAGCCCGTACTCTTGACGCCGTCAAGACCATTTTTTCACCAAATTGTAGATCTCTTCGTCCTCTTCGCGTGGGCTTTTGAATCACCTAAATCCGAGTTCGTATGCAAAAGTTATGACCAAAACAATATCAGCTACTCCGCGTGCAAGTTTTGACAAGTTTACACGTGACGGCCTGGTGACGGCCTTGGTGACGCCGTCACCAACTACGGATTTTTATTCTTGGGACTCTGACGCCGTCAAGAGCAATTCTTGACGCCTTCATGCACTGTTCCCAGCATAGAAATTTGAGACTTTGCCGTTTTCTTCACTTTTATGCTCCAAAAACGTCCGAAATGGCTTCTTTTCCAGAATTCACTCTCCAAGTACCTAAAATCACAAAAGGAATGATTTAGGGCAATATTTGATCAAATAAAGTCGGATTCGGGCTTAAATGACCCCCTAAAAACGGATCATTTTTCGCCTCATCAGCAGCTCTGATTGGTGCATCCTCACCCTGTACTTGAGCAATTTTAGCAAGCATTTGAGGCAAAAGTGGATGAACCTCCCCATTCCAAAGATCTGAAGCCTTACACATGTTTTGAAAAACTTTTGGCTTAAGATTGGAAGGTTCATAAATTCTATTGTGAGGGTGCAGTTGAAATTCATTTAACACTGCTTGCACAAACCTTGGATACATCAAAAATTTATATTGACCCTTTACATTGCCTTTCATATTATTGAAAACAAACTTTGAAAAATTGAAAGTCCTATTTGTTGCCAAACAAACCAAAGGATAAGCCATGGTTGATGCAAATTGGTCATAAGATGTTCTCTTAGGACTTAGGCAATGTAGAAGAGTATGAATTAAAAATCTCCAATGGGGACAAAAACATCCTTTTCTGAAAGTAACTTTTTGTTCAGATGTATCATACCCCATTAAAGCAATGTTTGTAAAAATTTCTGAATTAGGTAATGTGATGATACCATTGAGATCATCCAATTGGAGAACTCTCCTCAAGGATGACTCAGTAACATCAATAGTTACCCCATCAACTGTGGCTCTTAGAGCATCCACAGATTCTTGTGTGTCTCCCTGTTCAAGAGTTATGGACTCCACAGTGTTCCAGAACTGTTTGATATGAGAGACATAGATTGTGGGATTAATAGTTAAGGCATA
Organism: Artemisia argyi; assembly: GCA_030686995.1. Taxonomy (NCBI): domain Eukaryota; kingdom Viridiplantae; phylum Streptophyta; class Magnoliopsida; order Asterales; family Asteraceae; genus Artemisia; species Artemisia argyi. The sequence goes on along the minus strand of CM060700.1, from coordinate 156,312,201 downwards.
CCTTATATGCGTAGTGTTAAGAAAATCCACAATCTGATGAAAAACAGGGCCACTCTTCTCGTTTTACTTTTGTAAGTAGGCCACCAGGTTGTGCTCCTCGACAAATCTTAGAATCGCCGTGATATTTGTGAAAAGAGAGAATAAAAGTGTTAGTAATCAAGATAAAAAGCAAGCCGTATGATGATCAATTTATACTAATCGGGTTTGAGGAGGTTGCACAATGTGAATTATCTTTAGAAAGAATTATCTTTGGAAAATGAATAATTTAAAATAAGTAAGTAGATAATTCACAAAAGATTTTACCCTATTAATAAGGAAAGACGGTTATTTTTACAACGGCTAGTAAAAAATTGGATTACTGACACAACAGTTGTAACGGCTAGTTCATCGGTGGAAAAATTACTCTTGCAGTGGTAAAATTTTCACAGAAATATCAAAGAGCAGTGGTGAATAAAACATGAAAATTTGCTGCTCTTATCATAGTTTTTAGCAAACTATCAGCTATCAACAGATTTGATATGTCTTTACCATGAGCCGTTTGCTTATGGACTAGCCAACTCTTGATCACATAGATGTATGGTGAGTTGATGACCTAGTTTTTGGTAAACTATCAACCATAAACAGATTTGATAAGTCTTTACCAGGAGCCGTTTGCTCTGGACTAGCTGATTCTTATGTGGATTAGACATGGTGAATCAATAACCATTTGTTGTGTGTCTATGATACACACCTTATAACTCCAATGATATGGGTTGTATTCTACAACACAATGTAACTCTCAACTTAACCCATAAAGATTAACCCAAAGTAACTTTTTAACCAAGTTACTATTCACAAAAATATCTCCCAAAAGTCAACCCGATAATAACCAAATTTACTCCTCCAACCTACCAAAACAAGTAGGAGTAAATATCTTTCATTAATTAGAATTCGACCTTGACTTTGCATATAAAAGGGGGCTCAACATCTTGTATCTTTCATCAACAATTTTCTTCAATAACACAAACCCTAAACACCATCATGAGTTGGTTTCCAATAATCTACATCTCTTCTGATGACTCTTCAGATGAGGAAATCAGTTACTACTCAGACTCTGAAGAACTTTCTGCTGGATGGAGTGGATATTTTCCACCAAGTGTTGCGACTGCTACATCTTCAAGCATAAAACCCAATAAGAAGATATCAGCTGATCCTGCTCCATCTCTAGAGTTTTATTCAAGCTCTTCATCTGATGATGATAATGATCCAACCTTTGGTCTTTCCAAGGAACTTCCAAAGGCCCTCACCACAGCATTGACAACTACAATAAATAATATGAAGTGGCCAGCTGTTGAAAAGCCTAATCAAGCACCAAGACCTCCCAAGCAAGTTCTGGGACATGCTTGTCCAAAGAAACAACTCTTTTTTGATGACAAGAGAAAGAAAATTTCCAAGGGCAAGCATCAGTATGAGGGAAAAGGAAAGAAACCTATGGAGTAGGTGTTAGGTTGTAGGTTCATGTCTTATGTTATGGTTTTCTGTTATGGTGATAATGTTTTGTTGATGGTTGTGATGTACTCTTCTTAATGATCAATAAAAGTACCCTTTCTTCTTGCTATTATCACCAATCTTTCCACTGTTGTATGTTTATTACCACTGTGCTCTTGATAACTCTGCATACAAGTTAGTAGAAAACCATACATACAATACAAACAATATTAGTAACTAAAAAGTATCCTGCAACACTGAAAAGTATTTAGACATCAAAGATTTATGGATTGAGCATTCCAATACCTGTTACCAAGTATTGAAACCTACCCACATCAAGCCCTTTTGTTAAAAAATCAGCATAATTGTCATCAGTATGAATTTTGACAACATTAATAAGCTTTTTCTCAAAACAATCTCTAATAAAGTGATGTCTAGTTTCAATATGTTTAGTTTTAGTGTGTTGCACATGATTTTTAATAATGCATATGGTACTACTATTGTCTATATAGATAATGGTGTTTATGAAATTGTACCCATAATCCAATAATTGATTCTGAAGCCAAAGGATCTGAGCACAACAACTAGCAGCTGCAACATATTCTGCTTCAGTGGTTGAAGTAGCAACCATAGTTTGCTTCTTGCACTGCCATGACACCAATCTACATCCAAGAATTTGACATTCTCCAGTGGTTGATCGTCTATCCAAACTTGCACCAGCATAGTCACTATCTGAGTATGTGATCAATTCCATAGGAGAGTCTCTTGGATACCATAACCCTAGATTAGGATAAGTCTTCAAGTGCCTAAAAATCTTTTCCACTGCTGTCATATGTGATGTCTTTGGAGTAACTTGAAATCTTGCACAAGCACAAACAGCAAATATAATGTCTGGCCTTGATGAAGTAAGATACATCAAAGAACCAATCATAGATCTGTGAGTGTGGAAATCAACATTAGCACCACTAGCATTCTTCAACAATAAGTGGGTGGTCTTTTCAGCAGGGGTATTTGAAGATTTTGCATCAGTGAACTTGAACTTCTTAATAATCTCAGCCACATATTTATTTTGGCTGATAAATATGCCTTCCTTACTCTGTTGTACTCGCAGCCCCAAAAAGAATGTAAGTTCTCCCATAGAACTCATTTGAAATTCATCTTTCATCAGCTTCTCAAACTCTTTGCACATCTCTTGTTTAGTAGACCCAAAGATAATATCATCAACATATACTTGCACAAGTAAGATATCACCCTTGTCTTTCTTGATGAACAAAGTTTGATCAATCTTGCCTCTATGAAACCCATTATTCAACAAATAATTAGCTAAGGTTTCATACCACTTTGTAAACTTTATTTGTATGTTGAGGATCTTCAAAGCCTGGAGGTTGAGAGACATTTACCTCCTCATCAATAGTTCCATACAGAAAGGCACTCTTTACATCCATTTGATAGACTGCAAAGCCCATAAATGATGCATAGGCTAAGAGCAATCTAATAGCCTCAATCCTTGCAACAGGAGCAAACACTTCTTCATAATCAATACCCTCCTCTTGAGTGTATCCTTGAGCAACCAATCTAGCTTTGTTCCTGATTACAATACCTCTTTCATCTTTCTTGTTTCTGAAAACCCATTTAGTACCAATGACCTTTATACCATCAGGCGAGTCACAAAGAACCCAAACCTTTTGAAGCTTAAACTGCAGCAACTCATCTTGCATAGCTTCAACCCAGCTAGATTCTCCTAGAGCCATATACACATTCTTAGGCTCCACCTGTGAGAGAAAACAGAAAAACAAATACTCATTCTTCTTTCTATGTTTCTTGGACTCATACACTTCACTTATGAACCCATGAATATCATCTTTCTCTGTCTGTCTTCTAGTCTTCACACCTGATTGAAGTTCACCAATAACATTATCAAGAGGATGCACTTTGTGAATTGTAGACTGTGATGTGCTAGGAATATCATATGTTGTAGGCATGTTTGAGATCTCTACATCATCACTTGGTGATTCCTGAGAATATGATCCACATTTGGGCTGACAGTGGAAACTTCTGGTGTAGCAGTGGGAATTGAGTTACCACTGCTAGTAGGAATATCTTTATTCACACCATCTGCATCACTTGGCTTTTCAGAATTATCAACAAAGTCCCAAAGTGGCATAACAATTTGATCTTCATCATCTTTGCAAGCTTCATCTTCATCAATGAATTCTTCTGAATCTTCAAGATCTTTGTCTCCAGTACTTGAAGTGAGAGGAACATAATTCATTGTATTTGATAATGTTTCAAGATCAAATAGCCAATCTGGTCCTGAACCTGCCATGTTTGCTTTATTTTCAAGAAACTGAACATGCAAGTTCTCTTCAATCTTCTTTGTTCTTAAATTGTAGACTCTAAAAGCCTTTCTAACCATAGAGTATCCAACAAAGAAGCCTTCATCTGACTTTTCTTCAAATTTGCCCAGATGATCAGTGGTATTGAGAATAGTAACATGACACCCAAATGGCCACATAAACTCCAAAGTAGGAGGTCTTCCTCTGAACAACTCATAAGGTGTCTTGTTCTTTGTTTTGACCACTAAAACCCTGTCCTGAATGTAACAAGCAGTGTTAACTGCTTCAGCCCAAAAAGTCACTGGAAGCTTGGAATCAGCTAACATGGTTCTAGCAGCCTCAATTAGTGTTCTGTTTCTTCTTTCTGCAACTCTATTTTGTTGATGAGTTCTGGCAACACTAAATTCTCTTTTAATACCTTTGTCTCTGCAGAAATCATCCATAACTTTATTCTTGAACTCAGTCCCATTGTCACACCTGATGATCTTGATTTTCTTTTCAAATTGATTTTCAACTTGAGTGATGAATGTCTTAAGGATACCTGTGGTTTCATCCTTGGTACTTAAAAAGAAAACCCATGTGAATCTACTGAAATCATCAGTTACAACTAGACAATACTTCTTCAAATTTATGCTGCTCACAGAGGTAGGACCAAACAAGTCCATATGCAGCATAAAGAATGGATGATTGATTGAATTGAATGCCTTGGTCTTGCATGAAGCTCTGTGTTGCTTTCCTTTGAGACAGGCAACACAAGTTTGGTCATTTTCAAATCTTTTCTCTGGTAAACCTCTGACAAGTCCATCTTTCACAATCTTGTTAATGGTCTTGAAGTTAACATGACCAAGTCTTCTATGCCAAAGCATTGATTCATCCAAAGTGGCTTTAGCAAGCAAGCAAGTAACATCATTATTAGCCACTATGTTCTGCATGTCAATGCTAAACAAATGTCCTTTTCTAGGGATTTTAAGCAAAATGTCACATTCATCAGGAAGCTTATAACCCTTAGATAAGATATAGCATTCATCTTCTGTGAATAGAACTCTATGCTTCTTGTCACACATCTGTGACACACTAAAGAGGTTGTACTTGAGTTCTTTCACATACTGCACATCTTCAAAGTCAATGTTTCCAGCCTTGATTGTTCCTTTGCCAGAAACTTTGCCACCAATTCCTCCTCCAAAGCTGACAAATTGTCCATCATAAGGTTGAAAGTCTGAAAGATAGGACCTATTACCAGTCATGTGCCTGGAACATCCACTGTCTGAGTATCCTTGATCATTAGTAGTCTTTGAATGTCCCTGCACACAAAATAAAGGAATTAGTTCCTTTTGGGGACCCAAGCCACAAATGACTTGGATCTGCCTCGTGTATCAATATAATTGTATCTATCAAAGGTCATTGATACACCATTGGGATTGTTTGAGGTAATGTTTCCTTTTGGTTTCCATTCCCAACGTGCTGAGGCCTTAACAGCATTTCCCATATTTACCATTTTCTTGTTAACAGACCTACCAGTGGTAACCTTTGGCCTTGCAGTGGTAACTGCTGGCTTAGAAATTTTAGGTACCCACTTCTGATTATTGTTAACTTTCTTTTCAAAATTGGTCTTTTTCCCTGTTTAGTAGATTTAACAAAAGTAGTAACAGGGGGCTTAGGGTAAACTCTGTTTTTATTTCTGGCAGTGGCAACTGCTGGTCTAGCAGTGGAAACTGCTGGTCTAGCAGTGGAAATTGGTTTAATGCCAGAATGAAGCAAAACAGACCTGGGAATCATCTTGCTAAGTGGATTTGGGTGAGTTAAGTTATTAGCATTTTGTCCATTCACCCTAGTATTCCCAAACACTTCCCTTCTTCCCAAGTGGTAGGTACAGCTATAAGCCAAATGGTCAAAGCTACCACATATATGACAGGGTTTGTTATTGAACACAAAGTCTGCCTAGATTTAACATGATTCCAACTCCTCGTGTTTCCCCTAGGAGTTGGTGACCTACTTCTATACATCTCCGCATATCTAGTAGTGGGCCTAGTGAAATTAGATTGTGACCTAGGCTTCTCTTTGACTACATCAGGAATACTTCTTTTAACTTCCTCTTTAATATTCTCAGGAACACTAGGCTTAGACTCAACATTCAAATTATCATCTTTAAGAGATGAGTCACTAGCACTATCAAATACATCAACCTCAACCTGAACCTTTTCAATTTCAACTGGTTTAACAAACTTTGGTCCATAGGTCATAGGTGGTTCCTGGAATTCTTCTAAACCTGTGTGAGCTAAGTCAATGCCAGGAGGTGATGGAACACCTCTTAGAGGTGGTGGAACTGTTTTGTATCCAAGTCCTGATTTGGCTTTGCTCACAATTTGGGCTTCCCAAATTTTATCAATACACTTGGATTGATGATCCAGTGTTTGCTTAGTTATCATTATATTCTCACTAGCCACTTTAACTTTTTCTAGTTCTTCTCTAAGTACCTTATTAACAGCAACCTGATAATCTAATTCTCTTCTTAATACTGTAATATCATCATTGAACTTAGATTCATTTGCCCTATAATGCTCTAATTGAGTTTCTAAAACACCTAGGCCTCTTTTATGATTTTGTAAGTTATAATTAGTATGAGTTAACTCTATGTGTTGCTCATTAAATTGTGCTTTAAGTTTCTCATACTCTTTTAAGGCCTTACAAGATTTAGAACAAGCATTATCAGTTTGTACCTCAGAGTCAAAAAAAGCCATTAGTGCAAGCTCTATAGCAACCATTGCAGACTCTGAATCATCTTCCTCTTCCTTAGTCATAAAGCTCCAATCAAAGCTCACTCCATCAATGGCCAATAGCCCCTTTGGCTCATCAGTAGTAGGTTCCTTCTTCTTGTCCTGCTTGTACCAAGTTGACCTGTTGTCAGACTTCCTTGGCTTCCTACATTCCCTGGCAAAGTGCCCCTTCTTATGACAATTGTAGCACTCCACCTTCTTTTTGTCAAAACCTACTGTTTCATTGCCACTGATGTTGATCTTTCTTCCAGTCTTCTTCCAAAACTTCTTTGTCCTTAAGCTTAGTAATGCCACTTTCCATTTAATGTCCATCTCCTCCATATCATCTTCATCAATTTGATCCAGATCCTCATGATTGAGAATTGAACCACCCACTTGACTTGATATAAAGGCATAAAAAGTAGTATCACTAAGCCGTGCAATCTGTCTCTTTGAGCTACCAGTGGAAACACTTCAACTACCAGTGGAAACAACAATGTTAGCACTGTCATCATCACTATCACTTTCTTCATCTGAACTATCATCAAGAGATGATGATATGAGTGCTTGATAAAGTCTTTTTGTAGTATAGTTTTTTAAACCGAAGAAATGCTTAGGAAAGTATTTCCCCGGGTCGTGTCCCAGTGAAGGTGTGAATGGAATTTCGAATTCCCGAATCGTGAAACGTATCGTGAAAACGGTAAAAAGTGATTTGAATGATTTTATACTAATGAAATAGTAAATGAAACACAAATAACTAACTAAGCACGTAAATCAACTAAACAAACTTAAAACGTAACGTAGAATCGAAAACCTAAACTTAAACGTAAAATAAACGTCAACGCGCGAAATAAAACGCGACTTTTAAGCTACGCTACTTCTACAGTTTTGGAAATAATTTTCAAAAATTAAAAATGATAAATGAAAATTTTGAGAAAAAGAAAAATATTTTTTTGACTTTTTATTTATTTATTATGAACTAAAAACTAATTAACTAATTAAAAATTAAAAGAAAATGAAAATAAGGTGAGAAAAATGAAAAATAAATTTTGAAAATTATAAAATAACTAAAAAGTAATTTTAAAACTAAAAACTAATTTTTTTGGCTTTTTATGTAATATTTGGAAATTAAAAACTATTAAATCTTATTAAAAATTCAAAATAAATTCAAAATAAATGAGAAAAATGCAAAATAAATTTCTAAAATTATAAAATAAATGAAAATAATTTTCTAAAATATTTTTGGATTTTTCTTGGATTTTTCAGATTTTTTTGGATTTTTAGTAATTAAAAAGTATTTAAAAATGATTAAAAATGAAAATAAAATAAGAAAAATAGTAAATGAACTCAGAAAAATTTGAAAAAATTACAGAAAATCTAAAATATTAAAATGAGCATGAGAAAAAATTTTGAAAGAAAAATAAGCAAGGACACAGCTTATTAGCTCAAAACTGCTTATTTGGAGTGCTTATTTATAAGCACTCCTTTGACCAGGTTGACAGAAACTTTTCCAATTGATTTTAAGACTTAGAAAAGCTTGGTGGAACAGATCTCAGATCATAATGTACTCAGTAACACAGATATGGAGCCAAACAGTCAAATAAGCATTCAAGAAATAAGCCGAATAACCAAACAGATAAGCACTAGGTTCCAACTACTGAAATAAGCAATTACTCACAACTAGGAACATATATGAATAATAGAACTCAGATTCCTAAAGCTAGATCACACAAGCAAACCTAAAAATGAAAACAGAAACTAGCTCAAACACCTAAATTGCAGCTTACTCTAGGTTATCTAATAAGTAGTTGAGTTAAACCTAAAGGGAGCAAAATGATGCTAGTACAGTAGAGAACTAATAAAACCACAAACCTCTTATTTCCAAACAAAATCTAACCTTTAATGGAGCCTAAATCAGATGCTGTTGAAACAGGTAAAAGGGAGGTTCGGACTTTTGAATGCAACCTAAGATTTGACTAATTCCAATTATACTGGCCTAGATCTTGTCCTAGATGCTTAGTGACAATGTTTAAACACTAAAAACTCAAACACAAACACACAATGCAAAGATTAAACAGTTATGCAGGTTCAAATTACACTAGTACGCAGGCTGAATTGGAGATCAATGAAATTTTGACTTTTGCTCTAATGCCTACGAATTTTAAGCTACTACTAACTCTATATTATCCTAGACTAAGCTGCTGGAACTAAATAAACAATCAAGAAGACAGCAAGAACACAGGTTAAAAACCTATCCTAAACACTCTTGAACCTGAGCAGAATTACACTAAGATGTGCAGTTCTAAGATGTGCTGATATCAGGTATGCAATTTAAGACAGAAGCATAGATAATCCAATCACAAGACACAGATCCAACAGATTCAACAAAGAACATCAATAACCTAATTATGCAGTTACACTAAAATGAGGCAGTGAATTACAACTATGAGATTAAAAACTTAAGCTACCTAAGCTACTGATGAGATCAATTAAACAGTAAAAGAAACTAAAGCAATTAACCACCTCAGTCAAATACAATAACTAAAATGGAATTACATACTCTATCAAATAGCAGACTACTTAATAAGCATTTAAACAAATATGAGACTTAGGATTGAACTACAATTGATCAAACAGGAACAACTAAGCAACAAACAATGACAATCAAACAAAAATATAAAAAACATAGGCTATCAAACAAAACTAAATTCTAATTGAGCAGCTGAGAATTTCTAAAACACTAAACTGAAATGAAAAGCTTACCAATCACCTTCTCAGCTCAAACAGAGAAGGTTTCCCTCACAGCCTGTCTTTAAGACAGGCCAAACGCACCTATTGGCTGCCCTTTTACTCCAAATAAGCTGTAGCTTATTGAATAAGCTAAGTTGACTTTGATTGACCAAGAACTTTTGAATAATTGCAAACAGTAACAACAACTAATTTCACCACACAAACTAAACTGAATATATAATTTGAAGCTTAAAACAGAATTTAAAGTAACTAACTATCAAAAATTAAATTGCAAGAGAATTAACGGAAAATAAGATTTATATTAAAATGAAACTTGAGTACAAATTTGGAATTACAATTTAAATGCTGAAATTAAATGACAAGAATTTAAAAAGTGGTCAAAAACTTTTCTAAATACATGAAAAATCGGACAATTCTAACTGAGTGAGGAGAGGGGTTTTTATAGCTGAGCTGAGGTGAATGCTTGGATGTCCAGGCTGGCAATCCTCGTGAAGGTTGTGCTTTCATGAGTCCTTTCTGAGCCCTTGATTATAATTCCAGATGCCTCCATTCATTTGTGACCCTAGGATCATGTATCCCTTGATTGGTAATCCTCCGTGTGTAAGCTTATTGGTCCACGTATGCACCTCTGACATTCCCTGACCCTTCTAGGAGAATACATGATGAGGTAATTAATGGGATGTGTTATTTATTATTGGGAGGGTTGACCGGGTTTGTGTATGGGTTGACTGGGTTGTAAAAGGTGAACCGGGTTAAGATTAAAGAGGTGGGCTTAGGTGTGTTGGGCTGGCTGATGGGTTTTAAGGCATATGGACTGGATTGGTTTATGTTGGATCCGGTTGTTGTAATTTAGGATTAGTATTAGTATATTTCATCAAGGACTAATGTTGTAATATCCAAAAATCATAGGGACCAAAACTATAAATATCCAAATATAAATCCAAGGGTATTTATTGATTTTTCTGAATTCTTGGAGGACCTCTTTTGACTTTTCTTCAAAATTATTCAAGGGACCAAATTTGTAATTTTCTGAAAGTACGGGGACTAAAATTGCCATTTCTTCAAAACTTTGCTCAGGGACTAAACTTGTAATTTTAAGAATCTCTGAGGACTTAAATTGATAATTTGAGCTTTCCTTGATCATTTTGCTTCCCCGGCTCCGGCTTTTGACCTTTTTCCAATCTCGTGCTCGTTTTTTGTCGGTTTTGCTTCGTTTTTGTTCATTTTTCACATATCCGTACCTGCACATACACAAACACAAAAACATGCATTCTCTTGGCATTTTTGGTTAGTATTTGGTATTTTTGGTCTGAAATAAGGCCTGAAAAGGATGAGTGAATAAGCACTCATCAGTGCTACACTTCCTGAACTTGAGCTTATTTTGCCAGCTTTCTTCAATCTTTGTTCAATAACCTTGAAGTTATTGTACAAGTCATTAAGTTTCATGGTCTCCAATTCTGGCTTATCTTCCCACACAGCAACATTGGTTCCAAACTCAGAGGGTAAGCTTCTTAAGAACTTTAGATTGAGGTCTTCCCTTTCCACCAAAATTCCAAAAACAGTGAGTTGAGTAACAATCTTTTGTACCCTTGTGAAGATGCTATCAAGAGATTCATTACTTGATGAACCAAATTTTTCATAAGTCTGCTTCAGCAAGGTCTTTTGAGTCTTCTTGGTGGAATCATTACCACCAAAAACTTCACAGATCTCATCAAAAAGAGTCTTTGCAGTCTTGTACTTGTTGAATGCTAGTACTTGGTCTCTAGGAAGTGTCATCAGCAACAAACCTCTGGCCTTGAGATCATTCTTCAACTGAAGTCTTTCATCATTAGTAAAAGGTCCAGTGTTGACCTTAATTACTTCCTTGCCACCAATCATCTCTGAAGTAGAACTTGGTTTGAAAGAATTTCCAACCATAATGATCTCCCAGAGTGTGTAATCTTGGACCATAAAGAATTGTTCTATCATTAGCCTCCACATCTGAAAGTCATTCAACTTAAGCTTTGGAAGCTTAGCAGCAATGTTTGAGTTACTGGTTTCAGTCTCCATTGATTCTTCTGGGTGAACTTGAGTCTTCTAAATCAAAGTATCAAAGCCTGTCTCTGATACCCCTTGATGGATCTAAACACCTTGAACTTGTGTTAGATTGATACTTTCAATTATATCACTAAGTATGCGGAATCTACTTAGTAACACTTAGAAGATTGATTGTGAGTAAGACAGTTATATATGAATAAGAACAATATATGTAAACAAACTATTAGCTCCAATATTATTAATGATAATAATACGAGTGATCTTGATATCACTAGGGTTACACCTTGAAGCTCTAGAAAAGTATATGAGTTATATCTCTAACCTTTAATCTAGGATCTCCTTTTATAGCACAAGGAGTCCTCTTCTACAAGATAAGTATAATGCTAATAGAATAAGATATACACAAGATCTATTCTATATTTATCTAGACGCGTTTCCTAACCGTTATCTAATAAGCAGTGGTAATATATGTTCTTGCAGTGGTAATGAGTTTCCACTGCAAGTACAATCTTCTGCAGTTGTAACATCTTCACTAGCCGTGGTAACCGTTAGTATAATTCCCAACAAACTATTTGGTCTAATAAGCACTCACAGTACTTAATTATAGTGATAACTTCTATTTAATAGAAACTATCTATTTAATTTTCTTTTTAGCTTATTTATAAGTACTTCTGTATTTTCATATTTTTAATAAATCTCTCTAATATTAAAGTATTTTTATAAATTTTTCCAGAATTTTCCTTTGTCATTTAGTAATATTTAGAATTAATATTAGTTTAATTAATAATTAATTAATAAATAAGAATTAAATAGCATAATTATATTTTATAAAGTACCGCCTAGTTTTTATAATTTTTCTAGCTTTTATATAAGGTAAAACATTTTTATAAATTTTTCTAGAATTTATACTGTTCATTTTTCTATTTTTAATAATATAATTAGTTTAATTGATAATTAATTATTAAATAAAATAATAATTAGTAAATTAGTTTAAAAATACATAAAATAAACTTTTTATAATTTTTTAGGATTCCTGAGATGGCTAATTAGATTTCTAAAAACTTTTTTAATTATCTAAGTCTTTTTAATATTTTTAATAATTTAAATCAATATAATTAGTTAAATAATAATTAAATAATTATAATTAGATAAATAGTGTGAAAATATAATTTTAGTTTTAAAATAAGTTTTATAATATTTTAGACGTTTAGAAATTTTAATTTTATATTTCTAGACTTATTTTACATTTTCTTATTTATTAGTGAATTATTAAATAGTTAAAAATAGTTATTAAATAATAATAATTAATTAAATAGTTATAAAAATAATTTTAGTTTTATAATAATTTTATAATAAGTTTAGGATTCCAAAAATATAATTTTCATATTTGTGGGAGTTGTATTTTACAGAATTCACGTTTAAATTTTGTACGTTTACGTTTATTTAAATATAAACGTACATTTTATATCTTTTTACATTTTTAGATTTTCTTAAATAAATCAGTAATTATAAAATAAATATTTCAAGTTTATTTAATTTTCATTTAAGCCCCTAAGGCTTGCAAACTCCTACTATAGTTAAAGTTATTTTTGTTTACGTTTAAATATTAAACGTATACGTTTTTCCAGTTCCTTTTCATTTGTACTTATCTGATTTCACGTATTAGTTGATATAGCTTATCAAAGCTATTCGTACTTATATTTCAGTAGTACAATCACTTTAACCCATTTCCTGTTCAATTAACCTGATCTCAAAATCGTTTTATTTCAGTTTTCACGCCTCGTTGGGATTTAACGACCCGGGGAAACACTGTATTCCACGGAAGCATTGGTTTAGGCTGTTTGACTTGTTGACTATCCTTTGGTTGATATTATCTGACTGCCACAGGCCAATCAATCACATCCATATTCACTCCAAAGTCATCTGATGTTCATGCATCTCTTTGTGAGATTACGACTATCATCTGTTTCATGTCCATTTGATATTCTTTGGATCGGATTTGTTTTCCGTGGAGAGCCCAGGGCTATCCTATTTTGTTCGGATCGAGTCATGAGAAACTTTTCCGTTTGTTAAATTTCTTTGGAGAAACTATTCCAAGCAAGTTAATCACTTTCTTTTCATTTCGTGAATTGGTGCGTTTCCGTTTGAGCCCTTCATTTCAATTTCGCGGACGAAATTTTCTTTTTAGAAGGGTAGAGTTGTAAAACCCTAAAATTCAAATACCTAATTTACGTATAATTTTTATTTTTTCCCTAAACTTTGTAATAAGTTAATTAAACCTTAGGCTTTATATTTTGTGCTATAATTATATCAAACTAAGCTAACCTAAGTTTTATCTAAAATAAATATTTGCACATCTAAACAAATTTTTCTAATTTTGGCTACCTATCACACATTCAATACTAAGTTGTAACCACCGAAAATTTATGTAAATCGCCCATGATTCTCGGCTGTTTTTAAACACAAACATAACCAATCCATAATTACCGAATCAAACCCATTTAAGACCTTTTAATACTTTCCAAATTAGTACCACGCTCCCCCTAATATTTCCAGGACATAATACGCATATTTCTTTGGCTCCCTCTCTTTAGTCATACGAATAAAAAATGATGATAATAATAATAATAATAATAATAATAATAATAATAATAATAATAATAATAATAATAATAATAATAATAATAATAATAATAATAATAATAATAATAATAATAAAACGTAAACCTAACGCAAACACAAAACGGCGGCTGCATACACTTTCTTTGTTCCTTCTCATTTGTGTTCGTGATCGTGGTTGATATTGCTAGCTTGATTGGTTTGGACGTAGGTTTGTTTTGTTCGAAAGGAAGGGTTAACGTGGATGTCTTGATTTCTGTTCGGCTGGTATTTGGTATTCGATCAAGTGATGTATTCATTTGATTCGACACGCTACGAGGGTAATGTCATCATAACCTTGTTCGATTTCTTTTACTCTTTTTTGTTCGATCATCGTGTTGTGTTTTCTATTTCGGCTGCACACTTTTAACGTCTAATAAGATCACATAAAATCATACGAGACCTCACATGAAATAACGAAAAGCAAAACATGTTTAATCAACCTTTAAACCTGCATGTGTTTTACAGATGTGAGGCGTGATTGTGCGGATTAAAACTGTTATAAATCTACCTATAAGTCGAATGGATAAAAGAATTATACAACTTGTTTGATTTCGAAATGGCAAAAACAAAACAAAAGGGTGATCGGATTTATTTGAATCGTAAATGAGATATAATATACAAGAGTTGCGGTATGTTTCGGAACGGAACTTTTGCATGTCAGGTAAGAATTAGTAAAAACGAACCTATACGCTATTATATCTGGTAGAAGACGAAGGAATGAAACAAAGAACAATTAATACAAAGCGCGAATCGAATTCGGATATATAATCTCATACGAAGAAGATGAAGTATGCATGAACACCTTTATATATTGAGTTGTATATTCGAATAGGCTATAGGAAAACCAAAAATTGACACATACAACCCTAAACTTCGATTATTATCACATTAAATCCTACGCTTTGCTAAAATGATATATAAGACCTTAAACTATAGTGTTTATCATACTTGACTAATTATAATCATAACCCTAAAACTATGTGGTGTTGCCACTTTTAACCTATTAATTTGCTAGGATGTTATTAAAGACCATTAAAACCTAATTGTAATAAAGATGTTCCCTTAAAATCTAATTTAATGACACGAAAACCTAATTTTGCTATGTATGAAATTAAATATGTTTTAGAACCCTAAACCTAAATATTAAATACTGTGAAACCAAAACCCTATTAGACTAAATTTTGGAAATGTGCTAAGTATGGAAACTTTCTAAATAAGAAACTTGATAGATATGGAAACATGCCTAATACAGAAAGTTGCTATAAATGGAATTTACTAAAATGGAAACCGACTAAAATGAATAATCTGACTTAAAACAAGTTATTAATAATTAGCCGATCATTAATTCATGTAGATTCGCTGATAAAGGAGTGACTTCCTATTCTTATGCAATGTTTCGTTGGCGGTTAAGGTACAAATATTCTAACCTTTCAGTAAGGTTTCCTATGACTCATGATCTGTTCCATTGCCACTATTATGATTTCTGATCTTTATACGCCTGATATCCTTTATTCATTTGATAGTATGATTTCGTATGAATACCCTTTTAAAAAATATAACGTGATGACTTTTGAGAAAAAAACTATTTTAGAAATAATTTCCGTGATTACGA
Organism: Artemisia argyi; assembly: GCA_030686995.1. Classification (NCBI taxonomy): domain Eukaryota; kingdom Viridiplantae; phylum Streptophyta; class Magnoliopsida; order Asterales; family Asteraceae; genus Artemisia; species Artemisia argyi. Next base: position 156,296,584 of record CM060700.1, on the reverse strand, counting down.
TATGATGCCAGTTTTATATGAAGGTTTTAACGAATTTTATGAAATGTGTTTTTTGAAGGAATACTTTTACGATAAAAATGTTTTAAATAATTTTTAAAAGTCCTTAATATGTTTTATTCGTAAGATTCCTCATGACTTTCTTTAACATCTTTTGATTATTTAACTTCAAATTTTGAACCTTTGCTATGAACCCTTTTGCTATTATAAACCTTTGATTTGAACCTCATGATATGAAACTTTGATTTGGACTTTTGACTTGAACCATTGCTATGATCCCTTATATGTTCCATATTTGATCGATCTATTTATGTTATGATTTGCTTGATTTTTGTTGCATGCTATAGTTCTTATTCTTATAGCATTCCTATGCCCTATTTGTTGCCCATTATTTGATTAATTTGTAGTCAATCATGGAGAATCCATGGCCTTGCCACTGATGCACCAGTGGTATTGACACTATCTGTGGAGATGGGTTTTAGTCCACAGCGTTCCTTTTAAGCTAGCTATTCAGGCCTATATTTATTATTGTATATGTTTACTTAGCCTAGAGCTTTGTGCATATATATTTGTTTTGCAGGGGGCGTATGGATGCATCCTAGGTACTTTGTTTAGTATTATTCGGTGAATGTTTTGGTGTGTGTGCAATACACCACTTTCACATTTGGTACAATGGAGGTCATGACTCCTATGTACATTTAGTATATATATTGTTGGGCATTCCTATTTGTTTTACTTCTCTATGATTCTTATTATCTTGTCATCTCTAATGTGATTAACTTACGCTTGCTTTATTTACTTTTCTTACACTTATGACTCATTTCATTTCCTTGAGTCTCCATTATCCGTATTTCCTTTGATCATATTCTATGTTTCCATATTCTTGATTTCTATCTCAGCAGGTTCGCTTGGACTTATGTCGTATTCACCTTCGTTTTCCTTTTGTTATTAGTTTTCGTTTGTTTATATCTGTTCACTTGGCTTTTTAAGCTCAGCCGCATTTCTTTTCATGCGGCAGGTTTTAGAAGGAAGCTGGGTTGAGTGAAGAGTGCTTAGGAGCCCTTAGTGGACTACATTTTTGATAGCCTTCCATGGATTAGAGTTTTGACTTAGAGTTTTCCTTTTGGTTCTTAGTTTGTATTAGTTTTGGAAGTTGTAATATTTAGAATTAGTAATGTATTCCCATTTACTTGTGTTCTGATTTGACTCCAAAATGTTACACTTTAGCCCTTTTCGGGTTGGGGTGTTACACACCGTGAGCACACATCAAGTTTTTGGCACCCCTGCTGGGGATTAATTAGATTTCATAGTATTTTAGTTTGTTAATCATAAAATTCGAGTTAACATAAAAAAAAATTTAAATAAAAAGTTTTTCAACCAACTGATTGGTTGGATTTCCAGCCGAATGGTTGGATGGCTCGTTAAATTTTAAGGTTTTTTTTTTTTTTTTTTTTTTTTTTTTTTTTTTTTTTTGTTTTTGTTTTATGTTTTATGTTTTATCATTTTAATTAATAATTAGTTAATATTAATTAAGTTGGTTTATGATTAGTATTAAATGTTTTAAATAGTGGTTAATTAGTTTAATTAAGTAGTTAATTTAGTTTATGTCATTTAAAGTTTAGAGTAATGAAAAGTTTTTAATGTTTATAATAATTAAGTTTTCTTTTATGTTTTTAATTAAGATTTAATAATAATAAATATAGTTTAATGTTTAATTAAGTCATTAGAATAAAACTTATTTTTTATAAAATTATAAAAAAAAATTACAGGTTCAATCTAACCGATCGGTTACAACCCGTAACTGATCCGGTTAGAATTTGTGTAGGATCCAACCGATCGGTTGGATGTAAAACCGAACGATTAGATGCCTCGGATTTATTTTTAGTAATTTTTATTTTGAGTTGTTTTTTTGTTTTTATAGCTTTGGTTTGTTAACTTATTAGGTATTATTTCATTTTAAGTTTATTTTTGATTATGACTAACCCCAACGCTAATGATTTGGTTGTTTTGTTGATGGTTATGTTATAGTTAGTAATTTGCTTTAGTGAAATGGAGAGTTTAAGTCAAATTTCAGAATACTTGAGGAACTTGGAGGATATGTTCAAAGATTCGGGCGATTCTCTGAAGAGATTGGAAAGCATGTTGGAGAAAGCGAAAACAGATTTGGAAAATGGAGAAATAGTTGGGGAGAATGATGTTTGTTTGCCTAAGGAACCTAAGAAAAGGGTGGTTTTTTTCACAAGAGCTCCACCTAAGAAGTTAGATGCCCCACACATGAGGTATTCTACACCTTGTGCGGTGGAGGGGATCAAGGCTTGGGATGCGGAACTTAATATGGAGTATGGGGGCAACTATATAACGGAGGATGTTCTAGACAAGCTTGGTTTTGTTCGTCTTGACTATGAGGATTATGGTAGAAAGAAGGTTAAGGATGTGAAAGTGAACATTCATGGACACATTTTTAAGGTTGACTTTGTTGTTCTTAATTATTGCAATTCTGAAGAACCAGAGGTTGTTTTTGGTAGGGAATTTCTTGTGACTACCAAGTACACGGTGGACTTTGCACTTAGAGAGTTAAGGATCAATATAACTGATTTGGAGGAAGAAAAAGGAGTGGATGTTATGATAGCGGAGTTATGTGAAGGTATGAAAGAGAAAAAGGAAGGAAAGGAAGAGGTTTGTAAGATGGGAAAAGCAAATAGGAAGAAAGCACGACTAAAGAAACTTACCCAACCCTCCAACCCAAAAGTAACTAATTCCACATCATCATCATCATCACTACCTAGTGCACCACCAAATTCACCAAAAGTTACCCAACCGTTAACTAATGAACAAAAAGAAGCGATATTGGAGAATTTAGAAGATAAGATACATGAACTTATGGAAAAGAAGCCGGTTATTGAGGTTTTGGATAATTACATGACCTACAGGAAGAAGTTGGATTCGGTCATGATGGCAAGATCAAGGTTGGAAGATACAACATTTGATGAAGTTGAGAGAGAGAGGATAGTAGAAAATGGGCTTCCTAAGAAGATGAGTGACCCGGGAAACTTTGTCTTACCAATTAAAGTGAACGGGACTACTTCAATGTATGCGTTGGCCAACACGGGGTCAAGTGTTAGTGTGATGCCTTATCCGTTGTACCAAAGGTTAGGACTTTGTAACCCACAACCTAACCAATCAAACCTTACAATGGCGGATAATTCGACAGCTAAGGCTATGGGAGAAGTTAAGAATGTACGTGTTCAAATTGGCTACCATGCATTTTTGTGTGATTTTTTTGTGCTAAACATTCCGGTGGATAAGGAGTTACCAATTTTTTTGGGGAGACCTTTCTTAATAACATGTGGGGCAATAATAGATATGGGGCATGGAACCATGACCATTAATGATGGAATTCTTAAGCATACTTATTATCCTAAGCCTATGAGAGGAAAGAGAGATAGTATGGATGAAGAATAAGAGGATTACTTTGGTTGTTTTGAAGTTGGAAGAGATGAAGAGGGAAGGCCAAAGTATGGGCCATTGACACCTAGTTTCTTTGACATAGAGGATGAAATGGAAAGAGCTCTTGCTATGGAGGCTTTCTTTAACCCGTTTAAAAATATTCTCGTGTTTAATAAACTTACAGATTTTCTTGGATCGTTACCGGTTCAACTTAAAAATTTGGATTGGGGGCCTGATGGACCTAGCAATTACAAGAAAGAAGAAGGAGATGGAGAATGGCATGTCAAATTTCATATTATATGCCCAAGCGGGAGAAACTTTGCAAGAAGGTTCAAAACACAAAAGACAAACTGGAAGATATCTGGAAAGTACCAAAGTGAAGACATTCTTAGGAATGAATATTTTCAAGGCTAAATGAGCAAGAGGAGCAAGTTTCAAGAATAAAGCACTTCTTGTGCTAGTTTGTTTGATTTTACTTTTATGCATTTTCATTTTCAAGTTTTATGGTTAAGACTATCTATCTATCTATCTATTTAGGTTTTATGTGTTATGTTATGTTTATGTCTTAATAAGAGTTTGAGTTTTTAGTTGAGTTATTTAGTATTTAGTTTTTGTTAAGAGTTAGAAGTTATAGACCAATTTTGTTTGTGTGGTGGAAAATTTACATACAAAAATGGTTTTAGTTAAAAGTAAACACATTAGTTGCTTGTATCAAGTAAACTAAGTGTTGAGGTTTGAAAAATTCAAATTTTTCAAAAATTTAATCCAAAACGGATGGATCAAAAATTGAACGGTTAGAATTGAATATATAAACCCAACTTTTCAAAAATCAAAAGAAAACCACCTACACATACACCAAATTGGGGGTCTAAAAATTCAATCACATAGAGGTTATTTGAGGTTGCAAGTGTGTTAGGATATCATCCATGGCTCCAAAACAAGTAAGTAACATCATCAATTTACTTTAATTAAGTTTTAATTCGGATTATTGGAATTAGGTTAAGATTTGGGTATTTTTGATATAGTGCGAATTAAGATGTAATCTTTTGAGGATAATTGGGTGATTGATAGTGGAAGTCATTACAAAAAGAAGTAGATTGATTGATTAAGTCTTGAGGAAGAATTAATTAATTGAAAATTTGAATTGAATTGGGTTTTTATTTTAGAACATGTTTGCTAGCAATTGATGATTTCCAGATGTTCTATACTTGTTAATTAGTGATGTTAGGATAGTGCATTGTTGATTAGAACACTAATTGAAAGGATTGATTACATAGTGTTCTTGCATGTTCTTGCGTTCGATTAAGGGAGTGTTTGGAGATGATATGGATCATTATTAGGATGATTTGGATGATTAGAAATCACCATGGATGATCAAAAACAGGTTAGGATGAAATAGGAATGGATTGGAAGTGAAAGGAGACGTAAAAATTAGGTTTTGGAATTTTGGAAAAAATCCAACCGACCGATTGTGAGGAATTACCGATCGGTTAGATGAGACCTGAGCATCCAACCGATCGGTTGGATTGGATGCCAATCGGTTGGATGGCTCGTTAATGTTTTTAAAAAAATTTCGTTTCGTATTTTTGGCTTCTAATTTGTGTAGCATTGGCTCTTATACTCTTATACTAATAGTAATTTGTAATTTTCAGAGTCAAGGAGCAGGTAGTTCGAGTTCTAGAGGAGTGATGGTTAATCCGATTGTTACAAAATATCTTTTAAGGAATTCAAAGAGTAGGGTTTCGTACAATCTTCAAGCGAAAAGGAACGACAATCTTAAGTTCAGAAATTTGAAGAACGAGGAGAAGCATGACTTTTGTGAACGACTTTCTAAGCTTCAAGGTAGGAAAATTGCTTCACCACGTCTCATTGATTGGAGTTTGTTTACTGAATATGAATGTGAGGATCAATTGAGGGAAATGATGAGAATGACTTATGTGTATCCGGCAGATGGAGATACATTTGTGGATCTTTCTTGGGAAAGAGCTTTTAGCATCAACGAAAATGTTTATCGTGAATGGTGTCTAGAATTCTTTTCTACATTCTATTTTGAAAGGAAAGTTTATGATCTTTTGAGGGAAGTTTGCATTTGGTTTAGACTATGTGGAGTTGAGCCTGCTTATACTTTGCCACAGTTTGCGGTTCATTTATGCTTGTACGAGCAAGATGAGATTAATCATATGTTGTTTGAGACACACTTATTGAGGTTAACAAGGTTTCATCATAGGTATGATGGTATTTTGGAGTATTGGAATGGTGTTGGTGATCTAAGTTGCTCTAGGAAGAATGCATCTAGAAGGAACCCGCTGATGAAGATTTTGCAAAAGTTGATTACTTGGGGAGTTTTGCATAGGACGGGTGGTTGTGATGAGTGTAACAATCCAGATTTATGGGTGATTAAATTGCTTGAGGAGGACAAGAATGGCAATGTGGCTTGGATTATAGTCGAGTATCTTTCTAGGAGAGCACCGGGGAGCAAGGAAAGTAATCACGTTTGTGGAGGTCGTTATGTGACCGTTTTGACAAGAAATTTGGGTTATTTTGTAGATGAAGAGTTGGCTAAATGTTCAGAGCCAAAGGAGAGTGAGACTTAGGATGATAAAGGTTTTGGTAAGGCGTTGAATAAGAGAAGTAAGACGTTAGGAGAATGGACTGAGCCTAACATTGAGATGCCACAACAACAATCCCAACAAGCACCACCACCACACATGGGAGGTATCTATGGACATGCTCCAGGTAGTTTTGATTCGGGGTGGGGAGATTGGCATTGTGAGTTAAATGATATTGAGCGTAGGGATGTTTGGAGAGATTCGATGTTGATGAGGCAAAACTATAACTACGATTATTCTATGTCGATGATCCAAAACATTGCACGTGAGAATAGCTCTGAGGTACCACTCTATGTACTACCTAATGTTCCTCCCTACCCAATTCCTTATGAGCCATATCCTGGACCGTATCCATACCCCTATCCTGGTTATTCACCATTTCCCGAACCGTAACCGGCTTATGGTAGAGTTCCTAACGTGGGAGGTATGCATGTTGGAGGAACAAGTTTTGATGTTGGAGGATCATCTCGTGGTGGCAAGAAGAAGCATAGAGTTGAAGAGGAAGAAAGTGAGGAGAGCGAGGATGAGTTCATCAACCCCGACATGGATTATGATGACGACGAGTGATTGTCATGTGGTTTATGGTTTGAATAAAAAACAATTATGTGTGTTGGATAATTTCTATTTCTTTCTATAACTCTTTCTTTTAGGATTAATAACGTACTATGATAACATTTGGTTTGTTTTAGTATTTTTGTTTGTGTTTTTGTTTGCTTGGTTTGGTATATTTTTGCAGTTTTTGCATGGGTGACATTACGGAAGCTTATGGTTGATCAATATTTGGAGTCGGAGAACTCATTTGCTTAGTTGTGATCAAATATGTATATCGCGTATTTTCACTCCGGTAGTTTCTATTTTACTAAAATTTTACCATTTCCTTTACTTTGAAGTTATTCTTATTACATTGAGGACAATGCAAAACTTAAGTGTGGGGGAGGGAAGAAAATAGAAAAAATAGGTATATTTTTAATTTTTAGGATTTATTGAGAATTCAAGTAACTAGGATTCGTTCGCCCTTGAAAATCTAGTTGTTTGAACACTTGAGTTAATTTTAATAAATGAAATTGTTTTAATGGTAAAAATAAGGGTATTTGAAAATTTTTGGAGCTTAATCAAGTTATTAGAGCAAATTCATTTCGGAATTGATGACATTCACTGGTACATGTTATAGTATTCACCTTAAATTGTGATGATTTAAGCCTTTTTGTATAAAGCATTTCTTATGCTATATATTCTTACTATTAGTGTGCCGGTGATTGTGTTGATTCTAGAACTTGTACTTGTTATGCATTACGGTTAAAATCACTTTTGAGTGGTAAAACATATTCAAATGGTAAGAGGCAACTTAGGATTTACACCAAATAGCTTTCCATTTACAAAATAATTTTTGCTAACCACATCGGTTAGTTATCCTCGTATTTGGAACCCATTTGTTAGCATTTATCTTTAATGCTAGATACCCTTAGTTACACCCTTCGAGCCAATCTTTCTCTTTTGTTACATCCAGAGAAATACAAAAATATTTTACACTTTAAACCTTAGCCTAAACCCTTGTCAAAATCTAAATGGTTGGTTGCTAGTTGTTTGGTGTGATGGATTGTTTTTTATGATTATTAGTTTTACACACTTTACTATTCGTGTGTGCCATTCCAACAAAGATGAAGATTGATCACCTTTAGTTTTGTATTTTTGTGGCGATGCTTATGCGAAGTGTGGGGGAGATGTGATGTAAGAATGTTTTGTTTACTAAAAAAAATGCAATCGCAACTATATATATATATATATATATATATATATATATATATATATATATATATATATATATATATATATATATAGAGAGAGAGAGAGAGAGAGAGAGAGAGAGAGATGAAGAAAGAAAGTTATGTGATATTTTGTTAGCCAATGGGCTAAGAATGAAGAATATTATTATGGCGAATCGATGTATCAATATGTGAAAGTTCATAAAGGAGGAGAATGATCATAACTATAATCATTTTTGGGTTTGAGGTTTGTTCAGTAACTAGCAACAATGGGATTTAGACTTGATTTTGTTTTTCTTTTATAACCAATTAAATAAATATTTCTCATGCCTTACCCCTAGCCTTTTTGGCTTTTTGAAAATATCAAGTACATGAAAATTTTAGTGACCATCCGTATTTTTGGTAATGGAATGACGCGCCAGCGATCTAGAGAATGTTTTGGTAACCATCCGTTATGCAAATGACGCGCCAGCGATCCAAGGTATAATCTAGTGACCATCCGTTATTACTTAGTAAAAATATGCGCCAGTGATCTATTTGATTCTTGTATGAGATGTTTGAACATTAGCTGGTACAACCCATTAAGCCTCACGTTACAACCCAATAAAAGTCCTCTTTGATGTTTTGTTTTGTTGTTTTGATACTCGTACAAGCTTGTGGTAAGAAACATGAATCATGACTGAGCAATGAGTGGTTTACCAATCAAATTACTTTAGAGTGATGAGTGAATTCAAATTATCCTTCGTGAGATGTTTAGTTATGTTATCATGCTTTACACTTGCATGTTAATGCTCCATCTAATTTTCGCATTAAAAATTAATGATTGACCTTAGGGATGATTGTTAGATTTTTGGAAATTTAAATAAATTGTACCAATAAGATTATTTTTCTTCTAGACTTGCTCGAGGGCGAGCAAAACTCAAGCGTGGGGGATTTGATAACACGTAAATTATACATGTTTTTAGGTGCGTTTTATGCATCATATTTGGTCATATTTGTATGTATTTGTTACTTAATCATGGAAAAGTGTTTGTACAAGCAAATGTAGCCAAAAAAAGGAAAAAAGTGATGAAAAGATGAAGAAATGAAGTGAATGAGCACAATTAGAGATTTTCGAGAAGGAATCGAGTGAAGAATCACACAAGGACTCAAGGATTTGATAGATTCAAGATTTCTACGTTCATATGTCAAGATAATATCAAGTTCTATATAAGGAATTAGCACCAAAGTGTAGGAGAAAGCATGCGACAAAGAAAAATTAAGAAAAAGTCAAGAATTAGTTACATGTTCAATCCAACCGATCGGTTGGAGCCCACAACCGATCCGGTTGGAATTGACCAGAAGATCTAACCGATCTGTTGGATGAAATACCAATCGGTTGGAAGGTGATTGTTTTGACAATATTGCATTTAATGGCGTTTTTACTCCTCATTATCATGGATGGCTGATCATTTCTCACTAATAACTTCTTGGGAACATTTTTTACTTGAGAATTAAGTGACTTGGAGGCTATTTAATCATGTCTAAGCTTACAACCAAGTAGTACCACAAAATCCTAAGTAATAACTTACACCAAGTTATTACTATCTTAATATTTTCTCACCCAAAAGGTTGCTAATGCAGTAAAAACGTCCAGGGAAGCTTTGAGTTAAAGTCTCAATAGCTTGGTTGAGTGTGTGGAGTTGTTTATTGTAATTGGTAGTCGATTGGAGGCGTGTCGTTGCTATAGTTCCACGGTTTTAGTTCTTGTAATTCTCAAGCTAGGTACACCTTGTTATTTACAATGAACTCTTGTTACTTTGAATATAATGAATGTTTTGTTTAATACTTGTGTTTTAATATAATTGACATGGAGTAATTTGGTATATACTTGTGTGAATGATGTAATTAGTCATGGAGTGATCTTTTCTTTAAAAAGGTGATGCATGAAAACTCTTCTTAATTTATGAGTTTCTTGGGATAATATCTAATCTTGCTTAATTTGTTGATAAAAACATCTTTGGGGAATATTGGCCGAAAGGGTTTTCTAAATGTTTTTATTCCAAAAAGTTAGTGCACGAATTAGTATGGGATATGGTGTGTGACAAGCATCATGTTTACTCTTTAAAATGGATTTCAGAAGATTTCATCACGAAATTAGGCCGAAAGGATTCATTGGAATTCATAAGTAAAGAATTGCTTTTAAACAACATTGTGTTAATGGAATTATTATTCTAGTTGTCTTAGGCCAAAAGGAAGTAACTAGATGATTGAATTCTAGTAATGGTTTAACATGATAAACACCATTGATTGTTAGTCATTCATATAAAATTTGTGCATCATAACAAGTTTACAACAAGCTTAACATGAGTACTCCAAATGATTGATTGTGGCATTTCACACAAGTATACGTTTTAGTTAGTATTGTTTCTTGAATACTTGAATTTTAGATAATTAGGATTGACAACCCTTTTTAATACAAACTAGTCTATAATAGTTTAATCACCAAATCCCTTGGGACGATCTCAACTTAACCACCTTTATTATAACGGACGAGTATACATGCTCGTATGTGTTAAATATTTAATCGGATAAGCGTGTTTATAAATTTTAAAACTTGTACACACCGTGAGCACACATCATAAGGAGAGAATATAGAGAGAAGAAAATAGAGTGTAAAATGACGGAGAAATATAAATGAAGGGAAATGGAGTGAAGGATTTATTGGAGTGGAGTGGAGTGAGAAAGGAAAAAGGATGAAATGGCAAAGTAGGGGAAATGAAAAGGAAAATGAGTTTGGAGTGGGTGGAGTGGGGTAAAGTATAGGAGTGGGGAAAATGGAAAAGTATGGTTTTAATTTGTGGAGTGGGGAAAAAAGCGGGAAAATAGGATTTTAAACGGAAGAGTAGGAAGAAGTGGGAGGAAAGGATTTAAACGGTAGAAAGAGAGAAATGAAAAGATGAGATTAAACGGAAGAGTAAGAGTATAGGATACCTGAAAGAGAATATCCTAACGGAGTATTAGATTTACTGGATTTATTCCCAGTGTTTTGTTTTCCCCCTAAGGTTCTTCTAGTTTTTCCTAACTAACCCTAATTTCTAAAGGTGAGGTGTTTGGTTCCATTGAGGTTGAGGGTTCTAAAGAGGGATTACGTTTAAGTGTTTTCTTTCCTAAGGGTTGACTAGGTATATCCTTATTCTTAGGTGTAGTTTCATATTTTCTATTTTGTTTTAGGTTGTCCATTATTAACATTATTACTATTATTATGAGGATTACTATTCCTAGGAATTTGAAACCAGCCAGGGCACTATCCATATTGTCTCCTAAGTGAAATTTCCTAATGGGTATTCTAAAAATTTTCAAATCCTAAGGTATAATCTTAAATCCTCAAGTGTATAGGTATGGTTATCCTAAGGGCTGGGTATGGGTATTCTTTGACCTAAATCTACTTATTCCTAAATGTGTCTATCCTAAACTAGGGGTCTAAAGGCTTAGGGTGAGGGTTATCTAATCCTAGGTTTTTCCTAATCTATATTCTAATCCTAATGTTTTCCTATATCTATATTCTAATCCCAATGTTTTCCTATATCTATTGGGGTAGGGGCTTTGGTTTCTAATCCTAATGGTATAAGGTTTTCTAATCTTAAGTTTATGTTTTCTAGGGTTATCCTAATGTTATTTCTAACCTCAAGTATGGAAATCCTAACTAAGGTTTTGGGGTTTACTAAAGGGGATTGGAGAAAACTAGCTCGGGTATCATAGTAATCTAGGGGAATAAAGGGTAGGAATATGCTTATATATGAGGATCATATATTTGAATATAGGATAGTTAGGGGTAGATCTCTAACTAGAATGAAGATAGCTTAAGAAAGATAGGGAAAGAAGTGAAGGTTTAGTGATCGGAGGAGAAAGAATTCAGATCTCTATGGTGAAGAATGAGGATTCTCACCATCGGTAAGGGGAAAAAGAGTTGAAAAGGTTAGAGTAAGGGAAATTTAAAATAGTTTAGAGATTCTATTTACCTAAGACATCGGGGTGGGTTTCCTAAGATCCTAAGGTTAAGGGTTAAGGGTAGGTTATAGGTTTTCCTAAGGGTTTTCTATTGGGTTAAAGGTGTCCTAAGGTGAAAGGCATTATTAAGTCTAGTTATCTAATCTATCCTAATTGAGGGGTACCAGGTAGTTTCTAAATCCTAGCTTGTTTTATTTATTTTCGATTCTACTTATCCTATAGGCTCTAACTATTCTAAGGCATATCTCCTAGGGTTATTTATCTACTTACGGTTTTTGAAAGTTTTCTAATTTCCTAATTCCATGAGTTAGTGTTTTCTAAGTTTTCCTCATCATTATCTATTACCTTTTCTAAAGTGCAAATCCTAAAGCGGGCAAAGGCTATTTTATGGTGATGTTTCATTTGGTTCTTCTGTATTTTAGCTATTTTAAAACGGTTTTCTTGTAAAGTCTTTCTTAAACTACTATAGTGAGGTTGATTATCTAAGTTATTACTATTATGACCTTTTTCTATCTTCTCAAGGAGATCAAGAAAAATTTCATCTAAGTTATTTAAAATCTCCTCTAATTGGTTTTCCTTATCTTCTAGAGTTAACCTAGAGGGTTTTTCTCCAATTTCATCTTTCCAAGATGGAATGGGAGGGTTTATTAAGTAAGGGGTAGGGTTTAAGGTATAGGGTTGCCTATGGTCATATCTAGGGGTATAGGTAGGGATACGGTGTTTAGGTATATATGGTTCTCTCAGGAGAAAGAAACCATGGGGTTCTGTTCTAGAGGTAGGAAAAAGTGGATGTATAATTGGGTTTAGGAGAGGTAGAGGTGATGTATTAGCATAGAAATCTCTTATGTTTTTTAAATTAGGGTTATCTAAAGAAGGGGTATATCCTAAGGGTGAAGGTTTATCTAAACTATTCCTAGAGTCTTCTAAGTTATAAGGTTTAGGGGAATAATCTAGTACATTCGGAGAGGAAAGATCATTCTCCGGATGTAGACTAGATGAGATAGGGGTAGAGTAGTGGGGAGTAGACATAACTATATAATAAAGAAAATACTATAAATCATTTAGCACTTAAGCAGGCAATTATTATACTTACCTTAGCACATATGGTTATGTAGAATGGCAGAGGTACTGAGGACTTTCTCGGGTTTAGGAAAAATAGTTGTAGCTTAGGTTTTGACCTAGTTCTCTACAACTGAAGCTCTGATGCCAATCTGTAACACCCCCATTTTTCACTGATCGCAGCGGATAAAGTGTTTGGGGTATTACTTCATAGAATCACAGATACAGTAATAGAAAACGACTCGAAAAGAAACGTTTTGGAAATTTAGTTATCATTCATAATCATTAGAGTTTTAATTATAAAAGATATATTTTTATTTTTGATGAGGTCTCAAAAATCTAAGAGTTAGGTTGTGTTTGAATGATAACCATGAAAAGTCCTCCGAGTTCATTACCATCTTCTGCCATGGGTCCATAGAAGTAGTATACCTAGAATACGTGCTTAAAAAGTCAACACTAGGTGTTGAGTGAGAATTATAGGTTTAGGGGTTAATGAATACAAGTTCCCTGGGTTCAGTTGTTACACCCATCTGGGAAAATGCAAGTTTTGTGATAATTGTGATGCATGCACAATTATCATGAGCGTAGTATGTTGCACTAAGCTCATGAATCACACCTTAACGATCCGAGTCATGTGGGCTGCAGACACAATATGAGGGGATAGAAGGATAACTTGCCAAAGTTATACCTTGAGTGGATTCAAATATAGTACTTATTGGTACCACCTAATGGGGTGTTAATACCAACGGGAGTTGTCAAACTCCAATAGATCTATCAACTATATTCGCGATCTATCAACTATATTCGCGTTCGCGTGGGTAAAATATCCCAAACGATTAGATTCATGAATTTTATTTATGTAGTGGTGGCTGTTAGTTTACTCGTGCAACAACTAAAGAAAAATACTTGTATTTGGTTTTAAGTAAAGCATTTAGCATGTATCCCCCTCACAGGGTTCATAAAGCATTTAGAGTGAAAGCATTTTAAAACGTATGAGGCTATGAAAACTCACGGTATTTAAAAAGATGTGAGGCTACGAAACTCACCTGGGTTTAGAGTAATCTAAGTGATGCAAATAGTGACTCGGAAACTAGACCGCCTTACTCACGTATCCTAGTGTGTTGTTGGTTTTGTATCTATGTCAAGCTCTAGTTATCGTGTTTATGTTTCTCAAGTTATGGTTTTTAGGTTTGTTAATGTTTTATATATAACATAACACCGTTCAGTCCATTGTAATTCAGAAGTATATGACTCCTCACATGAAGCTCCCTACTATTGTATTATGTTATCAACATAATACCGTTCGGGCCATCATAATTCAGAAGTTAATACTCCTCACACAAAGCTCCCTATTATCGAGTTATGTTGTTATTAGAGTTTGGTTATAATCATATCACCATTCGGGCCATCATATCTCAGAAGTATATGCAATAATCGTTCGAGGAGTCAGGGCACCTTAATTCGTAAACCCAACAAACTCGTCAAAAACGAAATATCCACATAGTACTCCTCGCATGAAGCTCCCTAGTATTGTGTTATGCTTCTAACTTTAGTTAGGTTTTATACTTTTAAGCTATTTTCACTTTTTACCCTTATAGTTTATATATTTACGTTTTCTATCCTAAATTTATATTACTTATATTACTTATACTAATAACTATCTATACTTGACACAACTAGTCCCTAGACTTCTATATTTTAAGTAACTAACCTAAGAGTCTTAAGTTTTCTATATTTACCATTTAGACCTCTAACTTTATAATATTTACGTTTTTAGTCCTTTTTAGTTTATACTTATTTTAATATCTATCCTAGGGTTTTAATATTATGCAAAACTAGTCCTTACACTTATAACTTCTAGGAAATGTCAAAAACAGCCCCTAGACTTTATAATTTCAGGAATTTATGATATATACCCTCATGCATGTAAAGTTTTGCAAAACTCGTCCTAATATGCATGTAACTTATATTTTATCTAGTAACTAAGTTTTCTAGCCTATGGTTTACTTATTTTTACTTATCTAGGTTATGTATAACTAGTGTATGAGCTAAAGTAATAACTTATAGCATGCATGAAAGTATATGACTCGATCTAGGGTTTTAAAACTTAAACTAGTAAACGAAATGGTTCAAGGCTCATGCAAGGGTTCCTAGGGTATCTAAGGCATCCTATATCTATTCTAAGACTAAACTAAAGCTAAATAGACTAATATGTAAGACTTACTTGGCTAGGGGGGGTTACGTGGGTTAGAACTAGGGTTTTAGCGATGGGGAATGGGACTCGACAAGGCCTCAAGGCTCACTTTGCTTGACTCCTAGGCTCACTATAGCTCGTATACTACTAGTACCACAGAAGATTTCAGGTGGAAAGAAAAGGAGAGGGGTGAATGAAATAAGGAGGGAGTTGCGGGTATTTATAGTGTACGATTGGAGTGGTGGCCAAGCAAAGCAAATAGGAGGTGTCAAGGGGGAGGGAGGTGACTCATGGCAGTTATATGGTGACTAATGAAGGCTACCATGGTGATGAGGCTAGTCTATATGACGATTTGAGGTGTTTATGGAGGAGGTGAAGCCGTGAAGGCGGTTTGGAGGTAGTAGCTTACAAGGAGGTGATGCACCTCCTTGCTTGGGTGCTTGGGGGTGCTTGTAAGCTGCTTAGGGTGATTAGGGGTGTATTATTGGTGGTTTAGTGGTGGATTTGGGGTGGTTTAAGGTGGATTAGTGGTGATTAGTGGTGGATTAGACATGTAGGTGATGCACCTACTTGTGTGGGTGCTTATAGGTGTTAGGGTGTGTGCTTGGGTATGACTAAGGTGTTGGGGTGCTAGGTTGAGGTATTTGAGGTGCTTATGTTTAGGTTTTACTTATTTTAGTTAAGTTTAGACCTAGTTCTACTTATTAAGTGTTTAAGGTTTTACCTAAGGTTTAGTGCCTAAGTTAAGTTCCTAAGTGTGTTTAGTGACTAACCCTAAGACCTAAAGGGTTTATTCTAAGTGAGGGTAACTTATGGGAATGGTTTGGGAAGGTTTGACCTAGTTTTGTAACCTAAATGACCTAAGTGTGTTTAGTGAGAGACTAGGGTTTATCCTATGGTTTAGTGCCTAGAATAGTGTCCTATGAGTGTCTAATAATTATTCCTAAGTTCTAAAAGGCTTATACTAAGTGGTAGTGACTTATGGGGAAGTTTTGGGATGGTTTAGACCTAATTCTAGTTATCTATGACCTACTTATGGTTTAGGGCTTATGGGGTTTGTATCTAACTTCTAAAGGGTTTATTCTATATCCTAATGGTTCTAATATATCCTAATATTCCAAAGGAAACTCATACTTAAGCCTTGGACACATTCATACTAGTTAAACTAAGCATATAGGTTCAAATAAGCACATAATCCTACTTAAGTTTTAGTTTAGTATTTATTAGGGTTTTGTGTTACGTTTAGTGTTTTAGATTGGTGAATTACTTATTATGGTGTTGTTATGATTTTATGCTTGACATACCTGGGGTTCATAGGATGTGAATGTTGAGTTATTTGGCTTGTGTGGATACGTGAGCAGGTCTAGTGAGTCATGCAAGTAATAATGTATATAAAAAGCAAAAATTTACCTATGAAATACCTACTATAGGTATTTGTAATGGGAATGATAGTAATGGATGTTTGTGGGTTGTTATATAAGTGATAAATGTACATTCACCAAACTTTGTCTTTTTCACTTTACTCCTTGTTTAAACCATGGCATTGGGATCACCAATAATATTGGTTTGAGGATGAATAGTGTTTATCCTCTTAGTGGGATTACGGTTAACTTCAACATTAGTCTGAAGATTGGTCAGAGTTGGAGCAAAATCATCATCATAGGAAGAAGATTGGAAAATTCCAACACTTTGTAGATGATTGCCAAGGTCTGTAGGGCTTGGTAACCTTGTAAAAGGTTCATCAAAGCTTGTGGATGGAACAGCAGAAATAGGTACTACAGCAGAAATACCATCAGGGGAATTGGCATCAGCAGCAACAACAGGAGACACATTAGCAGAAACAGAACCATGATCAGCAGAAACCATGTTCCTTCTGTTGTGAAGAGCATCTTGTCTCAGTAATGCCTCAGTATCTTTAGCAAACTTAAGACCAAGCCTCTCAGATTCTTCATTTCCTACATGTTCTTGCTTTTTAAGCCTAGCAAGATCTTCTGCATAAGTTGAGTCATCCACATCAGAAGCAACTTTGTTTTGAGAACCTGCAATGTTAGTAGGAAGAGAAGAAATAACAATAGTAGGTTCATCACACTCTGAGTCATAGTCTGAGTCATCATCCAGGGTACTTGCATTGTTAGTTGGTGACTCTTGTGTACCTGCAGATTGGTTAGATTTGAATCTAGCATAACCCAAATGATCTGTTAAGTAATCAAGGTAAAAATACCAATCATGACCTTTACCCTGAACATTAAGCTTGTCTTCTAGAAACCTCAGGTTAAGAGTCTCCTCAATCTTCTTAGTAGACAAATTGTATACCCTATAAGCCTTACTATGAGCTGAATATCTAACTATATAAGCCTCATCAGCCTTCCCTTCAAACTTTCCTAGATGATCACTTGTATACAAAATGGTTACATGACATCCAAAAGGCTTGAAGTAGATAATGGTAGGAATCTTCCCAGTCAAAAGTTCATAGGGTGTCTTATTGTGTGGTTTAGTAATGGAAACCCTATTAAACACATAACAAGCAGTGCTCACTGCTTCAGTCCAAAACATAGTGGGAAGTTTAGAGTCAGCTAGCACAGGCCTTGCTGCCTCTATCAGGGTCCTATTCTTTCTTTCAGCAACCCCATTTTGTAGTAGGGTTCTGGCATTACTATAATCCCTTTTTTATTCCCTTAGACCCATAGAGTTCAATCAAGTTAGCATTTTTGAACTCTATCCAATTATCACACCTAATACTTTTAACCTTTTTGTTCAATTGGTTTTCAACCAGGGCTATAAATTCTTTAAGAGTTTGAAAAGTTTGATCTTTAGTACTCAAAAAAATACCCAACAAAACCTGCTGTAGTCATCAGTGATCACTAGGCAGAAGTACTTATGGTCAATACTTCTGATGGAAGTTGGACCAAATAGATCCATATGCAGCAACTGAAGAGGTTCTGAAATATTGCTCACTGCAGTAATGGCTTTGTATGAAGCCTTGTGTTTCCTCCCTTTATTGTAGGCAACACAATCGTGTTCATTGGTGAAGGTTTTGGAAGGAAGTCCATGGACCAATCCATGTTTAGCTACCATGTTGATGTTTTTGTAGTTCACATGTGCCATCCTTCTGTGACATTTAGTAGACTCATCCTAGGATGCTTTGGCCATCAAGCATGCTAGATCATCTTCAGGTTTGACATCATTCAAGTTGAATGTGTAGAGATTGTGATTCCTAGGAACTCTTAGCAAAACAAGACTCTCATCAGGTATCTTGAAGTCTTTTGAGAGGATAAGGCAGTCCTCCTCAGTGAATAGAACGGGGATCTTTTTGTCACAGATTTGTGAAACGGAGAACAAATTGAAGTTTCGTAGCTCCTTCACATAGTAAACATTTTCAAAATCCACCTTGGGAGTCCTAATGGTTCCTTTTTCAGTGATCCTTCCAACTCCTCCTCCAAATGTCACTGTGCCTCCATTAATAGGCACAAAATCATGCAACTTCTCTTGATTCCCAGACATGCTTCTAGAGCACACACTATCAACAATACCTAAATCTTTACTCTTAAGAGGATGTTCCTACAATTACAAAAGTTGCAACAACATTAGTTACCAAAGAGACACTCAAGTCATAAATGACTTGAGCCTGCCTTGTGGATTATTAGAGTGAAGCCATGTAGATGAATAAGATCCACAATTGTTCTTGGACCCACTGTGTGCAAATGGTCTATTATTTTTCCAAGAACAATCTGCTGAGGGCTTAACAGCAGAATCCCAGTATTCCCCTCCCATAAACCTTGAGTCATAGAAACCAGGCCAATAACCATTCTGAAAGAAATTATTATTATGTCTAAAAAATGGTCTAGCAACATGTTTGTTCCATCCAGCAGGAAAAGACCTACCAGCAGAAACTGATCCACCAGCAGAAAAAGACCTACCAGTAGAAACTGGTTTATCAACAAGAACTTATTTGGGTCTGCTGGTGGTGTATGTTTCCTTTGGGACATATGGTCTAGGTCTCTTTTGGTCAGCATAAACACCCATTCTCTTTTCATGAAAGTCACAATCTTTAATAAGATAAAATTTACTACCACACACAAAACATTTCTTCTTTCTAGAAGACTTATTCAACACAAAAGATGTCTTATTACACACCAAATCATTCAAACCAATACTATAAACTGAATTGTTTTGTAAAGACTAAAAAGAATTGTTTTTCTGAGAAGTAAAAGATAAGTTTTCAAGAGAAGCTGTCTTTGAAGGAACTTCATCAGCAGCAACTCTAGAAAAGTCAGCACACTTGCAAGAAGACTTGGGTGAGGGCTTGGGTGAGTCTGACTTAACACTGGAATCACAACTGGCATAGCAAGAGGTAGAGGTCTCTGAGGTCTTGTCACTGAAAGAACAAGATATAAATTCATTAGAATTATTGCTAGAAACACTACTAGAGTCAGGGGAGTCAGTATACCTATTGCTAGTTTTCGTTTGTGATTCAAATAAATGTAAATGGTGTGAGGTGGGCATAAAGGTTCCTGTAATGGTGGGAGAAACAGTGTGCATCTCTCCCTCTTTAACATACTTTACAGGTGTTTGAAATTGCAGAGGTGGTTCAGGGTCAAAAACACTTGCTTTACTAGGGTCATAAACATCATCTGGCCCTATAAGGTGTCCATATCCTAATGCTCTCTTAGTCCTAGTGGATTGGGAACTATCAATTAATATCTCAAGGTGCTTAGATCCCTCTTGCCACATCATATGACCTGCAACTTAATTATCAAACTTAGCCTTCAATTCTTGTAGTTCTAAGTTAACTTTAGCTTTTTCTTTTACAGAAAACTATAACTCATTACTAGTAATCTCTAAGTCTCTTTTTAACACCCTAATTTTCTCATCATAAGCCAATTGATTCTGTTGAAACCAAGCCTTTTGTTGCTCTAGTGTTCTAACTGATTCCTTATAGGCTTGAGCCTGAATATAGCACTCTTTATATTTTAGTTCAATTTCATCATAGGCTTATTTAAGTGTAGCGTATTTTATATTACAACCAAAAACATAATTAGGAACCTAAGGTGAGATACCCATGAAGGCAAATTCTTCATCACAACCTGCCAGGCAAAAGAATTGCTGAGAAGCATTGCTTTCATCATCTTCAGTATCACGCTCCTTCCAATCAATGCAAGAATCCAAACTAGTCACCAAAGCCTTTGAATTGCCAGCTTCCAACTCCTTCTGCTTGTAGGCTAAATACCTTGTGTTGTCTTCAGTCTTCTTTGTAGTACATTTTCTAGAAAAATGGCCTATCTTTCCACATGAGTAGTACTTACCCTTTCTCTTGTCAAACCTAACTGGATCCCTTCCTCTTAGATTGAGCTTTCTGCCAGCTTTCTTCTAAAACCTTCTGACTTTAACAGTAAGTATAGCTATCTGCCACTTCAAATCCATCTCTTCTAGATCCAACATGTCAACTTGCTCAAAGTCTTCATAAGCTAGTTGCTGCTGTTGTTCATATTCAGCAACAAACGAATGAAGTACATCCTCTATCACATTACCAGATTATGGATGACTCTTTGGACCAGGAGAGGTGTAAGATATTGTAAAGGAAGAACTTGGATTTGCAACATGTGTCCTCCTGTTTGAAGTGGTACTTACAAAGGCTGAGTTTGTAGGAGTTGTTGAATAAGTCAAATGCCCCTTGATATCAAGCTCAAGACTTTTGAGCTTGTTATACAAATCATCAAAAGAGAGATAGTCTAGTCCACCTTTGGTTTTTAGTGCAATACTGACTTGGGACCAAGAAGGAGGTAAAGCTCTAAGAAACTTGGAATTGCATTCCTCATTGTCAGGCCTGGATTTCAGTTGGTTCAACAGACTTAAGATCTTTTGAAATCTGTCATACCCCTTGTGTACACCTTCCTCCTCTGAGATCTTGAATTCCTGAAACTCCTGCCTGAGCATAGACTTTCTCATTCTCTTAGACTCATCGTTGCCCCCAAACCTTGCATTGATTGCCAACCAGATATCCTTGGCATCATCAAGATAGTGGAAATCACTCATGTGATCATCTGGAATGGCTTGAAGCAAGATGGTTCTTGCCTTGTTTTCTCTTTGTATAGCAATCACTTCCTCACCAGTAGAAAGAGGATAGATGGTGATCTTACCATCATGGTCTTTCACAGTCTTCTTCAGACTATTGCCATTCATGATAACATTCCAGAGATTAAAATCACAATTAGTTATCCAATTCTGCATCTTCATTGCCCATATCTCGTATTCATCCTTCTTGAGATATGGGAACTTTGCATTGTTGCTGCTGGTAACAGTGAGATGCTGAAGTTGTTGTGTTAGAGTGTTGTTGTTGTTTACTTGATTGACCTCTGAAGTATCTGATGACGCATCTCCCATTGTATTAGAGTGAAAGAGTGTTGAAGAAAAAGTTTTTCTTTACTTATAGAGACTCTCCTATGGCTCTGATACCACTTGTAGGATCTACTCCTTGATAGATCTTTGAGCCAATGGATCGATAGCTTGCCAATGTAATCAAAAGCAATGCTATATGGAAAATCTATGTATACTTGTATCTATGCGGAATTTAAATACAAGTATGATATACTAATAATACTTTGATCCTCTATGGATCTTTTTACTAATCACTAAAGATTGAAAACTAAACATGTACAAAACATTCAACTGGGTGTTCCTTTTATTCTACAAGGAACCCTAACCTCTCTTACAAGAAAACGTGTAATCTAAAAATATAAAAGATATTACACATCTCTTCCTAAAATAAACTAAACATATCCTTCGGATTAACTCTATCCGCAGAATGTCTTCATCAGCAAGATCCAGATCATCAGCAGAAACTATTAATGCTTTAGCATTATCCTGTCAGCAGTATCCGTCAGCAGAAACTATCTTCTGACTTCAATAATTCCTAATGAGGATATTAAGTAAAAAAGAAAATGCCCCAATATTATATTGCCAAGAGAAAATACAAATGAGCTCCACATCAAATATTGAGGTACGAGGAGTATTTATACTTATTTGTATTATACTCTTTCTTATTACATACAAATAATTATAAAACTAACTATATACAATTAATCAAATGACATCTAAACTATGAAGTATGATAACACTTTAAAAGCTAATAATATTCAAATGAAATGAACTACAAGGGTATTTATGTAACCTTGCATTGAATTGTCATGTACATATAAATTAGAGCATTTAATTTATTATCTCTCTTTTTCTATCTTATGGCATCATGACATACATTTTTAAGCATTAAATGAATTATATTTGCCATTTATACATTTTACTTATAATTATAACTTTTTCAAAATTTGTGATGTTACCAAATGGGTTTTGCTAACCACAACCCAATGGGTTGTGATTAAGCTTATCATAAATGAAAATTCAACATTTAATTAACTTCAAGCATTCTATTTATAACAACACTTTTCATAATTATAATCATTAAATATGTGTAAATATGGAAATAATGAGTTTATTAAATGCAATTTTCACAAAAATCAAGATGCTTAATCACCACCTTATGGATTATGGTTAGCAAAACCCTTATAATTGTTTTATCAAGAAATAAAGTTCTTTAAAGAAAAAAGTGTGTTCATTTAATGATGAAAACTTGTGACTCCACAAAAGTTAGAAAAAGTAAAATGATTCTTATGGCTACTTAGCAAGGCTTAGAAAAAAACCACAAAAGTTAAGTATAAGATCATTTGAGTACCAAACTTTTTTTACATACCAAGGGACTAATCTCCACCCTCCATCTTCCCTCCATCTTTATTTGATCTAATTGATGAGATTAATCCCAACAATTTAAAAAACCCACTTTTATCCTTTTTTTTCAAATATTAATATCTTTCAAACCATTAATCGTTAAGCGATAAAAAATATACCGTTACTGTTGGGAATAGACTTTATTATTTCAAGTGTCGGTCATTGAGTTTAGGTATAGGTTGCATTATTTAGTTAAAACGTTAGTTATTTTATAAGTCTTATAAGTTTTATGCTTGGTTTATAGGTTTGGATAAAGTCTAAGGGCTAAGTATGTAATATTGTCTAAGTTTAGAGAAGCCCTAATCCTTTCCTATAAATAGCTATGTATAACATCATTTTGAGGTTGGTTGGTTCTCCTAGTAATTTCATCTCTTTCATTTTTATATCAAGGGTTCCTTCCACTCTCTCTCTCTCTACTTACTTTCTCTCTCTAGATATCTCTAAGTGATTATGCTGTTAAAAATGGTGACCTAACAAGTGGTATCATTCGCCAAGGGAAAATATAGGTTGATTTAGGTTTGATTTGGTAGAAAAACTAGGTGTTAAAATTGATTTTTAAGCTTAACTGGTACTGTTCATCGCCCTAATATCGAGTTTGGAATTAGTTTTACCAAGTTAGGATTTTTGTTCTAGCGAGTTTGGTTATTTCCATCGAGTTAGAAGATTTGCATCTATCGAGTTAGGATTTTTTCTGGTTTCTTATCGAGTTTGGAATTTGGCGAGTTAGCCTTTCTTACCTAATCGTTTATCGAGTTAGGTTCTGTGTGGCAACTTACAAGGGAATACTCTGCTCAAATTTCATTTACTTACCGAGTTTGACTAGAACTTCCGAGTTTGAAACAATTCTTCCGAGTTTGAAACAATTTTCAACAACTTTCGAGTTTGCCTGATTTATGAACTTATCGAGTTAGGGAATTTGCATTACTTACCGAGTTAGTAAGTTTTTCAAACATTGGCACAACTTACCGAGTTTGACTGATTTCTGTTCATACCGAGTTTGAACCATTATCAGGACTTATCGAGTTTGACTGCTTATAAGAACATACCGAGTTTGAAAACAAATCAGAACATACCGAGTTTGAATCACATACCGAGTTTGATATCAAATCTAATTACAACCTGTATTTATCTTTAACGATCCAAGTTTTAACATTATCACTTAACAAACTTTATCCTTCTTATCTTTCTCTTCTTAATTTCAAAAAAAAATAAATAAATAAAATATATATATATATATATATATATATATATATATATTTCGGTAAAATTTGGCGGGAAATTTTGAGTAAAATTTATTTTTTACAATAGACTAAACGTTCAATTTTTACGCGAAATTTAAATTTTGGTATAACGTTGAAAATTTTGGCCCAAAATTCAATTTTTTTTCGGTAAAATTTGGCGGCAAAATTTTTAAAACTCAAATTTTTCTTGGAACCTTATAATTGCATTTCATTGTGATTTTCAAATTTTGGGAGTGAAAATTTTTTCAAATAATCTTTGGAGGGAAAATCTAAATTCAGTATTTCGACCTTGCGTGTGACATTTTGCTTGATTATTTCGATTACATCGCAACAATCAAGGGGGAGAGCAATGTCATCTACAACGTCTCAATCACCTTCTTCCAACTACCTTCCTCACCAATATTCTCATCAGCAACAGTCATCAACAACAGTACCATCTTCCAACTACCTTCCTCACCAATATTCTCATCAGCAACTGCATCATTGACAACTCTTAAATTTCATCCAATTTACGAATCAGGCTCTATCTAAAATCCAAAATCTCCGAAATCAATCTCCCAGGCTATGTGAAAGAGTTGGGATACAAGGAATTAATGCTCAAAGATTGGTTGAGAATGGTGAGAATACTGCAGATGTCGTTAATGTAGGCAATGAGGTTAAAATATTGGAAGATAATTTGGGTATCATGGATGATACAGACCCAATATACGACACAAATGCTTCTGATGACTCTAAAGACCCATTTGAGAGAAAGATGACTAAAGCTGAGAAAAGAGCCATCAATTCTACAGAAAAATGTTTAGCACATTTTGAATTGGTTAAGATTCAATGCAAGATTCTCTCAGATGCATGGTTTCCTTCCTCGAGTACCTTTTCTGCATTCTTCGGAACTGAAATGAACCAAATAACCTTCCAAAGGAAACTCCAAGAAAACATCGTTCAACTAGAAAATCTAATTGAACAGGGAAGTGATTGCATGGTAGAATTTAGAGCGCTCATGACACAGTTCAAATGGTTCGTGACCATAGACTTTAAAGCTCTCATACACTATAAATATGAATGCAATGTATGGAGAGAGAATATCACTAGTATGGAGGTTGAAGCTTTTAGAGATCAACTTGCTTCACGACTGAGCTGCTTAGAATATGAGCTTAATGAAAGAACACTTCATCAGAGTGTTGTCAAAGAACTGGAGATGCAAAAACGAGGAAGAGAATTGAATGTACAGGAGAATGGAAGTAATAAGCAGATTCAAGAAGAGCAAGTTCATAAAGATGATTCATTGAAAGCTAATGTGGTTGTCATGGAAAGCAAAGAGACAGAATCAGAAGTGCAGTATGACAACAGCAGATTGGGGAATGATAAAGATGCAGATTGTGCAGAGATCATACCCTTCTATGACTCAGAGCCCAACCTTGACAATGGACAGATGTATGAGGAAGATTTCATACCCATCTATGACAAAGAACCGAACTTTGACAAAGAGCAAATGGTTGAGGTACAATCTACTGTTGATCATATTATGCCTGCATTTGAGAAACAACAATCTGAGCAACCTAACTTCAGTAATGAAGGAGAGGTTGACCAGGATGTTGTTCAATGTCTAGTAATACATTCTGAGTCTGAGTCCTTACCTGATAATCCAATTACTGAAACATCATACCAAACTCTTGAGTTTGAAAACCTTCTTCTCAAAAAGACCATTGCCCAGTGTCATAAAGATTTTTCAAAACTAGAGGCACATTGCATCTCACTTGAAATTCAAATGCTAAACGAATCAATAAATTCGGGCAACAATGGTCAATTTTTGAATGAACTAAGAAAACGTGTGGATACATTAGTTAAAGAAAATGAGCTTCTAAAAGGTCAAATTCAAGAAAAGGTGTTTGCACATGCTGCATTGCAAAACAAATTAAGAAGACTGACTGGTCAGAGTGTGGATACTAATTTTGCAAAACCATCAATCTTGGGGAAACCGACTTCTCAAAGAAACAGAAAACAATCAGTGGTTAGACAACCAACTGCATTTAATTCTGAACGATCTAAATTTTCAAAACCTCGGTTTGCCTCCCAAGTTGTTGAGAAAAACAATTTGACAAAACCAGTCACTCCACATTCTTGGCCTAAGGAAAATGCATCTGTGTCTGCTAAATCTCAACACGTGATTATACCTGGTTCATCTAGGATTAGTTCGAAAACAGTGTCTAAAACGAACATTAAAAGTAAAGAGTTTTATGGCAAATATGACATGTACAAGAACTATCATCTAGAAAAGGCTAGGAAAAAGGCACTACTTCAAAAGGATGGAATTCTAGGTTCAAAACCTCATGTGATGCCTCTTACTGTAGTACAGAACACTGCTTGTAGTAGCACACCAAAACCTAAGAGTAATCAACAAACTAATAGGAATTAGATAGCTTCTAAGAATAGTTGCATAAATAATCATGTTGTTTGTGCTTTAAAATATCTTCAAAAGGGAAATTCACTTGAAAAGGCTCAATCGACTAAGACAAACAAACCCGTTGAACCAAAAGTCATAAGTCAGAAACCTAAGAAGTGGATCAACATAGGACGTAGGTTTTCTCAAAGAAGTGATGCTCCCACATTTCATTCAACTGCATCTAAAAGGAAAACATCTCCTAGATCTAACACTAAGTGGGTACCCACGGGTAGAATTTTCAAATCAATTGGTCTTAGGTGGATTCCTACAGGAAAGATGTTTGACATTTGCACCAAAACTAATGTGATCTCCACAACATCTACCTCTGAGACAAGAAGGAAAACCATTGGAATTGTGTGTTCGAGTGTCAAGAAGATAATTGACACTACATCTTTATGCTTCTAACATCTGGAACCCAGTTTCTCTTGGGTATCCGTGTTTTCTGTTTTTCTTGTCTATTCTTTCTTTCTTTGCAGATATAACAGGAATGGCTTCGGAATAATTTAGTTTCAGATCCGCGCTTCAGCAATGGCTTCTGAGCACAACAGCTTAGGACCCGCATCCAACTGTCTGAACTTTCCAGACTCTTTGGCTGAACGATTGTCTCTCACCTGCAAAGAATTGGAATCCTTGTTTGCTCCATTGTTTGATGATATGAATGAACACCGTCTTTCTGAGGTCTCACCAATTTCCGCTGCACATCTTGATCAACATCAAGTACCTGATTAACCTCAACAAACAACAACAACTGTTGGGAGAGACGGTCCTCCAATTGCATCTCCAACAATAGCAGAACAAACTGTGTCCTACTAACGACAATCAGCTGAAGACTACATACCTATATCAGTTCCACCAACCAAAAGGTTAAACTGGTATAAGATTCAAAAAGGTGAGAAACAAATTTTCCCAAACTCCACACTCTCGTTTTACACCGGTAAAGCAAGTGCGGAGACCAAAGCAAAGTCATTCAAAACCTTTCAAATTTTCAAAATCTGGAATGCTTTGGCTTCAATAAAAGAATGTCTCTGATTTGTACATCCCAAATACCGGAAGTTTTCCATTCATCACAATAATAAATCTTCAAAAAGAACCCATGAGGTTCAACTTTAGATGGAATTTTTTTTCAAATTTTAAAACTCTAAAGAGAGACTCCGGGTCTCAAAAAACTTTCTACAGTAAAAGAGTTTTTAATTTCAAGCATTCTTTGTTGTATAATACTTGATTGTGTTGGAACCATAGTTTTACTATTTTATCAAGTCTCGGTCATTTGTAATAATGCTAGGTTGCTTAGTTATTATTTATAATTTGTATTAAGTTTACTAGGCTTAAGAATGTGATCCATGGGCCTCAAAGCCCATACGAATTGTAAGAAGGGAAGGAGTAGGATGTTGCCCTAGCTCCTTTCCTATAAATACTAGTCTTAGGCCTCTTGTAAACTTGGTTGGTTATTTGAAAACATTAAGGAAACTCTTGCATTTCATTTTCTCAAATTTCTCATAATCATCCCACTCTCATTCTCATCTCATTTCTCTTATCATTATACTTGTGTTTACTAAATGGTGACCTAACAAGTGGTATCATTCGCTAGAGGAAGGTGTAGTTATTGTTTTTTCATTGATTTCTTTCTTTACAAATCGTTTTTTTCGAATTGTTTGTAAAAGTTTAAATTTTTTTGTTTGTTTCTTGGTTTTTCTCACATCTTTGCTTACAAACTTGTGTTTAAAATCAAAACAAACCAAAAAGTTCCAAACTTTCTACTAAATTATTCGATTTTAGATAGTTGTACTTTTATCGAAATTTTTTCAAGTTTGAAATTTTTCTTAATGTTTTCTACTTTCTTTAAGATTTACTCATTTTATACACAAAAGTACAAGTATCTTGAAAGAAAAACGAATTTAAGGATTGCTTTCTTTGAAAAACAAAACCTACAAGTTATCGAGAACCTACTTTTGGCCTATTTCGAGATCTTCTCAAAGTGCACTACCTCGACTTCGTTTGTGTGGACTCGGTATTTTCTTTCTTGTATAAGAAAGTTAAGTACTTCGACTTTTGGGAAAGTTTTCGAAATTGTATAATTTCTAAAACCGGTTTTATCGCAAAATTTTGTGTATTTTTTGAAAAACTTCCATTTTTTTCGAAATCACAAAGTTTTTCGAGAAAGTTATTAAAGTTTTCGAAATCTTAAGTTTTTCGAAAAATCTGCCAAGTTTCGAAATACTATTTTTTTTCGATAACCTGCAAAATTATCGAAATCTTATTTTCTCGATAAAACTGAAAAGTTTCGAAATCTTTTTCTCGATAAGATCCACAAAGTTTTCGAAAACTGTATTTCTCGAAAATCTGCCAAGTTTCGAGATTTGTTGCTAAGTTTCTCGATAATTGGTTAATTCTACACTTTCTACAATATCCATTTCTACACAAGTGTTTTTAAGATGTCTCAACCACCGTATCATTACTTCCCTCATATTCAGCAACCTCAACATCAGCAGTCTCATCAACCTCAGCATCAGCAGTATCAGCAACAACAATACCTTCCGCACATAATGAATCAACAACCTCCTAAATACAATCCACAACAACATTACCTAATGATGCAACAACAGCTCATTCCTCAACAACAACCATATCAAGTGCCACTACAAAACACTCAGTTTTCCTCCAAACAACCTCACTGGTTTGACAGAATGTGTGAAGTTATTACAACTCAACAATCCCGACATGAGGCAGGATCACTTGAAACACCTCCAATGCTAACACCTGGGAACTATGTTCAATGGTCAAGTCGATTCTTAAGATTTCTTGAATTAAAGAAACCTCATGGGCAGTTCTTAAAGCAAGTGATACTTGAAGGACCATTTGAGTGGCCAACAAGATTTGAAGCTGGTGATCCAAATGCTGATCCTCCACGTCCTCCTGGTGATAGACCCCTTCCAGAAACTGCACTCACTGAAGAACAGAAACTACATCGTGAAGCTGATCAGTATGCAATGGCTTATATACTTCAAGGTATACCCAATCCGATCTATCGCAGTGTCGATGCTCAGAAAACAGCCAAAGCTATGTGGGAACACGTTCATCTCCTCATGGAAGGCACTCAATTGAACAAAGATGACATGGAATCCAAGCTTTACATGGAATACACTGACATCACAATTGAACCTGGAGAGTCACTTGAATCCTACTATCATCGTTTCACAAATGTGGTTAATGATCTGGAACGTCACAAAATCACTGTACCAAGGATCGCTGTGAACTCCAAATTTGTGGGTAGTCTTGGCCCTGATTGGCACAAATATGTGACATTTGTTCGTCAAACGAAGAATCTTCATGATGCTCCATATGGGTTGTTGTATGATTTTCTGAAACACCATGAACCTGAAGTGGAAAAAGATCGAGCTCTACGAGGAGGATACACACCAACTTCAACACCAAATTCTTTGGTTCTCGTAGCTCAATCTCCCTATGCTCCACCACCAATGTCAAATCATGCATATGTTCAAGAGCAGAACTACTTCAGTTATCCACAATCTTCCACCTCGAACCAAATGATCCCTTATGATTCATCTCTACAAGATTCTTCTACTCAACTTGTTCCGTCAAACAACAATGATGCAGTGTACTACTCTAACTCCAATGATGATGACGATGATGACTTTAATACATTGAATCAGGGACTTGCTCTTATTGCTCGTGCTTTCAGCAAATTCTCCAACAAAACAAACAACCGTCAACGTTCATCTTCAAACACAAGAAATCAAGCTGTTGTTAATGATGGAAGAGTGGAAATCCAGAATCGTAGCTATGGTCGATCTGGTTCAGGAAGCTCTTCAGGAAATTATGGGAATGGTCAGAGGTTTAGTAACAATACCGGGTACAGAAACAACTCAGCATCTCCTCAACAAAGGTCTGACTCAGTTGCTACAAGGAACTCCAGCTCAGGGAATGCAGTTTGGTGCTACAATTGCAATGAACAAGGTCATATAGCTACAGCATGTCCCAAACCCAGAACTCGGGGTAGCAAGTTTCACAAGCAGGCATTACTTATGGCTCTTCAAGATGAAAAAGATGGACATTTCCCTGAACAGGACAACAACTTCATGGCAAATGTGAACAACGATGATGACATGGAAGATCTGGAAGCCAATGCTGCTGTGATGCTTATGGCCAACATGCAGGAACTTAAGCTCAATGATTCAGGTCCAGTGTATGACACTGACGGCTTGTCTCAGGTACATGACCTTAATGCATGCTTTATTAATGAAATAGTCTCACCTTCTGCTTCTGAATCAGATACGGCGCAAGTTGTTCCATCTATATCTTCATCCTCTCAAAAAGATGAACAAATAAGCACAGTTGTCATATTTGATGATGACACACTTGTTTCATTTGATGATCCAATTGAGAATGATAAACATTATAATTTAGAACAACATGAACCATCATTTGATCCAGACCCTGACCTCATATTGTTATCTAAACAACTGGATGCTCAACAATTGCAAATAATAAAATGCAACGAGAATAACAAAGTTTTAAAAGAACAAAATGCATCATTTGCAAGAGATATTGAGTATTATAAAATTCAGCATTCAAATCAAGTAGAAAAGATTAAACACGCAAAAAGTTTTGAAAAAGCTTTTCAAGATTCTTACAACAAAGAACAAGATCTTCAATGTAAAATGCAAGATTTAATTGAGTCAAACGGAAAGTTGATTTCAAAACTTGAAAGTGAGAAGTGTGAATTGAAAATGCAAGTTGAACGTCTTCAAAGAGACCTTTCTAAAACTGAAACAGAATTGTCAAATTGCAAAAAGGAGTTTTGTGAACATAAAACACGAAAAAGAAAGTATATGGATGATTTACTTGGTGATATTGTTGATCTTGAAAAACAACTCAAAGAATTTCATCACATTGTTTACAAACACGGGAACTCTGTCACAACAATTCAAAAGTTTGCTTTAAAACCGAGACCCGATAAAGGATTTGCACTTTGCGATTTTAAATCAATGTTTCTTCATAAAGCTTTCAAAGAAAATCCTAAAGGTTTACAGTATTGATCACATGTTTGATAATACAATTGTGCGTGCTGTTGTTTTTGATACTGAGGAAGAAGAAGAACTGGAAGATGAGAGTCGATCAAAAATGAGTTATGTTCAACACTGGACACCATATGACTATTCAAAAGCTCCACCTCTTTCTAAATCTTTTGTTTCTCAAAAGGATTTACCTGAGAAATCATGGTTTATCGAAGAGTCATATGTTTCATCTCACAATGCAGCCCCTGTCCAAACTGTAGCACAAATAAATGGTCCTTTACCATCATCCGGTGAACTTACACCTTTACCGAAAACGTGTCGTGTCTTAAATTATTTCAAAACTTTTATGGAAGACATCGAAATTTTGGAGGAAACAATTGAACGTAATTATGAAATTAAAATTGAAACTTTTCAATCCGCTTACGAGCGAGAAAAGAAAGATATTTTTCAAAAACAAATGAAGCCAATTGTTCAACACCTTCGTCTATGTGCTACACGTTGGGATCAGGAACTTCAAAAGGAGGTCAAAAATATGATAAACGTTTTCAATGCAACTGAAAATGACATTTTGGTTCAAAAGCAAAGAAATAGAGTTTTAAAAAATGATGCTGATCGACTCTTGGAACAAGTTCTCAATGCTGATATTTTGTCTGTTATCATGAATGATCTTTATAATTCTGGTACTTCTATGCTTAAGCATGATCATTGTGTTGATAATAATTTGTTGAATGAGGAAATTGAGACACTTAAACTGGAAAATGAAAAGTTGAGAATTAAAAATGATGATGTGACAAAACAATTTTCAAAAGAAATTTGTCAACTCAATCAAAGGCTTGAATGGTGTCAAGCTAAAAGTCTTGAAAGGGAATTGAAGTTTCAAAGTCAAAATGTTTCAAACTCTTGTCAGATTTGCAAAAACAACGAGTCTTTAAAAGGTCGATGTTTCCAATACGAGAAAGAAATTGCGGATTTAAAAATTGAAAACGCCGAATGGCAACAAAACCGCGACGACATCAAATATTGCAATGGTTTACTTGAGTCTGAAATTCAGGACAAAAATCACATCATCATTGATTTGAAAGAGAAAGTTAAGCTACTTCAAAAAGGAAAAATGGTTGACACCACAGTGATAGCACCAGGAATATATCAAATAAACAAAACTGATAAAGGAAAGGTTGTTCAAAACACTAATGTTGATAACTCCACTTCTACAGGACTAGTCTCCACTTCTAGCGTTAGCAGACCCAAGCGAAAAAGTAAAAAGAAGAATAGGATCTTGCAACGTAAGAGAGGACACCTAGAAGCTCAAGAAGTAGAAGACCAACTTAGGAATTTGAATAAAACTCATGTTGCATCAGATTTAGATTCTAATCTAGCAAATTGTAATCAAAATCTAAATGTAACGAATGATAAACCTTTGAATGTTTTGAATATTAATGCATCTTGTGTGTTTTGTCGTAAAAGCGTATCATCTGGTGATCATACAAAATGTTTAGCTAATTCTCTTCTCAATCATCATAAGAAACGTAGGACACGCATTCCTTTTAGGCCCACTAATGCCTCTAAGTCTAACTTAGGAAAGCCGTCTTCTACGGTTTCTAATGATGTCCCAGTTACCCCCATAGGTGCCGAGAACAAATCTAGGACTGAGCCAACTACTAGTGCATTTAACATTAAGAAAGCAAAAACTAGTTGGAATTGGCAACGTTGGTTACAACACAAACCAGACTTTAAATGGATTCCTAAATTGTTGAATATATGTGTTACTAACCAACAGGAACCCGCATTGTCTTTGGGTTCCACCCTTACTTCTGTTCCACCCGTGTCTTCTTCTGGTGATGCAGGTGGTACAGATTGTTCTATGGATTGTTGATAGCGGATGCACCCGACATATGACAGGCAATCTTAAACTGTTGAAAAACTTTGTCTCAAAGTTCATTGGCACTGTCAGATTCGGGAATGATCATTACGCACTTATCATGGGATATGGTGACTTTATCAGCGGGAACATTGAAATCAGTCGTGTTTATTATGTGGAAGGCCTTGGACACAACCTTTTCTCTGTTGGTCAATTCTGTGATGGGGATCTAGAAGTTGCATTTCGTGAGAAAACTTGCTTTGTTCGTGACTTACAAGGAAACGATCTAATGTCTGGCTCACGCGGCTCCAATCTTTATACAATCTCAATGTCAGATATGATTGCAACATCTCCGATGTTGACATAAATAATGCCTAAAAACATTATTAAGTTTTTATCAATATCTCTATGTTTTGATCATTACAAAATATAATCTCAAAGAACTAAAACTTATGACATAAACAAGTATTTGGTGATTAATATTTCTCTTTACATCCAAATCACTTAAGGTATGAATAAACAAAGTGTTTAGTGCAATGTATGATCAAAGGGGTATTTAACTAACTAATACAAAGTTTATTTAATTATATAATCTTATTATATATTTTTGAAAAACACTTTTGGTAATAAGGAAAAATGTTTTAATCATACTAAATATATGATTTCAAATATTTAACCAAAATCAGTTAGTTTTTCACCAAATAAACTTTCCCCACTAAAAGACAAAGTTTCTGGCCGTTACAGTTGGGCGGCCCCCTTAATTATAAGGGGCGGTCCCCTTAATTTTAAGGGGGCCGGCCATGCTTTAAGGGGACCAGCCACGCTCCTCTGTCAGAAACTTTTGCCTATAAATACCACCTTAAACCTGGATTTTTCACCCACCTTTTTGCACTAAAACTTTCTGTTCTAGATCTTCATTTCAATCCTAAAAATCCTTTGATCATTCATTTCATAAGCCTTTGTTTCCAAGTGATCCAAAGCCTCATTCTTTCAAGTGCAAAGAGAAGAATACTTCTATTAGAAGTATTACAACTTAGTATCATCTTGCTATCTAAGTTGTTTATTTATAATTTGTTGTAAATCCTTTATACTTTGGTGAATAAGGTGTATGTATTAGTTATCTAGATTTAGTTGAAGAATCTAGAATTGTTGATTAGTGTGAAGTGTAACTTGAAGTGAAGAAGAAGGGTTAGATAGTAGTGGTGATAGGAGATTGTAGAAATAGGATCTTGTAGTAAAGTAATTAAGGATCTCTAGTGGAGAAGACTAGAAGACATTTGTAGATTGAAGTTGTGAAGACATTAGTGGCCTGAAGGTGTCAAGACATTAGTGCATTGAAGTTGTGAAGACATTAGTGGCTTGAAGGTGTCAAGACACTAGTGCTTTGAGGTTGTGAAGATATTAGTGACTTGAAGGTGTCAAGACATTAGTACTTTGAAGGTGTGAAGAGAATAGAAGATTGGTGTGTAGAAGATTGGTGTGAAGAAAATAGAAGATTGGTGTGTAGAAGATTGGTGTGAAGAAAATAGAAGATTGGTGTGTAGAAGATTGGTGTGAAGAAGGTGTGTTGAAGTTGTGATTGTGGTGTGATATTCTTGTGGTGTGTTATTTGGTGTGTACGGTTTTCTCCGCCATAAAGGAGGTTTTTGATCTAGTGAAGAAAACTCTCGAGTAGGTGACTCAGGGAGTGGAGTAGGGCAAGGAAGGTGTCCTTGTAGCCGAACCACTATAAATCCTTTGTGTCTCGGTTTGATCTTTCCATCTCTCACTCTTTGATTTATTACTTACTTGCATTTCACACATAGTCATAATTGATAGTATTGTGCATATGTTGATTTCACATAAAGATCAAACTAAAATCCATTCATAAAACTAATCTTACAAAAACCAACCTAGTACATATAATTATATCTATACACTACTACAAATATATATGCTTACATAAAATATATGAAATTGTATATTCTTTCCAAACATTATACAGAAGCATTGTATATATAAAACCTTTAATAAATCTTGTATTTATACTTTTGTAGTTAAGTGTTTTGAAATTGTATATTATACATAAGTAGTATTTATACAAAATCATAAATTAACTAGTATATATATTTATGTATTAAAGTGATTTGAAAGTTTTATCTTAGAAACTATCTTTTATAAAATAAGCAAAACGAAAAAGACGTAAAACTATTCAACCCCCCTTCTAGTTTTCCACAATTGGTATCAGGAGCCACGTCTAACAAGATTTTTAAAATATACTGTATTTTAAAACTTGTAACGATCTATGGAATTCGAAAAATATCTAGAAGGAGAATTTATGCTAAAACCACCATTATTTGAAAATGATCATTTTCTTGAATGGAAAAATAAATTTGAAAATTATGTGAAATCAATAGATCTTGATCTTTGGCATATCATTTCAATTGGTGATCTTAAACTAACCAAAATGGATTTTGAAAATCAATATAATAATCTTCAAATCAAAATCGATAAAAATACTAAAGCCAAATTACTTATTTTCAAAATTCTACCAAATGTTGAATATGAAAGATTATTTTCTTGTAAAACGGCAAATGATATTTGGAAATGCCTTTTAAAGTTTCACCAAGAGAAATGTAAAACCAAAGATGATAAACTTGATATTGCACATGAAATAGTTACTCTAGAAAATTTAATAGATAAATATTTAGTTGAAATAAACACATGTACTACTAGTTCAAATGTGATCATTGAAGGTACCAATAATGAAGAGCACATGTGTCAAATCCGAAGTAAGCATGCAAATAAATCAGGGAGCAACAAGGACGATAAAGACGATGTAAATACGGAATACGTGAACATCATAACAAATGATAATACAAATAGTGACGACAAGGATTACACTCTCCAAGATCCAAGCAATACTACAAACAAAACATGGAGCGACATGAACA
The DNA here is from genome assembly GCA_030686995.1 of Artemisia argyi. Lineage (NCBI taxonomy): Eukaryota > Viridiplantae > Streptophyta > Magnoliopsida > Asterales > Asteraceae > Artemisia > Artemisia argyi. The sequence goes on along the minus strand of CM060700.1, from coordinate 156,260,238 downwards.
ATGGAATTGATCACCATATAGCAAGTGAAGATTGTACAAGTATAAATAAGGTACAATCCAAAACCAAACATTTTTGCTATGATCAATTTATATTAGAATTTTCAAAAATGGAAAATAACTTCAAACATTTTTGCAACATTGACTCAAAAATTATTTTTAAAAATGAATCTTCAACATCCGCTGAAAATAATTTTGAAAAAGAAATAATTTTAGAAGACAAAATGTCTAAACTTGAAAGTAATATTGAAATTGATCTTGAATGTAAAAATTGTCAAGACTATAAACATGAAATTAAAATGGAAAAGGAAAAAGCAATAATATTGGCAAAATTCGAAAATAGTTCTAAATCTTTAAAATATCTACTTAACATTCAAAAATCATTTTATGATAAAACCGGATTAGGATTTACGGCAGATGAGTATTTGTCAAATACATCAAAACAAATAAAATTTGTTAAACCTAGTGGAAAAATTTAGAACTATTATTATTTACATCAATTGATTATTTCTCTAGTCAAGAAAGTTATTGTTTGTTTGTTAAAACAAACAAATAATGAATTCTTGTACTTCTCGATGACATCCTCTTCATATGCATTTAAGTGCATTGGATGTTCGCTACTAATCAACTCGGACCCATGAGAATCTGGGTACCAAGCTCTCTGTCATGTGTAGGTAATTAACGATCAAAGGAACTACTACTTTTTGGATCGCTCTATTCGCTTGCGTTCTTTTGATGACCATTGGTTCCCTCTATTATGTTTCACACTCTACTCATGTGTTACTTTTGACAATATGGCGGTTATCCTTGATTGTCGGCGGTGTGTGTTTCACTTTTGGGTGCATTGACTTTATGGTGTGTTCGTTACTACCTCATGACGAAGGATTCTTGTTCTACCATTCTTAATCTGCACGACTTGTGATGATTGTTGCGACCGATTGTGTCTATGATCAAGACTCCTTGATTCTTAATGCATTGGGACTTTACTTCGCTTCCTCAACTTGCTTTGGGGCAAATCTTTTTGAAGTCTTCTATTGCTCTCATGACCATTCTTAAAGAAAAGCTGGACCTGAGGTAAGTTTTCCTTTCAAAAACTTGCCTACATTACATTATAATAGAGTATGCTTCAATTAGTATATTAATATGATTTATTTTATAAGTTGCTATGCTTTTAGATCATGAATACCAATATATGCATACATGACATTAGGATAATTAACTCTCTTGTTACTATATCTATTATCATTTATCTTAGCTTTCATCTATATTGATAATCTTCTATGGTTTAAAGTAGAATACTTGCCATTTATGCTATATGATCTTACTAGTTGCATTAATAGATGTGTTATAATTAAGACTTGCTAGTAACTCAATATTACAATGTGTCTTGTATACATGCATACTTTTATATGTCTATATTGTATTCATTGATGATTTTCTTTGTCCCTTCCTATCTCATTGCATTTAGATGTTTAATGTCTACCATATCTCTTTCGTATCTTTAGTTGCCATTAGAAATGATTATATGTGACAATGGGCTTAATCGATTCTCTTGAAGTGTATCTTTCACTTGAAATTTCTTGATTGTCAAAATCAAAACATCATTTTTAAAAACTTCTTTCTTTGAATTAAAACCTTTCGAATATCTATTTTATGCTTTTTCGAACAACATGCTTAATCAAAAGCTATCATAACATTATTTTAATCTTTATCAAGATAGAAACATTTTTCTTTTTGAAACAAAACAAATTTTGTTTTATTGGGATACTAACTTGAATGTATTTCAAAACATTAAGCTAAGTATTAGTGAATCAAGTAAACTTCATATTTGGTAATCTTCGATAGGTAAATTTAGGAACTCGATTTCTTCTAAAAAGGAGAATGACTACTGGAGAATCTATTGACTAGAAATTCAATTTAACCTAACGGTTGAATTGCTTCTATGTGAGAAGTTGGGTGTGTGTAACCCGTAAAAACGGTCGTGTTTAGCCTGAATTGAGCACCACTAGTAATAGTCTCATACTCATTCTCCAACTTGATTAAATTGCACTTCCTATATATACCTAACGCTAGTTTATTTGTATGAACTTTGCTTCTCATTAGACTCTTTCATTCTCAGATTTATGGCATTAAGTGAAAACTTACTTTCAAACATTGTTGAATAAAACTAAAAACATTTTGTTTAAAACATTGTTATTATCTTCTCATATATGTCATACACTTATGTGAAAATGACATCTACAATTTAATCAAATCATTTCATGAGAATCATGGTTTGCCCATATGGATCTTGTTTGTAACAAGTCTTGAAGTTCATATAATCATATCTTCCCACGTGTTTATCATAAGCAATCTTCAATTTGTTTGCACTAATCCTATTTACCATTATCTTTATATAGTTGCATACTTAACTAGTTTGCTTTATTGCTTTCTTAGTTACCAAACTTAATTGAAATATTAGGAGATAGCATGATTATGAGGAATTTATTGTTCACTTTTATTATTTCTATGATATTCCCTACATTCATGAATAGTATGCTCTATATTGCCTCAAGAGTTGAACTTACTTGAATCCAAATCCAAAAACACAACCTTTTTGAAAATTTTCTGCCAAAAACCCATTTCTGGCATTCTGGGAATCACCAGATGGGCGGCCCCCTTAAATCATAAGGGCGGCCCCCTTAAATTTAAGGGGACCGGCCTCCATTTAAGGGGACCGGCCATCTGATGGTCGGGGATACTGTTTTCTTTATCACTTTTTGACCCATTTCAACATATACTTCCCAAAATTCACAAACATATTTTGTCCCATACTATCCCTCAAACTTTCCTTCCTAAACCACATTTCTCATACACTATAAATACTCTCCTCCCACCATTAATGCCATCACACCCAAACATGTCATCTTCCAACAACCAAAAACCAAAGATTTCAAGAACCGCAAGGATCTCCGTCAAACCCGTTTGGAGGAGGAAACTTGATTCTTGTCATAACCCTTGTGATGTTGTTTCAAGTCAACCAACAACTCAACCTCAAACCCACTCAAATGAGTCATCCCACAACCTATCTTCCACTAATACCCTCATTAATGCTTCCACTTTTGATGAGCATGCTCAATCCCAAAACAACAATCCCAACATCTCAATCAACACTTCACATATTGCTCATTCAACAAAGACATCATCCACTCATGAAGAACATCTTCCACCCATATCATGTTTTCATGATTACCCAAGCTCAAACATGTCTCCACCACCTAGAGTACCACCACCACTTCCTACTACCTCACATGCCACTCCCATGTTGCATGTTCAAACTTTTACCCAAGACAACTATCAAGCTCCACCACCATCACCTTCCTCCGAACACTTGAAGTTCGTTGAGGAGCTAAAAGAGGCACATGAGCTTAGTGCTCTTTTAGCATTACATCTTGCTCAACGCAATTTGGATCCACCACAATCAAGCTCACCATCATCACCACATAACAAAAACCAACTTGAGAAGCATGTTAACAATTGCCCTTGTTGCATCTTCCTTCAACAACAAACCATTGCTTTGAATGAGCACTTCACTTGGATTGAGTATCTTCTTACTAGATCTCAACAAACCCCATCACTTGAACAACATCACAACCCTCAACCAACAAACTCCACTTCAAATCCACCACCTCTAAGCTCTACAAACTCACCAACACCCATGGAACCAAGAGTTTACCTCCACTAAACCACCAAGCATTTGACATGCTTATGTTTTCTCATTTTCAAATAAAACTCCTCAACCATTTTGGGATTCAAGAAAGTTTGGTGACACTCCTTGTTGGCACTATAGGATGTTCTATGTTATTTAGAATTCTATTTGTATTGCCTTTGTAACAATGATTATGGGTTGACATAATCATTTCTCTATTATTGAATGGTTTAATATATGTTTCTTATTCCCTTGTGCCATGATTATTACTTGTTAATATTATGCTATATGTATTTGCTTGTGCCATGCTTGTGCTTCTAATATTTTTCTTGCAAGAATTACTTTCTCGAAACCTTGGTGCCCTCAAACAAGGGGGAGCATACATCAAGGGGGAGTTCTCTACCCGTTTAAACTTCTTTCACGAAGATTATTCGGCCTAACCTTTTTGATTTTACAAAAAGGGGGAGAAGAGAAATGGTAAACTCTATAATACTTGTCTAATAACAAGTTTTAAATCTTTTGAGTTTAAGGTTTTGTAATAATCAAAAAGGGGGAGATTGTTGACATAAATAATGCCTAAAAACATTATTAAGTTTTTATCAATATCTCTATGTTTTGATCATTACAAAATATAATCTCAAAGAACTAAAACTTATGACATAAACAAGTATTTGGTGATTAATATTTCTCTTTACATCCAAATCACTTAAGGTATGAATAAACAAAGTGTTTAGTGCAATGTATGATCAAAAGGGTATTTAACTAACTAATACAAAGTTTATTTAATTATATAATCTTATTATATATTTTTGAAAAACACTTTTGGTAATAAGGAAAAATGTTTTAATCATACTAAATATATGATTTCAAATATTTAACCAAAATCAGTTAGTTTTTCACCAAATAAACTTTCCCCACTAAAAGACAAAGTTTCTGGCGTTACAGTTGGGCGGCCCCCTTAATTATAAGGGGCGGTCCCCTTAATTTTAAGGGGGCCGGCCATGCTTTAAGGGGACCGGCCACGCTCCTCTGTCAGAAACTTTTGCCTATAAATACCACCTTAAACCTGGATTTTTCACCCACCTTTTTGCACTAAAACTTTATGTTCTAGATCTTCATTTCAATCCTAAAAATCCTTTGATCATTCATTTCATAAGCCTTTGTTTCCAAGTGATCCAAAGCCTCATTCTTTCAAGTGCAAAGAGAAGAATACTTCTATTAGAAGTATTACAACTTAGTATCATCTTGCTATCTAAGTTTTTTATTTATAATTTGTTGTAAATCCTTTATACTTTGGTGAATAAGGTGTATGTATTAGTTATCTAGATTTAGTTGAAGAATCTAGAATTGTTGATTAGTGTGAAGTGTAACTTGAAGTGAAGAAGAAGGGTTAGATAGTAGTGGTGATAGGAGATTGTAGAAATAGGATCTTGTAGTAAAGTAATTAAGGATCTCTAGTGGAGAAGACTAGAAGACATTTGTAGATTGAAGTTGTGAAGACATTAGTGGCCTGAAGGTGTCAAGACATTAGTGCATTGAAGTTGTGAAGACATTAGTGGCTTGAAGGTGTCAAGACACTAGTGCTTTGAGGTTGTGAAGATATTAGTGACTTGAAGGTGTCAAGACATTAGTACTTTGAAGGTGTGAAGAGAATAGAAGATTGGTGTGTAGAAGATTGGTGTGAAGAAAATAGAAGATTGGTGTGTAGAAGATTGGTGTGAAGAAAATAGAAGATTGGTGTGTAGAAGATTGGTGTGAAGAAGGTGTGTTGAAGTTGTGATTGTGGTGTGATATTCTTGTGGTGTGTTATTTGGTGTGTACGGTTTTCTCCGCCATAAAGGAGGTTTTTGATCTAGTGAAGAAAACTCTCGAGTAGGTGACTCGGGGAGTGGAGTAGGGCAAGGAAGGTGTCCTTGTAGCCGAACCACTATAAATCCTTTGTGTCTCGGTTTGATCTTTCCATCTCTCACTCTTTGATTTATTACTTACTTGCATTTCACACATAGTCATAATTGATAGTATTGTGCATATGTTGATTTCACATAAAGATCAAACTAAAATCCATTCATAAAACTAATCTTACAAAAACCAACCTAGTACATATAATTATATCTATACACTACTACAAATATATATGCTTACATAAAATATATGAAATTGTATATTCTTTCCAAACATTATACAGAAGCATTGTATATATAAAACCTTTAATAAATCTTGTATTTATACTTTTGTAGTTAAGTGTTTTGAAATTGTATATTATACATAAGTAGTATTTATACAAAATCATAAATTAACTAGTATATATATTTATGTATTAAAGTGATTTGAAAGTTTTATCTTAGAAACTATCTTTTATAAAATAAGCAAAACGAAAAAGACGTAAAACTATTCAACCCCCCCTTCTAGTTTTCCACATCCGATATGTCTTCTCTCCAAAGCAGAGTCAACTAAGTCTTGGTTATGGCACAAACGTCTTTCGCACTTGAATTTCAGAACCATGACTGACCTTGCTCGTTATAAACTTGTCGATGGATTTCCAAGATTCCGTTTTACCAAAGATCACTTATGTCCAGCCTGTGAACAAGGAAAAAGTACTCGAGCTCATTTTCCTTCAAAACCTGAGCAAAGTACGAATCATGTTTTACAACTGCTTCATATGGATTTGTGTGGACCGATGCGTGTTCAAAGTATCAACGGTAAACGCTACATACTCGTAATTGTGGATGACTTCTCCAGATGGACTTGTGTTTATTTCCTACGAAGTAAAGATCAGGCTCCTTCTATGATCATCACCTTTCTCACTAAAATTCAAGTTCAGTTACGCAACACGGTACGAATCGTCAGAACTGACAATGGAATTGAATTCAAGAATCAGACACTTCGGTCTTACTATGAGAAAGTGGGAATTGAACATCAAACGTCTATACCTAGAAGCCCAGAACAGAATGGTGTGGTTGAAAGACGCAACAGGACGTTAGTGGAAGCTGCTAGAACCATGTTGATTAATGCTCAATTACCAGATTACTTATGGGCAGAAGCTGTTTCAACCGCATGTTATACTCAAAACCGTTGCATGATCACAAAACGCCATCGCAAAACACCATATCAAATTGTTCACAAAAGGAAACCGAACATCGATTACTTTCATGTATTTGGAGCACTTTGCTATCCGAAAAATGATCGTGATGATTTAGGTAAACTCAAAGCTAAGGCTGACATCGGAGTGTTCGTTGGATATTGTGAAAATTCCAAAGGTTTTCGGATATGGAATCGTCGTACAAGAGAAATTCAAGAAACCATTCACGCTAATTTCGATGAACTCACCCAGATGGCTTCTGAGCAACACAGCTTAGGACCCGAATTCAACTGTCTTAACTCTCCGGCATCTTCAGCTGAACCTTTACCACTTAACCGCAAAGAATTAGAAACCTTGTTTGCTCCACTATTTGATGACACGATTGAATACCGTCCTACTGAGGTCTCACCAAATTCCGCTGCTCAACCTGATCACATTCCAGTACCAAACTCACCTCAACAAACTTCTACAAGTGTTGAGAGAGACGGTCCTCCAATTGTATCACCATCTACAGCAGAACAAACTGGTTCTACTTCCCTCCATCCAGCTGAAGACCCAACACAACATTCAGTTCCACAACCCGCAGAGCATGATCCTGATGCGTTCATTAATCCGTTTGCACCAGCTACTACAGTTCCTGACATAGCTGAGTCGTCAACACGCAACTTGGATCCTGCTAACATGCGAGATACTTATCAACTACACCCTTCAACACATAAATGGACTCGTGATCATCCACTAGTTCATATTATTGGCCATCCAGATGCACCTGTTATGACAAGACAACGACTTCACACCGATGGAGAAACTTGCATCTACGCACTCACAGTCTGTCATGAAGAACCCAAGAACATTAAAGATGCAATGACTTATGACAATTGGATTGAATCTATGCAAGAGGAATTTCAGCAATTCATAAGATTAGAAGTCTGGGAATTAGTTGAAAGACCTGACGGAGTCTTTGTCATCGGGTTAAAATGGATCTGGAAGAATAAGCTTGATGCAGAAGGGACAGTCATCCGCAACAAATCACGTCTGGTAGCGAAAGGATACTCTCAACTTGAAGGTCTAGACTTTGCTGAATCCTTTGCTCCAGTGGCACGACATGAAGCTGTTCGGATCTTTTTGGCTTATGCTGCTCATAGGAATATGGTGGTTTACCAAATGGATGTGAAAACTGCATTTCTGAATGGAGAACTCCGTGAAGAAGTTTATGTCAGCCAACCTGAAGGCTTCGTTGATCCTGAGCGTCCTAATCACGTCTACCGACTCAAAAAGGCTCTCTACGGACTCAAGCAAGCCCCACGGGCGTGGTATGACAAACTGTCCACTTTCTTACTGGCCAATTGTCACACCCCCAATTTACCTGACTTGCAGCGGAATGGAATACCTGGGGGTGTCTGTCATAGCACCACAGTTACAGTTACATTGAACGACCTAAAGTGTCGTTTGGAAAATACTGCATTTGATCATTGGAATAATTCAGAGTTTACAACATGAGGTCCCCAAAATGTGTTGCAAGTTTATGAAAACAAGTCATACTAGATCAAACGTTTACATAAGTGCATGAAATAATGATGAGACGCGTCGACTCCGCGACTCCATGAAGGTCCAAATGCATGTCACATGAGCTACCTTAATAACCTGAAATACATTGCTAAAACGTCAACACGAATGTTGGTGAATTCCGTAGGTTTGTAAAATGTACTGATGTACGGCCACCACAAGTAAAAATGCAAGATAAAAATCTCGTGAAAATTGTACAATAGCCTTAAGCTCATGACACCGAAGCTATGACTGATGAAATTCTATGCCCCTCCCGAATGTTCTGCCGAAACATTCAAATGTAAAAGACATGACATGCATCCGCTTACTGTTGGTATCCACTACCACGGATGGAGGCGTCACCCTCGATAGATCTATCCACTCACTCTCGCTTAACGGTAAATTAACGGTTCATGATGTTACAGGGGACTTATCACATGGCAAGGTAACTTAAGCTATGTACATGTTTGAATACTTGGGCTCGTACTGAAATAATTGATGCAATGTATTCCCCCCGTGGGATTTGAAAACAATGAAAACTGTTGAATTGAAAACGGGGCTATGAAAACTCACCTTAACTGATGAAACTGTGATGAAATGAAATGAACCCCAATGAGCAATTAGCTGCTGCAACCCAATATGATGGTACCATGAACATGTAATGAGCTGAAAAACAAGGTGCGCACACTAGCCGCAACCTAATATGAATGATGAACGATCTACTTTAGATCATGAAATGATGTTATGAATGTCCATGCACATGTTTCCTATACCACTCTACTCTTTGAAAAACACTTGTTGTTATCAAAAGTATATAATCCAAGAATTTGGAAAAATATTGCTATTAGAAAATATAATAAGCTAGTTGTAATATATATATACTTATATATATATATATATCGTAAGTTTCCATGTTAGTGTTGAAATACTCGGGTTGTAATCCTTGTAATATCGCCTTGAAATGATGAAAATATACTTGTAATAACTAATACTTCATTAGTTACAAAGCTCGGTACTTAATATTATGTCTAGCTTATAAATGTACTTCGTAGTTTTTGCGCCAAATTTATATAAAAGCTGTCAAATATAAAATGGTTTTAGCCGATATTCAAACGTGTATATCTTTGTCGTTACTTGTCCGTTTTACTTGTTCTTTATGTCCACGGTTACGTCTTAGTATGTAGTAATATATTTTGGAAAGCTCGGCTCCTCCGGGTTACGTCTAAAGTCTCTTTTTGTACCATGAAAAACGTCCAACAGCAAACAAATTTCCAGAAAATACTTTTCGTCAATAATCTTGCAAAAATCATAACTTCTTCGTTATAAACTCTTTTTAATCCGTTCTTTCGCCTACGGATTCGTTTTTGAAAGTATTTTCTAAAAATTTTGCCAAAGTTTCCTTGGTGTTTACTGATTTTCCAGATTTTTACAAAACGGAACAGCATGTATATATACTTGTTAGAAATCCATTTTTCATGTCCAAAACTAGTTTCTACTTCAACCAAATCTCTTGTAAACTTCACAAAGCTAATCTAATCCTACCATACACCTTCTTAGGGTGTCATGGACTCCTAACCAAGTTATTAGAGCAAGGGGATTCATAACTAAAAAGTTAGGGTTTGTATGTTTGTTTTTAGCCAAAATAAAGTGTGGTATAGCTACTTGTACATGGTTTTTAGCATGATACTTATGTAATACATGTAAAAATAGGATGATCCATGAAAAAATAAAGATGAAAACTTACTTGATAAAATGAGATGATTATAGGATGATTATGCTTGATGTTCTTGTGTTTTTGTTGCTTGATTCTTGATTAGAATGATAAAAGGAACAAGTTTGTAGCTTTAGCTTTTGAAAAACCATGGATGGATCATGGTGATTATTATGGATCGTGGGTTTGAAGAAAGAATGGAGAAGATGAGATGAAAAATTAGCTTTCCTAAAAGTGTGAATATGATTCTTGCATTTTGGTAAAGTGATGTTTTTAAGAGGTTTATTAGTATAATACAAATGAGTTAATGCACATGGTTAAAAGGGTGTGGTCTTGGGCCGGTTTTGGGTGTGAAAAGGGGTAGCCAAAACGGTTTTGATCACCTAGAAAATATAGTGTAGCGTTAAGTGTTATTACGCGTTATTCGTTAAAATCGGGTACCGGGTTTAATAGCAATAAACGGATTCAAGTGGGAGAACAAACTAAGTTAAAAGCTTTGCCTTGGATTGGCATGATACAAATTGGATAACAAGAAAGGTTGAACCTTTAGCATATTGGACTATTTAAGATTCATTTTAGAATCGACCAACTAGCATACAAACTTGAGTTCTGGCAGAATTCAGCAGTATATATTACCAGTACCACATTTAAACCATTAAGAAGCGCAGACCATCGATTGATGGGCCAAACTCAGAAAAAGCTCAACTCATTAGTTCAGTAGGCATTCATGAGATAACCAGAAATTTTCTACAAGTCAAGAATCAGTTACAAGTTCAATAAGTCGTAAACCATTAAAACTTCAAGTTCTGCAGAGTTATGCAAAAAGTTCTGCCTAGGAAAGGCATGTTATCGTTCAGAAAACTTGGAAAGATACACCAATATACACTGGACCATTTATATTTCAGACAGGGTAGGCCTAGTGGCCGTCAGACTTGAACATTGTCAGAGAACAACAGGATTACACGAACATATTTCACATTTTCAGATCCCCAGAAATGATTCTCAGATGAGTCACTCATGATTCCATTGGAAGGGATCCAACCCAAATGACAATCTCAGACCTTGTAAGAGAACCAACAGAAATCATGGACCGTGTGGTCGAACAGTTGAAACGGAGTCGAATTCCTATCGTTAGAGTTCGCTGGAATTCTCGAATATCATCACCTTTTCACCAATACATTCTCAGAGACCAACATAAACTGAACTTCGGGACGAAGTTCCTTTTAGAGGGGAAGACTGTCACAACTCATCATTTCAGGTCATTTCAGGTCATTTCCCGAACTTTGGAAAAACACTATTCATCAAATACTATTCATCAAAACACTATTCATCAGTTTACTATTCATCATTTTCGAGGTCAATTTGATATTCTGAGAAACTTTTGGGAAATTTACTATTCACGGAACACTATTCATTGCGGGAAAAGATTTCATCATTCACGTGCATTACACATTTCATCGTAAATTTAGTTTACGGGTATTCAAATTCGCGTAACCGTATTGGTTCAGGTGCGAATTCATGCATTATCAGTAATAACATTTCATACGGACTGGGAATAGTCTGCATATCATCAGTAGGTCATTCACAGGTTATACCACTCTCAGGATTTTCAAATTACTATATTCAGTATATTTAACGTTTTACGTATTATGATTTCTAAATAAACGTTAACACACGGTTTATACACGACGAATATATCTAAATATTCCCACAATGGTCCCGACATATTTTTATATCCATTTTAACATCATAAAAGTTATAACATTCAGTTACCCAGTATTTTGGAAATTTATTTTATTAATAACGTACGCGTATGAATATAACGACGGTTTTCGTTAAAACTAAACATTAATCACCCGATCACTCAGTAAATGTACCCAACATATTTTTAATATGTTTTTAACATTATTATAACTTTATTTCATCCCGGTTAACTTCGTGACCCTACCAAATACCGAAGTATGATTGGGTCCCTCATGTATCTCACATCTAGTAGACCTGATATAGTATTTGCTGTCTACATGTGCTCTCGTTATCAGTCAAGACCAACTGAAAGACACCTCAATGAGGTCAAAAGAATCCTTCGATACATTAAGGGAACCATTAACTTGGGAATCTGGTATCCGAAGGATTCTGGTTTTGAACTAATTGCTTTTTCAGATGCTGATCATGCAGGATGTTTAGACACACGCAAAAGTACATCTGGTGGATTACAGTTTCTCGGAGACAAACTTGTGTCATGGCAATCTAAGAAGCAGGACTGCACTTCACTGTCGTCTACGGAATCTGAATACGTAGCCATGTCTGCTTGTTGCGCTCAAGTCATTTGGATGAGATCACAACTTAAAGATTATGGCTACCTATTCAACAAGATTCCCATTTACTGTGATTCAAAGAGTGCAATCGCTATCTCCTGCAACACTGTGCATCATTGCAAATCCAAACACATCGATCTCCGTTATCATTTCATCAAAGAGCATGTGGAAAGGGGTACAGTTGAACTTTATTTTGTTGGAACTGAGTACCAATTGGCAGACTTACTTACCAAATCTCTGGCACCATCCAGGTTTGCTAGTCTAGTCCACCAAATTGGTATGAGATGTTTGACACCAGAGGATCTGGAAAAGTTTTTAAAATACCACTGATCGTCAAACATCACAACTATCTTTGTATAATAGTTTGTTTTTCTTTCTTTCCTATAAACTAATATAAACACAAAAAGATTTTTCACTTGCATTTCAAAAAAAAAAAAAAAAAAAAAAAAAAATGCAAGTATATCGCTTCCATTCAACACCTTGTTCATTCTTTACAAGTGTTGAGGGGGAGTCACGCTCAAATCCATTACCAATTTTAATTGGTATACTTGCATATTTCCCTTATTTTACGGTTTTTTCTTCAGAATGTGTGGTCGATTTCTTTTACATTTCTTTGTCTCATTTGTTTTAAATCTTCATAAGTTAGGATAACTTATGCATATCTCAATGGCACTTATGTTTTGCAAGAAACTTTGGACACAAATTTGTTTATCTTAAAGTCCAAGGACCTAAAGTGACCAAGACTCAAAGATTCAAAAGTATATGAATAAAACAAACAAACCAACAAACCGTATAACACAAAACTTCAAAACCTTTCTTAAACCCTTTTTCAAACCTACGGTTCAAATTCGATCCGGTAATCCACGACCTTGATCATTAAATTGTAAGTTCCTAAGTAATCACTAGGGCATAACAAACATAGGATCTTGGTTAATTGGTTTTTCAACGGTTTGATCTCTTGATTTCTTGATGTCGAGAACTAGGGTAGGATTTCAAAAATTGCTATTAACGTGTTGTGGTGTTTAATTCTTGATGGGGTTTAGTTACTTAGCTTGTTTCTAACACTTTCTCATCATTTATTTTTCCATTCCATCATGTTTACTTTATTTTCGAATTCATAAGAATGGGTCGAATTGGGATTATAAGTTTCAATGCGTGTTTGGTTGATTTTATTGGTGGGATTTGATTCTTAGGTCTCATACTTGCATATGTAAGCTAGCTATGTGGATTCACATCACTTGATCATGATTCTCGAAAATAACTTGTATGCTTCGTTTGCTATAATTGTCGAGATAAATGTGTCTCATGTGTTGTCTTCTGTGCTATGTGTCTTGATAAGCATTATACTTGTAGTTGTGATATGATAGAATCCGTGTTACTCATTTGTCTCAAATTCGTTAAGTTATCGAAAAACATGGTTCTTGGATATTATCGAAATCTTTGTGATTTCTGCCTAAAATGTTTAATCTACCTTGGTGACAGGCCAAAATCATTGGAAAAGTACTTGGTGAAAGAAATGTACGTGTGAATTCAACACTATTCGAATTAATTCTTGTATAAGAATTATTTTCGAGAACTTGAGTTTATCGAAATCTTCTCAAAGTTATCGAGAAATTATCATTTTCGAAATCATTAATTTTTCGAGAACTTGAGTTTATCGAGAACTTGAGTTTATCGAAATCTTCTCAAAGTTATCGAGAAACTATCATTTTCGAAATCATTAATTTTTTTTCGAGTACTTGAGTTTTATCATAATCACTCATTGTTCAAAAACAATCATTTTTTCGAAATCTTTTGTGTACTACATTTTTTCGAAATCATCAGTTTTCTCGATAAGTTGAAAAAGATGTTTTTTTTCTCGATAACATCAATTTTTTCAAAATAGTAAGAAATCTCGATAAAATCAATTATGAGGAATTTTTCGAGAAAGTGACTTTCTCGATAAAGTTTCACCATAAAATTTTTCGAAATCTGTTTCTTTACTCAAGTTTGCGATAAAAGGTCCATGTTATATGTTTTTCCGAATACATGTTTGGCATTGTCATGTTATATTTATGTTGTGATTCATTATTGTTGTGTAATGTGATGATTATTGTGAATTATGATTGTCATGTTGTGCTTATTTGCAATATGCATTATTTGACTCATAACAAAATGACACATTTGTGCTTAACTGTCTCAAGTAGATATCTGTATCCAAACTTTAAACTGTGCTAACACGTAACAAATTTGGATGTTTGGTTTATGGTGATACTTTTCAGATAAACATGGCTGAACACAATGAGAACGTCGCAGTACAACCTCTTCCATTACTCACCTTGGATGACATCACTCCCGAGAACTACAATGTCACAATTGGCAACAACAATCCCAGAGTCGATTTCAACAAGTTGAATATCACAGAGAAATCATGCAAGATTGTGAAAGATATCCTACTGGCACATCCATGCAAACCACTTCTCACCTGCTCTACTTCAGTTCCACTGTTCTACCTTCATCAGTTCTGGCTTACTGCTCGGGCCAACTTGGATGATGTGTCTTTCACTGTTACATTAGATAGCCAAGATTACTCTGTAGATCATGACGTTCTTCGAACAGCCCTTCTCATGCCACAAACTGACAACGAGTTTGCTCCGATACTACCTGACCTGGAACTTCTTGACTTCTTCATTGAATTAGGATATGAGGTTGATGATGATGAACCTCTAATCAAGCTTTCCAAATTTAATGTCAAGTATATCCCTCAGCCTTGGAGAACATTCTGTCTGTTGGTTGTTAGATCTATATCTGGAAGGAAAAGTGGTCATGAACATCCAAGGCTCGAACACCTGCAAACATTCTGGGGTATGGTGACTCTGACATCAATTGACTTTGCAGTTCCTATCATGAATGATATCGTCTACAGTATTCAGACCGACCGTGTGAAGACTATGATACCATTCACAAGATTCACCAAGCTTATCATTGAACATCTCTGCAAAAGTTCTCCAGAATTCATCAAAAGGATGGCTGATCCTAATGAGCCGAAGCACCTCTTCGAGGACGACTTCACCACCTCATTCATCAAATCGACCACTTCCTCAACCAAGATCAAAGGAATGAGGATTCCCGAATACCTTCTGAATGACAGCATTAAGAAAAGGGCGAACTTCAAGTTGTATGATCTGGCTTACAAAGGGGAACTGGAAGAAGCAACAATAAAGACTCGTAGCAAAGGAGGTGTAAAGTCTGGGAGTACTACAAGCACCACTGGATCACCTCATACAAGATCTAAGTCTGCTACAATGGCAAAACCCAAGACTACTACCACACCTAAACCTACATCCAAACCTAAACCTGCTACCAAACCAAAGAAGAAGGCAACTCCTGAGTACTTTATTCGGGATGAACCTACTCCTCCACCTTCTGACACCGAGTCCGAGTTTGATACTGAATCTGATGAAGAAGAACCAGACTATGAACTAAGATACAGAGCACCTGATGAAGGATTTCCTGCAACAGAGATTGCCGTTCAACAAAGTCTTGTAACTTATGAAGAAGAGACAAGGAAAAGAAAAGGAGTCACTATCAATGAGCCGAATGATGATGAAGACGAAGCAATCGTTGAACCGTTGATCGATAAACGCAAACTGAAGAGTATAGTTGTCGACACTAGAGCTGAAGAAAAGCGGCTTAGGAAAGAACAGAGGAAAGCAAGTCTTGAAAGCCGACTTCTATCACACCCTCCAACACCACCACCTATCGATCAGTCAGAACATGTAGGGGCTACAAGCAGTATGGTTCCTCCAACAACGTCAGAATCAGCTCCATAACCTGATGACAACGTTAAGGATACAGACAAGACTGAAGATGTCCACATGACTGAGACTGCTACTTTAGAGGAGAATGTTGGCGGTCAAGAGAACTTAGCTACGGATCAGGAACATGAATATCTTATTACTCCAGAGTTTCTTGCACGAGAAGCAGAGGAAGCAGAGGAACGTCGTCGAAAGGAAAACGAAGAGAAGAACGCGTTCGACACCAACATGTTTCTTAAGTCATCTTCTCAGCAGACTTCCTCAGCACAACCTCCACCTCCTCAAGACTCTCCACCAAAGGATCCGACTCCTCCTGCTTCTTCTTCAGACTCTCACAATGAGTCATCGTCCGAATCATCACCCGAGCACTCATCTCCCACACCTTCTGAAACCGCATCTAAACAACATTCGATCAATGAACCAAAACAACAAGTTGATCTTCAGGAGCAAGTGAACAAACTCACCGACATGGTTACCAAACTTACTAAACAAGTTGAGGAATTCCAGGATTCTACGCAGCTGATTGACAAGTTCTTGAAATCTGATTACGAAGGTTTTATCAGAACTGCAACACATGATTTTCTCACTGAAAATCTGGTCGAGATGATCACTCCTGAATTTGCAAACCTTCTCAAACCAATCAATGACAACTTGGATCACAGAATTAGAAGTGTTACGAAGAAAATGTTGTCTACTACACCCTTCACGCTTCACACCGCAAAATCTTCTACTGTGGCTCCAACCGTCCAAGAATTGTCCCTCAATGACATGCTTGTCAAAATCTTCTACAACCTTGCCACCAAAACCATACAGACAGCTGAAGAAAAAGGCCTGTATGATGCTATGGTAGCTTATATGTCAAAAGAGTCATGCAAAGATGCTGCTGGATCCCGAAAACGGACAAGAAAAGATGACGATCCTGACCCAAACTCCAAAGGCAAGAAACCTAAGTCTGGAACAGGTCCCTCATCCTCTCTACAACCACAAAAGGACTCCACTCCTCCTGGAACTCAACAACAACCCTCAGCTACTGGTGAAGGTCAAACCGAAGATGAAGAAATGTTCATGGAACAAACTGATGACTTCCAAGATCAACATGACACCGATTACCGTGCTCCACCAACTCATGATTCTCATGCTGGTCCATCATCACCGTCCAAAGCCAAAGACAAAGATGTTACATCCAAGTCTAAGAAATCCAAGAAGAAAACACGTCATTCATGGCTCGACAATGATGACAATTCTCAGAATGATTGGCTGACAGAAATGGTCCAAGCTCAACCTCCTCTGGAAGAAGAAGAACCTCTTCCTGGTAACACTCTTCAGTTCACCCAGGTCATTATGAAGGATCTTCACATCAACAAACTCACAAAGGCGGAGCTTAGGAGAATCAATAGGGATGCACAAGAATT
The DNA here is from genome assembly GCA_030686995.1 of Artemisia argyi. Classification (NCBI taxonomy): domain Eukaryota; kingdom Viridiplantae; phylum Streptophyta; class Magnoliopsida; order Asterales; family Asteraceae; genus Artemisia; species Artemisia argyi. The sequence continues at coordinate 156,242,694 of CM060700.1, read as the reverse complement.
CCTCAAGAAAAGATCTGGAAACAAAGTCGAATACGAATATCACATGCAGAATATAGCTAGTGCAATGTCTGCCAACTTTGACTGGTTAAATCCTGAAGTGAATATTGATCTAAGTTCCAAGAATCATGAAAAACCTTACTTCACCGACTGGACCAAACCATTACCGTTGAAAGGATTTCCAGACAAACCGAAGATACCTTACAGCTTCTTTTTCAACAAAGATCTTCGCAACATCCAGCTCACTCAGGAGATATCCAAGAAGAAATATGCTTCCTCACTCACAATCTCAGTACCAGCCGCTAGATACGAAATTCCAGCCATTGAAGAAACCACTCGTATTTTCAGCAACTCCATCGTAGCTTACGACAGAGATGCTCTACATGGAATTCAACATTGGCCAGATCGTCGTCGACTCGGTTATACCAGCAGATTAGGAGAAACATCATTGGAAAATGTGAAGCAGAAATCTAAGATCATCTCTATCTTGGAGATTCAGCAGTCAAAACGGTTTAACTACATTTTCATGCGTGAAATTGTTGTTAAACGACAAGATGAAAAGAAATACAAGTTCTCCGAAGCCGACTTTCCCAACCTTAATCTCAATGACATTGAAGATATGTATCTTGAAAAGGTTCAAAGTAGAATGCGCGGATTCGATAGAGACGTTCAGTACAACTTCATGGCATCGCTACTTCTTTACATCCGACGACTGATTGTTCAAGAAAGAGTGGAAGATCTTCAGCTTGGAGTGGAAAGTTACCAACAGAAGATCAATTTGACAAAGCCACAGTTCTACTTTGATGGTCTCTATGAAACACCACAGTTTACTCTCATCCAAGAACCGTTTGGTTTCACCTACATCAACAACAAAAAGCTACAAAGCTTCATGAGGTTCGATGAAGTACACAAATTCTGTGATGTTACACTCAAATCAGTTCGTGATGGGCTTGTCAAAAGGTTGAATGATGATCGCAGTAAGATAGCTAAGGGGGAACAACCTAGATGGAAATCCAGCTCCAGAAGACAAGTTCGTAACTTTGTCTTAAAGATTGAAGAAAGGTTATTTCGACGGGAACAGATCAGACGACTGGAAAGGTACATCGGTGCCAGACCATCGTTTCCTGTCAGAAACTTCGAAAGACCAGAACCTAAGTTCACTAACTTCAATGCTCCACTTCCAGACGAAGAATAACTTGGTACATTTGGTCATATTTTTTCATTATCAATTGTTTCATTGATTGAATCATTTTTCCCTCATGGTTTGTGCACACATTACAGTGTACAACCCGTACTTGTATAGAAAGGACCCTGAGGTACGCTTCAGTGCCTCAATCCTAAACATAAGGAGCGAAGGCTTCTTACTTTTGAGTAGAATTAATCAAACATTTATGATTTTTCATAATTCTACTCAAAAGGACAAGTATTTCACCTCAATAAGACCTAATCACTTGTTGAGGGGGAGCACTTGTCAAAACAAAATACCTTGCTCAACATCAAAAGTTCTTTGTGAATCTCCCCGTAAGACTCAAAAGGCATATTTTAATCTAAAATTTTGTCAAAAACATCATTTTATATGCTATTTTTGAGGGGGAGAAAATGAAAAATGTGATTAAAATATACGAATTCAAAGCTTTAAGCTGTATCATGTGCGAGCTAGACTCAGTATTAACCCAGGAATTGACGAGATAATACAAGTAAGTAACATCGAAAGGACTTAGCCTCAACGGGTAATAACATCAAGTTAGTTACTAGAGCTAGTAGTCACCTAAAAGCTGACTATGTATCTCTTTAACTAGCCACGTAAGCGTGTCTCGAAAAGGATATGTCTGAGTAGAAATGTACCGTCTCGAGAAACTTTCTGTGAACTTGATCAGGCCGGGTAATAACTTCAAGCTAGTCTAACTAGTGATGTAAGCGTGTCTCGAATCGGTCTTGTTCACGGAAAGTGGATCAATTCAAAAGTGCTTGCTCCTCCCGCATGTGCAAATTTATTTAAACACTTATGAGCACATGTGCAGGGGGAGCCCTTCAAAAGTGTACGCAAAACTCTCAAAGTGTTAACCAAAATATTTGATTATCACAAACACTTTGAGAGATTTTCTATCAAAGGTTTCTTGGCTACTGTCGGAGTTATAAGGTGATTAAGATAGGAATATCCGTCCTATGATCCGCCAGAGCCGGAGGGATCTACCCAAGGACATCTCCCATAGTTAGAATTAGAAGTCCTTAGGTATGATACGAAAAAAGGAGAAATGAATGAAAGGGAAAGAAGGAGTTGAAGAATTAAAAAGAAAAGTAAAGTAAAGGGTGAAAAGAAATAGCCCTCCATATGTTCAACCTTAGGGCAGACACCGGGTTCAATACGTATGCTACTGGTTGTTGCAAAAGACAACACCGGTATTGAAGACAAAGCCGTCATGGACCCAGTGACGCAATGCACTAAACCTTCTTAACCACTCAAGTTCTCTTAAAAGGATTTGTTTCATTCTCACAGGGAAACCCGCGTAACCTATCGACCTATCTCTTAGAGACGGTTGATATTGATGAAGGACATCCCCAGTCTCCGCATAGGAAACCTAGGTGTGCACTTATAGAGTCTAGAGCCTTGAGATACATCAAAGATCTCTTAGGAACACTTAGTATTTCTACGACTGGTGTTCTACATCAATGGGCATCAGTTGTAAACTATCGAGTCCTTCGCAGATCTTAGCAATCTGCCGAGAATGTTTATGAGAGGATTACTTAAGTATTTCTCAATGATTGAACGGAAATCCTGCCAGGGTCAACATCTAACAGCCCTGACAGCAGGTCACTTCGGTAACCCCACAAGGGTTACGCTTAGTGTTTGCGGTGGTTCTATTACGGTCTACAGTCGTGGAGTGATCCCCAGCGACTCACCCAGTCATTGAGCTACCTAGTAGGTCTCGTAAGCTCCTTCGGGAGTATCTGATATGGGAACGGCCTGGATAAGGATTAGAAGGAGTCTTCACAATATGCTGTTGATGAGCTCTAATTCCTTATCCGTAAGTACCGGTGATTTATTGCTAACTGTCTACTCGCAGGTACCTCACTTCCATGATGACGGATTCAACATGCTCATACATGCATCTTGCAATCATCAAAAGCTCCCTCAAAGATCAAAGCAACACAAAGTTCAAAGTAAGATTCTACGCCAAAAAGAAGAATCTACAAAGTATAAAGACCAAAGATCTTAAGTGAAAGAAAGGGACTACGTGCATGTATAAGTCAGAATTCAAAAGATATATGAGCATGTTGGAATGGCGGACAATCACCACAGACGCAGGAGTGACGAACGGCAGATTACTTCATAACATAATCACTACAACATCATCAAAGAACAAAGACAAAGAGCAAAGTATATCCATCTTTATTTTAATCATTTCTGAAGACGTCTAAAGCTATGAAAGTCAAAGATTAAGACGAAGACGTCAAGCAACCATGATGACCGACCCTTAGGGGGAGATTGTTGGAACCATAGTTTTACTATTTTATCAAGTCTCGGTCATTTGTAATAATGCTAGGTTGCTTAGTTATTATTTATAATTTGTATTAAGTTTACTAGGCTTAAGAATGTGATCCATGGGCCTCAAAGCCCATACGAATTGTAAGAAGGGAAGGAGTAGGATGTTGCCCTAGCTCCTTTCCTATAAATACTAGTCTTAGGCCTCTTGTAAACTTGGTTGGTTATTTGAAAACATTAAGGAAACTCTTGCATTTCATTTTCTCAAATTTCTCATAATCATCCCACTCTCATTCTCATCTCATTTCTCTTATCATTATACTTGTGTTTACTAAATGGTGACCTAACAGATTGTGTTTTCTAAAACCTTGAGCAGAATCATCTCACGAATTTTCTAAAAGTATTTCATAATACGATTCAAAATTCTGCTCAAGAAGACTTTCTCTCGAATAACATTCATTATTTGAAGGGGAGTATTTTTGTTTAAAGAAAACTAATTTTGTATTAAAACAACGACTTGTGCACTCATTTCAGTGTACAACTCGGTTTTCAAAGAAAGGAAAGTGCCTTGCTAAACCATTTCTTAAAAACAAAACGTGCACTTATCCTTGAAAGTAAGAAGTTCTCATGCAAAGCTTATCTAAAACTCTCTTAATCTTGAGCAAAATTTATTCAAAATTTTTCAAAACTCTTCAAAATTTTGCTCAAGATTTTTCAAATCTTTACTCCCCAATTCGATCCACAGTTTAAAAAAAAAATGTCAAAACACATGCTCGTTTTGCGGGGGAGTATTTTTGAAATCAAAATGCTTTGTCAAAATCATGGCTTGTGCACACATAATAGTGTACAACCCGTTCTTATAAAGAAAGGACCCTGAGGTACGCGTTAGTGCCTCAATCCTAACAAAAGGAGCGAAGGCTTCTTACTTTTGAGTAGAATTAATCAAACATTTTCTATTTTCATAATTCTGCTCAAAAGGCAAGTATTTCACCTCAATGAGTATTCACTTGTTGAGGGGGAGCACTTGAAAAATTCATCGTTTGAAATACAAAAGTTCTTGTTGAAATCTCCCCATAAGACTCATAAAGCATATTTTAATCAAAAGTTTATCAAAAACAACATCTCATATGCTATTTTTAAGGGGGAGAAAAGTGAAAGTGATTAAAATATGAAAGTTAAATGTTGCTTAAAATCAAATCTCATGCGAGCTATACTCAGATTCACCCAGGAATTAACGAAACATAAAAGTTAGTAAATTCGAAAAGACTTTTCCTCGACGGGTAATAACATCAACTTAGTTACTAGAGCTAGTTGTTACCTAAAAGCTGACAATGGAACTCTTCAACTAGCCACGTAAGCGTGTCTCGAAAAGGATTTGTCTTAGTAGAAATGTACCATTTTGAGAAACTTTCTGCGGACTTGACCAGGCCGGGTAATAACTTCAAGCTAGTCTAACTAGTGATGTAAGCGTGTCTCGAATCGGTCTTGTTCACTGAAAGTGGATCAATTCAAAAGGTGCTTGCTCCTCCCGCATGTGCAAATTTCTTAAATAATCATGAGCACATGTGAAGGGGGAGCCCTTCATAAGTAAACACAAAACTCTCAAAGTGTTAAACAAAATGTTTGATAATAACAAACACTTTGAGAGATTTTTCAAAGGTTTCTTGGCTATTGTCGGATAATCACGGAGTTATAAGGTGATTAAGATAGGAAAAACCGTCCTATGATTCGCCAGAGCCGGAGGGATCTACCCAAGGACATCACCAATAGTTAGAATTAGAAGTCCTTAGGTATGATACGAAAAAAGGAGAAAAGAATGAAAGGGGAAAAAAGGAGTTGAAGAATTAAAAAGAAAAGTAAAGAAAAGGGTGAAAAGAAATAGCCCTCCATATGTTCAACCTTAGGGCAGACACCGGGTTCAACTCGTATGCTACTGGTTGTTGCTAAGGCGACGCCGGTATTGAAGATAAAGTCGTCATGGACCCAGTGACGCACTGCACTAAACCTTCTTAACCACTCAAGTTCTCTTAAAAGAGCTTGTTTCATTCTCACGGGGAACCAGTGTAATCTATCGACTTATCTCTTAGAGATAGTTGATATTGAAGCAGGAGACCCCTCCCTAGTCTCCGCATAGGAAACCTAAGTGAGCACTTATCGAGTCTAGAGCCATGAGATACATCAAAGATCTCTTAGGAACACTTAGTATTTCTACAACTGGTGTTCTGCATCAATGGGCACCAGATGTATATTATCGAGTCCTTCGCAGATCTTAGCAATCTGCCTAGAACGTCTATGAGAGAATTGCATAAGTTTTTCTCAATGATTGAACGGAAACTCTTGTCAGGGTCATCATCTAACAGCCTTGACAGGTCACTTCGGTAACTCCTCGTGAGTTACGCTTAGTGTTTGCGGTGGTTTCTAAAGGTCTACAGTCGTGGAGTGATCCCCAGCGACTCACCCAGTCATTGAGCTACCTAGTAGGTCTCGTAAGCTCCTTCGGGAGTATCTGATATGGGAACGGCCTTGATAAGGGTTAGAAGGAGTCTTCACACTATGCTGTTGACAATCTCTAATTTCTTATCTGTAAGTACCGGTTGTTTATTGCTAACTGTTTACTTTCAGGGACATATCATCTCCATGGAGACTGATTCCGCATGCTCATACATACATCTTGAAGTCAACAAAAGCTCCCTCAAAGATCTAAGCAACACAATGTTCAAAATTAGATTCTACGCCAAAAAGAAGAATCTACAAAGTTTAAGGACTAAAGATCTATGTGAATGAAAGGGAACTACGTGCATGTGAATGTCTAAGTTCTAAAATGTATGAGCATGTTGGAATGGCGGACAACCACCACAGACACAGAAGTGACAATCGGCAGACAACTTCATAACATGATCACCATCACATCAACAAAGAACGAAGAACAAAGAACGATGAAAGATTTTGCTAACTACTTTTGAGCACGTCAATTACAAAGTCAAAGTATAGAAGATGACGACGTCAAGCAACCTTTGATGACCAACACTTAGGGGGAGATTGTTGGGAATAGACTTTATTATTTCAAGTGTCGGTCATTGAGTTTAGGTATAGGTTGCATTATTTAGTTAAAACGTTAGTTATTTTATAAGTCTTATAAGTTTTATGCTTGGTTTATAGGTTTGGATAAAGTCTAAGGGCTAAGTATGTAATATTGTCTAAGTTTAGAGAAGCCTTAATCCTTTCCTATAAATAGCTATGTATAACATCATTTTGAGGTTGGTTGGTTCTCCTAGTAATTTCATCTCTTTCATTTTTATATCAAGGGTTCCTTCCACTCTCTCTCTCTACTTACTTTCTCTCTCTAGATATCTCTAAGTAATTATGTTGTTAAAAATGGTGACCTAACAGTTACGCCGGGCATTTAATTATCTTTTTTATAGATAGGCACTTTGACATATTTTCGACAAATTTTTTTTTGGTTTTTTTCACGTTTTTTTCGTGGCCGAAAAAAATCATATATGATATTACATATCATATCATATCATATTATGATATGATATGTAATATCATATATGATATTATGATATTACATATCATATATGATATGATATGTAATATCATATATGGTATTTTTTCGTCCACGAAAAAAGAAAACGTGAAAAAAATGATTTTTTTTTTAATTCTTCGAAAGTATATCAAAGTGCCCGTCTATAGAAAGATAATTAAATGCTCGTCGCGATGGTGTAATTATTTTCGCTTAACGATTAACGGTTTAAGAGATATTTAAATTATAAAAAATTGATGAAATATTAAAATACTTTTAATCTCAACCATTGATTTATTTTTTAGATGAATGATGGGATGAGTCTCTTGATATGTGAGAAATGTTTGGTTTGTAGAATAACTCGACTCAAATCATATAACATCTAAATATTTTAGATTATAACTTCTAAATCAATCAAAAGATTTGAATCTATATTGAGTAAGTAATAAAACAAATTACACTATGATCTTGGAAACAGGATATGAAAACGATTTGCGTATCAGAATAATGTAATTTAGTGTTGATGGTTGGATTTAATTGCAAGAAATCAACATCATATCATTCAACTTTTGTGCTCCTTTTTTATGGTTCCCTTATTTGTTACTCTCAACCCGGTAACATGTAATGTAAATTCTACGTAATTCATCGTATACATGCGTATGCGTGAAATAACTAAATGATTTGTTGTATTGATATTCTACAAGGAAAACGTAGTTGTAAAAATAAACAATGGATTCAATTGTATTTGCATATAGTTATCTTTTAGAAGAAATAAGTACTACTAGTGCGCCTGTGTTTGGTTCAGTTAATAGCAATGTGTTTTTTCACACGTATCGTTATGACGCTTGAGCTAAAAATTACGATAAAAATAGGAACATATCGTCTATTTTAAGTTTTGTCTCAAAATCCTTCTACGACATATCAGCACAAGTATAATAATATCGAAACAAAATTTTAATATTACGGGATATATTAATATATTTTTGATCCACATGTTATTGCTAGGGTGAAAATTATTAGATATAACAAAGTTAAGAATTGTTTCAATTTAGTCGCTCTAATTTTATTTTGATTACAAAAACATTTAAAGTTTCAATAGTGGTTCATTCTTGTGAAATTTTTTTATTAGAGTGGCATGAAAAGAACACTTCTTAAACTTTGTTATTATTTGAAAATCATAAACCTCAAATACATTTATGATTATGTTGTTTCAAATTTTTAAAAGTTATACAAAAAATCTGATACACAAGTTTTTTATCGTTATTATGGGTCCCAATACCGTCTTCTACGGTGTATGAGGGAGGTTGAGACGTAGACAGCCTTACCCCTACCTAAGTTAGAGAGGCTGCTTCCGATTCTACCAAACTTAGAAAAAGGACCTTCGGCCTTGCAAGGGGTGAGGATCGAACCCTTGATCTCTGTCTCCAGAGGCAAGGAGTTAACCACTTGATCCAACCTTGCTCTTTTACAAGTTTTTTTATCGTGAATAATAAATTACCTTACCCAGGAAAATAGATCACTCAAATAATCAAATAAAGTGATGACTAAACTGAGCTTAAATTTCGTTAAAATAAGTAAAGCTGAGATTTTCTGAACTATTTAATATCTTCTTTCTGTCGTATAATTTGCAGTAAAATTTACTTTCTTATTCTACCATTTTCAAATTTTCACACAATTACGTCTTAAAGCAAGATCGGATATAATCTCCTCGCCCTTACGACGCCCTACCGTAGCTTATATAGTTTCACACAATTCTCTCTTTTATACATGACGCGCTTTACATGTATTAAGTATTAATTAACGTGTTTCATTTATATCGGAGAAAATGATGACCAAGATCGGATATAATCTTCTGATAAAAGAATGGAAAACAAACTGTATAATCTCAGTCTATTAAATAACTGATTAAGTAGTTTATTTATGTAAAGTTGTCGTATAAATTAATATTATATATACAACTTTCAAAACGTAAGCTGTACTAGTTAATAGTCTACAATTCTTGCTCTTTATTTTTATCGATACAAAATAAATGAGATCCATGAAGAAATATATAATTCTCTATATTTTACACAAGTACTCCTAATAAAAGTTAACTATAATGCAACTATATAATAAATAAGATCTGATTTTATAAAATAAAACATGATTTATTAAGTGAAGATGATGTAATGCGCTTTATGTATTGCTTGATTGTGAACGTGGGGAGATGAGTTTGCTACACCCAACTTGGTGCTCTATTTCCAATAAGGGGTTTTGTGACTTCGTCATTATCGTATATTCTACTCACCATTTTAATTATAAATGAGACAAAGTTGATAAAAAAAATAGAAAAAATATATTTTTGTACACGCAGGTTGATAAAAATGAGTGACTGAACCATGTATGCATTGCTACGTTTAGAGCATCAAATGAAATACAAAATGCGTATAAATCACGTTCTTTACATCAATAACACGATGTTGGGATAATAAATCTAATTTAGTGATATAAGGTTACTAGTTGATGGCAACAATGCTATTACATAACACATAATGTAATTATACCTTGTGATTTTACTTGTACATAAATTAGAAAAGCTACACAACTTCCTTATAAGCTCACTAATTGGGTCTGAATAGAACTATTTTAAGATCACAAGGCGGAAATTAATTGTCCTTGTCTCATGGATTTCGGTGGCACTATGCTATTATTACAAAGAGTCTTTCTAAACACACGCAAAATATATATGTATCAGTTGTGAATTAACTAATCAGACCTGAACCTCATATTGTGTGTGTGCGCGCGTGTGTGTGTGTGTATATATATATATCTACCTCCTATATAATACAAGGTTTGTCCTACTATTTCTCCCCCAAAAATCTTAATCAATTGACACCTGAAAACCCTTGATTTTTACTGACCGTCGATTTGCTTACAACCAATTTTAGGCGGAAGAACTAATCAACTCTCCATTCCATTATTCCCATCTAAGAAAACAAAACACACACACACTTAAATCCTCTCAAATAATCTCCCACAAAACCATAACCGATTATGTATTCCGCCATGGAACTTCAATATTTATCCCTTTTCATGGTTGTTTCCATCGATCTAATTGAATATATGTATACAATCAATCGGGGGATAACAGATACGATTGTTCCTCTCAAACCCTCTACATCATGCCCTAACCGATATAATTAATAAACTAAATCAGATCCATGGAACATAAATCAAAAACTCACAAAATCAATCGCACGAACCCTAACAAATACATCCAATGGAATTTGATTTTTAGGGTTTTTTGAATTGGGGGTTTTTTCGAATTGATGATTTTTATGTGGTTACATGCGTGTTTTTTGGAGATTAAATGCTTGCTGAAAAATGAATGCTTTATCTCTATCGAAGTCAACAAGAGGTAAATTTGTTTTCAATTTTAATATTATTCTTCGAATTAGATCTATTTTGATTGTTTTGAATTGTTTGTTCAGATTTGTTTTGGAACGATTGTGTTTTGATGATTTTTGTAGTTTGAAATTGTTTAATTCAACATCATCAAGTTTCACTTGGTAAGTGTTCTTATTTCTGCTTATTCTATGATCTGGGATGCGATGAAAGTTTATGGAGATCGAATTTGCCAATTTAGATGTTCGAATGTTTTCGTACGGATAATAGCAAATATGAAAATATTGGTTTCGGCTACATATGCAAACATGATGTTTTTCTTTGTTTAGTTGGCTATGTATGTAACCAAGGTACCACTTTCCACTTCATGTCGATCGAAGGAAGAACATATCGATCAAAACTATGGTATGGGGGAGGAATTATTTGTTGAAGGGTTAGAAAAAGGTATTATAATCTGTTTATTTTAATTATTTCTTTAACTTGAATTAAAGAATTTGAGGTTTAATTTTTTTTTTTTTTTTATATCATATATTTGAGTTACATATTTTAGTAACAGTTGGCTTAAGTTTGATCTTATACAAAAAAAATTTATGGTTGATTTATTAAGAGAAATTGGAGAGAACTTCTGTATTACGAGCCATATGTTCGGGATTTTAGGAAACGACTGCTCCTCCTATATGTCTAAGCGATGGTATAATTTAAATTATTGAGAGTTAAAACATACTCCATATAACTGTCATGTTCTTATAGACCGTTTATGCTATAGATCATGAAACCAACGAGTGTCCTGAAAGGAATGGCGGTTGCTGGATCGACTAAAAAAGTGGCATAAGCGCTTGCAAGGTAAATAAAACCAGAAAGCTTTGTGTATCCACAATACAACCACCCCTTTTTTCACTCATTTTGTTAGCTTTTGTTGTTTTAGGACACTTTTAGGGGAAGAGTATGTGAATGCCCTTCGGTTAATGGCTTGCAATATCAAGGAGATGGATACACATCTTGTGAAGGTATACATACATCGTTTGTCTTGCAACATCCTAGAACATACAACATCCGTTTTGTGACTTTTATTGGTTCAGTTGACAGTTGTGGAGCTTTATATGATTTCAACTTTAAGCTATGATTGGAAATGGCTATTAGAAATGAAGGTATCCTAAAAACTGATCCACCTTTTTTGTTTTTTTTTAACTCTTACGGCTATTATATGTAAGTAAAGTCGAACTTTAGTTTTAGGAGTTTCATATAGCCTGTACAGAAACACTATGAACCGGAAGTTTCAAGTACATCGTATTTAGTTGGAGTAGGATGGTTTGGAATGTGTTTAGATTCTAATAGGTCAAATGTTTAAATTTACGTAAAAATTTAACATGTCAAGATGGTTTAAAGTCGCCCATAGGTTTTTATAGACCGTTTTCAACTTCTTAAGTTGCTATATATAAACAAATTAGATATTGTTTTAATGATATAACTGTTGTGATAAGTTAATCATGTGTCAAAGTTATAAAAAATGAACTAAGAAGTGCCTCCTAACCAACCTAACCTGAGCTGACTCTTTGTGACACTTGCTAACATATTGGCTATTGTGACCCTTACTTCTTTCACACACTTTACCCAACCCCTCCCCGACCCACTAATTTGTGGTTTTGAATGATGGCATTGGTGTTTTGTGTGGAGATAATGTGCACACACAATCAGCATACAGAGGCGAGTTACCTTATACATTCGAACATACTTGAATAGCCGCACAATATCGTACATTTTCCTTTCTATTAAGCAATATATGAGTTGGAAGCTAACTGACACTAATACACTGACAGTTGTTATTGTTTTAGGAATTCCCGGACAACTACAACCTGTAGCAGTTCACATGCGAATGATAGACGTCAACGTGTAACAGCCCGAGGTCTTTCAACAAATTATTTTTTGTGCAGTCTGGATGTTCTGGTGCAAGTAATACTTTTAAGCAATTATAAAGGTTTTGAAATACTTTGTTATTTGGGCATGAAGTTATGGATTTTAGCTACTCATGTTTATATGCAATTTGTATTCAGTTGGTGTTATTCTCTTATATACTTCTTACTGATGTGTATTCGTTATGTTTGAAGTAAATTGTTGGTTAGGCCGATGAAGACAAAAATAGAGGCATTGCAAAGGCTATCTTAGGCAGAACAACGGCCATGATCTTCTAAAGAAAGGGGCTTAAAGAAGTCAACAAACAAAGCACATATACACCACTGCTCAAACAGTGTCATTGGATCTAAACGCTATTGCAACAGAGGTCCGCAAAATTGACCCAGTACTTTGTAAAAACAGATAGGTGATAAAAGAAGTATGTCTTTCTCTTTATTTTACTAAAAGATCAATTCACATTTTGGATTGCAGTTATAAGTGTTTGGATGTTGTGAATTCTTTCTCTTTCTTTGAAATTGGATTTGTAGTTGGAGATTTGATGTTAATGTTATACTAAAGGATAATCAAACCCCAAAGTGTCAGTATCTTATAGTCTCAATTTACTACTTAAAAATATACATCTCACGCACGTACTAAAAACTTATGTCTGAATACTAAAATAAAAGTTTGTGCTGCCAGTGGCCGCAAAAGCTTGATGCAACGCGGCATACCATATGATCCCACCACTGTTGATGGACAAGGTAGTAACTACATCAGTAACGATACACCTACATCATTATTCAGCTTTGTGTGTATTCAGAAGCTTCGACTGTCGTTATTTTTTTTGTCTTGCAGTGGGTGGTGAATATGTTAGATGAAAAATATCACATTAAGAAAAACATCACTTAAAGAAGATCATGTGCTTGGCTTTAGACGAGGAGGCTGGTCGAATTCTAGATATGGAGTTTAAACCCCTGATTCAAAAGATTATTTCCTTCTGCAATTCAAGTTAGTCTCATTTAACTTTACAAAACTTGAATAGTATGATTAGTTTAGTTGTTTGTGTTTGGATAAATGTGTTACATTTCTACTTATCTGAAGGGTGTTTGGAATTGCATATTTAAAGAGATTATTGGCTTCTTTTATATAGATAACTGCTTTTGTGATAAAATTTTGAATAAAATACGCACATTTCTAAGTGCTTATTTCAAAAGGATATAATGATCGTTAGGGGGTGTTCGGATTTTTCACTTCTTTATATGTATGGTTGAATCTACTAATTTATGTATGTGATATTATACATTGTTGGGTCAATCCATAGAGTACATGTTTAAATGTGATTATTTTTTTGCAGCACGAGTTACATTTATCCCAATATGGTTACCTTCAAGTCCACCGATTATCCAACTAACTGTCCCTGTAATCTTGCCACCGCTTCCTTAACAGGACCTGCTACCAACTTTGCTGCCTACCCGTCAACGACTTATGGTAAGTTACCAACTAATTATAATCTGTTTAATATGGCGGGTGCTTAAAGATCAAATTTGTTATTTCACAGTAAAGTTATTTTGACATGCTGCCAAGTAAAGTACTATAGAATCTGTTAATAATAGTTTTGACCCGGTAACTTAGGAATGGATCAATAAAGCATAACTTTTTATATTGGTCTAATGCAATGAAAATATTTTATGAACATGTATATGACACTACCTAAATGGTTGGGTTATTTATTTGTAAGGGTGTTCTGGATTAATTAACTAAACGACATTTTGATTCAAGTAACTGAAATAAGTTGTGTTGAATACATGGTATGATGTAAACATGTTTTGCGGGCTGTTTGGATAGAAACTGTTTCAGGGGCTGTTTAGTCGCAACTTTTTAAGGGCATGTTTGGAGAGTATATATTTCAAGGGTTGTTCGTACAAAATTTACTAAGAATGTTGTTTGGACAACATTAATTGAAGGATTGTTTCGACATAAACTTAAGTAATTCTTTGATTTGTTTGAATAAACAATATTGAAAGTGATTAGTTCACTCTCAAAAAATCAATGTTGTTTTCTGCTTTTGTGCAGGCTGTTTAGAGAGCACTGTATGCGTATTTTGCTGATAGACCATTGTAAGAAATTCCACCCATAGAGGTAAGCATCATACACACATACTAATTAGAGATGGACAATTCAGTCCATTTACTGATGACATAGTTGGTTTGGGTTATCCTTTTTATTGCTAATGGACAAAAATACCAAAATAGCTTAAAGGAAACTGGGTCAAATAGGTCCAAAGCTGAAACTCGCCTAATCTGTATTATTAATGTGCAAGAGTTTCCAAAACCATTTCTTAAAGTTGATAAAATAAATGTAGTCTAGCATACCCAATGACTTATAGCTGGGATACGACTTAAATGTTTCGAGCCAACCAATAGACCGATTTTTTTTACCTGCATCCAAAATACCAACTTTAGACAAATATGCTTCGACACATTACCCATTTTGTCATGTCAAATATAAATTTAATGCTTTAATGTTGCATCCAAAATACGAGCTTTAGATAGATATGCTTCGACACATTACCCATTTTGTCATGTCAAGTATAACTTTAATGCTTTAATGTTGTGAACCGGAGGTAATGACATATATAGCGAAGGATTTTTCGGAATCATAATCAAGACTAACTTCTGGGAACAATTTCTTTCACTTGATGGCTTCATACGAGAGTCATCCATTTTTGGTGATTTTGATCGAGGTAATTTGTTTTTCCTTTTATTGTATGAATGCTTTGGAGATTTTATGTAACAAAATACACCTTTGGTGAGTCGTGAACCAGCAACTTGAACCATTTCTTTCTAAAACTTTTTATTTGTTGTGTTCATGGATAACATTCTTTCTTTTCTTTACTTAGGACGTGAACTGTTCTTTGTTAGTTTCCCTTCTCTGTAGATATAACTTTCTGATACGGCTTAGTAAATTCTTTTACTTATTTTATGGGCACCAACGGAACTCTCAAATTTGTTCGAATATAACTGCTACACAAATTATTAACACTACTACATATAATAATAACAAGCAATACGTATAAATTATAATGTTTCTGTTTATTAAATATTTTTTGAAGACCCATGCATGGTCTCTTGCAATTATAAGCCATGATGGTTGAAAAAGTTAATAACTAAAATGTATATGCAATTAATGTTAAACAAATTACATCAAACACCTCATTCTATTTTGTTGTGGTGTTAATAGGGTTTCAAGGAAGATTGTGGACATTAGGGAGGAGATATTACGTAAAATAAGAGCTGGGAAACTGCCAGGGGACACCACTTCCATTGTGAAGTGTTGTGTTGTGACAAAGATGGCAACTACACCAATTCTACAAAAAACGTTGGATATAGAGAAGTTTTTCATAGATTATAAACTATATGTAATTTGTTTATTTTGAACGTTAGGTTTTGTTTTAACGTTATTGTTTTCTTGATAATGGCATGTTTATTTTATTCATTTTCGTCTCATGGATGTGACTACACGTTCATACATATTTTACTATAAATTTTATCGTATAATTAAATTTTTAAAGCTAGCCGCCCCACCGGGGCGGGCCTAAAATCTAGTATATATATATATATATATATATATATATATATATATATATATTGAAGCATTTAAATGAGAAATCTAAATTTTGTGAGAACGCGAGACGCAATTCGATCTACTCATTTTATCCACCTTTAACTTTAAACTAATGACTAATACTAGTTAATTAACTTTTTAAAAATTTTGATTTTCAAAAAAATTTCGGAAAAAAAAATTTTCGAAAAAAATTTTTTGAAAATTTTTTCTTCGAAAAATTTTTTTCGAAAAAATTTTTTAGAATTTTTTTTTTCCAAAAACACTTTTTAGAATTTTTTTTTTCGAAATTTTTTAGAAATACCTTTTTTCCGAATTTTTTTTTTCAAAATTTGTTTCTTTAGAAAACATTTTTTTCGAAAAAAAAATTTTTAGAAATTTTTTTTTTCCAAAAATTTTTTTCAGAAAAAAAAAATTTCGAAATTTTTTTTTCGAAAAAAAGTTTTTTAGAAATTTTTTTTTTCCAAAAAATTTTTTAAAAAAAATTTTTTAAAAAAAATTTTTTCGAAAAAAAATTTTTTTTCAAAATTTTTTTTCCTGAATTTTTTTTCGTCACATTTGAAAAATAATTTGGAAATTTTCACGAAATTTTTTTGTCACGTGTGAAAAAAAGATTCGTCATATGTGAAAAAAAAATTTCGTCGCATGTAAATTTTTTTTTTCGTCATATGTGAAAAAAACATTCCGTCGCATGTGAAAAAAAAAAATTCATCACATGTGAAAAAGAATTGGAAACCTTCTTGAAATTTTTTTTATCACGTGTGAAAAAAAAAATTCGTCACATGTGAAAAATAATTTGAAATTTTCACGAAAATTTTTGTCACTTGTGAAAAAAAAATTCGTCACATGTGAAAAAAAAATTTAAAAGATTTCGTTGCATGTAAATTTTTTTTCCGTCACATGTGAAAAAAAAATTCCGTCACATGTGAAAAAAAAATTTCGAAAATTTTTCAAAAAAATTTTCGAAAATTTTTTGAAAATTTTTCTAAACAATTTTTGAAAATTTTTTGAAAATTTTTCAAAAAAAATTTCGAACATTTTTTGAAAATTTTTCAAAAAAATTTTCGAAAATTATTTGAAATTTTTTCAAATTTTTTTTTTTTAAATTTTTTGAAATCTTTCAAAAAAAAATGGTTAGCTAGTAATTGCCATTAGATCAAAGTTTAAGGAGGATAAAATAAGTGGATATGATTAGTTCTCGCATTTTCACAAACATTATATTTCTCACATGAATGGCCCTTATACGAGAACTAATCCTAACCACTCATTTTATCCTTTTTAAACTTTGATCTAATGCTATTATTAGCTAACTATTACTTTTTTGAAAAATTACAAAAAAAATTTAAAAAAAATTCGAAAAAATTTCAAAAAAATTTCGATTTTTTTTTTTGAAAAATTTTCAAAAAATTTTCGAAATTTTTTTTGAAAAATTTTTGATTTTTTTTTCACATGTGACGAATTTTTTTTTCACATGTGACGGAATGTTTTTTTCACATGTGACGAAAAAAAAAATTTACATGCAACGAAATTTTTTTTTCACATTTGACGATATTTTTTTTCACACGTGACAAAAAAAAAAATTTGTAAAATTTTCAAAATTTTTTTCACATGTGACAGAATGTTTTTTTCACATGTGACGAATAAAAAATTTTACATGCGACGATTTTTTTTTTTACATGTGACGAATTTTTTTTTCACACGTGACAAAAAAAATTTCGCGAAAATTTCCAAATTCTTTTTCACATATGACGAAAAAAAATTTCAGAAAAAAAAAATTTCGAAAAAAAATTTTTCGGGAAAAAAATTCGTATTTTTTTTTCAGAACCCTGCTAAGTTCGGGAACTGCGAGAACTCCAATTTTGCATTAGAAAACATAAATGTTCATATAAAGCATATATGTTTTCTTACATACACCTTAATACACATACATGCATAACATACACGTTTATATAAATACATGTTAAGTGCAACAGATCAATGCAAAATGGTTTTATTTTTAGAACCCTGTTAAGTGCGGGAACTGCGAGAACTCCAATTATGCATTAGAAAATATGCATGTTCATATAAAACATGTATGTTTCTTACATACACCTTAATACGTAGGCATGTGTATTAAGGTGTATGTAAGAAAACATACATGTTTTATATGAACATGCATGTTTTCTAATGTAAAATTGAAGTTCTCGCAGTTCCCGCACTTAACAGGGTTCTGAAAATAAAGCCCCCATATATATATATATATATATATATATATATATATATATATATATATATATATATATATATATATATATATATATATAGTGTATCTTTATTTTCAGAACCCTGTTAAGTGTGGGAACTGCGAGAACTCCGATTTTTCATTAGAAAATATGCATGTTCATATAAAACATGTATGTTTTTCTTACATACACCTTAATACACATACATGCGTAACATACATGTTCATATAAAACCCTGTTAAGTGCAACATATCAATGCGAAATGGTTTTATATGAACATGTATGTTACGCAGGTATTTATTAAGGTGTATGTAAGAAAACATATATATTTTATATGAACATGCATGTTTTGAAATGCAAAATTGAAGTTCTCGCAGTTCCCGCACTTAACAGGGTTCTGAAAATAAAACCTATATATATATATATAATAATAATAATAATAATAATAATAATAATAATAATAATAATAAAAGAGCATGCCTTGTCAAGTGATAGCTCTGTAAAATTGCACGACACTCTATTTAAAAATGGATCAACCCAAACTAATTTGAATACAAACTAATTCAGAATCAAATAACATCTTCAGTTATTTTATTTGTTAGAAAAATGAAATACCATAAATGGCGTTCTAATTATTGAAAATGAAACTAATTTAAATCGAAACCTTAACCAATTAGAAACACTATGTCTCTCTGAATCGGTTAACCATCCTGTAAAAACTAGTTTTCATTGGTTCTCACCAGATGTTCGAGGTCACAATGCTTTTGAAGTCTGACAATGCCCAAAAGCATAAGACTAATAGTAATGTTGACTAAATCCCACTGACACCTCAGCGCCAACTCAACTTCTCTTTCTAATATTAAATGCATGATCAAATGGCCGTAAGACTAATAGTAATGGTGACCCAAAAATGTGACAAGAACTCTATGTCACCTCAGTGCCACATCATATTCTCTCTCCTAGACAAAACACATAATCCTATGCCCGTAGTAGCGCGACCCCAGTAACAACCAAAACTTGATCCAAAAAAAAAAAAAAAAAACACACACACAAACACAACCAAACGCACAAGATCGGTCACCTAGCCGATCGAACTACACAAAAATTGGGAGAAGAGACACGTCCCATAAGGATTCACGTGGGGCGGGGTGTGTGTGTGTGTTGGGGGGGGGGGGGACATGTCCTCGAAGGTAGAGTCACCCTTGCAATGGTCAACATTACAACTAGCCTGATGGTGGCCAAACACACGACCATATCCTTTTTTGTTAAAATTAAAAATTTTATTAATTACTAAAAAATACATAAATAATTTAAATGAGCCAGCCTCCTAGTTGTGTGTATCTCTAATAATTTGTAACACATCATCACGTGTTCATAGGGGATTATCTTCATGACGTTGCTCCTCTGGATCCAAGTGGGGAGGCGTTGCCTTCCATTTTTTGTATATAAATCATATTATGTAAAATGATGCAAGTGTACATATATTTGTAATTTTCTTAAGACTTTGCGACCGTGCGAGAGTTTTTTATTATGGCACACTTTTTTAAGCGCGTTAAAAATGCTCGTTCCATTTCTTTTCTTGCTGTTTCATGAACTTGCTTATACTTTTCTCGCTTTGTATCATTTGCACCTGTCTGTGAAATCTCTAATGTTAAACTATTATATTGGGATCATACTTTAGTATTTAGTCAAGTCTCGGTCATTACATTTTGTAATAGGTTGCTTAAATATTATTTATGTTTATTGTTTTAGTAAATGGGCAACATGTAAAATCCCATAAGGCTTACAAGCCCACGTTAGTGATATGAATGGGACTAGGGAATGTTGTCCTAGTTTCCCTCCTATAAATACAAGGCTTATGTAGCCTTAACACTGGTTGGTTATTTTGATATTCTAATAAAACTCTTACTTTTATAATTCTCTCATATCTTATAATCAACCAATCCTTATATCTATCTCATTCTTTACTTGTGTGATATCAATATGGGCACCTAACAAGTGGTATCATTCGCCTAATAGAGATTGAAGTGAAGTTCTTGGTTTTTTAAGTGGTGTTTAAGGTGGTTTTCATCATCTTTTTGCATTTTTCTTTGTTTCTTTCACTCAAATCTTGAAGCTTGGACAAGTTTTAAGGTTGATATAGTGTTTAGAAGCTTAGATTTTGCATAAAGTTTAGATATTTTAAGGTTTTCTTACATTTTCTTACAATGATTTAGGAGTGTTTTTATTAAGTTTCTGTTAAAAAGTTGCGTATTTTTCATATATATGTGCACTTTTTCTTCAAAAAGTTTTGATTTTTACAAGTTTTAGTGTTAAAGTTGTTGTCTTTATTGAAGTTTTAGTGATTTTAAGTGTTTTGGGAAAGATTTGATCAAAAGAAACATGTGGAAAATGAGTTTTGGGTGAAAAAAATCGTTTTTTTTAGCTGGTTGGTAATCCTTTGCTTAAAGTTTAGCAAAAAAACCCTTTTCCTACTCAAAAGATCCTACTCAGAAGATCCTACTCAAAAGATCCTACTCTAAAGATCCTACTCAGAAGATCCTACTCAAAAGATCCTACTCAGAAGATCCTACTCAAAAGATCCTACTCAGAAGATCCTACTCAGAAGATCCTACTCAAAAGATCCTACTTAGAAGATCCTACTCAAAAGATCCTACTCAAATGATCCTACTCAGAAGACCCTACTCAAAAGATCCTACTCAGAAGATCCTACTCATAAGATCCTACTCAGAAGATCCTACTCAAAAGATCCTACTCAAAAGATCCTATTCAGAAGATCCTACTAAGAAGATCCAACTCAAAAAATCCTACTCAGAATATCCTACTCAGAAGATCATACTCAAAAGATCCTACTCAGAAGATCCTACTCAAAAGATCCTACTCAGAAGATCCTACTCAGAAGTTTTACTCATTACTTCCCTAGCTTGGATAAGTTAGCGGAATACTTCGACTAAGGATATCTTTCAAGCTTGGACAAGTTTGAAAGATTTGTTTGGTTTTAACCTTACGCAAAACTTGATTCTTACGCAAAAGATTTAATCTTACGCGTAAAAAGGGAAATCTTACGCATAAACCTTGTGTTTACGCATAACATCACCTTTCTACGCATAACTTTAAGTCTACGCATAAGTTGATTGTTACGCGTAAAGATTTCAACTTTGCCAATGTATTTTGATCTTAACCAAAGGAACGTGCATTTCAATCTTCTACAAAGATCCATCATTCACACAAGTCTCTTTCTAATAACTTCTAACTTATCTTTCTAAAATCACTATTTCGACCTTGAGTATGACATTTTGTTTGATTATTTCGATTACGTCGCAACAATCAAGGGGGAGAGAAATGTCATTTACAATGTCTCAATCACCTTCTTCCAACTACCTTCCTCACCAATATTCTCATCAGCAACAGTATCATCAACAACAAAGTCACAGCTCCCTCATTCGTCAAGTTATGCTATTTGGCAATGAATCAAGGCCTCCAATGTTGCTACCAGGAACATATACTGATTGGAAATGAAGATTTCTACAATGGCTCACAGATCGTCCTGCTGCGGATCTTATGCTTAAATCCATTCAAGATGGTCCATACAAAATGATATTTCTTGCTGACTCAACAGGAATTATCAGACTACAAACTGATGAAGATTTGAATGATACTGAACTTGCTCAGTACGATGCTGACCAACAAGTGGCATGGTTCATGACACTAGCCCTTCCCAACTCAATGTACATGAATATGGACTTTCAAGCCAGTGCTTATGAAATGTGGAAATATATTGAAGCTATGCATCGTACAGAAGAACTTAATCACATCAGAATGAAGCAAATTCTTGAATCCTGTTTAAGCATGAATCCTCTGAAGATCATCCTCCCTGCTCCACCATCTCCAGCTGTTGACCATGGATCATTAATTTACACTCTAAATGGTCTCTTCTTCAATCCTCCAAATGCACCTGAACCTTTCTTCATCCCACAGTACTCTCCTGCAACTCTGTATAATCATATGCAATCACTTCTGCAAAATCTTGTGAAGCTTGGAAAAGCATCTACTGATAAAGGCACATGTATGATGACTTCAGCTTATAAATTCTTCAACACAATGAAAGATACTGATAATGAAGAAGATCTTATTGAACCAAGCATGGCATTTATGGCATATACAGAAAATATTGCAGATGTGGAAGCTCAAGATTACGATTCAACTTCACTCTCTGACGATAATGTTGAATACAATGCCACACTCAGTCAAATGGAAGTTGAAGGGGGTAATCTCAATGTTGTTTTGCAAAGTGTCATGGGAGATATTCCATCTGATGATGAATATGCAGATTTGGAATCCTATACAGCAGATTTGGAAGCCGATACAACAGATGTGATGTTAATGGCAAACATGCAGGAATTTCACATGAATAATAATGGCCCAGAGTATGATTCTGATGATTCTGAAGATCCATTTAAGAAATGCATGACATATTTTAGATTACTTCAGTCACACCTTAAACTCCTCTCTAACAAAGACTTAGCAGAAACTCGTTCCGAGGGTGGTTTCAAAGTTGATTTTAAATACACCTTTGGAGAAAAAGTTGATATTTTCACTAATACGATGTTCAAAAACGTGAATCAACTTGAAAAGCAACTTGCAATAGAAGAATTTCATGAGAATGAATCCAAGGCTGCCTTCAGAATGCTCAAGGAACAGTTTCAACATTTCATCAATTATGACTGTGAAGATGTTAGCAAGTATTTTTTTGAATACACTCGAATCGAGGCTCAAATCTTCAAAGACATATTGCTCCAACACCTGGATGATCTTGAGAAGTCAATTGCTAAAAGAGTACTTCTTAGAGAAGAATATGACAAAAGGGTAAATAAAAGGAAATTGCAGATTCAAGAAGAGCAAGTTTGATGAGTGCTCAAACACTCATCATTTTTGGTCAAATCTGAACTGCAAAACATACAAAAACACTCAGAAATCCATCAAAATACTAAAAATATTTCAAAATTGTGTTTTATATGTTTTAGATGCAAAATGAGCAAAAACAAATGAAAAACGCACAAAGTTTGCAAAATTGGCAGTTTCAGTCCCCCAACTTTCATAAAATGACAAAACTAGTCCCTGGATATTCAAAATATAGAAAATCATCACCAAAGGTCCTTTTGAAATCATAAGTTGTCATATTTTGTCCTTTGGTGAAAAAATTGGAAAAGTTTTGGAAATTTACAGTTTGGTCCCTGGAGTTTCAAATATTGGTAGAAAAGGTCCCTAGCGGGATAATTTTGAAAGATAAATCATTTTTGGTCCTTGAAAATCATAAATTACCAAAAATGGACCTTGGGATGAAAAGTTTGTGAAATTTACATGTTTGGTCCTCGTAGTTTGGAATTTTACAAAAATGGTCCCCGGGAAATTTAATAGTGGAAAAACACATTTTGAATCCCTGGGTTATTAAAGTTTTCAAGTTTGGACCCTTGTGATAACTTTGGATATTTGGCAAAAATCAGCCCTCACTTTTCATTTATTACAAAGTTGGTCCTTGTAGTATTTTTAAGTTAAAACCTAATGGACCCTTTTGATAAATACAAATCCAAACAAACCCACCCAACAACCAAATCCAATACCTGATCCATCCCTAAAGCCCATCAAAAACCGGCCCACCACCAAAAACCCTTATACCCCGTTTTTATACTTTCCCCAGTCAACCAAAGTCAACACCCATCTCCTTCATCCCCCACTTGTCTGATTACTGTGTACCCCCCCTAAACCTCACCAACTCTGACTCACCCCATTACTTGTCTCCCCAGCTCATCACAACCCTCCAAACAACAATTAATTCCCAATAAACCTCACAAGCAATCCCCAACTGCCTCACCAATTTTTCCCGCCAACGTCAATTTGAAGGTCAAGATTAAATGGAAGCTATCCTACGGCTAAAAGAGAGTGTGGGAAAGTCCAAGAAGACTTCAGGGACCCATATAAGTCAAGAAAAGAAGCAAGAGAAAGAGAGGAGTGTAGCAGCAGGGTAGTAGTAGTTTTAGCTCAAGATAGCTTATGTCGTTTTTATTATAATTTCCTCTCTAATTGTAATTTTTAGTTTTCATCAGCTGTAATCAACTTTCTTAGTTAAATTTCAAGGTTTATTTACATTTATTTCAAGGTCTCAGCTTCTAAAGTTCCAATTTGCATTTTAAAATAGAAATTTCAATTCCTTAATAAAGTATTAAAAGCTGTTGTGTAGTGTTTGTTTAAGCTTAGTTAATCCTATTTGAAAGTATTTTAGAGTTTTTAAGGCTTTATAAACCTTATTGTTTCTTAATCTCAAAAAAATCACAAAAGTCAATGAAAGTCAAAACTGCTTATTGACTTAAGCAGCAGAGCTTATTCAGGGAGGATTCATGGGATTATTATTGGTTTAACAAGCTTGTAGGTTGAGCTTGTAGATACAAGCTAGGCACTGATTTTGAGCATTGGGACTTGTAAGTTCTATTTTTACCACCTTTGCTTATCAACTACTTATTTGCACTTTGATATTTGATTTGATCATTTTCTGCTTATTGGTAGTTATAGGTAGCTTAGTTATGTTTAATATTGCTCAACATGTAACTTGTAGCTTTAAACTTCATTAGTTTAGGTTTTACATCTCACTAGTCCATTTTTTTATCATTCACCATTTTTGCTTACTGCTTAATGTAGAGTGCTTAAAATGGGTTTAGTTTTACTGGTTTAATCATATTGTAGCTAAATTAGACATTGTCTTTCTTTTCCCTAAGCTTAAACACCATCTGCCTTTCAAATTCTCAAAATAGCTAGCTTAAGGGAGTGTTTGGTTTAGGACTGTCTGCTACATAATTGTTGTTTTTGTTGTTAAATACTGGTTGGAACATGATTTAGTAAGTATTATTAGATAGCTTAGGTCATAAAATAGTAGTGTACTAGTAAAAAAATCAAAATCACTAGGTAATTTCCCTCACAGTTAACTGTGAGGGGTTTTGTGTCATCAAATCTATTACATTAGTTACTATAATTGTTAAGTTAGTCCTAAATAATCTAAACATAGCTCATAACTTTATGTATAATCAGTAGAATGTGATTAAAGTTCAAGAAAGTCAAAGTTCAAGTTTTTGTACAAAAGTCAAATTTGCCATTTCAGATTTTCATCAAAATAGCATGATTTCTTCTGAATTTTGTGTTGTGAGTTGAGGTCTGATATTTCTTGTGTGTAGACTTTACCAGTTGAACTTGAGATTTCTACAAAGTTTGCATTTTTGTGAATTTTTTATTTGGACTGAAATACCCTTGGAACTGAGCTGCAGGGCGACCCAGTCCCCTGTCTCAGCAGACCCTTACCACTCACCCACCTTTGGTGGTGTTTTGTGGTTGACTCAGTGGGCCCCACACCCCATAGTTAGGTTCCCTCAACCCCCCTCCTGGTAGGCTTTGGGTTTTGACCCTTGATTTGACCTAAAACCCACTGGGACCCACTTGAATCAAGGCCTAAATTCTGTCCCCATTTTCAGTTTCAAAACAACTTTCCAAGTGCTTATTCATAGCTTATTTGCTTAATCTGTGGACCCCACTTGTATTTTCTGGCTTAAATATGTTTATCTAACTTATTTACATCTGTTTTAACCATAGTGGGTCCCACTCAATGCCATTTTAGCTAATTTTCCATTTTGGTCAACTAAAGTCAACTGTGTGGCTTTTTGTTTCCTAATCAGCTTATTTTTGCTTTCTACCAAAGTTGTTTTCACAAAAAGTTTTTGTTTTTAGTTATAAAATAGTTTTATAAAATAAAAATCCAGAAAAAACAAAGTAATTTTATGTGATAGTTTCTATTTAATTTTATTTAAATTTAAATTTTCATTTTTATATTTTTATTAAGAACTTAGCTTTTTATATTTTTCTTAATTTCCTTTTATATTAAAGTATTTATAATAATTTTCTCAGATTTTTATTTTCTCATTTAGTATTTATTAGAATTAATCTTTGTTTTATTAATAATTAATTAATATTAAGTTTAAAATAGCATAATTAGTTTTTATTAAGAGAAACCTAGTTTTTATATTTTTTATAGCTTTTATATGTTATAAAATAATTTTAGAAATTTTATTAGAATTTTTACTGTTCATTTAGTATTTTTCTTAATTTAAAATAGTTTAATTAGTTAATTAGTAATTAATTAATATAAAATTCACAAAAAGACAAAAACACTTATTTTTAATTTTAAAACTTATTTTTAGTTATTTTATAATTTTAGGAATTTTATTTTGACCTTTTTAGTATTTAAATAATATTGTATTATATTTAAGTTACTTAAATATTATTAATAAGTAATAATTAGTAATTAATTAATATTAAATAATTAAATAGTGTAAAATTTGATTTTAATTTTCTAAAAATTTTCTTCTATGTTTTAGTTTGTAAAAAAGTCATTTTCACCCCCTGGGTGTTTTCAGATTTCCGTTTTCACTTTTTATTTTGTACGTTTACGTTTTATTTAAACATAACGTACGCGTTTTTAGGTTTTAATCGTTTCTGGTTTTTGTAACTTTCCCGTCTTATTCAAATAGCTTATTTAAGCTATTCTCTTGTAGATCCCTTAGCTTAATCACACTCATACCTCTTTCCATCCAGATTCACCCGATCACGAAACCGTTTTATAACCATTCACACCTCGTCGGGACATAACGACCTGGGGAAACCTTATACTTCCGCGGAGCATTGATCTAGGCTGTTTGACCTAGTTGACCATTCTTTGGTCAATTTAGGTTGACCGTTCAGGCTCAATCAATTTTTGGTGCCGCTGCCGGGGAGGTTGTGTGCGTATCTAAACGGTTTTTCTGATTAGTATCTTTGGAATTCGTTCCATTGTACATTTATCCATACTTTGTTCATATTTTCTTATTTTCAAAACAAAACCGTTCACGAAAACATTTTAAATCAGTTTTCAACGAACACAAAAAACACAAAAAAAACATTTTCTTTCTCATTTGTATAAAATGTCTTTCCAAAAACCCAAAAATATTCACCTTTACCCTCTCACACCTTTGATTCTTCATCCCTATCCCTCTATACACTTTTGATTCTTTCTATGTCTCATCCACACTTTCTGGTTTGCCAGTGGTGTGGTAATCCTCATAATGGTGGCAATTGCCCAGCTGTGGCATGGTAGAGTCGGGAAACGGCTCTGTCTATAACCAGAATCCCTATTCCTACCATGACACGACTGATTCATTCCATCAGTTACCACACCATCAGTCTCAGCAGTTTTACTGTTGTGAGTACTGTGGTGGTTCAAACTACAGTTATGATTGTCAATCGGGAAACACGCTTGTCTATGAGCAGTTTCCTGGTAACGATTATAACTCTAGCACTTATCACCCACAGCCACATCAGTTTTACTGTTGTGATTACTGTGGAGGTCCACACTCTAGCTCGGATTGTCAAACAAGGAATCCATTTCCTTGTAACAATTACAACTATTCATTTTCAGACCCACCTCCACAGTACCAAATAATTCACACAACTCCTCATGATACTGAGCAAGATCTTTTACTAAAGGCTCTTGATATTTTAAAAGAACTTAAGGAGGAGTTGGTTACTACACCGTTTCGAGACTCTCGTGAGAAATCTATGGCAGAATTACTTGCTGAAGAACGAGAGGCTAAAAACGAATTGAGCATGGAAGAATTACTTGTCTTAGAGCAAGCAGCTATAACACATGCCAAATTTCGTCAAGCTGCTCTTCTAGACTGTGATAATGATAGTGATAATGAGGACACCCTTGATATCCTTCAATTTTATAAGGGTTCTTCAGATTCATCAATTGTGATTCCTTCCATTGAAAATCAGGGAGAAAATAATGAGATGGGGAAATTACTAGCCGTTGTACAATTGGAACTTGAAAATTCCATGAATGCTAGCTCCTCTCATCTCCCTCAGTCTATTGTTATCACACCCGAAGTTCACACTCACTCTCTGAACATGGGGGATGAGCATCTTAGCACTGTTCCTAATAAGGAATCGGACGAATTAATAAAGTCTAGTGTTGAGATCCTCGTCCCAATCCCGAGAGAGTCACAGGGGACTTTTGATCAAGTGTGTGATATTCCTTCCACCCCTAATAATCCAAATGATCAAATTGAGACTGTCTCTGATTCCAGTGATGATTGTTTATCTTATGGAGACATTGAATTTGTTGATGCATCACTTCTCCACTCTGATGTTGACTTTCTTCTTGAAGAGTTCGCTGATGAACTCTCTCATATGGATCCCATCCCACCAAGGGATGAAAATGAAGTCTTTGACTTTGATGCGGATTTGAGAGAGTTAGAATTCTTACTTACTCGTGATCCTTTGATTGAACTTACTCAGATCAATCCACTTCCTCCGGAAAGTGAAAATGATATGGACGAATTCGAGGCTTTTCTTACTGAAGATAGTTCAATTTCATATGAAGTTGATGATAATTATCTTGATCCTCAGGGGGACATTCTTTTTCTAGAAAGTTTGTTAAACGAAGATCCATTCCCCCCTCTCCCACCCAAACAACTTCATAATGAGGAAATCAAATCAGTTGAGGAAACTGATAAATTTCCTGAGATCAAGCTCAAGGACTTGCCTCCTCCACTTGAATCTACATTTCTTGAGGAGGAAGTTCTTATCTTAATTGCTATTCAGATCTCTCTTCTTTCCTTCACCTACCAGGTGATTTCTCCTCTTCTTCACTCCTTCGGGAGTGAGGACACTATATTTGATCCCGGCATTTTCATATATCATTATCTTGAGCCGGATACTTATCTCATCGGTGTGGAACTTTCACGTGCTTCAAATGTTTGTCCAAACATCTTGAATGAAAGTCCGATTGAGATTGTTTCTTCCACATCATGCTTCCCCAATGACAAATGAATTAGGGGTCAAGTCAAGCTAGCGACTCGGTAAACAAAAACAGTAGCATGCATATAGGGTTTTCACCCTAAGTATGGGGGAGTCCCCCCTGCTATGGTTACAAGAGTGAAAAACAAAATGGTGTTTTCCACGCTTAGCTTGTAATGTTGCCCTTTTACGTTCAAAATGTCGGCATAATAGCCGGGACTTTGAATATTGAGGACAATATTCATGCTTAGTGTTGGGGGGGGGGGGGGGGGTATTCGCTATTCTAGCGAATTTTATCACATTTTACTATATAATACCCCCGTTTTTGCCAAAATTTCAAAATTTTCAAAAATTTTTCACTGGTGCTTCAAAATTTTTTGTGGTAATCAGTCCACCTTGTCTAAGCGACAAAAGGGATTGGCTAGTCCAGGAGCATACGGCTCTTGGTAAAGACATATCAAATCCGTTTACGGCTTGCAATTTGCCCAAAATTGTATGGTTCCTCAACTCCCCAAAAACAAATGAGTTGGCTAGCCCGCAAGATTATGGCTTGTGGTAAAGGCCGTGGAAAATCCATAATTGGTAATCAGCTCACCAAGATGTTGACTATTCCATCAAGAGCTGGCTAGTCCAGAAGCAAACGGCTTTTGGTAAAGACTACTCAAATCCGTTGACAGCTGGTGGTTTGCTCAAAATCACACGGTTATCAGGTGTGCCACAGTTCTTACACCTGGCTACTCCAGAAGTGATGGCTTTTGGTAAAGAGTTTTTCAAATCCATCAATTTTTCAAAACAGTATTGCTAGGGACTAGCAATAGTTTAGTGTGGGGGATTGATGAGTGCTTAAACACTCATCATTTTTGGTCAAATCTGAACTGCAAAACATACAAAAACACTCAGAAATGCATCAAAATACTAAAAATATTTCAAAATTGTGTTTTATATGTTTTAGATGCAAAATGAGCAAAAACAAATGAAAAACGTACAAAGTTTGCAAAATTGGCAGTTCCAGTCCCCCAACTTTCATAAAATGACAAAACTAGTCCCTGGATATTCAAAATATAAAAAATCATCACCAAAGGTCCTTTTGAAATCATAAGTTTTCATATTTTGTCCTTTGGTGAAAAAATTGGAAAAGTTTTGGAAATTTACAGTTTGGTCCCTGGAGTTTCAAATATTGGCAGAAAAGGTCCCTGGTGGGATAATTTTGAAAGATAAATCATTTTTGGTCCTTGAAAATCATAAATTACCAAAAATGGACCTTGGGATGAAAAGTTTGTGAAATTTACATGTTTGGTCCTCGTAGTTTGGAATTTTACAAAAATGGTCCCCGGGAAATTTAATAGTGGAAAAACACATTTTGAATCCCTGGGTTATTAAAGTTTTCAAGTTTGGACCCTTGTGATAACTTTGGATATTTGGCAAAAATCAGCCCTCACTTTTCATTTATTACAAAGTTGGTCCTTGTAGTATTTTTAAGTTAAAACCTAATGGACCCTTTTGATAAATACAAATCCAAACAAACCCACCCAACAACCAAATCCAATACCTGATCCATCCCCAAAGCCCATCAAAAACCGGCCCACCACCAAAAACCCTTATACCCCGTTTTTATACTTTCCCTAGTCAACCAAAGTCAACACCCATCTCCTTCATCCCCCACTTGTCTGATTACTGTGTACCCCCCCCCCCCTAAACCTCACCAACTCTGACTCACCCCATTACTTGTCTCCCCAGCTCATCACAACCCTCCAAACAACAATTAATTCCCAATAAACCTCACAAGCAATCCCCAACTGCCTCACCAATTTTTCCCGCCAACGTGAATTTGAAGGTCAAGATTAAATGGAAGCTATCCTACGGCTGAAAGAGAGTGTGGGAAAGTCCAAGAAGACTTCAGGGACCCATATAAGTCAAGAAAAGAAGCAAGAGAAAGATAGGAGTGTAGCAGCAGGTTAGTAGTAGTTTTAGCTCAAGATAGCTTATGTCGTTTTTATTATAATTTCCTCTCTAATTGTAATTTTTAGTTTTCATCAGCTGTAATCAACTTTCTTAGTTAAATTTCAAGGTTTATTTACATTTATTTCAAGGTCTCAGCTTCTAAAGTTCCAATTTTCATTTTAAAATAGAAATTTCAATTCCTTAATAAAGTATTAAAAGCTGTTGTGTAGTGTTTGTTTAAGCTTAGTTAATCCCATTTGAAAGTATTTTAGAGTTTTTAAGGCTTTATAAACCTTATTGTTTCTTAATCTCAAAAAAATCATAAAAGTCAATGAAAGTCAAAACTGCTTATTGACTTAAGCAGCAGAGCTTATTCAGGGAGGATTCATGGGATTATTATTGGTTTAACAAGCTTATAGGTTGAGCTTGTAGATACAAGCTAGGCACTGATATTGAGCATTGGGACTTGTAAGTTCTATTTTTACCACCTTTGCTTATCAACTACTTATTTGCACTTTGATATTTGATTTGATCATTTTCTGCTTATTGGTAGTTATAGGTAGATTAGTTATGTTTAATATTGCTCAACATGTAACTTGTAGCTTTAAACTTCATTAGTTTAGGTTTTACATCTCACTAGTCCATTTTTTTTTATCATTCACCATTTTTCCTTACTGCTTAATGTAGAGTGCTTAAAATGGGTTTAGTTTTACTGGTTTAATCATATTGTAGCTAAATTAGACATTGTCTTTCTTTTCCCTAAGCTTAAACAACATCTGCCTTTCAAATTCTCAAAACAGCTAGCTTAAGGGAGTGTTTGGTTTAGGACTGTCTGCTGCATAATTGTTGTTTTTGTTGTTAAATACTGGTTGGAACATGATTTAGTAAGTATTATTAGATAGCTTAGGTCATAAAATGGTAGTGTACTAGTAAAAAAATCAAAATCACTAGGTAATTTCCCTCACAGTTAACTGTGAGGGGTTTTGTGTCATCAAATCTATTACATTAGTTACTATAATTGTTAAGTTAGTCCTAAATAATCTAAACATAGCTCATAACTTTATGTATAATCAGTAGAATCTGATTAAAGTTCAAGAAAGTCAAAGTTCAAGTTTTTGTACAAAAGTCAAATTTGTCATTTCAGATTTTCATCAAAATAGCATTATTTCTTCTGAATTTTGTGTTGTGAGTTGAGGTCTGAAATTTCTTGTGTGTAGACTTTACCAGTTGAACTTGAGATTTCTACAAAGTTTGCATTTTTTTGAATTTTTTATTTGGACTGAAATACCCTTGGAACTGAGCTGCAGGGCAACCCAGTCCCCTGTCTCAACAGACCCTTACCACTCACCCACCTTTGGTGGTGTTTTGTGGTTGACTCAGTGGGCCCCACACCCCATAGTTAGGTTCCCTCAACCTCCCCTCTTGGTAGGCTTTGGGTTTTGACCCTTGATTTGACCTAAAACCCACTGGGACCCACTTGAATCAAGGCCTAAATTCTGTCCCCATTTTCAGTTTCAAAACAACTTTCTAAGTGCTTATTCATAGCTTATTTGCTTAATCTGTGGACCCCACTTGTATTTTCTGGCTTAAACATGTTTATCTAACTTATTTACATCTGTTTTAACCATAGTGGGTCCCACTCAATGCCATTTTAGCTTATTTTCCATTTTGGTCAACTAAAGTCAACTGTGTGGCTTTTTGTTTCCTAATCAGCTTATTTTTGCTTTCTACCAAAGTTGTTTTCACAAAAAGTTTTTGTTTTTAGTTATAAAATAGTTTTATAAAATAAAAATCCAGGAAAAACAAAGTAATTTTAAGTGATATTTTCTATTTAATTTTATTTAAATTTTAATTTTTATTTTTATATTTTTATTAAGAACTTAGCTTTTTTATATTTTCTTAATTTCCTTTTATATTAAAGTATTTATAATAATTTTCTCTGATTTTTATTTTCTCATTTATTATTTATTAGAATTAATCTTAGTTTTATTAATAATTAATTAATATTAAGTTTAAAATAGCATAATTAGTTTTTATTAAGAGAAACCTAGTTTTTATATTTTTTATAGCTTTTATATGTTATAAAATAATTTTAGATATTTTATTAGAATTTTTACTGTTCATTTAGTATTTTTCTTAATTTAAAATAGTTTAATTAGTTAATTAGTAATTAATTAGTAATTAATTAATATAAAATTCACAAAAAGACAAAAACACTTATTTTTAATTTTAAAACTTATTTTTAGTTATTTTATAATTTTAGGAATTTTATTTTCACCTTTTTAGTATTTAAATAATATTGTATTATATTTAAGTTACTTAAATATTATTAATAAGTAATAATTAGTAATTAATTAATATTAAATAATTAAATAGTGTAAAATTTGATTTTAATTTTCTAAAAATTTTCTTCTATTTTTTAGTTTGTAAAAAAGTCATTTTCACCCCCTGGGTGTTTTCAGATTTCCGTTTTCACTTTTTATTTTGTACGTTTACGTTTTATTTAAACGTAACGTACGCGTTTTTAGGTTTTAATCGTTTCTGATTTTTGTAACTTTCCCGTCTTATTCAAATAGCTTATTTAAGCTATTCTCTTTTAGATCCCTTAGCTTAATCACACTCAAACCCCTTTCCATCCAGATTCACCCGATCACGAAACCGTTTTATAACCATTCACACCTCGTTGGGACATAACGACCCGGGGAAACCTTATACTTCCGCGGAGCATTGATCTAGGCTGTTTGACCTAGTTGACCATTCTTTGGTCAATTTAGGTTGACCGTTCAGGCTCAATCATAGTTCATAAAGTTGATGCATTGAAAGCAAATTTGGTTGTCATGGAAAGTAAAGGGACAAAATCAGAAGTGCAGGATGACAACAGCAGATTGGGAAATGATACAGATGCAGACTGTGCAGAGATCAGACCCTCCTATGACTTAGAGCCCAACTTTGATAAAGGACAGATGGACGAGGAAGATGTCACACCCATCTATGACACAGAACCTAACTTTGAAAAAGAGCAAATGGTTGAGGTACAATCTACTGTTGATCATATCATGCCTGCAAATGAGAAACAATAATCTGAGCAACCTTACTTCAGTAATGAAGGAGAGGTTGACCAGAAGGCTGTTCAATGTGTTGACAAATGTTCTACGTCTGAGTCCTTACCTGATAATCTAATGATTGTAACATCCAACCAAACTCTTGAGTCAGAAAACATTCTTCTCAAAAAGACCATTGCCCAGTTTCATAAAGATTTTTCAAAACTGGAGGCACATTGCATCTTGCTTGAACTTAAATTGCAAAACAAATCTGTAACTTCGGGCAACAATGGTCAATTTTTGAATGAACTAAGTAAACATGTGGATACATTAGTTAAGGAAAATAAGCTTTTAAAAGGTCAAATTCAAGCAAAGGTGTTTGCACATGCTGCATTGCAAAACAAATTAAGAAGACTGACTGGACAGAGTGTGGATACTAAGTTTGCAAAACCATCAATCTTGGGGAAACCGACTTCTCAAAGAAACAGAAAACAATCAGTGGTTAGACAACCAACTGCATTTAAATCTGAACGATCTAAATTTTCAAAACCTCGGTTTGCCTCCCAAGTTGTTGAGAAAAACAATTTGACAAATCCAGTTACTTCACATTCTTGGCCTAAGGAAAATGCATCTGTGTCTGCTAAATCTCAACACGTGATTATACCTGGTTCATCTAGGATTAGTTCGAAAATAGTGGCTAAAACGAGCATTAAAAGTAACGAGTTTTATGGCAAATATGACATGTACAAGAACTATGATCTAGAAAAGGCTAGGAAAAAGGCGCTACTTCAAAAGGATGGAATTCTAGGTTCAAAACCTCATGAGATGCCTTCCACTGTAGTACAAAACACTGCTAGTAGTAGCAAACCAGAACCTAGGAGTTCTCACCAAACTAATAGGAATTGGCTAGTATCTAAGAGTAGTTGCGTAAATAATCATGATGTCTGTTTATTTTACGTTTTCATCCCGTTTTTTACGTTTCCATCAATTTTTTTACGTTTTCGCCTGTTTATTTTACGTTTTCGTCCGGTTTTTACCTTTTCATCTGTTTTTTTTTACGTTTTCGCCGATTTATTTTACGTTTTCACCCGTTTTTGTCCCTTTTTTTTACGTTTTCGCCCATTTTCGCCCGTTTTTTTTTTTCCGTTTTCGCCTGTTTTCGTCTGTTTTATCCGTTTTTTTACGTTTTCATCCCCTTTTTTTACGTTTCCATCAAATTTTTTACGTTTTCGCCTGTTTATTTTACGTTTTCGTCCGGTTTTTACGTTTTCATCTGTTTTTTTTACGTTTTCGCCAATTTATTTTACGTTTTCTTCCGTTTTTTTACGTTTTCATATGTTCATTTTACGTTTTCGCAATTTTTTTACGTTTTCGTTCAGTTTTTACGTTTTCGTCCATTTTTTAACGTTTTCGTCCATTTTTTTACGTTTTCGTCAATTTTTCACGTTTTCGCCCAATTTTTTTTTACGTTTTTGTCCGTTTTTCTTACATTTTTATCCATACTTATCCGTTTTCATCCATTTTTATTCTTCCTTATCCGTTTTTATACGTTTTCATCCGTTTTTTACGTTTTCGTCAATTTTTTACGATTTCGCCTTTTTTTTACGTTTCCGTCCGTATTTTTAAGTTTTCGACTTTTTTTTATGTTTTCGCCCTCTTTTTTTACATTTTGGTCCATTTTTTATGTTGTCATCCGTTTTTTTTATGTTTTCGTCCGTTTTTGTCCTTTTTTTTTAAGTTTTCATCCCTTTTTTTACGTTTTCGTCCATTTTTATCTTTTACATTTTCCTCCTATTTTTTATGTTTTTTTTCCATTTTTCTTACATTTTTATCCATTCTTATCCGTTTTCATCTTCTTATATCCGTATTTTTACGTAAAAAAAGAGACGAAAATGTAAAAAAATGGACAAAAACGTAAAAAACCAGACAAGAATGTAAAAATACTGACGGAAACGTAAAAAAAGACAAAAACGTAAAAAAACAGGCGACAACATAACAAAACGGGCGAAAACGTTAAAAAACTGACGACAACATAAAAAACGGACGAAAACGTAAAAAAACATACGAGAATGTAAAAAAACGGACGAAAACTTAAAAAAACAGACGACAACATAAAAAGCGAAGGAAAATATTAAAAAACAGGCGACAACATAATAAAACGGGCGAAAACGTAAAAAAACATACGACCACATAAAAAATGGATGAAAACATAAAAAAATGGCGAAAACGTAAAATAAACATACAAAAACGTAAAAAAACGGAAGAAATCGTAAAATAAATCGGCGAAAACATAAAAAAACAGATGAAACGTAAAAACCGTACGAAAACGTAAAATAAACAGGCGAAAACGTAAAAAAATTGATGGAAACGTAAAAAATGGGATGAAAACGTAAAAAAGGGATACAAACAGGCAAAAACGAGCAAAAACGTAAAAAAAAGGGACGAAAACGAAAAAAACGGGCGAAAACGTAAAAAAAAACGGACAAAAACGGGTGAAAACGTAAAATAAATCGGCGAAAACGTAAAAAAAAACAGATGAAAACGTAAAAACCGGACGAAAACGTAAAATAAACAGGCGAAAACGTAAAAAAATTGATGGAAACGTAAAAAACGGGATGAAAACGTAAAAAAACGGATAAAAACAGACGAAAATGGGCGAAAACGTAAAAAAAACGGAAAAGAACGGGCGAAAATGGGCGGAAACGTAAAAAAACGGACAAAAACGGGTGAAAACGCAAAAAACCGGAAGAAAGCATTAAAAAGGGACCAAAAGCGAAAAATTGCACCATTCGTCCTTGCACCGTTCGTCCTTATAGTGCAAAATGACGATTATACCCTCATAAGCAAACAAGTTAACGAGCGTTAGTCCACCCCGTTAGAGGGAAGTACTAATGGTGCATAACGTTTCTGAGTTAAGGATGGACGGTGCAATTTTTTTAGTCAAAGGACCACAGGCTGCGGTCAACGCAAACCACAAGGACGAACGGTGTAGTTTACTCTTTAGTTAATTGGTTAGGTTATTGTTAGAAGTGGATTAGGATCGTGTTGTAGTGGCTTAATTGTTTCAGTAACAAGCATAGATCAAGAATCTTTGATTTAGGGTTCATGTGACACTTGCAGCTATGAACATGAAATTTTGTGGTTAGAAATTGTTATAACTTGGTCTATATGTTCCTTAGAATGTCTATAACATTCGCCTAATATCCTTTTCCACCCAGAATAATGTTTGCATATGTTTTAGATTTGGTGTTCATGCGTTCTTACGCAAAAGAATGGTGTTGTGCATGTTTACACTTAAGATTGTTCAATAAATGCTTTGGGACATATTTGGATGAAGTATTGATCAATGGTTGTGTTTAAAAACTTTCAGGAATCAAAACAAATAGTTTTCGAAGGTGATTTTTCCCTACAAGACGATCCCACGAATAAGATTACTCATCCTACGCGTAAGATAAAATCTTACGCGTAAGATACGACAGATTTGAAAAACTTGTCTTGGATAAGACAATGTTTACGCAAAAGAACATATCTTACACATAAGTTCTGTCTTACGCATAAGTTATTAACTTACGCATAAGTCAAGATTTACGCATAAGTTATGTCTTACGCATAAGGTTAAATCCCTTTGCCTAAGCTCCAATCTTACGTATAAGATTTAGCTTACGCAAAAGTTTGAACTTACGCGTAACATATAAGTTAAGCGTAGTTTTTGATCTTACGCCTAAAATGATAACTTACGCATAAGAAATGTTATGCGTAGGATCCTTAATCTTACGCGTAACATTGTGTATTTCCTTGAAATTTGTCTAAGTGTTGTAAATTTTCAATTGTGTAATCTTTTGTATTTGATAGCTTATATTGTAACTTGTTTGTTATTAGTTTCAACAAAGTTTTAACATCAAATATACAAAGTTTACCTCACATTAACACTTTGAACAACAAAAACACCCACTGATCAATCCATTCATGCATAAATGCTAACAAATAATATTGCAGTGTCTATGTTTGTGTATGATTATCCAGATGGCCCAACCAGCTAATGTCCCACAAGCACCTGCACCTGAACCCAAGCTCACATGGGAAGAAACCTTTCCTGATAATTACTCCAGAAAGATTGGAAAGAACAACTTAAGGGTCAACTTCAACAAATTCACGTGTAATGAATCTTCTTGCATTGTAGTTGTGGATGCTCTTGTCTATCACCCCTACAAGATTCTGCTCACCAAATCTGCGTCAGTTGCCTGTTTCTATATCCACCAGTTCTGGCATACTATTATGCTGGACCTTGGAGAAGAATTCTTTACATGCATGCTTCACAAAAGACAAGTCACTATGGACAAAGATATTCTTCGTGGAGTTCTTGGCTTGCCTGAACTTGGTCTAGATGAAGAGTATGACCAAGTTCCTAATGAAGAAGAGTTGATTGAATGGTTAAGCGATATTGGTTACGATGAGTCTGCTGAAGTCATGACTAGACATTCTAAGGTCAATACAAGGAATCTTCCACAACCATGGAGGACCATGTATATCCTTATAGCCAAGTCCATGTCTAGCAGAGACACCGGTCACGAACACCCCAAACTCCAGCATCTCAGACTATTCTGGGCTATGGAAAATGTCAAGAAGGTGGACTTTGCTAGCATCATCTGGGAAGACTTAGTGTGGCACATTCAACACCCAACAGCTAACATTCCATTCATTCGCTACACCAAGCTGCTCATCGAAAGCTTCCTTCGTGAGTATGACGACATTCCTCAAAGACTGGATGATGAAGACAAAAAGACATTCAGGAATGAGGATACTCTTAAGCAAATTAAAAGAGTTGAGACTAGTACACGGAAGCAAGGAATGATTCTTCCCGAGTGCCTTCTGAATGATAAAGTAAAGAAATGCCCAAATTACAAGTACTATGTCCAAGCTGTCAAAGAAGAGAAAGTTGGGTTCTTGGACGAAATCCCTATACCATCATTCATGCAGAAAAAGGGAAAGAAAGTAAGAAAGTCTGGAAGCTCCGAAAGCTCTTCAAAAAAGCCTCACAAGAGAACTCTCAAGATCAGATTACCAGCAAAGAAACCTATCCCTGAACCTGTTCCTGAACCCTCACCATCACATTCTCCAAAACCATCCGACTCAGAAACCGAATTTGATAGATGTCCAATATACAGCGAAGCTTATAACAAACCAGATGAAGATCTTGATGATCTGGACATGTCTCTATAAGATTGAGACAA
This sequence comes from Artemisia argyi, assembly GCA_030686995.1. Lineage (NCBI taxonomy): Eukaryota > Viridiplantae > Streptophyta > Magnoliopsida > Asterales > Asteraceae > Artemisia > Artemisia argyi. Next base: position 156,203,482 of record CM060700.1, on the reverse strand, counting down.
AAACATCGATGAATTTGTTGACCAAATCGAAAGGGAAACAATTCAAAGACCGTTAACTGAAAAGGATGCTAAGTTGGAGGAAGAACTGTTAAAGAGTAAAAAGTTGAAAGAACCAATGACCACCGAACAGGAACAACAAGAAGAGGCTGACACCAACATTGGTTTATCTGTGGAAGAAGAAAATGAACTAGTACTAAAGTTAGGTCTCCTCCACAACAGAATCGACTCCTTTCAAGCTGACCAACCACCGCCACCTTTGTTTACTCAAACAACCGAGGCTGGAGGATCAAGTAGCATTCCTGAAGCAGGAGAGTCTAGCAGTATCCTTGAACCAACTCCAGTTGATCCAACTCAGGAAACAGGAACCACTGCTGATTTGATAATCTATGAATCTCCAACTGTCGCACCTGAAGACGTAGAAATGCAGAATGCTTCAGAAAGAGGAGACGATGATGTGGAAGACCATATGGACACAGATATTCCACATCTTATGTCTATGGAAGAGATGGAGGCCAGGAAAAAGGCTCAAGAGGAAGAGATCAAGAGAAAAGAAGAGGCTGAAGAGGCAAGGATTGAGGCTATCGAACAAGCAAAACTGGAAGAAGCCATTAGAATGGAGGAAAACAGAAAAGCTAAAGAGGCAGCTAAACTTGCCGATGAATTAAAGCTTCAAGAAGAAACAAAGAAAAGAAACGAAGAAGAAGCTAGAATTGCAGAAGAAAACAGACAAAAGGCAGAAGCTGACCTACTTGCAGAAGAGCAGAGACTAAGGGCTGAAGAAGCTACAGTTGCAGATAAGGAAGAAGTGACCAAGGATAAACCCAAATCACCCAAAGGAGATGATAAAGACACCACTACCACCATTGAATCAACACAATCATCACCTCCTGCATCACAACCTACAAATGACGAATCTATCAAGAAACCTTCCAAAGTTGAAGCCTCAGCTGCATCTAAGTTGATCAAGAGGGCAGTTAAGAGAGTTCGAAACAAGAAGAAAAACAAGCTAGAAACACAAGTTGAATCACTGGCTAACCAAGTTGGTGAGTTAACCAAACTAATGACGACTGTTCAAGAAATGAATACAAAAGTTGACGCCTTCTTAGCCAATGATGTACAAGAAGCAATGGAAGCTACTTTGACAGCTCAAGCAACTCAATTCATGGAACAACACCTAGTGGCAGAATTGAAAGATTTGCTGCAGCCAATGAAGGACGAAATTACAAAGATTGCTGAACAGGCTGTTAAGAAAGTGATTAGAACTACTTCTTTCACTCTCCGAGCTGACAAGACTCCTCTTCCACAACAAGAATTTACACCAAATGAGATTGAAACTCAGCTCTTTTACATATTGGCAAGCAAAACCACCATGACACCTGAAGAAACGAATTTGTGGGAAGCTTTAAAAGCCAAGATGTCTAAAGATACCTGCAGCACTGAGGCCGACAAACTGAAACGTCAAAGAGATGATGAAGACCAAGACCCGAACTCACAGGCTAAGAAACAAAAACAAGCGGAAGGACCCTCATCTCAACACAAGCAACCGATCAGAACTCCTACTACCACTGCATCCACTCAACAACCAAAGGCATCGGTGTCACACCCCAATTTACCTGACTTGCAGCGGAATGGAATACCTGGGGGTGTCTGTCATAGCACCACAGTTACAGTTACATTGAACGACCTAAAGTGTCGTTTGGAAAATACTGCATTTGATCATTGAAATAATCCAGAGTTTACAAAATGAGGTCCCCAAAATGTGTTGCATGTTTATGAAAACAAGTCATACTAGATCAAACGTTTACATAAGTGCATGAAATAATGATGAGACGCGTCGACTCCGCGACTCCATGAAGGTCCAAATGCATGTCTCATGAGCTACCTTAATAACCTGAAATACATTGCTAAAACGTCAACACGAATGTTGGTGAATTCCATAGGTTTGTAAAATGTAATGATGTACGGCCACCACAAGTAAAAATGCAAGATAAAAATCTCGTGAAAATTGTACAATAGCCTTAAGCTCATGACACCGAAGCTATGACTGATGAAATTCTATGCCCCTCCCGAATGTTCTGCCGAAACATTCAAATGTAAAAGACATGACACGCATCCGCTTACTGTTGGTATCCACTACCACGGATGGAGGCGTCACCCTCGATAGATCTATCCACTCACTCTCGCTTAGTACTTGAAATTAACGGTTCATGATGTTACAGGGGACTTATCACATGGCAAGGTAACTTAAGCTATGTACATGTTTGAATACTTGGGCTCGTACTAAAATGATTGGTGCAATGTATTCCCCCCGTGGGATTTGAAAACAATCAAAAATGTTGAATTGAAAACGGGGCTATGAAAACTCACCTCAACTGATGAAACTGTGATGAAATGAAATGAACACCAATGAACAATTTGCTGCTGCAACCCAATATGATGGTACCATGAACATGTAATGAGCTGAAAAACAAGGCGCGCACACTAGCCGCAACCTAATGTGAATGATGAACGATCTACTTTAGATCATGAAATGACTTATGAATGTCCATGCACATGTTTCCTATACCACTCTACTCTTTGAAAAACACTTGTGTTATCAAAAATATATAATCCAAGAATTTGGAAAAATATTGCTATTAGAAAATATAAATAGCTAGTTGTAATATATATATACTTATATATATATATCGTATGTTTCCATGTTAGCGTTGAAATACTCGGGTTGTAATCCTTGAAATGATGAAAATATACTCGTAATAACTAATACTACATTAGTTATAAAGCTCGGTACTTAATATTACTTCTAGCTCAAAAATGTACTTCGTAGTTTTTGTGCCAAATTTATATAAAAGCTGTCAATATAAAATGGTTTTAGCCGATTTTCAAACGTGAATATCTTTGTCGTTACTTGTCCGTTTTACTTGTTCTTTATGTCCACGGTTACGTCTTAGTATGTAGTAATATATTTTGGAAAGCTCGGCTCCTCCGGGTTACGTCTAAAGTCTCTTTTTGTACAATGAAAAACGTCCAACAGCAAACAAATTTCCAGAAAATACTTTTCGTCAACAATCTTGCAAAAATCATAACTTCTTCGTTATAAGCTCTTTTTAATCCGTTCTTTCGCCTACGGATTCGTTTTTGAAAGTATTTTCTAAAAATTTTGCCAAAGTTTCCTTGGTGTTTACTGATTTTCCAGGATTTCACAAAATGGGACAGCATGTCTAAAACATGCTCCAAATCAAGTTTTCAAGGTTTATAACTAATTTCTAACATCACCAAACCTCTTGTAATCACCACATAGCTAATCTAATCCTACCATACACCTTCTTAGGGTGCCATGGACTCCTAACCAAGTTATTATAGCAAAGGGATTCATAAATAAAAAGTTAGGGTTTGTATGTTCCATTTTTGACAAAATAAATGGTGGTATAGCTAGTTGTACATGGTTTTTAGCATGGAAATCATGTAATACATGTAAAAATAAGATGATCCATGAAAAAAATAAAGTTGATAACTTACTTGAAAATATGAGGTGATTAGATGATGAGGATACTTGTTTTTCTTGTGTTTTTGATGCAACAATCTTAACTAGAATAACAAAATGAACAACTTTGATGCTTTAACTTTTGAAAAATCATCACTTGATCATGAGGTTGATGTTGGGTCGTGCATAGTGTGAAAGAGATGAAGAGAATGAGTTTTTGATCCAAAATTTTAATAAGTAAATGTGTTAAGGTGTTTAAGGTTAGATATTTTCAAAGGATGGCATACTTGTAAATATTTGAACAATTAGAAGTAACATGGGATGAAGGGGGGGGGGGGGGGGGGGGGGGGGGGCGGCACTTGGTTAGATTTGGATGAGAATGTGGAAAATTTGAGTATTATCTAGTTCACGGAGTCGGTTTTGGTTCCGTTAATCGCAAACCGTAAATAGTTAATTCGCGAAACGTAATTCCGGGTATCGTAAAAATATGAAACATGAAATAATGACTAAACTTATCAAAATAAAGTTATAAAAATATTAAAATTATGTTGGGTACAAATATTGAGTGATCGGGTGATTATTATTTAGTTTTCACGAAAACCGTCGTAATATTCTTAAACTTACGTTATAATTAAAATAAATTACCAAATTACTGGGTAAATGAATTTTATGACTTTTATGATGTTAAAATGGATATAAAAATATGTCGGGACCATTGTGGGAATATTTAGATATATTCGTCGTGTATAAACCGGGGTGTTAACGTTTACTATAAATACTTATACGTAAAAACGTTAAATGTATCAAATATATAAATTTGAAAATCCTGAGAGTGGTATAACATGAAAATGCTGTTATGATGATATGCAGACTATCTCCAGTCCGTATGCAGTGTTAAGGACACTAATGAAATGAATTCGCACCTAAACCAATCCGGTTACGCGAATTTGAATACCCGTAAACTAAATTTACGATGAAATGTGTAATGCACGTGAATGATGAAATCTTTTCCCGCAATGAATAGTGTTCCATGAATAGTAAAATTTCTGAATGCTTCTCGGAATGTCAAACTGACACCAAAAATGATGAATAGTAAAATGATGAATAGTGTTTTGATGAATAGTGTTTGATGAATAGTGTTTTTCCAAAGTTCGGGAAATGACCTGAAATGACCTGAAATGGTGAGTTGTGACATTCTTCCCCTCTAAAAGGAACTTCGTCCCGAAGTTCAGTTTATGTTGGTTTCTGAAAATGTATTGGTGAAAAGGTGATGATATTCGAGAATTCCAGCGAACCCTAACGATAGGAATTCGACTCTGTTTCAACTGTTTGACCACACGGTCCATGATTTCTGTTGGTTCTCTTACAAGGTCTGAGATTGTCATTTGGGTTGGATCCCTTCCAATGGAATCATGAGTGACTCATCTGAAAGTCATTTCTGGGGATCTGAAAATGTGAAATATGTTCGTGTTATCCTGTTGTTCTCTGACAATGTTCAAGTCTAACGGCCACTAGGCCTACCCTGTCTGAAATATAAATGGTCCAGTGTATATTGGTGTAACTTTCCAAGTTTTCTGAACGATAACATGCCTTTCCTAGGCAGAACTTTCTGCATAACTCTGCAGAACTTGAAGTTTTAATGGTTTACAACTTACTGAACTTGTAACTGATTCTTGACTTGTAGAAAATTTCTGATTATCTCATGAATGCCTACTGAACTAGTGAGTTGAGCTTTTTCTGAGTTTGGCCCATCAATCGATGGTCTGCGCTTCTAAATGTTTTAAATGTGGTACTGTTAATATATACTGCTGAATTCTGCCAGAACTCGAGTTTGTATGCTAGTTGGTCGATTCTAAAATGAATCTTAGGTGGTCCAATATGCTAAAAGTTCAATCTCTCTTGTTATTCAATTTGTATCATGCCAATCCAAGGCAATGCTTTTAACTTATCTGGATGGTTTGTTGTTCAGGATACCCAATCCAAATGATGTGTGTTATGTACCAACCTAACTTCTGCCAGTTTCTCGTTGTTGGTGTGATAACCATTGTTGTAGATGAATTTGATTTATGTTAAATGATTAGTCCAACCATTTCTAAGGCCAATCACTCATGCTCTGAGCATACCTTCCTATGTTTGAATTGTTCTTTCGCTTTGACCATCGTTCTGAGGGTGATAGGTGATGTTCACATCTAAATGGGTTTCTGAAGGAAATCCTAAAATGATTACCTGAAGTCCAAGTTGAATCGGTTTCCTTAACAGGAAAAACTGAAATGGGTACAATAAACCTTTGTGACTAATTCCACAACGTTCGGCTCCTTCGAACTTGGCGTTATCTGAAAGGGATAGAATATAGGTAACAATTCGATTCCTTGTGTTTTGTTCCAACGGATGATAAGACATATGTTCTTCTTTGTCTATTGGGTTTGGTCTTTACTACTGAAGTTCGTGATCAATTTGTGATGTTCCTCCTAATTCCTTCATCACATATTCCAAATATTCTCTATTGTCCAGTCACAAATCCTAAATGCATAAACGATGTTGTAGAGAAGTTGGTTCTGGATATTTGTCTCGCGATTGTGAGTTTTGGTTGAAATCTTTTTCTGAATAAACGAACTTAGAAAAAAAAATGGAGCAAATGATTTACTAAGTAATATTTTTCCTGAGGATTCAAAATTTCAGTAGTTATGAAGTAGAAAAATGTTTTCAAACATGTTGTGATTAAGACTGCTTACCAAAGTTTGATGTTTATGTATATTTCTCATTGTACCATAGTGTTGCTAAAGATTGACCAAAAAGGATCGTACTTGTTAAAAATAGGAATTTCAGAAATCATTTTTCCACAAGGTATGTGATTTATGTAAACGCATCAACTTTATTTAAAAGTGAAAACACTAACAAGGATAAAATGGTAGAATAGGAAATGTTCGCTTAAATGCATAGATGTCTAACACTTAGTTCCTGAAGTTGGATAATGTCTATTGATGGTTATCTGGCATAACTACAAGCATAGGTATTTAGACTAACTTAAGTTCTGAAATTGTTTATCGTTGTAATAGACAAGACGAAGGTATCATTTGATGTTGTGTCGATGAATGTCTATTCTGTTTTCCCATGTATATGAGGAGATATGTTCTGGTTTGATCCCTTGCTTGGTATGAAGGTGAGGTTATCTGAAATTTCTAGACATAATGCCTTAAAGGAATCTACATCGATATTCTTGATTCAAACAATTGTACTTTGTGAAAACTTACTGCAGGAAAGTTTATGTATGGATGAGGCCATGTTTAAATGAAATGCTCTACAGTCTCAATTAGAAGCTTGGTTTATTTCTATTGTGTTGTCCTGCGGACATTTATTGAGTTCAATCCTGTAGCTCAGTATAGCTAGTACCCTTGAATAATGACATTGGACAACTAAGTCAGAGATGGTGATTAGGATGGTCTCGCAGTATCTGAGGATTGTTGTTGAGTTATGAATTCTCTCTCTATATACTTCTAGTTCTGGTTAGTAGTTCTGTAATCCTTTCATTGCTTTTATTGTATAAAGGAATCCTGCATGTAATTGATATGGAAAGTCTCTTCTAGGGAAGTCAATGGGAAAATCCAACTTAATGTCTGAATGAGGGACTGGTGGGGTAAGTATCCAGGGATAGTTCGGCAAAAGGGATGTTTATGAAAGAGTTCCTTTGTTTACAAAGCTTTCGAATGAAGATTGTTATTAACAATCCTTTGAAAAGGTAATTATTTCCTTCATGGCATAATCCTTCCTGAATTTTACATAGGTGATCAGGCTATGTACAATTGAGGACTAATGATGCGATGTTGGATTTTGTCAAAATATCATAACTTTTCTCAAAAGTTTTAGATGGTGTTCAACGCATTGTTATTAAAAATGATGTCCTGATGTTTTCTTTCAAGTAACATGAAAATTGCTTCGCGTAATAATAGTAAATACTTGGTGTAATGACAGAAAAATCAATTTATAGGATGGAAATAAAATAGCTTACTTCAGAAATTTTTCTGTAAAACAATTTCCCCATATGATAGTAAAATAGCTTGAATGGTGTATTGGATACGTGGGTGAATCTTGTCGAATGGTAATAGTCTACTAATTCGTCAAAAACGAAATCAACCTAATTCCTGATGAGACAATGCTAAAATGTTGCGAAACGATTGAAGTCTGAGCAAATGGGAATGGAAAAGGAAATGACAATGATGGTACTAGTGAATGGAATACTACCCTCTTTCGCGCTACCTCGCGACATCCAAAAGGTAAAACTAAAGTACACACTGTGGGAAGGCCAATAGTGTAATAAGTAACTGATGGTGGTGGTAGTACCTGAGTAGTAAGTGCCCTACTAGTGATGGAAAGAAAGCACACTATCTTCCTTGCAATAAGCATCCTAATAAGTCCATTAAGATTAATTCTGAATACACTACCAAAAGGCATTCTATGTACGGGCTGAATGATAGGAAAACCCTGTTCCTATGGCAAATCAATAGTACTAATGGTGGTGTAAATGCAACTGGTGGTATAATGGTAGTGGAAGATGACAAGGCATCTTCAATGTCGGAATCCGATAAAAGGATGTCAGGGTGAGTATCTGAAGACGTGTCACTCGTGAACCAGGTCAATAAAATGATATACATATACGGATATGAGTATAAATAACTCGCACAGGGAATGTATGAAACAACATGTATCATGATTATGCACTTATGATGAAATGATGAGATGCTATGATGATGTGGTTATAGTCTAGGGTCCAAGATACATCCTAGTTCGCTATAACCTTAGCTCTGATGCCAATCTGTCACACCCCAATTTACCTGACTTGCAGCGGAATGGAATACCTGGGGGTGTCTGTCATAGCACCACAGTTACAGTTACATTGAACGACCTAAAGTGTCGTTTGGAAAATACTGCATTTGATCATTGAAATAATCCAGAGTTTACAAAATGAGGTCCCCAAAATGTGTTGCATGTTTATGAAAACAAGTCATACTAGATCAAACGTTTACATAAGTGCATGAAATAATGATGAGACGCGTCGACTCCGCGACTCCATGAAGGTCCAAATGCATGTCTCATGAGCTACCTTAATAACCTGAAATACATTGCTAAAACGTCAACACGAATGTTGGTGAATTCCATAGGTTTGTAAAATGTAATGATGTACGGCCACCACAAGTAAAAATGCAAGATAAAAATCTCGTGAAAATTGTACAATAGCCTTAAGCTCATGACACCGAAGCTATGACTGATGAAATTCTATGCCCCTCCCGAATGTTCTGCCGAAACATTCAAATGTAAAAGACATGACACGCATCCGCTTACTGTTGGTATCCACTACCACGGATGGAGGCGTCACCCTCGATAGATCTATCCACTCACTCTCGCTTAGTACTTGAAATTAACGGTTCATGATGTTACAGGGGACTTATCACATGGCAAGGTAACTTAAGCTATGTACATGTTTGAATACTTGGGCTCGTACTAAAATGATTGGTGCAATGTATTCCCCCCGTGGGATTTGAAAACAATCAAAAATGTTGAATTGAAAACGGGGCTATGAAAACTCACCTCAACTGATGAAACTGTGATGAAATGAAATGAACACCAATGAACAATTTGCTGCTGCAACCCAATATGATGGTACCATGAACATGTAATGAGCTGAAAAACAAGGCGCGCACACTAGCCGCAACCTAATGTGAATGATGAACGATCTACTTTAGATCATGAAATGATGTTATGAATGTCCATGCACATGTTTCCTATACCACTCTACTCTTTGAAAAACACTTGTGTTATCAAAAATATATAATCCAAGAATTTGGAAAAATATTGCTATTAGAAAATATAAATAGCTAGTTGTAATATATATATACTTATATATATATATCGTATGTTTCCATGTTAGCGTTGAAATACTCGGGTTGTAATCCTTGAAATGATGAAAATATACTCGTAATAACTAATACTACATTAGTTATAAAGCTCGGTACTTAATATTACTTCTAGCTCAAAAATGTACTTCGTAGTTTTTGTGCCAAATTTATATAAAAGCTGTCAATATAAAATGGTTTTAGCCGATTTTCAAACGTGAATATCTTTGTCGTTACTTGTCCGTTTTACTTGTTCTTTATGTCCACGGTTACGTCTTAGTATGTAGTAATATATTTTGGAAAGCTCGGCTCCTCCGGGTTACGTCTAAAGTCTCTTTTTGTACAATGAAAAACGTCCAACAGCAAACAAATTTCCAGAAAATACTTTTCGTCAACAATCTTGCAAAAATCATCACTTCTTCGTTATAAGCTCTTTTTAATCCGTTCTTTCGCCTACGGATTCGTTTTTGAAAGTATTTTCTAAAAATTTTGCCAAAGTTTCCTTGGTGTTTACTGATTTTCCAGGATTTCACAAAATGGGACAGCATGTCTAAAACATGCTCCAAATCAAGTTTTCAAGGTTTATAACTAATTTCTAACATCACCAAACCTCTTGTAATCACCACATAGCTAATCTAATCCTACCATACACCTTCTTAGGGTGCCATGGACTCCTAACCAAGTTATTATAGCAAAGGGATTCATAAATAAAAAGTTAGGGTTTGTATGTTCCATTTTTGACAAAATAAATGGTGGTATAGCTAGTTGTACATGGTTTTTAGCATGGAAATCATGTAATACATGTAAAAATAAGATGATCCATGAAAAAAATAAAGTTGATAACTTACTTGAAAATATGAGGTGATTAGATGATGAGGATACTTGTTTTTCTTGTGTTTTTGATGCAACAATCTTAACTAGAATAACAAAATGAACAACTTTGATGCTTTAACTTTTGAAAAATCATCACTTGATCATGAGGTTGATGTTGGGTCGTGCATAGTGTGAAAGAGATGAAGAGAATGAGTTTTTGATCCAAAATTTTAATAAGTAAATGTGTTAAGGTGTTTAAGGTTAGATATTTTCAAAGGATGGCATACTTGTAAATATTTGAACAATTAGAAGTAACATGGGATGAAGGGGGGGGGGGGGGGGGGGGGCGGCACTTGGTTAGATTTGGATGAGAATGTGGAAAATTTGAGTATTATCTAGTTCACGGAGTCGGTTTTGGTTCCGTTAATCGCAAACCGTAAATAGTTAATTCGCGAAACGTAATTCCGGGTATCGTAAAAATATGAAATATGAAATAATGACTAAACTTATCAAAATAAAGTTATAAAAATATTAAAATTATGTTGGGTACAAATATTGAGTGATCGGGTGATTATTATTTAGTTTTCACGAAAACCGTCGTAATATTCTTAAACTTACGTTATAATTAAAATAAATTACCAAATTACTGGGTAAATGAATTTTATGACTTTTATGATGTTAAAATGGATATAAAAATATGTCGGGACCATTGTGGGAATATTTAGATATATTCGTCGTGTATAAACCGGGTGTTAACGTTTACTATAAATACTTATACGTAAAAACGTTAAATGTATCAAATATATAAATTTGAAAATCCTGAGAGTGGTATAACATGAAAATGCTGTTATGATGATATGCAGACTATCTCCAGTCCGTATGCAGTGTTAAGGACACTAATGAAATGAATTCGCACCTAAACCAATCCGGTTACGCCAATTTGAATACCCGTAAACTAAATTTACGATGAAATGTGTAATGCACGTGAATGATGAAATCTTTTCCCGCAATGAATAGTGTTCCATGAATAGTAAAATTTCTGAATGCTTCTCGGAATGTCAAACTGACACCAAAAATGATGAATAGTAAACTGATGAATAGTGTTTTGATGAATAGTGTTTGATGAATAGTGTTTTTCCAAAGTTCGGGAAATGACCTGAAATGGTGAGTTGTGACAATCGGGTTCTGGTCCTAAAGCCCATGATCATTTTGAGTACACCGGCGGAGACGACTTCCCTCAGCCAGATGACATACCAGAACCATCACCAAAGAAGAAAGAGAAGAAAATAAAACATCATCAGCATAAACCTGAAACCTCTTCTAAAAGCACCGAACCAAAGAAACCGAAAAGGGTTCTTAAATGGCTGGACGAAGACAAAACGGCTGAATACTCTTGGTTTGATGAAATGGTTAAAGCTCAACCTCCTCTTGCAGAAGATGAATCACCACAAGATGGTCACACAGTGGAGTATGCACAACTTCTGCAGAGAGACTATGGTCTTGAGAATATAAGCAAGAAAGAGCTGAGAAGGATTAAGGATGCTGCGTTCAACCTGTTGAAAGATCGCTCAGCCAACTCTGTTGAACTCGAGTACCACCTGGAAAACATAGCCCGTGCAATGTCTAACAAAATTGACTGGCTAAATCCCGAGTCCAACATTGATTATTACTCAAAGACAAAAGGGCCTTACTACACTGACTGGACCAAACCGCTACCCTTGGTTGGAAAGCCGAAACAAGAGAAAATCCCTTACAAGTTCTTCTTCAATAACAACTTGGAATTTCTACAACACGGAAGCAAGATAGAAAAGAAGTACGCCATATCACTTACCTTCTTAATCCTTGCATCCAGATACCTCAACAACGCCATCGAAGAAGAAGCCTCTGACTTATTCATCGACAAAGTTGTTGACTATGACCAGAACGCGCTCTATGGAATACATCATTGGCAAGATAACCGGGTACAATATTATCGAAGCACCTGACTCAATCAGACTATGGGTAATGTGACAAGTGAGTTGAAGATTGTCTCCATCCAGTTCATTTTGACAGTGACTCACTTTGGGTACTCCTTTCCCAACAAAATCGTACTCAAAAGACTTGATGAACAAGAGTACGAGATTTCCGAGTCAGACTTTCCACGATTGCTCCTCAACGACATAGAAGATATGTATCTGCTCAAAGTTCAAGGAAAGCTTTGCAACTTACCCAAACCAATACAGCTTGCCTTTATCACAGCTCTCCTAATCTTCATAAGACAAATAGTCATCAGAGAAAGAGTAGAAGATCTTCAACTGGGAGTGGAAAGTTATCAGAAGAAGCTGAATCTCACCAAACCTAACCTTTACAACATCCCTAACCTTCAACACCGACCTCAATACACGTTGATCAAGCATCCGACATTTGGGTTCACTTACCGCAGCATCAACCATCGAAACTGCTTCATCGCTTTTGATGAGATCCACAAGTTCTGTGACGAAACCCTTAAGTTCGTCAGAGATGGAATCAAAGGCAGATTAAATGATGTTGCACTATACAAAACCAAAAGGTGGAATACCAACGAGGCCAGAGATGCTCGCAGATTCATTACAAGGATTGAGAACCGATTGAAGCGTAGGGATAATATAAGGAGATTGGAAAGCTATGTAGGAGGCAGACCTGGATTTCCCGTGTTAATGTTTCAGAGACCAGAATGGTAGAAGTATTGTAAGAATTTGATTTGATTTGTCAATTCTATTATTCATAATGGCTTGTGCACGCATTACAGTGTACAACCCGAACTTGTAAAGAAACGACCCTGAGGTACGCATCAGTGCCTCAATCCTAATATAAGGAGCGAAGGCTTCTTACTTTTGAGTAGAATTAATCAAATATTTTATGATTTTCATAATTCTGCTCAAAAGGACAAGTATTTCACCTCAATAAGACCTAATCACTTGTTAAGGGGAGCACTTGTCAAAACAAAAATACTTTGTTCTAAAATCAAAAGTTCTTGGTGAATCTCCCCATAAGACTCAAAAAGGCATATTTTAATCTAAAAAGATTATCAAAAACATCATTTTTATGCTATTTTTGAGGGGGAGAAAATGGAAAAGTGATTAAAATATAAGTAGTCAAAAAGCTAAAAGTTGTATCTTGTGCGAGCTAGACTCAGAATTGACCCAGGAATTGACGAGACAATAAAAGTTAGTAATCTCGAAAAGACTTATCCTCGACGGGTAATAACATGAAGTTAGTTACTAGAGCTAGGTGTCACCTAAAAGCTGAGAATGGAACTCTTTAACTAGCCACATAAGCGTGTCTCGAAAAGGATTTGTCTTAGTAGAAATGTACCCTCTCGAGAAACTTTCTGTGAACTTGACCAGGACGGGTAATAACTTGAAGCTAGTCTAATTAGTGATGTAAGCGTGTCTCGAATCGGTCTTGTTCACTGAAAGTGGATCAATTCAAAAATGGTTGCTCCTCCCGCATGTGCAAATTTATTAAATACTCATGAGCACATGTGAAGGGGGAGCCCTTCAAAAGTGTACACAAAACTCTCAAAGTGTTAACCAAAATATTTGATTATCACAAACACTTTGAGAGATTTTCAATCAAAGGTTTCTTGGCTTCTGTCGGTTAATCAAGGAGTTATAAGGTGATTATGATAGGAAAAACCGTCCTATGATCCGCCAGAGCCGGAGGGATCTACCCAAGGACATCACCCATAGTTAGAATTAGAAGTCCTTAGGTACGATATGATAAAAGGAGAAAAAAAACGAAAGGGAAAGAAGGAGTTGAAGAATTAAAAAGAAAAGTAAAGAAAAGGGTGAAAAGAAATAGCCCTCCATATGTTTAACCTTAGGGCAGACACCGGGTTCAACTCGTATGCTACTGGTTGTTGCTAAGGCGACACCGGTATTTAAGATAAAGTCGTCAAGGACCCAGTGACACAATGCACTAAACCTTCTTAACCACTCAAGTTCTCTTAAAAGAGCTTGTTTCATTCTCACGGGGAACCGGTGTAATCTATCGACCTTTCTCTTAGAGATGGTTGATATTGAAGCAGGAGACCCCTCCCTAGTCTCCGTATAGGAGACCTAAGTGTGCAATTTTCCAGTCTAGAGCCATGAGATACATCAAAGATCTCTCAGGAACACTTAGTATTTCCACAACTGGTGTTCTACATCAATGGACACCAGCTGTAAATTATTGAGTCCCTCGCAGATCTTAGCAATCTGCCGAGAACGTTTATGAGAGAATTTACATAAGTATTTCTCAATGATTGAACGGAAATCCTGCCAGGGTCAACATCAAACAGCCCTGGCTGTAAATTATTGAGTCTTTCGCAGATCTTAGCAATATGCCAAGAACGTTTATGAGAGAATTTACATAAGTATTTCTCAATGATTGAACGGAAATCCTGCCAGGGTCAACATCAAACAGCCCTGACAGCAAGTCACTTCGGTAACTCCTTGTGGGTTATGCTTAGTGTTTGCGGTGGTTCTCTTAGCGGTCTACAGTCGTGGAGTGATCCCCAATGACTCACCCAGTCATTGAGCTACTTAGTAGGTCTTGTAAGCTCCTTCGGGAGTATCTGACATGGGAACGGCCTTGATAAGGGTTAGAAGGAGTCTTCACACTATGCTGTTGACGATCTCTAATTCCTTATCTGTAAGTACCGGTTGATTATTACTAACTGATTGTCTGCAGGTACATCACCTACATGATGGTAGATTCCAGCATGCTCATACATACATCTTGAAGCAAATGAAAGCTCCCCTAAAGATCTATGCACCACAAAGTTCAAAGAAAGATTCTACGCCAAAAGGAAGAATCTGCAAAGTATAAAGACTAAAGATCTTAGAGTATGAAAAGGAACTTCGTGCACGTGAAAGACTAAGTCCAAAGATGTATGAGCATGTTGGAATGGCGGACAACCACCACAGACGCAGGAGTGACGAACGGCAGACTACTTCATAACACAATAACAACATCATCACCAAAGTACAAAGATTTAGAGCAAAGTACATTCATTATACAACATTTTTTGAAGACGTCAAAAGTTTTACATGTCACAAGACAATGACAAAGATGAAGACGTCCAGCAACCGTGATGACCGACCCTTAGGGGGAGATTGTTGGGATCATACTTTAGTATTTAGTCAAGTCTCGGTCATTACATTTTGTAATAGGTTGCTTAAGTATTATTTATGTTTATTGTTTTAGTAAATGGGCAACATGTAAAAGCCTATAAGGCTTACAAGCCCACGTTATTGATATGAATGGGACTAGGGAATGTTGTCCTAGTTTCCCTCCTATAAATACAAGGCTTATGTAGCCTTAACACTGGTTGGTTATTTTGATATTCTAATGAAACTCTTGCTTTTATAATTCTCTCATATCTTATAATCAACCAATCCTTATATCTATCTCATTCTTTACTTGTGTGATATCAATATGGGCACCTAACATATTAACTTCGTCTTCTTCATCTGTATCAGTAAAAAAAATTAACAAGAATTCATTTGCTTGAGTTCCCTTTAAGACCTCTCTTCTTGGCTGCCCTCTCTTCGTGGCGCTCCAAAACTTCCTTCAGTGGCACCTCCGTCTGTCGACATTGTTCTAATTTTCTTTGCAGCATTTCTTGCTTGATTGGGCATATGTGAATCAGAAGTGCCTAAAATGACAATGACATAAAACTTCAAATAAGTATTGAGTACACAGAAGATTGCGTGGCTCCATGACACAATATGTGTGATTTGAATATTAGTTTATTAGAATTTTTTTAGGAACACAGGGTTGATGAATTAATATAACTCAACATTATTGGTGTGCCTTACACAGCTACAAAAAGTCAGTGAACACCATAGGAGCCCTACGTAGCATCTCAGATATGCCTCGATTGTCTTATTACTATAGTCAGTCTCATGAAGCATGGTATTTCCACCACCATTCTGCCAGGTTAGCAGACTTCATATTCAATTCACTGTGAAAGACAAACAAAATCAAGATCTAACATCATAATGTGTTACTAATCCCATAAATAAATAGAAACATCTTGATATGTCTAGATTCACAGTATCAAGAAATTAAAAACTTTTTCAAACAAAATTTGTATACTACTGTCAAATAACATGCAACAAATAAACCACCTACAATAAAAACATACACGAACATGTCTTGATTTACAATAACTTATATATACATGTAACATACCTTGGATCGATTTATTTAGTATGCACCTCTATCCAGTTACATGCTTCTGCATAACTTTTTTTGCTTTAACAGCATGACGTTTTAAAAAAAAATAAAGTAGGTAGTATAAATCATATTGAATACGATACATGAACATATTAGGGTTTTCAGAAAAAAGAGAGAAAGTCGTTTCACATATTAATTGTTTTCTTACTATCATGGATTGCCTAGTGATTCAATAATCATAAAAATCTCCTTTGCATAAGTACATTCTTTGTTAAATTATAACCTGCACAAAAACACATTAAAAATCATATGAGATTGTGAGGGAATAAGGGATATGAGAAAAAATATATTATGAATGACTGCATTTTTTTTGCCGTATATCTTTGGTTAGGGTTGGCTAAGTTGTAGGGATTCTCGTACATAATTTTAAAAGAGGTATTTACTTGTTATCCTATATAGATTTTGAGTTACGAAATCTCACCAAAAAATTGTGGTGGTACAGTGGTTATCATATCACATAGTATACTCATGGTCTTGAGTTCGAATCCTAGTATTGATTTTTTGGAAAAAAAAATTACACACGAATTGCACATCAAAATGTTGCCTAATTGTTTACATGTGATGACATGGCTAAAATTGAATTACTGGGCAATGAGGTGGCATTGACTGGACAATGATGTGGCATTTCCTTCAAATGCCTCCTGTTATATATAATGTAGAGATATATATATATATACATATATATATATATATATGTATATATATATATATATATATATATGCATATATATCATATACATATATATGCATATATATATATATATATATATATATATATATATATATATATATATATATATATATATATATATATATGCAAATATATTGTAACACCCCCAAAATATCGCAGCGGAAGACTGTGTCATAGGGGTGCTACTTCATAATACAAAGTACAAGGTATAGAAAACGAACTCTAAATGAGACGTTTTGAAAAGTTTACCATTCGATTAATAAATTCCGAGTTACAAACTTGAGTTCCATAATACAATACATAAGAGTTTTAAGACATATCGAATGGTAAAAATAAAAGCATAAGTCTTCAAAACATGCCAAGCGACTCTATGCTCCATGCAACAACTATCACCTTATAGACCTGAGACAAACATGCTAAAGTGTCAACACAATGGTTGGTGAGTTCATATAGTTTGTCTTAAAACAGTTGAAAAGTCTTTAAGGAATATTCGCACAGCAAAGGCATCGTGAATCCACTCAGTTGCAATTCCCGCCATAAGAGACTTGCAACCTGTGTGTTCACAACCCACTGCTAACATATATAGTATGAATAAGACATGTATAAGTTCATCAAGACAATTTAAGCAATTAGAAGTGAGTCTACACTTCATCTCCAAAGACCTCACTTTGGGAGCCAATTCCCAAAGACAACTGGGAGTCAATTCCCAAAGACAACTGGGAGTCACTTCCCAAAGACAACTGGGAGCCACTTCCCAAAGATAACTACTAGTCAATAAATAGAATAACGCAATTAAGTATAACGCAGTCATGTATGTAAGCAATCAAGTATAACACAGTCAAGTATAAACGTTTTGAGTATTTGTACAAGTAAACAAGTAGTTGAGCATGTGTCTCCCCCAAAGAGTTAAGACAAGTATGAAAAGAGTAGGGGCTATGACTCACCTTAAGCTTAAGTGATGTGAAATGAAAGTGGTAGTCGAATCGCGAAAGTCACTAAGAGCAGCCTATAATAGAACGTTGCGACTTAGGTTTGGAGTAACGTCTAAGAATACGAAGAATTTCCTATATATGTCTTGCATAATGTTCATGATGTAGTACTTAGTATATAGTGTAAGTCTTTGAATATAGATGGTTTATGAAACATGTATAGGTTGTATATCTCTTACTACCGTTCGGGCCGACATAATTCAGAAGTCATAGAGTAAACGTTCGAGGAGCCAGGACACTTTAATTCGTAAATCCACAACTCATCTCGACGGCTTACTTAATGAACTCCTCACATGAGGCTCCCTACTATTGTAGTATTTGATAACAAATGTATAAGTTTTGATCCGAAAAGTTACATGTCCAATATTTGAATAAACTTAGTAAAATCTATTTTTACATGAAGATTGTTATTAGGGTAATTTTATTATAACTTGTATCTCATGGTTCTTTAGGTGGAGTAGATCCAAATTGTTTGTTCAAGTTATCGTCAACTCCTTGTTTCATGTTTTCGCCTAAGTAAGTTTATATGGTCATTTAGTCATGGTTTCGCCGTGACCTTGGTCATTTTTCCATGGTCTTGAGACTCAACCTTGGCTTTAGCCATGGTTGTGGTCTTGGCTTTAGGTCATTAGACCTCTTGGTCTTAGTAAATCATAACTATAATATGGCCACTTTGGTCTAAAATGGGCTGTTAAGATTTTGAAGAAAATTATCACTCGGAAAGCGTTTTCAGGGCTCGAGCTTCTTTACTCCTGAACGAAAACGTCGTTCCGGACAACTTTCGTGTTTTAACTTTTTGATGAATCGGACCAGAAGGGTGACTTTCAAAATGGCAGAATGCAGAAATAGTAGGTATAGGCAGTTTTGCCGTTTTGGTTTCGCTAACTTCTTATGGCCATAACTTTTGACTCGGGTACTCGTTTTGGGTGATTCAAATTGCTATGTTTTCCTTGTTAAGTCCTCTTTAACAGTAAGTAAGTGTCAAATATCAAAGTTATACTATTTTGGTCGTGGTTCTCCATAAAATTTACTAGTTTGCTTGTTTACTTGTTATAAGTTAACATATGTATACCCATACTTGTTTTATCCATTTTTAAACATCATGAACACAATAACAAGAACATATATAGCATGAAAGGAACACAAAGAGCATGAAAATGATAATTAAGCAAGAAAGTATGTTAGGGTTTGCTTAGAACTTGAGGCTTTCTAAAAGAAAGGTAAGTAACTAGTAAGGTACGGACTTTGATAGACTCAAGCTTCACCCTTTGCAATCTATGATAAACCGAGGTTATTTGAAGATTATAACGACGCCTCCTTGAAGTCCAAAGCTATTTGAAGATTATAACGACGTCTTTTTGGAGACTTTAAAGTTATAACAACTTTTCTTAGAAAATTTCCAAGATTGAAGATCAAACACTAGTTTTCTTTCAAAAACTAGTTAACTTTCTTACAAAATATAAGAAAAGTGCCTTAGGTTTTAGGACTTGAAGGTTATAAGAAGGTGTGGTGCAAGTTTTCTATGTGTTTTAGCTTGGTATTTATAGGGTAGGAAAAATAGTTAACCATATATTGGGTTAGAATTTAACCATGGTTAGTTTAGACACTTGTAAACATCCTAGAGATCAATGGTCAAGATCAAGCCACAAAATGGTGACTCCCCCCCCTAAATGGCGGTTCATGAACTTGGAGAACAAGGTGTGGACTTTTGATGATATTATCCTACTTATGTGACTAGTTTTGACCCCATAAATTGCTAACCGTAAATGATTAAGCCTCAAAACGTAAAACCGGGCATCGTAAAAATATGAAACTTGAAAGTATTGTTAAACATGTCAATATAGTCCATAATAAAATATAAAATGAGTGGTAGGTTCTATCGGGTGCTAAAACCCTGCTAAAAACTGGAAACACGGGTCTAAAACGCGTAATTCGCGTAAAACGCTGAACTGAAAAACGTAAAATTCCAAAACTTTTGGAATTGTCATAAAATGATAGAAAATCATATTTCTATTGTTTATAATGTTTTATGGATATATCGGGATGCTGGAAGGACGTTTAAACCTAAAAGTAAATCTCGGACACGGCTTTGTGATTTTTGCAGAAATGATCCGACGAGCGTCAAACTCTCGGATTATCGTTAAAATAGTTTAACTTACGAGAATATGAAATAAAAATTTCTGAGATGAATAGTGAAAAGTGAATAGTAAAAAGTGAATAGTAAAAAGTGAATAGTAAAATTTTCCGGGAATAGTAATTAATCTGAAAATGCGAATTGTTGCAGTCTCTACCCCTTCAGAAAACTTCGTCCCGAAGTTTAGTGTGTCTAGGTCTCTTATCTTAATAGCGGCATAATAAAGCTAGGTTTAGAATAGAATAATATGGTAGGAAAAGGTACGTACCCGTTAAGCATTGCGGGCTTCCTTAGCACCCAAATAGTATGCTCGACCCTGAGGTGGACTAACATTGTATCCATGGTTTGGGTTATTTTCTTCAAGCATTACTGCTAGAGTCGGGTTATCCAGTACTTGTCCCTGTGCCCTATTCAACTTAGGACAAGTATTTCGGAAGTGGTTTGGCCTGTTGCACTCATGGCATGTCTTTTGGTTGTTTCCTATATTGTCCGCATTCGCCTGCCTTGTAATTGATTTACACTGACTTGCAAAGTGGCCAAACTTCTTGCAATTATAACACATAGGGCATGGCTCAGACCTCTGATGATGATAAGCACATTTAGTACACTTAGGATGTGGACCCTCATACTTTTTCTGATCATAAACTGTTGCTGCAAATCCTCTTGCTCTCTTATTATCAACCATTGTACCCTTTTGCTCGCTTGATTCACCTGCTCCCTTCCTTTTATCACTAGTCTTCAAAGTTCCATTCCTAACCATCTCATCTGTTAGGGTCCCTGCTCTTAATATTGCACTTTGAATTGTGGGAGGTTCGGTTGTTTTCACTGTCCCACGAATCTCAGGAACAAGGCCATAGATGTACCTCTCAATCCTTTTGGATTCAGGGGTAACTAGATGAGGAACTAGTTTAGCTAGTTCATGAAACCGATCTGTGTAGGTTGCATGACTAGCCCCTACCATAGAGTGATGCCAAAACTCGTCTTCTAGGTTTTGCATTTCATTAACCGGGCAGTATTCTTCCTTCAGTAGTCCCTTAAAGTCGTCCCATGTTATGCCTACAGCTGCTTCTCTAGTCCTTGCTTGAATCTGCATGTTCCACCATGTCAATGCCTTTTCTGATAGCAAGCATGCAGAATATTTCACTCTCTGGTGGATTGCACAGTTACTGATATCGATCACTGACTCCATCTTCTCGACCCATCGTGTATATGCCAATGCACCTCCTTTACCATTAAACTCAATTGGTTTGCATGACGTAAATTCCTTATACGTACATCCAGTCCTATGGTTGTTGTTGTTGTTGTTATTGTTGTTGTTATTACCATTCCTTCCTCCATCATTTGTAGCGTCATTTTTGCTTCCGTGGTTTCCCGAATTGTTCATGTGATTGCCAACTTGTGTGACTATGGTGGGAAGTAGGTTTTATAGTTGTTGGGCAATAATGGTGGAGACATCTGGATTTCCACCATCGTTACTAGGGTTACTAGTGTCGTGAGCACCTCCTCTACCTCCACGTCCACCAGTTCTTCCACTATCATTACTAGGGTTACTAGTGTCG
Organism: Artemisia argyi; assembly: GCA_030686995.1. NCBI lineage: Eukaryota > Viridiplantae > Streptophyta > Magnoliopsida > Asterales > Asteraceae > Artemisia > Artemisia argyi. Next base: position 156,181,681 of record CM060700.1, on the reverse strand, counting down.
TGAGCAGCTCCTCTACCTCCACGACCACCAGTTCTTCCACCTCTTGGTGTTGCACCACCTTGGCTAGTGCTACGAGTTACTCTCTTTGGTGCCATGATATCTACAAGGAGGGATATTTTGTCGACATCAGATATGAGGTGATATTCCTAGACTACTTAGTCTTAAATCTTGTCAATTTGAGTCAACATTGATTAATGTAAGCATGGTCACATATGTCTACGTGAGTCGTGATGCATTTATAATTATGTTGGCCACCATAATTATAATTGCTTCCTTTCACACGTATACATATTACCAGGCACACATATCTCAACAATTGATACTACATAATTGGGTAGACTTTCTATCATCTGCTCTTTAAGTTGTGAAAGGGTAACGTAGTCTGGGCATCTAGAGAAGGTGATATGACAAAATGGACTAGTCGCGCTTGTAGAAAGGTTTGAGTGTCGTACTAGGACATATGAACCACTTCTAGGTATTAGAATCATATAAAGTAAGTATAAGACAAACCATCAAATCTCTACAGGAAACTAATAACCTTTATTTAACTTAATCTTATGTCTTATCAAACAAGAACTGTCACAAGATTAAGTTAATTAAACAATTATTACTTAGCTCTAAATTTTTGATGACTTGACTATTGTCTGGGGTTTCTCCTAAACAAACAATTAGCAATAAGCATATGCGCATGAAGTGTGTGTAAGGCAAAATAAAGAGAAGAGTCTTAATGTTTATAGCAGTTATAGTCTAGGCACTAAATGCAACCTAGTTCTCTATAACCAAGGCTCTGGTACCAATCTGTAACACCCCCAAAATATCGCAGCGGAAGACTGTGTCATAGGGGTGCTACTTCATAATACAAAGTACAAGGTATAGAAAACGAACTCTAAATGAGACGTTTTGAAAAGTTTACCATTCGATTAATAAATTCCGAGTTACAAACTTGAGTTCCATAATACAATACATAAGAGTTTTAAGACATATCGAATGGTAAAAATAAAAGCATAAGTCTTCAAAACATGCCAAGCGACTCTATGCTCCATGCAACAGCTATCACCTTATAGACCTGAGACAAACATGCTAAAGTGTCAACACAATGGTTGGTGAGTTCATATAGTTTGTCTTAAAACAGTTGAAAAGTCTTTAAAGAATATTCGCACAGCAAAGGCATCGTGAATCCACTCAGTTGCAATTCCCGCCATAAGAGACTTGCAACCTGTGTGTTCACAACCCACTGCTAACATATATAGTATGAATAAGACATGTATAAGTTCATCAAGACAATTTAAGCAATTAGAAGTGAGTCTACACTTCATCTCCGAAGACCTCACTTTGGGAGCCAATTCCCAAAGACAACTGGGAGTCAATTCCCAAAGACAACTGGGAGTCACTTCCCAAAGACAACTGGGAGCCACTTCCCAAAGATAACTACTAGTCAATAAATAGAATAACGCAATTAAGTATAACGCAGTCATGTATGTAAGCAATCAAGTATAACACAGTCAAGTATAAACGTTTTGAGTATTTGTACAAGTAAACAAGTAGTTGAGCATGTGTCTCCCCCAAAGAGTTAAGACAAGTATGAAAAGAGTAGGGGCTATGACTCACCTTAAGCTGTGATGTGAAATGAAAGTGGTAGTCGAATCGCGAAAGTCACTAAGAGCAGCCTATAATAGAACGTTGAGACTTAGGTTTGGAGTAACGTCTAAGAATACGAAGAATTGCCTATATATGTCTTGCATAATGTTCATGATGT